>OY728164.1:156525687-157775687 GCA_963277665.1 Viscum album
TTGAGAAAGTTTGGTTCTCTACCTTTATTTTTTTCAATAACTTTTTTGAAAGATCTATGATAATGAAACCAGCCTATCTTTTATAATCAGTGTGATCATGTTGGAGATCATATTGTCGATATAGTATTACCATATATGTTTTTTATAAGTTTTGGAAGAATTAAAATGTTTCTCTTACTCAAAAACCTCATGAAAATGGTTCATGTTTACTTGCTAGCAGGAGATGGTAGTGTAAGTGTTTTAGGTCTGAAGAAGTATACTTCTTAAAATTTGTTTTTGTGTTAACTTGTGATATTTTTTAATCACTAATGATTGGATTGTGAAATGTATGGGTTGTTATCATGATAAAAGCATCAATAAATCTCTTTAATTTGGGGAGTGAGGAACTCCCACTATGGATCACCTTTTTCAAAAATCTCTTTTTAGGATGGGACTATATGAATCATGGTATCATTTTAGTCCATGTGGTAAGATAACCTTAGAATGAGAATGATTTTCGGTGTTTATTCATGAAAAGACTTACACAGAGTGGATGTATATTTTTTATTTTTTCTTGCTTCAAGATGTTTGGAGATAATAACACTGGTTGTAAGAGGATATCCCATTTTTAGGAAATTATATTTTGAGTTTGTTAGGGCTCAGACCATTGAAGGTAATGGAATTTCATGCAGTGGTGGGTAATTTTACACAAGATTTTTTTATGATATTTCCTTTTTTGAAACTATAATTTATTTTATTTTATATTTAAAATTGGATTAAGTTTGTGTGAATATGAATACATGGGTTTTTTTCGAATGAGAATTAGCTCAATTTTTAGTTTTGGATTCACGTACCTCTTTAGGGATAAAATGGGAAATTTACCCTACATATGGCCTTGGAAAAATTTCCTGATGGTTTTATTGATTCTATGGTTTGGTCTCCCACCCCTAGTTGAGATTTTGTGGAATAGCGAGTGTAGAGGGACCTTTAAAAAAATTATTAGGTATAAAAATATTATTTTTCAGCCCACATGCACATTTTTGTGATAAAATGTCTATATCTATTGAGTTTATCATTATATGGGAAACATGACATCAAGTTCAGGTTTGGAATATGGGTATTACCTTCTGGATGGTATAACTTTGGTTCGCATTAGAACCCTTGCGTTTTCCCATTATAAGTGGTTTAATTAATTAATTTAATTAATATAATTTAATTAATTAATTAATCTATTTGTTATGGAGAAACCCTTATCTCCTCTATTTAATCCTCTATAATCTCTCTCAATAGTTTTATCAACAATAATATTATCTTGAGATAGAGGTATGAGGATAGAGGAGGAGGAGGAGGGGAAGAGGGATCCGTAGTAATTGATGGAACTGGGAATTGAAAAATGTAATCATGATGACATTGAAGATCAGATCATGTTTCAAATTTGAAAATAATTTTGATTCCAATAATGGATTGAAGCATTCAAAATTTTCTATGAGGTAAAACCTTTGTTACTATTTAAGCTACCTTATTTTTCATTCTACATTTCTCTATAAATAATTCTTTTGACATGATATAGATATAAAATTGATTTATAACTTGAAAATTTTGAATAAACATATAACATTTGATTTATTGAATATTTTATATGTATAATGATTATAAATATTATCATTTGAGTAAGTTATGAAATATTTTATATCTATATTACTAAGTTAATTTTAATAGATTGAAATAATTTTTTGGTCTCTAGAGGTTTTTCTATGTGATTTTAAATTTTCTTTAAGTTTATAGAAACTTACCCACATGATGTTTTCTCTCATTCCTTGAACCCACTACCAATATTTGTTCTATGTTATTCCATGTAAACTATTGAGAATTTACATTTGGTCTCCAAGCTCCCCATCAACCATTATTCATCACTAATTTCATCTAATTGAGTTATTTACTTTCACGTTGTGGTTTGATGGTAGAAAATAAATAATAGGTTAGTTTTTCATGAATGGAGGGGGACAATAAATGTAGGTTCAGTAATGGATGTAGGGATAGAGGTGAGGGGAGGTGGTGTGAGGATGATAGAAATGGTGAGAGGTTTTAGATCAGTGAAATGATGCTGATGGAGGCATGACTTAGCAACAATTCAGTGTGTCTTAGTTATAACCTTGACTTGTAGCTAAGGGTTCCAGTGGAGAAGTCAGGTGGCCAGACAACCATTTGGGTGGCCTGCCATGGTGAGGCGGTATATGTTGTGAGGGTCATCAAATTTGTAGCACTTGGTGTGTATAGGGTTTCATCCCCACCATAAGATCATTCAATGAAAAAAATGAGTGTCATTGTTGATTTGAGATAGGAAAAGGGGATAAATACCACCAATTCATATCTATATAATATTTATATATTAATATTATTGTGTTTTTATTTTTTTATTTTTATTATTGAATCATGTCTTATTTATATCTTATTACTAATATGTTAGAATGATTAACCATATATGGAAACATGACTCAGACATTTAGATGGGAAATTTAACAGCAATATTGGGTACCTAAATCCAACTCATGTCATGATCCATAGGTTCCTTCATGTAAAATATCACATATTTGGTATGATTAAATGAATATTTTTAATTAGTTTTATAGAGAACCAATATAAATATATATTTATTTTACATCATTTTCATAAGATAAACATTAAACCTCACAAAATAACCTCATAATTCCAATAATGGAAGGTTTAGTTTCTTTGAGTACTAGTTACATAGGAAACTTATTTTACAAAACATGTGAACATTTATCCATAATAAAAAAATACTAGAAACCCTTACAGAATTCAAATAAGATAGACACATCTTCATAACCTGCTGAAGGAAAATATAAGAAAGGGGTAAGCTCAAATACTCATTAAGGGAAATATTATCAACATGTAATCAAGGATTAGATCATAAAAACATGAGATAACATGGGAAGGGTTAGAATATCTCTTTTAAAATAACTTGATATAATAATATTTTTACACAAGTATTGATATAAGAACATGTAATCTCAAATGAAAAACATATAACTCGGTAAAAAAGTGTGAAATTAGGAGATAATAAAAATTAACAACAAAGAATAATAATAGGCATATGGATTCGAAATGTAACATGAAATTTAAACCTAGAATAAAAAATATATTTGTAAAAAAATAATCATGGGGAAATTATAAAATATTTAATAAAAAAATATCCATTCTCCATGTTGTGAACAAATAAAATTAACATTCGTCTTGTTGTGAACAAAAAAATTCCCACACTTCATGTTGTGAACAAACAAAATTTCCATGCTTAGTATTTTAAATAAAAAATTCTCATGATTTGTGTTATAAATAAAAATAATTCCCACACTTCTTGTTTTGAAAGAAAAACCCTACACATCATGTTATGAACAAAACAAATTACCATACTTCATGTTGTGAACAAACAAAATTCCCATGCTTCATATTGTGAATAAATAAAATGTCCATGCTTCGTATTGTCAACAAATAAAATATATATTCTTAGCATCTTGGAATCATAAGATATAAATACATAAAAACATTTTAGGTAGATTTATCTCCCCACACTTCATACGTCAAAATTCGAAATAGAGGCCAATAATATATGATCACTAAAAATAAAATCCTTTGAAAAACTTTAAAGGGGCTTTATTGAAAAACAACATCATTAAAAGGATAAAAACCCTTTATTTAAAAATTAATAAGGTGGAAATAAAAGTATCATTTGAGATAAAAAAAATAATTTTAGTTTAAACTATGTAAAGGAGAATATTGGTGGGAATTAAAAAACATTCATATGGAATAAAGACCCATTAAAACAAATGGGAATTATTCATAACAAAATGTAAATTTCACAAAATAATATATTCATCCAAGGAGGATAAATTTTGTGTGAAACATGGATTCAAAATAAATTAAGGTTAAAATACAAAAAACAATATTATAATAGGTTATAATATATCAATATTGAAAGATAATAGTCAAAGAGAATTTATTATGACATAAGAGAAATATTTGAGTCATGAAAACCCCTTACAATTTGAAGAGAATTTAACTCAAGGTTTCTTGAATGAGAGGGAGAGATAGATTTAAATAGAACTTAAAATACAAATAATTTAGTTTAATTCATGATATATATCTAAATTAGGTATAATATACACAAATTAAATGAAATTAGGTTCACAATATAAAAAATTCTTCAAATAGAGGTATTTGATAAAATAACTTTTACCTTGTATTCCCGCTTACTCGAACATGGTCTAACTTCCTATGTAATGGACATAATTATATCAATAAATTATATAAAATAATTAATATAAACATAATATCCTAATATATAATTATTCAATAATCGTATATTAAAAATATATTAACCATTTATAGTTCATTTTCATTATCGAACATTATAACTTGTGGTTGTCTGTTTCATACAAACCTCATAAAGATGAGATCGATTATCACTAAGTGGTTTAAAGTTCATCATTACCAAATAATTCAATATATAATGATCAATAATTTTAAATTATTAATTAAGCCTTATTTTCATTAATTGAAATATATGAATATGTCTTGTGAAAATAGAAATCATGATGAGCTGGTTTACGACGTGTTTAGTAATCAAAAGGTGGTATATTAATAAATATTTTAAATATTAACAACACATTTTAAGAATAATTAAAAAATGTTAAATATATCATTATTAAATGATATCACCATCATATTACATCCCATAATCATTTATTATATAGTCATTATAACTTTATTTACATAGGCGCTTAAATTTACCCAAATGGTAAAGTGTTATATGATTTAAAGAGTAAGGGAATATTTTTAGATAAATATAATGTGACATATAAAGTAGAATAAACATGTCATAACTATAATATATCCTCATTAAATCCATTCTAGGAACCATTAATAATGGGTGGTGATGAAAAACAAAATTCTTTGTTTGTGGAGGCGGCAGTCTATATGTATGCACGATTAATGATCCCATTTCTCAATGAATGGATGGAAAGATTGTATATGAAAAATCATTATTTTAGAGTTATAAATTTGAAATATAAAACATTATAGTTTTTCATATCCATCATTATTACCATACACGATAGGTTATTATGAAAAATGAACAAAATCACTTTGCGAAGGAGGTAGTCCGTACGTACGCATGGTTGATGTTATTTTGTTTTTTTAGTGGATGGAATAGATAAAATAATTATTTTAAAATAAATATAATTTTATTTTATTAAACTTATTATACTTATATCATTATATTAATAAGTTTATATATAATTTAGGAAGGATTAGAGTAAAATAAAATAGTAATTCAAAGTAATACTCACATAGGAAGATTGAGTTCTCTCTTGAAAAATATCCTTGGAATCTTATGAATGTGGGATAGGGTTCTTAGATAATCCAAGTGGAAAAGTTTCAATAATAAATTCAAAGGATAGGTGAGTCCAGAAGTGGTGGAAGTGTTACCCCTTTATAAGTGAAGGTAAGGGAGTTTTTGGAAGTTATCATTACATTTTCAATAATGTAATGTTACTATGAAAAGGTCAATAGCACAAAAATGGACAAAAGTGGTGGTGAAGTATGTGTGGATCGATATTAATTTTTACCTTGGTAATTAATTTTTTAACCTAGAAATTAATAATAATGAACAAATTAAGATTGGTCCTTTTACCTAATTTAAACCTTCTAATTTAAAATTTTTAAATCATTTTACCAAATAAAATTTTTAATGGTTTGAAGTTTTAATTTTAAAATAAATTCACATGATGCATAAAAAATTTTAGTAACAGTGCATTATTATGTATAAAAATTTATCTATAAGATAATATTATCATAGATACTGATTTTTATGAAAAAATTTGATTAAATTTAAAATAAATAAAATTCAGTTTTTTTTCAAAGAAATCCAAAACTGAACTTCACCATCAAAACACCAAATTAGAATAAAACACCCAAAAAAATTATTAAAGTAACATTTTAATTTATTCCTAAAAATGTTTGACATAGAATTTATAAGTTTCGAGAATATTTTAAATTGCATAATATTATTCCTTAAATATATATTTTAGTACATAAAAGGTTTTTTAATCTTATAGGATACACTTAAAAAATGATAAAATCAGAATAATTAAAATTTTCATAAAAACTATATTTTTCAATTAAAAATCAACCTTTTGAGAAAAAACTCAAAAATTCATACTAAGTAAATTTTTGTGTGAAGAATTCAAGAGTAAATTTTATTTTATAAAATTTAAATTCTGTAATTTTTAAATTTATTTTTTAAAATAAAATACATATAATAAAAAATAGTTCTTATTGAAAATAACCTTTTTCAACATTAACTCATATTAATTATTTATATTCCAAAGGTAATAAATTTTAATTTTTTACCATCTTATTATGTATTATAGATTTATTAATAAAATTATTCTAATGTAGTATAGTTAGTTTACATTGGTAATGGTTGGATAATCCAAAAAGGTTTTAATTCATGAGGAGAAGAGGAGAGGGGTGGCCTTTTATAAGTGGGGTAAGTGGTATACTTGTACTGTTTTGAAAATGAAATGGTGAACCCACATTTTTCTGGTGCCACAAGGATCCAAAATGGATTATTACCAAGACATATACATTATAGGGTCTAAATAAGGTCATAATATCAACTTTTTAAAAGTTTTTAGGTCATTTTAACCCTTATCATTTTAGTTTGACCCCTAGGTAAAATCATTTTTACCTTAATAGGGGTAAATAATTTTTACTATTTTTAATATTAATTTTGGTCAAAAAATAATTTGAACTTATTAGATAATCTAAATTATTCTAATTCCAAATATGGAATCTATTTTTAAAATTTTAATTCACATAAGTGGAATAATTTAATTTAAAATTAATTTCAGAGACACAATGATAAAGTGAGTTTTCAAAGAGAAAATGTTCAAATGTTTACAAAATTTTTATATCAAAATTCAATAAGAAAATGATTCCAATGTCCTAAATTGGATTAATAAACACATATTTAATCTAATTTTACTTTAAAACTAATTTAAAATATAATTTAAATTTACAAATAATTTAAATGAAAAGGCATTTTTCAATTAAAATTCAATATATTTCACTATTAATAAAAAATGAAACATTTCACAAAAATTCAAGAAAATTAAGCTATTATAATTTTCATAATATGATTTAAAAATTAATTTAATTTTTCAAATAAATTGTCCAAAATTTTTAAAAATTAATTTTAATATTAGTGTGCCAAAGGAGACAAAACTACTTTTTAGAAAATGCAGTTTTAAGCCTAAAATTGAATTTATTAGTATATTTTGTCTATAAAACACATAAGATGAATTTTAAACATTTTATTTAATATATAATATATAAATTTCATTAAAATACTTCAAAAAAACTATTTATTTAATTTATTGAGGTAAATTTTTTTATGTGAATAAAAAAAGTTTTTTAGAAATTGATTTCTTTTTTAAGGGTTTTTATTTTATTTGATAATAAATTGGTCAAAAAATAATTAATTAAATATAAAATTTTAAATGATATATTTTCACAATTTATTTAGTCTTATTCATTCCCTCCATTCTAACAGCTTGGTGATAACTATCATATTGAATAAAAATATATTAATAACATTTCACCATTTCATTTACACTTGGTATTGTGTTTAATGAAAGTTAAACTCAGTATTGTGTGTAACATAAGACAAACACAGTGTTGTGTGTAACATAATATAAACTCAGTATTTTGTGTGAAACTGGACAAATATAGTGTTGTGTGTAATGTAAACTAAGCTCTGTGTTGCGTATAATGAAAAATATCGAAACGATTTAATTCATTTTAAAAATATATATCTCACTAAATCTCAAAGATTTACATTCTACCCCCCATTAAATGAATTTCACCCTCAAAATTCATCTCAAACATAAATGGTTTAACATTAGAAAATTCTTTCGTAGAAACCCACATGGTAAAAAGGGTTAGTAAAACATCCTCTTGAAAATGTGAAAGGGATGCACAAAAGTCCTCTGGAATAACACATAATTGGTTTCCAAAGAGGATAACATAGGTGGGAAGAGAAAATATGTAAATACAAGAGACAACTAACACCCAAATAATGAAGGAGTATGATAGAGAACATGGTTAGGAGAAAGTTAATGAGCACAATTCCATAATCCAAAGAGGCATGAAAACGGTCATTGATATCATCAAAAATGATGATAAAAATATAAAATTTTATTTTAATATCCTTTTATAATGTTGGGTAATTACTTTTCAGTCTAGAAAGAGAACATGTGAAAATGTACTTACTTAATATATTTTTATTTCATAGGCACAATTTCATTCTTTTGTTGTGTCTTGATCAATTATTACTTCATATTATACTCTAATAGATGATTTCTTTCATGTATGAAGCACTAAATAAGACCCATAATATAATGATAAGTCATTCCTTCTATCTCTAGTAAAAAGGGTGAACATTAGTTTTCCAATATAGATAAATCTTTATACGGTGGAGTAATATGTTAATATCTAAAACCTCATCCAGAGTTCAACTTAAACAATTTTATAAATGGTTAACCTTATAACCCTTCCAAAATTAAAAATTAATAAATAAAAGCACTAAATTTTACAAAATAAACTTAACATTAATCCCCCATATATCATAAATTATTTATAGATTGTCACATACCAAACATGTGAATACCTTCATCATGTATTCTATTGAAACATGGTAATAAATTGAATTATCATAAAACCTTTTTGAAAAAATACATGCTTCCTTATTCCTTAAATTAAACACATGTTTTTAGAGATGTTCCTTAAATCAAAAATGTTTTTAACTCTCTCAATGATAGAATAAACCAACTTTTAAAAAAATCAATAATAAGTTCCAGGATAATTTGTAAAATAAAATTTACTTAACCCAAATTAATCATCCCTTTATCCGAACTAAACACCATTTTCTCAACATTAGGAACATGTTAAGTGTTATCTTACCCTTAATCATGTTTTTTTCATGAATATCACCTTTTTATTAGATCACTTTTCTATTTCATCATCATCATTCAACATATTATTTCAAATCCTTAATGAAAAAATTATATTGTACAATACTTCTATATTTAATAATTTTTAAATTCCAATACATAAATACTTCAATCATCCCTCTTCCTTATCAAACCATTAACTATGCTTCATAATCTTAATACTTAATACCTTTTATTTCATATGTCATTCATAGTTTCTTCATCTTCAATGGAAAAACCATTACTCATATAACCTTTCTGATTCTCTTCATGAGATTTCCTCTTAGGACATCAATTTTCATAATGAAAATACTTTGCACATTTAAATCATTTATCTATTGATAATAATATAGGGAGACCAATATTCTCATCTATTAAGTTAACTAAACTTTTCCTTTTTCTTTAGTAATTAATTTCATTGTGTCATTATTTCTCACACGTAAAACATATTCTTGTCCCAATGATACATTCCCTTCAATGCTTCTTCCCACATTCTTGACATATAAGAAACTTAATCTTCTTTCCTATATGGTTTCCATTACCTGAAATCTTAATGAAATCTACCCTTTTCTTATTTAGTGATTATAATAGTTTGTTATGGTGCACACTATTTATCATATATCATGATAATTTATTAGGAATAATCACAAAATATTTTAATCTAGTCATCATCCCGTTTGACTACTCATAAAACTATTATCATTCACATTAAATGCTAATTCAGTTCCTTGTAGTTCCTACCATTCACTAAAACCAAAAAAAACATAGTGTGAGTAAAATTATAAATAGTTGGAAACCACATAATTCTGAGAAATCACATATATAATGTATAAATCATGACACCCTATTTTTAATCTATGACTCCTTGGGATTAATATAATTCATTCATAGTTATCATCTATTCAATCCTTTATGATGTTTTGTAAAGAGTTTTTGAATTTAAAAAGCATATACCCTGGTAGTGTCAAACTAGGTGTGTAGAAAAGCCTATTTTAATGCACAAAGTGATGATCAAATACTGCTCAATGCACCCTTTTAGAATTTTTTACACCTAGGTAGCTTTGTTGAAAATCCACATAAACTTGTAGTATCTAGAAAGGGATACAATTTATTGGAAACCAATTTCTCAATCCTTTACCAAAATTCTATGATATTCTCTTATACTTTTACTCATATTTAGAATTATCTATAGAGACTTCTCTAAACATATCCTTATAAATATACCTAGTGATCTCACTAAATTTTTCTAATCCTAGATTCTAAAAGTTTATTAAACCTTTACTCTGATACCAAGTATACTGAACCAGAATTCTTAGACATGTATATTATATCTTTTTTGATAAATATTCAACACATTAAATAAACACATGCCTAAGGAACATAATAGTTTAGTATCTTTGGAAACATGGAAAAAAATAATCTGATTTGGTGAAATATCTTCAATGTTTCCCATAATGATCTTCCCATTTAGTAATCTTCATAAACATACCCTATATAAAACCTTTCTTTATAACCTGGGGAAAATAAACATAATAAAGGGTGAATTCAAATGCTCAATAAGGGTAAACAAGGTAAATACATAAACATATAATGAGAATTAGGGTATGAGAATGTGAGAATAGCATATGAAAACTATAACCTACATATCAAATATCATAATATTGAGTCATGAAATAAATATTTTGATTTCATAAGACTTGAATCATAATGAAATAAAATAACATGAGTCGTGAGAGTTATAACATTGTCATTAGATAAATATTGTTGGCATGCATAAAATCATAGAAAATTATTTCCTTATTAGTCAAGCATCAATGCCAAAACTTATTAGGGAACTCCATGGGTGGCTACACCTCCTAGGTAGGACGTACTACTATCCTGAGTGGAATCCATTTCCTCATAGTGGAATGGATTTAATCCCTAAAGAATTATAGTAGTTAAATTTCACTACCAAGACCATCATATCATACAAATTCTCTTAATTAATCAGTTCTACTCCCCCTTATAGTCATGTTTATCTTATGTGATATAAATATTTACCCAATTCATTTGATGGGGATATAGATCCCACCGGTCTTTGGTTATAACATATCCACTATCCTTGGTTATAATGTAACCACCATAACATAATGAAACATCATATATATGTGTTCCACCAAATCATAAAACATTTATCATTTTAAAACCCATTAAATTAAATGGGTTTTATAATCATTTCATTATAACATATCTTGTGGAAGATAAAAAGGTTTCATAATACTTTCATCATTTCATCAAATAAAATCCCATAGAAAAAAGAAGTGGGTTTTATAAGCATTTTATCATGTTATAAACCATGGAGGTTTTATAAATATCTTTTCATCATAAACATAAACCATTCAGATAATTAATAATAATGGAACCTTGGATCATATCTCTAATAGAGCATAAGTGTCATCATAGGATTTCATCTTAGATGGAAAATTATTTTGAAAGATTATTTGGAACATTTATTTAGGAAAATAAGTTTTATTTGAAAATAACTTTTTAAAACTAAAAATTCCTAAAATATTTTATAAATATTTTTATTTAAAATAACCTTTAAAACTTATAAAGGAAGCTTTAAAAATCATATAAAACATTTTTTGAGGAAGATAACCTTTCTAATTTAACAAAATTTTTTAAAAACGTAAAACATTTTAAAAAACCTTTCTTTTAAAATAATCTTGAAAACATATAAATTATTATTCATGTAAAATAATGATCATGATGTTGGAAGTTTCATTCATGTCATACATGTTAAAATAAATATTCATTTCACATTTTAAGTAAAAGAAAAAAGGACAATATTTTGGAAGTCAATATAAAGATTCCTTTCAAAAAAATGTTGTAAAAAGTAATATATGGGTAAAAATACATTTAATAGATAATTTTTAGAATGATAAAAACGTTTTTGAAAACATTTTTATAAAACATAGTTCTATAAGAAAAAGGATTTTCAAGCAAAGAGTGGAATAAAGATAATTTTCCAAAAAAGCATTCTTTTGAAATCTTGAGTACATAAAGAGGGGAAAATGAATGAAAAAAATAGTCTCATTACATAACTAGAGGATAAGAATTAATGATTTTATTGAGATATGTATCATAATATTTCATCATTGGAAGAATAATCATAAACAATCCCGATAAATGATGAGATTATAACATAAAACTCTTACAACTTTGGTAAATTTGAATCATGATCCTCATAAAATATAAAAGTTAAATAAAACTTATAATACTAGGAAAATAATGATATTCATGATATAATATTTCAATTGGTAAGTATATACACCTAATATATTAAGATATGTGCGTAATGGAATATATGTCTCAAAGAATGAAAATTGAGACAAAAAAATCCCATATCGCTTAGGTAACTTTTAATCCATAAACCCAATTAAAGTGAGATAATAAAATGGATATTTAAATCCCCATAATTTTTATTATAATAATCATAAAATACATTCATGGTAATTATACACACAACATAAAATAAAAATATGGTGAATATGGCATGTGTCTTACAGAAGTAAAAAGTGAGGCGAAAATCCCTTACGACTTTGGTTATCTCTGGATCAAGACCCCATGAAAGAGATAACCTCACGTGTGTTTTGTTTTGTTATTTTGAGTCTCCTTAATTTCATCATGGTTTCATCATCCAAATAATAATAATTAAATAATTATTATAATTATGAATCAATTATACTTTAAATACCAATCATGAAATATGGTTTTGATAAATGAAGTACATTATGATCATGGGGACGGTAGGTCATACGTTCGCATGAGTAATGTTTCCATTTTTAAATTATCATTATGGAAAGGAAGTAGGTGATATATTATATTTAAATAATTATAATAATATCATTAATCTCATATTATTTCATTAAATATACTTATACATATCATCCATGTGTTTTGGTGTTGAAAATAGACTCGCATCGCTTCGTGAAGGTGGTAGTCCTCATGTACATGAATGATGGTACCATCTTTCAGTGAGTGAAAAGGTAAGAAATAAAATGATATATTATTTTTTAAGAATGATAAATATTTCATTAATGATATAATTATGTCATTTATATAAAAATATTTATCCTTATTATCTTCCATGTAAATAATTATTGAAAACGAATCACATCGCTTCATGAGGCGGTAGTCCGCCATACACACAAGCGTTGTTATCGTATCCCCTATGGAATTGAAAGTAAAAAAGTTATATATGATATATTAAATACATAGATATAATTATTCTATAAATATAATTTATATAATTTATATTTATAATAATACCCAACCGTGAGAGGTGGTAATGGAAAAATGAATGACATTAGTTCGTGAGGTGGTAGTCTGTCGTACACGCAAACGATGATTTCGCAACCCATTTTTTAGAAGTGGATATGGTTGTAGATAATTAATTTAATAGAATGAAATATAAGTATATGTAATATAATTATATTATTATATCATAATTTTATAATGATCATTTAAGGAGTTGGAGGAAGAAATAAAATAAAAAACGCTCGTAGAAGAACGTTACCACTTCTTTGGGTAACCTCCTTTGGTTTTCACCAAAGTCATTACTATGTTATATTTATACCAAAATAAAAATTATAGAATAATATGAGGGAATTTTGGGACTTATTTTGGTAGTTATTTTCCATTCCAAAAGTTTTTTAAGGTGTGAATAAAAGATCATAGGGGTGGCCTTTTATAAGTGGGGTGAGTGGCACAATTACAATTTTTTTAAAATAAAAAGGTGTAACAATGTTTTTCTCCTGACATAAGGATTAAAAATAGATTATTATTGATAATTTTATGTTATAGGGTATAAATATTTCAATACAATAGATTTTATACAATTTTTTAGGTCATTTTAACCCTTATCTTTTTATTTTAACCCCTAGTAAAACCATTTTGACATTAACTTGGGTAAATAATGTTTACTAATTTGACTATTCATTTTAGTCAAAAATTAAGTTGAAATTATTAAATAGTATAAATAATTTGGATTAAAAATATATATTACATTTTTAAAAAATCCTTTCACATATGTGGTGTAAGAACCCAGTTTTTGCTGTGAAAGACTTTGAAATATTATTGATGATATTCCAGAGCAGCGCCTTCAGACGGCGTGCGATTCCGAGCCCCGGAGTGGCTGGAATTAAATTTTCAGTGCTTTCACACTGGAAATGCCAAATAAATGGGATAACTCCTAAACAGAGTTCCGGATCAGAGATCCAAGTGTACGGATGGGTCCGGAATGGGGTGTTTACCCTAGGGACGACATAAAACTTTTCCACTATAGCAGATTAGGCATATAGCGGTGGTTTTTATTTCGTTTAGCGGCGGTTATAACCACCACTAAACGGTGTGGCGGTGGTTTTCAGTTACCGCCGCCTAATACGGCGTCGGCAAACTTTTAACGGTGGTTATGTTCGTTTAACGGCGGTTTTAGGGAAGCGTCATAGCTGCCTCATTTCGCGGCGGTTTTAGCGGCGGTTATAACCGCCGCGAATAAATTCAAATCCACCACCGTAAAACCGCCGCTAAATCCAGAAGAACCGCCGTGATATGAGGCTGCCACGGTGCAGCTATTTAGCGACGGTTATAACCACCGCTAAAGGTATATTGTATTTTGACTTTAGCAGCGGTTTTAGATGTTTAGTGGCGGTTTAAACTGCCGCTAAATATCCGCCAACTTTCATGTAGCGGCGGTTAAAACCGCCGCTAAAAAGTTGCCCAGAAAAAAAAAATCCCTGATTCTGCTGCCCCCAAGCCTGAAAACCACACCAAAAACACATACAATAGAATATAGCAAACTATAAAATACATATTCATTACCGCCCCATCAAACTATAAGTTCACTTATTCCTCCCAATAAATAATATAGCAACCAATATCAGTTCAAGATCAGAATCATGTTTTAAAACTATCCATCACAATAGAAACTAGAAATCTCACTTTTAAAAATTCATTGGATTTTAGGTACCATTTTGACCATTTGAAATCTGTCATTTAAGGTCACATTCTCCATAATTATAAGGATATGCTACTATATGTTTTATTTTATGCTACCCACCTTAGGAGTTTCCTAATAATCATTTAATGAGAGTGGGATCTCATCCCAAGAACTATGCTTCATCCATAACAACACACTAGTTACAGATGTGACCAACACATTCTTACCAAGCGCCTACTGAACAAAGAGTAAAACAAGCCACCAAAAAGATCAATATATTATAATTTACCTTTTGGTAGACATGATTCTCTCCCAATATGTTCTCATGCACGTCATTAGTATCATATATATAAGAAAAATCTAAACTGATCAGTAGTGTTCTAAAATCGGATCCTTTGGTAACATCATCCCTAGCACTAGGAATACTAAATTTTTATATAATAACTAGTCTATCCACATTAAATATGACTGATGAATGTAGAATGATAGCATATTTATTTAATGATTTCCACAAAACTCATACAGTTTACTACACTATTCCAACAACTCGATGGGTGTCACATGTATAAATGCGTACATCCTTCATATTTCACTAGAAAAATGACGCATCATCTGATGTTATCCATAGGTAAATTAGACCTATGAATCCCAGTATTTTATGGTCCATAAAAATGATTTATCCCCAATTTTTATTATTCCATATGACTTTTGATGCAGCTAAACACCTCCTGATTCACCTGTAATTACAGAAGAAGAAGGGTCACATGACCAACTAGGCAGCTGATGATGCCCTAGGCATGTATACCCCACTAAAAAAGAGAATTATGTGAAAACCAAATCCCATATATGGGAAACATTACCGAATAATGACTCATCAACCTAGGGGTGTTGTTTCATCATAGATAGTCTGATATAGTAAAACCATGATATAAGCAACACCTTAGATATGAAATACCTCATAATCATTTATCACGTTTTTAATTCTGAGGGCTCTACCTACTCCAGGACAACCTCTTCTTAATAAGGTATAATACATTGAATCTATGAATAGTTCATTCTAAAATGGTCACTTGGATTACTGACCTAACCTTAAATATTACTATAAATTATAATGTTCAATATAGACTGATGTGAAATTTTTTTGTTCCCATCCAATGCTAAACCTAGGGAGAGAATTAAACTAGTCTTACATGAGGTTGAAAAATAAAAACATAATATTATGGTTTCATTTAATCCATTACATTAGTTAAAATTTTATTGTTTTGTGGAAATTTCAAAGCATAAGTATTAAAAAAATTCATGTTTTAGTTAAAAAAAGAATACTTTAATTGGTACTTTATTTAGCTAACTCTATAAGGTATCATAGGAAAGTAATATCAAAATTCCTTTCAAGATTTTTTTATTTAGATGATATCCTTTCATAATTTATACAGTTTATCTTATAAATTCTTTTTACCCATCTTATTTATACATAAATTTCTCAAAATTGGGCTTTGTTAAATAAAATTTCTATCCGAATATAGAGAGGAATACCACCTTTAGGTTTTAATTGGAATTTTAATTAACCGATATCCATAAGAAATGGTTTGAATTTATTAAATGAAAAAAAATCCATGAAATTTTATTCTAATAATTCAATGTATATATTCGTCATATTTTAATAAGATTAATTACCATTCCCATGTTATAAAGGTATTTTCCTCTATAATTTTAAAATTTCATTCATGTAGTTGCACCCAGGTTTTTACCTTTTATTTTAGAATATAACAACTTTATATGTAATGGTTTGATTATATGGGTTTCTAATCCCAATTTATAAAGTCTCATCCTCTCCATTATTAAATTCAAAATATTTACTTGATAAAAAATTCTTAAGGGGGTGTGTGCCTACTATTGATAGTGAAATTTGGTTTATGATTTAGGAAGTGAATGGATGTTGTTAATAGATAACCACACTGAGTCCATGATAAGGATCCCTAAAATATGTTGGGATGGAATATTTTGATAATGGGATGTGCCATGCCTTAGTATCAGCCATTTTGAGCCATGATCTATGATAGGGAGAACTACATAATGAAAGATCAATTAGAAGTTGACATGGTCCTATCTTATGATGGATGGGTTCCATATAGGTCCCTCCCATGGTCTAAAAAATTGAATGGAAGGATGAAAACATTATTAAAAGTGATTCCAGCTAATCTTCAATGAAGAAAACTTCCTATATGAGCTTAACTAAGAGATCTTGAGATCTCTTAGATATTTAGTAGGAAAAATTGTTAGTGGTTGAATATGAATCAACATTTACTGAGTTGGTAAGTATATGTCAAATCATATGATTAATATAAGGCTTAAGGCATGAATATTTGTGATGAAGCTATGACTAATGATGTGATCATGGACCAGTCATCTGATTTTTCCCACCTATATATTTGTGTTTAGTATGATTTCTTTGAAAAATATAGATTTTACATGAACATGGAAGGGGATTTCTTTACTTCCTCGTTCTTGTTGAGGGAATACATCATTTAGCAGTTATAAGATGAAGTATAAAAACCTCCATAGGAAATTGTTTGAGGTGTGATCTTAGGATTCTAATGGAAGAGGATCACTATAGTGTATTCAGTATAGGGATCTGGGACACCCAAATTTATTTTTCCCAAATCCACCATGCACATTTCCATGATATGGGAATATTGGATATCCTAGGAAATATTGTGACTGGTTCACATGCCTAAGAAATGGTGGTGCATCTGACTAAGTGAAGGAATCTAAATTGAAGAGAATTGTGTTGAGATTGAATGAATTATGGTCTCATGGTTGAGTAATAAGAACACTTCCTATGTTGTATCCTTCATGCTTCAGCATACACACTGCCCACCCTGCCCAACCTGCAGCATACACACTGCCCAACCTGCAGCATACAAACTGCCCAACCTGTAGCATACACACTGCCCAACCTACAGCATACACACTACCCAAACTGGAGCATACACACTTCCCACCATGTATCCTTCATACTGCATCATACACACTGCCCATGCTATATCCCCCCAGTATTCCCCACTCCACTGCAACATCCCACCACTCCACACTCCTCTGCAACATCCCCCACTCCAGTGCAGCATCCCCATCTCCCCACTCCACAACACTCCACTACCCACACATCCCACCTATAATCAAACACACACAACACTCCACTGCCCACACAAAATATCCCACCTGCAATAAAAAACACACAACAAGCAGTATCCTACCTAGACAATGTGTGGATTTTGATGAATAAACAGATACCCTATTCCTCCCTCTATTGAATTTAAGTCCAAGATCATTGAACTAGAGACTCAATAAAAGTAATATACCATGCGTTCTAATTCAGTTGGTCATGCACTATGATGTACATAAGTGATACACACAAGTAGTGTGATATATATAGGCCATGAAATGTAAGCATGATATGAGTTTATGATAGAATCAAAGGCCAAACAGTTTGTATTGGGAAATACACGGACTTATAAGACCACCATGCTTTCTAATTCAGGCCAACCAATGTGTACGGGGAAATAAAGAAGCCAATGATAAAGATTTTATCACCTCTCCAACCCAAAAAGCACATTATAGTAGAGGGAATAAGGGTCCCTACAGGATAAACTATAGTTTAGAAAGAAAAACCCACATCCGGTTGCTTATTATTGTCCAGCAAGTGGTTTTTTTGATGAATACATACATAATTAAATACATACCTACAAGTAAATACATACAAAATTAAATACATATAGAACACATACCTATAACTAGAGACTCCATACATACCTGCAACTAGAGACTCTATACATACATAATACAAATAGAATTTAATACATACCTGCAACTAGAGACTCCATTCTTGCAACTAGAATACATACAAAATGCATACCAGCAACTATAGAATACATACAGAATACATATGAATTAAATACATAACTAAATTTAGAATACATACAAAATACATACCTGCAACTAGAGACTCCATACATACATAACACATACATACAGAACACATACATAGCTACAACTAGAGAATCCATACATATAGAATACATACCTGCAAGTAAATACATACCTGAAACTAGAGACTCTATTCCTCCCTCAATTCATAATACATACAGAATTAAATATATACTTGAATTCAGAATACATACATAATTTAGAATTGAATTCATACATGCATTCAGAATTGAATACATACTTGCAAGTATTATAACAAATAATTCATACCTATAAGTAAATACATACATATTTCAGAATTGAATTCAAAATTCATAGTTGAATACATACCTACAAGTATAACACATAAGTCATACCTACAAGTAAATACATACAGAATTCATAATTGAATTCATAATTAAATACCTAAAAGTATAACACATAATTTAGAAGGTAATTAAATACATACATAATTGAATTTAGAATTAAATTCATAATTCATAAGGCAATTACCCTGTGCAATACAAAATTCATAATTAAATTCTGAATTGAATACATACAGAATTGAATTATTAATTATGAATACAATACACACAAAATTTATATGGAAGGAATTACCCTTTCTATAGAACAAGATCGGGTGATAAGATGATAAATCTCAAAGAAACTCCATACACTAAAGATAGAAATAAAGCCAAAATTCATTCCCACATGCTTGTCCAAAATGTGTGGTGGCAACTATGTGCCACAAATTTTACATATAAAAACCAACTGCTTTCATATTACAAATCAAAAATACAACTACTCAGGGTCTGATGATGCATCATCACACTATCCACCTTCATCTCTACTTTGTGGTGTCACCTGTAAGAACATTATATTGAAAATTAAATACGATTGCATATTTATATTAAAACTTTAAACCAATGAAAGTTAGCAAACTAAATGATTTTGATTTTTTTGTGATTTACCTGCATACCACCAGTCTATGCACTACCACCAGGGGCATATATCCTCAGCTGCTGACGTATTTCAATCAACTCTTTCTGCAATGCAGATATCCGATCCCCCTGCTGGTGAACTATGCTTTTTAAAGAAACAATCTCTCTCTTATCATCTCCGGGTATGGGATGACTAAAGTCAGAAGTAGATGCAGCTGCTATCCCCGATGGCCTGCTAAAAATCTCAGATGGTACGGGTCCCAAACCCATCCCGCGCACTCTCCCATCATGCTCCTTCCCAAGGACCTGAGCAACCGGGTCATTCTGGGAGACTGAGTATGACTGCGCAGGATTGGCATCCCATAGCTCTTTAATTTTTACCTATAAATCAAATATCAAAATATATTAACATAGTAAAAACTGATAATAAGTTATTATGAGAAAAAATTGACTTCATACCCCAACTTATTTAGCAGGCTTGTTAACAAAACTTCCATCTGATTTCTTATGAACATCCAACCACAGTTCAGTCCTGGATGCTTCATGCCCTAAACTCTGTGACTGCATTAAACAAAGATAAATCAACAATTCAATATATTAAACAGATAATATTGTCTTATAAATATTTAAACTAATTAAAAGATTACCAATGTTGTTCGTCTTCTAGAAAAACTTTTTGATCCCGCAGTGTGCGGGATGACGTGCTTTGCCCGGTTTGATGCATTTTGCCTTGAAAGATCCTAAAATAAATAAAAGGAAATTTAATACTGATGTATTGAATGTCATGTCCTTTTCATATACATGTATGAATGTAAAATGAGGATCATATAATAATATATATTTCAATACCATCCGCTTCTGATCACGATGTCTGTCAACAAACACTTTCCACTGCTCTTTTGGTACCCCACTGGGTAGCTTCTCATACATTTGTTGCGTGGTCAACGAAGTATCGTTGACATCACACCATAATCTCCATTTGAAATCTTTCCACTTCTTACCTAGATTTTTCAACGTCCACTTCCGTGCTATCACATCAGCAACAGTAAAGTGGAAAAACATCTGTATACAGAAATTCATTTTGAACATATTAGTAACATGACATTCAATTGAACCATAATGTAGTAAATTTACCTTTATTTGAGAATCAAAAACTTCATTTTTCCAACTTTAAGGCATATGTATCTAATCGTCATATTAAATGGGAAGGGAAATGGGCTCTGCTGCCAGCTGGCCTAGAATCTGGCCAAGTAACCCCGCGGCATCATCCGTAGGGACCCCGTAAGAATCAAATGACACAACAATCTTCTCGCCATTCAGATTCCAAACATCTGAACTTTTTATATTTTTCATCATGGTTGAATTTTTTTCATCTTCAATGAGAAAACAATTAGTATAAATAAAATGAAATAAATTTATTTAATTAAAATTTGTACCTATGATAGTGACACTCCAGTGTGTCCGAGATGAACTGGAAGGGGCACGACGCTGCCCCACTGCTGAGCCTCCTGAAAGGGGAGTCGACAACTCACCCTCTACTGGGACATCCATGGAAGGTGTGAGAGATGGTGCAGGGGGGGATGGTGCAGGGGTGTTGGCACCTGGCGTCTCAGATGTCGTGGGGAGGGAGACAAATGGATCGCCATCTGTCACGGAACTAGATGAAACAATATACCTCTTCTTCATTGGCATTCCTGTCATTTAATCAAATAAAATTAAGTTCAGAATATATATTTCAAAAAAATTATGCAGAAAAAAAATTAAAAATGATAATAGATGCCCAGTACTAACGAACAAAATATATATAACAATGATAATGAATGAGTGCAGAAATGAAACAAGTGGTTGCTGAATAAATAAAAAATTGTACATACAATCATTTTCCCCTTTAATCATGTCGGTTTCCTACTCTATTGCTTCATCTACTTCATTCATCCTTGCTAGACTAATATTTTCAATATCATGATCGACAACTAATTCTGCTTCCTGTTGCTGATTAAATTCAATTTCAGAGGTCAAATTTTCCACTTCATCACCCATATCATACAAATCTCTTTGTATTACATGAGAAACTACACTCCACCCTTCATTGGAAACATCATTCACATAATATACCATTTTTTCTTGTGATTCTAAGATATATGGATCATGCAGTTCACAATCACCAACATCCATCAAGTGAGAGAAGTTCACAGAAGTAAATTGCAAGGAATCTCTTTTAACACCTCTGATAATATCGACCCATTTGCATTTGAATAAAACAACCGAAAAATGTCCGTGGTAGTTTAATTCAATAATATCATACAGTTTTCCATAGTATTCCACTTCAGCAAATGTAAATATACCACTATTCTGTGTTTTCAAACCCACTTCTCGATCGACTGTACGAAATCTAAAGCCATTCACATTATAAGCGTCGAACTTTCTAACTTATTTTAGAGGACCTCTAGCAAGAAACTTCAAATCTTCTGACACCTCTGCTCGAGTATCAGTATTCATGATCTGAAAAAAGAAATATACTTTATTAGATTCACAAAATGTATGTGTCAAACTAATATTCGTATTTATTGTAATATTTATGAACTTACACGTCGTGCAAACCATTCTACAAGCTCTTTATTAACATCTTTCATTATATCTTTCTCATTTCGTGTTCGGCCTCTCATTCGTCTCTTTGTTTGTATCCTCAACTCTTCAATAAATGGATCTGCAATGTCACTATTCAGCAGCACATATCTATGTGCCTATAATAATTCCAATTCAGTCAGTGTCGCATTTGAGGTCCTCCCAACTGATCGGCCAATAGCAGGAAATATTTTGGATTTCTGATGTATTTCAGATTGAGTCGATGTGTCGTCAACACGTCCAACTCGATTAAATCTTGTCTCAATATCATCCAAGTATCGAGAACAAAAGGTAAGACACTCCTCAGCCAAATAGCCTTCAACAATTGAGCCTTCTGGTTGAGCTTTATTTCTCACGTATGATTTCAAATGTCCAAGATATCTATGAAATAAAATAAACATAATTATGCATTTAATTAAGTACCAAATTTTTTTTACTTAACAGGAAAACATATAAATAAAGTACCTCTCAATTGGATACATCCATCGATAATGAACGGGGCCTCCTAATTTAGCTTCCTCAACCAAATGCATAGTTAAATGCATCATTTCAGTAAAAAAGGACGGAGGAAAGATCATCTCCATTGTGCAAAGGGTCAATACAAACCTCTTCTGGAGGTTGTCAAGCTGAAATGGATGTAGAAATTTCTCACATAATTGTCTGAAAATGTGCAGAATTGCAGTACAACAGCAGTAATTTTTTCAGGTAATAATGTACGCAATGCCAATGGTAGTAACTGTTGTAACAAAATATGTGAATCGTGACTTTTCAATCCATGTAACTTACGATTCTTCAAGTCAACACACCTCGAGATGTTACTTGAATACCCATCAGATACCTTGACATTCTTTAACATTCGAAGGAATGTATCTTTATCCCTATTTTTCATTGCAAAAATTGCCAGAGGATACTTTTCATTCTCATCTGGCCAGAGATCACATTTTATGTTCATTGCTTGTAAGTATTTGCGAGCATTGAGATTATCCTTCAACTTTCCATGCTCATTAAGCAATGTGAAAATCAAATTGTCATAGACATTCTTCTCAATATGCGTCACATCAAGATTATGTCGCAACAAATTAAATTCCCAATATGGAAGTTTTAAGAATATACTTTTTTTCTTCCATTGTTGCGTTCTGGTTTCGCTTGACGATGCACTTCAGACCTGTTTTCCGCTATCATTCAAATGATGAACCTTCCCAAATTCTGTTTCAACATTTTCAAGCTGTTTCAATATTTCAAAACCATTTAACAACTTTGGAGGTGGTCTACGATCAGTGGAACCATTAAATTTTGATTTGTTCAGCCAAAATCTATGTGATGCATCGAGAAATCTTCGATGACACAAGAAGCACCATTTTCTACTGTGAGGTAGCCGTTTGGGCTCAAAATCAAAGTTACAAACGGGACAAGCCAAACCTGTGTAAGTGTTCCAACCAGATAAATTCCCAAGCCCAGGGAAGTCACTAATGGTCCACATTAAAGCAGCATGCATTGTGAACATTGTTTTAGAAGAAGCATCAAATGTCTCAACACCGTTGCTCCATAACTCCTGCAATTCGTCAATCAAAGGCTGCAAGTATACATCAATATCATTTCCAGGCATTTTTTTTCCAGGAATAATCATCGAAAGGATAAAAGATGTTTGTTGCATACACATCCACGGAGGCAAATTATAAGGGATCAAAACAACTGGCCAAATTCTATAATTGGTACTCAAAGTCCCATATGGGTTGAATCCATCGACAGCCAATCCCAATCGAACATTCCTAGGATCAGCTGAGAAATCGAGATGTAATGAATCAAATGTTTTCCACGATTGAGAATCTCGTGGATGTCTCATTAACCCATCGTTTTTATTATCTACAGAATGCCACTTCATGTGTTCGGTGGTTTTCGATGACATGAATAATATTTGCAATCGAGGCTTCAAAGGAAAGTAAGGCAAAACCTTTGCAGGTGTGCTCCTTTTCTTCTTCTTCTCCATGAAATTATGTTCATTCAGACTTCCAACATCACTCTTTGTCTGCCATCTAGAAGAAGAACATTTCTTGCAATTTTGTCTACTTGAATCCTTTCCCCAATAAAGCATACAATCATTGGGACACGCAGGTATTTTTGTACAATTCAGACCATGCTTGTTAACAACTTTTTTCATATCATAAAAAGATTTTGGGATTTTTGCTTCAGGAAATGCATCACGTACCAATTCCAATATCATGGACATTGCCTTATTTGTAATTCCACATAGACATTTGATGTGATACAACTTTAGCAGAAATGAAAGTTTTGAATATTTCAAACACCCACAATACAACTCTTGATTTCCATAGTCAACTAAATCATGAAATGCATTTTCCTCAGTGAAGTTTTCTCTTACATTTGGCTCCACAGAATCAAGAGGAGGATCCAATGATATGTGACAATCTTGATCTGTCTGTGTTGCAGTCTCAAAAACATCACTTGTCACGTTGCAATTTGTAGCACCCTCTTCTGGTTGTTCTGATATGTTTTGATACTGATAGTGGTGACTTGCAGTGCCGAATGCATCATTTATTAGGTTTTTCATTTCATTTTCCATTGTCGACGAACTTGGGACCTCATTCTGTGGATTAACATCGGTGCTCAATCTTTTTGTAATGTTTGATTATCCATGCCAAATCCAACACAAATATTGATCAGGGAATTGCTTCAGTATTAAATGTTCATAAACCTCATCTCTCTTCAACCATGTTCTAAATTTACATTTAGGACATGGAAATTTTATTCTCCCTTCAACGGATCTATTAGAAATTGAAAAATCTAAAAACTCATTCAAACCCTTAACATACTGAGGTGTGTTCCTCGATAATGTGATCCAACTTTTATCCATGTATATCACAATGTACCTACATAATAATAAGAAAAATTAAAACACATAGTTACTACTAAATAGAGAAAGAGATTCATATATACGATAGTATAAGATTACAGAAACATAATATAATAAAGATGATCCCCTGAGTTAGATATGAACCCTTAGTGTTTGGGATAGGGGAAGTTTCTTTGGTAAAGAGAAACAGTGTGCTAACAACGTGGTAGCTACTTTACCATGAAAACCAAAACACATTGTTAATTTGGAATAACCCCAACCTAAGTTCTCTATAGAGTCTTCATATAAAACTCTCATATCGAATAAATCTATTATAAATAATTTGTACTTTATATTTTCATTATTTATTTGTGAAATATTTAACTCTAATCCAATAGAATCTCATTTAAATGATGCTAAAAATATTTTGAGATATTTAAAATGAATTATTTTCCTTTATCTAATTTTTTCAAAACCCTCTAATTTTAATTAAAATTTATATTTGGATACATATTTTGTTCGGTGTAGACTGGATAAAAAGATAATGTCAGGAACCAGTAAAATTCTTGCTAAATCCTTAGTATCATGATATAGTAATGGAAAACACATTATATAACTATCTAATACTAAATTTGAATATATTATAGCCATATGTTTCTATGCATAGGTGTTATGAATGAAACACACCCTAACTAATTTTGGATTCAATTTTAATCAGGTTTAAATTATATGAGACACAAAATTTCAATAAACATTTCAAAAAATATTGATAAACCATTATAGGATGAAATGCATATATTTAACACATAATTTATTAATATATCATGCAGAAGAAGGTGATATATTTTTTAATTTCTTTTGCATAGAAAATCAATTGTCATAAATTTTTACCGAACCACTTCCTAGTTATAGATTCAATTTTATCAAATCCAAATTAAGATTATTTAAAATTATTTAATATCATTTCTATTTTACTAATTTTATATTGTGAATTTATAATTAGTAAATATTTTATTTGAGTTATTTCATTTGAGATTTAGCACCACCATTTTGAATGATATCAAAATTAAATATGTATAATAGTATTATTTAGATAATTTAATTTTTTCGAATTAGATTTTATGACTGTAACATCCCATGTTGGGTGACACTAAATAGGTCCCTCAAGACAATTATCCATAAGGCCATATGTGTGCTTCCCTGTACTCCATACGTTGACGACTAGACGCGAGGGTGTAAATGTGATACATTGGGGATATTATACCCTTATATTAGAGTATCTAATGATGAAATGAAAGGAGATCATCCATAGATGTAATAAACCAAGTACAGAAGTAGTAAAAATTGAAATAGAACATGATACAATAACAAATGAAAATATTTAAAAGCATGAACAACCATGTCATACATATAACACCAGTCATCCACATGGACGAACATATAAGTTGGAGTACATAAAGGAAAATGAAATGAAATACAAATCTACACTAATATATCTATGGAATATAACCTATACGGTCTCCACATACATATCTGAGCCATCCGTTCAATTACTCTAGGTCAGCACCTTATCTTGGTCTTTCAATCAAGCAAACTTCTTCTCGAGTAACATAGTGAAATTGATTCCCAAATAGGTTGCGATTACAATACTCAGTAGGGAACCGCCAATACAGCCCAACACATATCCATTAATATATAGTTTATATATATGATAAACTCATTAAAATTTCAGTAATACTAGTAATAACTTCTAGAATTAAGATAAAATAAAAACTCATATAATGTATGGTCAAGGAATGTGATCAGTCTAGCTAAGACAAAACTAGAAATGAATAAATAAAATAAATAAAGTGAAACCAAAATCAACCCCTAGCTTCGTGATCCTATTCAGTGAGCTACTGTGGAATTATAAATATATATTTATATTTATATGTGGGAAAATATATATATTCCGATAAATGTATATGTATACACATAAACATGTATATATATGATTTAGGTGAAAAATGTCATGAAACAATAGGAGCTTATTCTTGGGTCTGTAATCATTATTATGTGGATGTCCTTAGAAAAGGGTGTTCAGCTAGATGTCATACCAATCAAACCATTCATAATTAGTGAATCCTCAGGTCTATAATCCTTATTGACAAAACCATCTCCATTCAGTGCCATAAATATGTTTGAGCAAGCCATATCACTATAGGGGAATACACGTCTTAGAACTATCTTCCCCTATACTCTCCCCCAATAACTATAATTTTGGATGATGCATATTAATGGAAAATCCTATTAAGAAAATATTGTCTTAGGTTTAAGACCTAGGCCATGATCCATAGCCTATCCTTATATTGGAACATAGATGAACACTAATGGGTTATACCTATTGTGATATATAAAAGGAATTCTATCCAAACACAAGTACATGCTCAGAATCTATTCATAATAACGATCAATATCCACATCATCAAGAAGTACATCTAGGATATATAGTAATGTTTCATCCACCCAACACTAAAGAGTATCCTCAGAATCACTCAAGTAGAGCATAATTATCTGTTGAGTATATGTCACATCAATGGTGATGTTCACCATGTCCACCAACTCAATCATGTAATTGATCAAGGAGAGGGCAATTTACCACTTCCCTTAGGAGAGAGTAATCAACCATGATTTCCAATCAATGATGTGGATTTCCATGTCCAACACTATGTCCATGTGACAGATCATGGATATCATAATAATCCCAATCACTCAAGAGAGAATAATCATCCATGAGCATCCAATTACATGGTATGTTATGCCAAATCGTCATAATCAATTATCTCAAGAGCCAGATTCGAAGATGTATGATTGGGTATCTCAATATTATAAAAATCAAATAAAATGTCTTAGAATCCAGACCCCAGAATGTACATATGGGATTCCAAAATATATGAGTAAAAGGGAAACTAAATCGGTTCTTATGAAGCACATTTGGGAAAATAAATCGGTTCTTATGAAGCACATTTGGGAAACTGAAAGTGTGTCTTATCAAGCCAGGTTCATATTCCATAATCTAGGAAGTGACTCGTGTAATCATCAATACGTCTTTGGTAAAAGGTGAAAGCATAAACAAAATCATGACGGTGTGAGTGACTTATATCTTTATTTCCTAACATAATATAATATAGGGGTCTCATGTTGATCTTTTAAACCATGTGTTGATTGGTCGGGGTCTTGATAAGTTCCTTTTCAGAAGAAATTTCACCATTAGTATTAAAAGGGTTTTATTTTAAGGACTGAAAAATTTAATATACGACATATACATTTTAAATTCATAACTATTACAACATATATAGTATTTATATTATGAGTTTTGATTTATTTTTGTGTATGTATGATTATAATGATTTAATTTTTAAAATTCTTATTAACTAAAAAAATTAATTTATTGACACCACAATAATTTGTAACTATTTAAACAACCCATAAGTATTTTTGACTAACCCAAAAATGAAATCCATGTATTTTCATACATATCCAAATTCACAATATTCATATTGGACATGAATGCTTCATGAAAAGGTAAAATTTATATGACTTTGAAAAACTCCACATGAGTAATCCTAGTATAATAGACAACCAACCCATTCACTTTTGTATCCAAGGAATAAGACTCCAAGAAATTTTGTGGTTCGGCCAAAAATCACTCTACATTTGGAGACTTTACTCAAGTGAGAATTCATTACGTGAAACCACTAACAACTAACATGAATAAACTACATCCAAAAACAATTTATAATCTCATAACTACAATTACAATCCATGTTCAAGGTATATTTAAACTAACTTTTTTGAAATCATACTTATTATGATATAAAAGGCGCTATCATAAATGAAATTTATCATAAATATGGGAAGGCATAGTATTCATTTTTTATAATCATTTTACTAATCATGAAAATAAATACGTAATTAAAAAAATTAAAATGAAATATATTTAGTTTCCAAAACATGAGACATGGTAAGACATCTAAACCCACCACTACATCCAACACTATGTACAATACTTTTCATCTAAAAAAATGGTACAATTCCTAATCAACTAAATAAGGAAGTTGAGTATAATTATTATATTCTTAACCCACATAGATGAGCCCCATACATCCTAATTCACCATACTTGTCATCACCATCGGCTAATCATTAATTTTAAAGGATTATGAAGCTGGAACAGTAAATACACATTGGTATGATTCATCTGTAAGATCAATGAGATCAAAAATCACATGTTGAGGGAGGGAAATCTAGCACAGCATTGATGTCACTTCAAGAAACAATAAAAAAAACTAATATCAAAACAAGTAAAAAATTAGAAATCAAACCCTATGGTTTGTATAGGTCGCTGGGGAAACCGGGTCGCCGAAGTCGCGGGGTCGTCGGGGTCGCGGGGGGCCGGGGT
Source organism: Viscum album (assembly GCA_963277665.1). Lineage (NCBI taxonomy): Eukaryota > Viridiplantae > Streptophyta > Magnoliopsida > Santalales > Viscaceae > Viscum > Viscum album. The sequence goes on from OY728164.1 coordinate 156,555,538, forward strand.
CGCCGAGGTCGCGGGGTCGCCGGGGAAGCAGGGTCGCCGGAGTTGCGGGTTCACCGGCGTCGCCGGTGTCGCGGGGGGCCGAGGTCGCAGGGAAAGCGGGGGGTCGGGGGAGCGCGGGTGAGAATGGAGTCGGGGTGGGGGAAGGGTCGGGGCCGATTAAAAAAAATTGTTTGGCGGCGGTTTGTTATAAACCTCCGCGAAACCTTTTAAAAAAAAGGTTTAGAGGCGGTTCCTAGGACCACCGCTACAAAACCGCCGCTAAACGGCGGTTTTGTTGTAGTGGTCGGCGCGGGATGTTTGGACCCCTCGCCCGCTTCTGGAACGTTAAACGGATTAATTAATTAATTAATTAATTAATTTAATGGAGAAACACTAGTATCTCTTAAACGGTGGCTCTGATTGGAAAACTGAGGTCACCGTTGAGTTCAAAGCGTGTCGTTTACCCTAGGAGGGGTGTAAGTTTCGCGGGCGCGGGCCGTTTGTGAAAAATGGCCCTAGGGGCATTTTCGTAATTTGGCGGCCTCGGGCGCTAAGTTTAATAACTTTTGAACGGGGTCTCAGAATAAAATTACGAGACCTCCGTTGTGCTCAGAGCGTGGTTCTTAGCCTAGGGGAGGCTAAATCCCGACCCCGTCGGGAGTTCGGGTTCGGGACCGTCGGGCGGGCGTTTAAGTGTTTTGTACTTAAACCCCCACCCCCCCTTCTTCTTCTTCCTCTTCTCCTTCAAACCCTCTTCCCCCTCATTCACCTCCAGCGAGGTGAGCTCCGGAGAGGTGACTCCGGCGAGGTGGCTCCGGCGAGACCATGGCGCGCGGCGGATCGCGCGGGAAGCGCCGGGCGAAGCCCAACGAGGTAGGGTTATGTTTTTGAGTTTTATTCCCGAAATCCCCTTTGAACCCCGATTTTAGCGTTGGTTTGTTGATTTATCTTCGATAAAATTCCAAGGCCGCGTTGTACACAATTTTCTCTTCCCAAATCTTGTTTCGGATTTGAAATCGGAGGTCGGAGGTATCCGCAATCGCTCGCCGAAGTTTGCGGGAAATACGGGTTTTCTGGGTGTTTCCGGCGGGTTCCGGCGGCGGCAGGGGTTTCGGCCGGTGGTCCGGCGGGTTTCGACGGCGGCAGCTGGCGGCGGGTTCGGCCCCGAGCAAGCAAGCGGCAGTGCGGCGAGCAGGAAGCATCGCGACGCTTCGGTTGGGCGAGCGGCCAGCGGACGGCGGCGGTCGGCTGGTCTCGGGCGGCGCCGGCGTACCGCAGAGAGGGAAGGGGGTCGCGGGGCGCGCGACCCCACGTACGGCGCGACCACGACCCGCACATCGCGGGTCGCTGTGGGGAAAGAACCGGCCACGAGGCGGCCGGTCGGCTGAAGCAAGCCGCGGCCAGCTGGCCGCGGTGGGGTGAACCAGGCCGGCCGGCGCGGGCCGGCCCATGCAGGGCGGACCGGCCGGTCTGGGCCGGTCTGGCCCAAGGGGCTTTGCCCTCAGCCTTCGGACGCCCGTATTTTGGGCTACGGGTGTCCGTTTTGCGCGCCGTCTGCGGCAGCGCGGATCTTACATCGAGGCGAAGCTTTTGAGATGGTTTTGGGAATTTTAAATTCCCGAAACGAGGGTTCAGTGAGGCACGACGCGTCTTTAAGTGGACGAGCGTTTTTCTGAGATTCTTGTTTTGGACAGCACGGACGCGTACGACGTCCATTTTAAGCGCCGTCAGTGGCGTTGGAACCCTAGCGTCGAGGCGGAGGTTTCCAGGGTGGTTCCGGGCATTGAGTATGGAGTTGAGTCGCGGGCCCCACGGCCCGTCTTTTGAGCTACGTGCAGCTTCTAGCGACTTTTTCCTCGGTCATCCGTTCGGGGCGTGCGAGCAGTCGTTTCTGGATGTTTTTCCGAGGGGATTGCAGTGGTGCAATCTGCCCACTCAAATTCGGCACGATGGTGCATGTAGAGACCCGAAACATGACGTACATGGACATTACATTACTTTTGCGGAATACTTAGTACATAACAAAAACACACACACAAGGATCGTAATAGTTTAGTGTCTTTGGAAACTCGGAATATAATCTTCTAATCGTGGTGAAAGATCTTCAACATCTCCCATAAAGATCTTCCTTTTTTTACCTAAAACCTTTCTTTATATCCTGGGGAAAAGAAAACATAAAAGGGTGAGCTCAAATGCTCAGTAAGGGTAAACAAAAGAAATACCAATCACATCATATTCATAAGAACATAACATTTTGGAAATCTTAACCTGCAAAAGAGAGCATAATTTCATAACATGGGATAAATCTTAGTAGTGAAATGAAATCCCAATAATCATAACTTAAAACATGAAACTTTGTGGCATACACACATAATCATAGAGAATCATATCTTATTAGTCAAGACTCATTGCCAAGACTATCTTAGTGGACAAAGTCCATTTCTGAACCGAGTCACCCTCGTTTTAGTCCTGTTTCACTGAACCGGTATGACCTACCATTCCAGCCATGTCTATCTCATGAGATATAAAATCTTTTCCCAATGCATTGGAGGGAGATATAGGTCCCACCCATCTCATAATGATACCATTATTATGTGTGCCACAAAATCATAAACCATACATCATAGCATAACCCATGTAATAAAAATGGGAATCTTAAACACCGTGACATCATAAAACAATTCATATAAGATAAAGGAATTCATAAAAATAATTCCATCACAACATAACCAAATCAATGTAATAATAGGGATAAAAACAGAACCCTTTATTATCTTATATGGAAAATAATTTTGATAAAACACTTGAACTCCATTCTTGAGGAAAATATCCTTTCTGTTTCAAAAACACTTTTCCTTTCTTAACATGTCGTACAATCATAAACTAAAAGAATTTGATTAAAAATAAACTTGAAAACTTGTAAAGTAAGATTCTTGGAAATAATGTTTTAAAAATACATTCATGTCGTATAAGTTAAAAAAACATTCTTCTCGTACTTTTGTCGGAAAAGTCAAAAAGTACCTCGTACGAAAAACGACAAAAGATTCCTTTCATATCTTTTACTAAAATATCACCAAAGGGTAAAATTGGATTTAAACAATTGTAGGTGGATGGAAATAATATTACATATTGAAGAAACATGGATGTGGATAATAAAATACACCCCAGTAAATACCAAAGTATAAACAATCTCGGATAAAAATGAGATTGTGATATTTCCCTTACCTTAGGTCCGATTTGCTTCGTAAGTGTCCGAACCTCCTGTATAATGATTTAAATAATGTAATTTACTTATTAAAGAATCATATTCATTGTTATGATATCATATATGGTTCACTTATGACTTTATATTACCCGTTCTTTTGTAAATTCCATGTTAAAGAGCATTTTGGGTAAAATTGTTTCATTTATCGTCCGTGTTTTGACTTGTAATTATTCATGTGATTACTTAGATCATGATTACTTAATTCCAAAATATAAAACATGATTTATATATATATATATTCAGAATATACATATATATAATAAATCAGTAAATGGAAATAAATACACCGTTCATGGAGACGGTAGGTCGTACGTACGCATGAACGTTGTTTTCGTTTCCTTATTGAGTTGAATGGAATTAAGTAGATGATATACATATATATACACATAAATCCAGTATCATTATTATGTAATATATTTCATGATTACTTATTATATATACTTTATAATCATTCATGAATGGTTAAAGTGGATAATGAATCTCATCGCGTCGTGGAGATGGTAGTCCGTACATACGCACGAGCGATGATATCGTTCTCATGATCGTGGGACTGTATTGGAGTGTATGTATACTATTTCATAATCAATATCACTTTAAAATAATAATATATAGTTATTATTTACACCATTATACCCATCCAAGTAAGGTGGTGGTGGAAAATAGATTTCACCACGGCGTGGAGACGGTATTCCGTACGTACGCACGCGCGGTGATTTCGTTTTCCGTAGGATGGATAGATGGTGAAATAGGATTGTTTAATTCTTATAATAACATATCAGTATATGAGTGATACTGTTGTTATTACTTCATAATGAAACAACCTAAGAAGAAGAATTGGAAGAAGAAATAAAGGTGAAAGAATCGGTAACGGAAATTACCTCTTCTTTGAAGCGCCTCTTTGAGACCTCCTCTTAGGGCACTAAAATTGGTCTTTGAGGAAGACCAGAACCTCTAGGATGTTTCTAGGGAAGTGTAGAAGAGAATTTGGCAGGGGTTGGCCGAGCTTGAAGGCTCAAAGTTGTGTGAGGAAGAGAGGGAGGAGGTGCCCTTTTATAAGGGAGGAGAGGGGCTCCTTTGGAAAAACTAAAAATATTATTTTATTATAAAGTCAAGTTCGGTTTTAAATAGCTCCAAATTGATTTATTTCGAGGCTAAGGTGGGGATGGGACTAAATCCTCTCATCCAATATAATTTAGATAAGTTTAGGTTCCTATTTTAACCTTATCATTTAGATTTAACATTAAGTTATATAATTTTACTTTTACCGTGTCTTCTTGTGTTCTTACACTATAAGGTTAATAAACTTACTATAAGAAGCCAAAAGAACCCCAAGTTGTTTATTATTAATATATATAACATTATCTAAGTCATTTGGCCGAACTTTAGATTTTTAGGAATAAAATAACAATTAATAATATAATATTTGTTTTAAAAACTATTTTATGTCAATTTTGACACTATTTAGTAATTGATTTTTGTGAAAATCATAACAGAATGATAAGTTCTAAAAAAGTAAATTAAATAAATAATAAAATGTCATATTAACCTATAAAATTAGTGGAATTCATAAAAATTATCAAATTATATTTATTTGGGTATTTATAACATCAATTATGTTAATATTTCATTAATACGATAATTAATTCATCATTGTTGTGTCATAAATAAATTAAATTATTTAATGTCTAAAAATGACAAATAAAATACCATTATGTAGGAAATATTTTTAGATTTATAATGAATATTTATAGTTGAATTTATCTTATGTATAACCCCATATTAAAAATGTTTTAGTAAATAAACTTTGATTTTAACTCTTTTAACCCTTCTTTAAATAAATTAATAATAAATGTCCTAATCTAATCCAAGTGGGCCTAAATGGTCATATTTTATTCCTAAGTTTGTTTTTGGTCGAATTACACTTGTCCAATAGAATTAGGACATGTGTTAGGGTAATAATAACATCATTTCTGCCCTTAATTGCCCTATTTACTTTTAACGGTGGTAAAAAAAGTAAAAAGTCACTATTCACCAAAAAATTATTTTCATCTCATTGAACCACATTTTACTTACTGACATCAACCGTGTCTCTCGGATTTTTGAAATTCCACTCACAGAAGCGGTAAAATTAAGTTTTATGAACAATTCAGTTTTTTTAACTACCACTTAGTGGTTTCACTATTCATCAAAAATTGAAAGTTTTCAGAAAAATACCAAAAATTAGGCCTAGGATATATTTGATATTATGAACTCAAAAATGATGTATATTTTACCAAATTCAAAACATATCAGTTGCATTAACTAATTTAAAAATTAATTCCCGTAGTCAAAACAAATAGCTTGTTTTTAAGAGATAATAACTATCAAAAGATTGAAACTTGTTTATAACTGGTTTAAATGTGAAATTACATCCAATGACCATCATTGTATTAAATTGTAAAAATCTATTCTAAATATACTTTAAAACCAATAAAATTAATAATTTATCACTATAAATTATTTCGATTGAAAAAGTTGTTTTTAATTAAAATTTAGTAATTTCCACTATTCATCAAAATATGAAAGTTATCCGAAAATTACCAAAATTTCACCCTAAGCTAATTTCGATATTCCGAATCCAAAAATGAAGTCCATTTTGAAAAATAAAATTTACAAAATTTCAAAAAGTGGTTATTACTATTCATAACGGCTAGTTTTAATAATATTTTAATAGCATATCGTTGTTTAGTAAAACTCGGTATTGCGTACTACACACGCTATCAAGGAAGGTCGCGATTGCGTGTAATGAAAGGTAAGTCAAGGATGTGTGTTGTGCAAGCTCCTTTTGGTGTAGCGTACAATACAAGACATTAATGAAATTAAAAAGAATATTTTTCATAAAATCTCGGGGTGTTACAGTGTGGGGCCCACGAGGGTCGTTTCAGCGTCGACGGTGATTTTTCTATCTTAATCACCGTGCGACCGTTTTGGACAAGTTCATAGTCCATCTTGTGTACTTTTTCGAGAGGATCGCAACGGTGCGATCCAGTCGTTGAGTTTCGGGACCGGGACGTGGGTCCCACGTGGCGCCGCTCGTGTGCGGTGCGCCGGAACACACCTTTTTCTCCGGATACCCGTTCTACTCAAGCGAGTAGTGCTTTCGATGTGTTTTTCCGAGAGCATCACGATGGCGCAGTCCGCTCGACCTCTTTCGGAGATGTGGTGTAGGCCCCACCCGACCAGGCTACGATGAATAGTACCTTTTTCACCGAGAGGCCATTTTGGGTGATTGAGTAGTCAATCCCGTGTGTTTTTTCGAGGGGATCGCAGTGGCGTGATCCGTTGGTTCAGTTTCGGGATTTTGGTGTGGGCCCCACGCGGGTTGGTCATAGTGAATATTACCTTTTCCACCTGTTGACTGTTTCGGGCAAGTGAGTAGTCTAACTCGCGTGTTTTTCCTGCAAGGATTACAACGGTGTGATCCGTTTGGCTGTACGGAGCCTCTTGCATGATCTTGAGAAATGTGGAAGCACGGAAGGTGCTCCAGCGGTGGTTCGCCCTACTTTGTCTGTAGAGGACCCTTGGCGTGTGATCGCGCGCTCTTGGGAGAGTGATTTGAATGTTTCACGAGATGTGGATGGTCGTGTCTGGGCCTTTGAGGTGGAGTTGTTACGTCACACCTTCGCGTTGACGCTGGGTGCCGTGTGCACGATAGCCTTTGGGCTGGAATGAGGTATACTCCAGGAGTATACGGGAGCGCTTGGAGGTACGTGTGGTTGTTTGTACCTGAGGATGGTTGTGCGCTCAGTTGGGGTTGAGATGGGGCCACACGTTGTGTGGGCCCCACGTGCGTGTCGGGTTCTGCTTGCGTACTTTGAGCTCTCGCGACGTAGAGGATCCCTCTGTGCTCGTTGTTTGACCAGCAGGGTGGAGTTTTCCCCTGGCTCGGTGCTCAGTTGTTGACCAGCAGAGTTGAGTGGCCTCCCCCTGGTTTCGTTCTCGATGGATTGGCCGATAGAGGGGCCAGTGGCACCTAGTGATGGAACAGGTGCTGAACCCCTTTGGGTGATTTGTGATGGAGTTGGGTGGTCGCGTGATGCCCACTCCGTGTTCAGTTGGCCAGTGTTGTACCCTCCAGTGGATGTGGCCAGAGCAGTTCTGAGCTTTACCCTCCAGCGGGGCTGGGCAGTGGGTTACTCATCAGATTCTAGGGTCTACCCTCCGGTAGAGACTGGGCAGTGGGTCACCCGACACTTTTAGGGTCTACCCTCCAGCAGAGACTGGGCAGTGGGTCGCCCGATGCACTTAGGGTCTACCCTCCAGCAGAGACTGGGCAGTGGGTCACCCGACGACCTCTTAGGGCCTACCCTCCAGCAGGGCTGGGTAGTGGGTCACCCGTCGTCTAGTTCCAGGTCTACCCTCCAGCAAGGCTGGGCAGTGGGTCGCCTGTCGACCTATTCCAGGTCTACCCTCCAGCAGAGACTGGGCAGTGGGTCGTCTGATGATGTATTAGGGTTTACCCTCCAGCAGGGCTGGGCAGTGGGTCACCCGGTATTTGAATATGGTTTACCCTCCAGCGGGGCTGAGCAGTGGGTCACCTGATGATGTATTAGGGTTTACCCTCCAGCAGGGCTGGGCAGTGGGTCACCCGATATCTGGTTATGAATTACCCTCCGGCGGGGCTGGGCCGTGGGACACCAGTTGGCATTCCAGACTCAGTCCTCTCGACTAGGCTAGTCTGTGGCTTTCCTCCGTGACCACCGGAGCGGGACCCTTAGTCGTACGGGTCGGTGATGGAACGACTTGACTTTGAGGAGACCTCTCGACTGTGGGGCATTGACGAGGTGTGGTTTGACTTTCCCTAGAACCCTCAAGTTCGAGGGGCACTTTCCCCACCGAGACGCGTTCTTGTGACGCGATCTAAAACCATGTGGGCGAGTCAATACCGCCCAAACCGGATAGTATCGAGGTGCGGTGACTGAGCCCATTGGCTTGCGGTTCAGGGCAAACGTGTGGGATGCTGGGCATCGATGGGGGTTATGTCAGGGACTGTTGGTGACTCTTTCTTGGGCTGAGCTACGGGACAGATATCCCCTTACGAGTTTGTTCGGGATTCTTGGCAGAGCATAAGGATTTGTATATACCTTGTTTCTGGTACCCACTTCTTGGGTTTGGTTACTCTCCTTCCTGGTGAGGCAAAGACGCGCGGGGTATGCCACGTGCTTTCCGTGTCTAGATTATCATGGTTGGACGAGTCTACTCTCCTGCTATAGGCAGCGAAGATTCGACGGGAAGTTCATCTTCTCACCGTTTCCAACTCCTTGTACCTGGACGAGTCTACTTCCTCTCTTTTGTTGGGTTGAGCTGTTACTCTTTACTGCACCCTTGGTTGTACTCCTTTCTATTCCTTGTTCGCTCTACTGCTCACCCTTCGGTAACTCCTTTTGTTGCTCCCTCGAGCCTTCGGGGTATCCTACTGAGTATTTTTATACTCACCCCTGCTTGGGCTTTGCCCGCACTTGGTGTGCCCTTGCAGACGACAGACAGGTGGAGCGTGACTTCAATGGAGCATAGGAGCTTGGGAGCTTGGACCACATGCGGTGGTCGTGGCCGGGTTCCAGGTGGGAGACCCGTCAGCAGTTTCTTCTTGTTTACCTGTTGCCGAGTTGTGGCACCTTTTTGGTTGGGCGCGTGTTTTTCCCCTTTTCCTTTCAGCTTGTACTTTGTACTTGTAGAGGTCGATGCACTTTTGTGGTATTTATATAGCAGTTGTTCTTTTTACTCTGTAATGTTGCATTGAGTTTGTTGCGTGTGTGTGTACAGGTGCTTAGGCAAAGGCCTCCCCGAGTTTTTGTGCCTTCGGCGCTGGTCGCCAGCCCCTGGCCTATGGAGGCGGGCCTGGGGTAGTTGCGGCTCGAGCCCGGGTAGGGTCGGGTCGTGACAAAGTGGTATTAGAGGCCGGTTCGTTCCTTGGGATGTTGTGCGGACGTCCCTAAAAGAGGAATTGGTTGGGATATAGGGCAACAGTGTTAACGTGTCTCGAGAGAGGCTCTCAGGCCAGGGAGTCCAGTGATGGTGCGGCGGCCGACGTATCCATTCACCAGGACCTTGATAACCCGCTTGTCGACTCGGCATGCTGAGATACTTGTTGTAGGGAAATTTGTTTGTGCATCACATAGGACTGAGTCTTGACTGTCCTTCTTGAGTCAGCTCCCCATCATTGTTGATGTGGTATATACATATATGCTCATCTGACCGCGGAACTCCTTGATAATATTCAGGATGTCTCCGCGAGGACAGCCAGCCAGGATACCAGTTTTGGGTACGTGATGACGACCCTGCGAGCTACAAGTCCTCAGTCCAGAACCCATCATGTGAGCCATTTCTCCGGGGGGGCCGGTGGCAGCACCCCTACCTGTTGAGTAACAGGCAATTTCAGTAGAGTGGGCTGAGTTTGAGCGCAGTTTGAGCACACTCCGTGAGTTCCAGCGGCAGAGACCGCTGAGGTTCAGTGGGGAGCCAGACCCTCGGGTAGTAGAGGGTTGGCTAGAGGCAGTGGTTCGCCTTTTCAGGCTTGTGCAGACACCGACAGATCAGAGAGTGGCTTTGGAAGCCACCCCTTTTTGTAAATCAGCCTGGCGTTGGTGGAGTCTGGTGACTCGGTTTCTTGACGAGTCATCGTTTTCGTTGGACGACATTCAGTTGTTACTCCGTGAGGAGTTTTTTCCCTCCTGCTTGCGCTCCGTTCAGATACAGGAGCTCCTACAGTTTCAGCAGGGAGGGATGACGGTGGCCGAGTACGTGGATAGTTTCGCAGACCGTGCACGCTTTTACCCAGACTTGGTCCATGACGACAACTTCCGAGCACGGAAGTTTGAGCAGGGTCTCCTCTGAGAGATTCGTGCTATCAGAATACCCTTGGGCATTCCCACATATGCTGGGGTGCTGGAGCAGGCGCTGGTGATAGAGGGTTTCATTTCATGCTTTACGGTTGGTGGTGGCAGTGGGAACGACGGAGCCAGGACGTCTTCCGTAGCTAGCAGGCACCAGAGGACAGGACCTCGATGCAGGTGGCCTTCCCACTGCCGGTTTCGGAGATGTGGTCGTATACCACTGTGGCGAAAAGGCGCAGGGACTCAGCCGAGGATGCCCTTCCGTGAGTGGATCTCGGGTCGTGGTCATACACCACAGTGGCGCCAGAGGGCACCAGGGCAGCTCAGAGAGAGCCGGTGCTATGCTTGTGACGGGCGAGGTCACTTGGAACGAGACTGCCCGACCCTAGTTGCTGAGAGCTTCGGGCAGGAAGCAGGCGCACCACCACGACAGAGGCAGTGCCGTGATCGGAGTAGTGGCCAGAGAGGTGGTGCTAATAGAGGAGCGGGAGGAGATGGAGGTGGGGGACGATGTTACGAGATCTCCCCATCACCACTAGGTGGTCCACGTTAGGCTCTGGGAGCTGACAGTTGGGACCGTGGGTAGCCGCGAGCTTTGGATGTCTACGATCCTGCAGAGCACGGGATGATGAGAGGTACCCCTTGAGACCCTTCTACTGCTTGTAGTAGAATTGTTAGGCTCTGTGTGTGAAATGATTCTCTCCCGGATCCTTGTTTGAGGTGTTACCAGGGTGACGCAGGGCGTCGGGTGTAACCCTGTGGTGGTAAGGAGAAAGGCGCGAGACCTTTTTCCTTTATTCGATGGTGTTGACTCCTTCGCCTTTTGAGCGTGTAAGAGAGCATCGACTGTGGAGCCTCTAGCGTGACCAGATATCCTTGGGTGTTTCACCATATGGATGTTCTGAAGGAGGGAATCACCGGGCCTTGTCCCAGGTGTTGGCGGTGATTCCAGTCGCGGTGTGCGATGTAAAGGTTTGACCGGGGAGGTGAGCTACCCCCGAGGGCCTTCGGGCCGCTTGAGACCATGCAAAGGGATGGCGAGGTACCCTACCGCCTTTCCCTAACCCCAAAGTCTGGATTGGGTGCACGACATTGGAAAGGACCAACCTCGCATGAATAGATCAATCCTTTGGTCTGTGTGCGGTGACACAGAGCTGTGCGTGAGTTCTTCTGGGTATGAGAAAGCCAGGTGTGGGCTTAGTACCCTGTGTTGCTCCCTAGTTTTGCTTTTCGAGGAAGAAAATCATGAAGGAGGGAATTATTTAAGAACCTGGGTTTTGCTGTGAAAGAATTTGGAATATTCTTGATGATATTCCAGAGCAGCGCCTTCAGACGGCATGCGATTCCGAGCCCCGGAGTGGCCGGAATTAAATTTTCAGTGCGTTCACACTGGAAACGCAAAATAAATGGGATAACTCCTAAAAGGAGTTCCGGATCAGAGATCCGAGTGTATGTATGGGTCTGTAATGGGGTGTTTACCCTAGGGACGACATAAAACTTGTCGGCGCGGGATGTTTGGACCCCTCGCCCGCTTCTGGAACGTTAAACGGATTAATTAATTAATTAATTAATTCGTTTAATGGATAAATGCTAGTATCTATTAAACGGTGGCTCGGATTGGAAAACTGAGGTCACTTTTGAGTTCAGAGTGTGCCGTTTACCCTAGGAGGGGTGTAAGTTTTTCGGGCGCGGGCCGTTTGTGAAAAATGGCCCCAGGGGCGTTTTCGTAATTTGGCGGCCTCGGGCGCTAAGTTTAATCACTTTTGAACGGGGTCACAGAATAAAATTCCGAGACCGCCGTTGCGCTCAGAGCGTGGTTCTTATCCTAGGGGAGGCTAAATCCCGACCCCGTCGGGAGTTCGGGTTCGGGACCTTCGGGCGGGCGTTTAAGTGTTTTGTACTTAAACCCCCACCCCCCTTCTTCTTCTTCCTCTTCTCCCTCAAACCCTCTTCCACCTCCTTCACCTCCAGCGAGGTGAGCTCCGGAGAGGTGACTCCGGCGAGGTGGCTCCGGCGAGATCATGGTGCGCGGCGGATCGCGCGGGAAGCGACGGGTGAAGCCCAACGAGGTAGGGTTATGTTTTTGAGTTTTATTCCCGAACCCCCCCTTTGAACCCCGATTTTAGCATTGGTTTGTTGATTTCTCTTCGAGAAAATTCCATGGCTGCGTTTTACACAATTTTATCTTCCCGATTCTTGTTTTGGATTTGAAATCGGAGGTCAGAGGTATCCGCAATCGCTCGCCGAAGTTTGCGGGAAATTCGGGTTTTTTGGGTGTTTCCGGCGGGTTCCGACGACGGCAGGGGTTTCGGCCGGTGGTCCGGCGGGCTTCGACGGTGGCGGCTGGCGGCGGGTTCGGCCCCGGGCAAGCAGGCGGCGGCGCGGCGAGCAGGAGGTGGCGCGACGCTTCGGTTGGGCGAGTGGCCAGCGGACGGCAGCGGTCGGCTGGTCTCGGGCGGCGCCGGCGTAGCGCAGAGAGGGAAGGGGGTCGCGGGGTGCGCGACCCCGCGTACGGCGCGACCGCGACCCGCACATCGCGGGTCGCTGTGGGGAAAGAACCGGCCGCGAGGTGGCCGGTCGGCTAAAGCAAGCCGCGGCCAGCTAGCCGCGGCGGGGTGAACCGGGCCGGCCGGCGCGGGCTGGCCCAAGCAGGGCGGACCGGCCGGTCTGGGCCGGTCCGGCCCAAGGGGCTTTGCCCTCAGCCTTCGGACGCCCGTATTTCGGGCTACGGGCGTCCGTTTTGCGCACCGTCTGCGGCAGCGCGGGGCTTACATTGAGGCGAAGCTTTTGAGATGGTTTTGGGAATTTTAAATTCCCGAAACGAGGGGTCGCTGAGGCGCGACGCGTCCTTAAGTGGACAAGTGTTTTTCCGGGATTCTTGTTCTGGACGGCGCGGACGCGTCCGACGTCCGTTTTAAATGCCGTCAGTGGCGTTGAAACCCTAGCGTCGAGGCAGAGGTTTCTAGGGTGGTTCCGGGCGTTGAGGCTGGAGTTGAGGCGCGGGCCCCACGGCCCGTCTTTTGAGCTACGTGCAGCTTCTAGCGACTTTTTCCTTGGTCGTCCGTTCGGGGCGTGCGAGCAGTCGTTTCTGGATGTTTTTCCGAGGGGATTGCAGTGGTGCAATCCGCGCGCTCAAATTCGGCACGATGGTGTGGGGCCCACGAGGGCCGTTTCGGCGTCGACGGTGATTTTTCTATCTTAATCACCGGGTGACCGTTTTGGACAAGTGGATAGTCCATCTTGTGTACTTTTTCGAGAGGATCGCAACGGTGCGATCCAGTCGTTGAGTTTTGGGACCGGGACGTGGGTCCCACGTGGCGCCGCTCGTGTGCGGTGCGCCGGAACGCACCTTTTTCTCCGGATACCCGTTCTACTCAAGAGAGTAGTGCTTTCGATGTGTTTTTCCGAGAGCATCGCGATGGCGCAGTCCGCTCGACCTCTTTCGGAGATGTGGTGTAGGCCCCACCCGACCGGGCTACAGTGAATAGTACCTTTTTCACCGGGAGGCCGTTTTGGGTGATTGAGTAGTCAATCCCGTGTGTTTTTCCGAGGGGATCGCAGTGGCGTGATCCGTTGGTTCAGTTTCGGGATTCTAGTGTGGGCCCCACGCAGGTTGGTCACGGTGAATAGTACATTTTCCACCTGTTGACCGTTTCGGGCGAGTGAGTAGTCTAACTCACGTGTTTTTCTGCAAGGAATACAACGGTGTGATCTGTTTGGCTGTACGGAGCCTCTTGCGTGATCTTGAGAAATGTGGAAGCATGGAAGGTGCTCTAGTGGTGGTTCGCCCTACTTTGTCTGTAGCGGACCCTTGGCGTGTGATCGCGCGCTCTTGGGAGAGTGATTTGAATTTTTCACGAGATGTGGATGGCCGTGTCAGGGCCTTTGAGGTGGAGTTGTTACGTCACGCCTTCGCGTTGACGCTGGGTGCCATGTGCACGATAGCCTTTGGGCTGGAATGAGGTATACTCCAGGAGTATACGGGAGCGCTTGGAGGTACGTGTGGTTGTTTGTACCTGAGGAAGGTTGTGCGCTCAGTTGGGGTTGAGATGGGACCACACGTTGTGTGGGCCCCACGTGTGTGCCGGGTTCTGCTTGCGTACTTTGATCTCTCACGACGTAGAGGATCCCTCTGTGCTCGTTGTTTGACCAGCAGGGTGGAGTTTTCCCCTGGCTCGGTGCTCAGTTGTTGACCAGCAGGGTTGAGTGGCCTCCCCCTGGTTTCGTTCTCGATGGATTGGCCGGTAGCGGGGCCAGTGGCACCTAGTGATGGAACAGGTGCTGAACCCCTTTGGGTGAGTTGTGCTAGAGTTGGGTGGTTGCGTGATGCCCACTCCGTGTTCAGTTAACCAGTGTTGTACCCTCCAGTGGATGTGGCCCGAGCAGTTCTGAGCTTTACCCTCCAACGGGGATGGGCAGTGGGTTACTCATCGGATTCTAGGGTCTACCCTCCGGCAGAGACTGGGCAGTGGGTCACCCGACACTTTTAGGGTCTACCCTCCAGCAGAGACTGGGCAGTGGGTCGCCCGATGCACTTAGGGTCTACCCTCCAGCAGAGACTAGGCAATGGGTCACCCAATGACCTCTTAGGGCCTACCCTCTAGCAGGGCTGGGCAGTGGGTCGCTCGTCGTCTAGTTCCAGGTCTACCCTCCAGCAAGGCTGGGCAGTGGGTCGCCTGTCGACCTATTCCTGGTCTACCCTCCAGTAGAGACTGGGCAGTGGGTCTCCTGATGATGTATTAGGGTTTACCCTCCAGCAGGGCTGGGCAGTGGGTCACCCAGTATCTGAATATGGTTTACCCTCCAGTGGGGCTGGGCAGTGGGTCACCTGACGATGTATTAGGGTTTACCCTCCAGAAGGGCTGGGCAGTGGGTCATCCGATATCTGGTTATGAATTACCCTCCAGCGGGGCTGGGCAGTGGGACACCAGTTGGCATTCCAGACTCAGTCCTTTCGACTAGGCTAGTCTGTGGCTTTCCTCCGTGACCACCGGAGCGGGACCCTTAGTCGTACGGGTCGGTGATGGAACAGCTTGACTTTGAGGAGACCTCTTGACTACGGGTCATTGACGAGGTGTGGTTTGACTTTCCCTAGAACCCTCAAGTTCTAGGGGCACTTTCCCCACCGAGACGCATTCTTGTGACGCAATCTAAAACCGTGCGGGCGAGTCAGTGCCGGCCAAAGCGGATAGTATCAAGGTTCGGTGACTGATCCCCTTGGCTTGCGGTTCAGGGAAGACGTGCGGGATGCTGGGCATCGATGGGGGTTATGTCATGGACTGTTGGCGACTCTTTCTTGGGCTGAGCTACGGGACAGAGATCCCCTTACGAGTTTGTTTGGGCTTCTTGGCAGAGCATAAGGATTTGTATATACCTTGTTTCTGGTACCCACTTCTTGGGTTTGGTTACTCTCCTTCCAGGTGAGGCGAAGATGCGCGGGGTATGCCACGTGCTTTCCGTGTCTAGCTTCTCGTGGTTGGACGAGTCTACTCTCCTGCTATAGGCAACGAAGATTCGACGGGAAGTTCATCTTCTCACCGTTTCCAACTCCTTGTGCCTGGACGAGTCTACTTCCTCTCTTTTGTTGGGTTAAGTTGTTACTCTTTACTACACCCTTGGTTGTACTCCTTTCTATTCCTTGTTCGCTCTACTGCTCACCCTTCGGTACCTCCTTTTTTTGATCCCTCGAGCCTTCAGGGTATCCTACTGAGTATTTTTATACTCACCCCTGCTTGGGCTTTTCCCGCACTTGGTGTGCCCTTGCAGACGACGGACAGGTGGAGCGTGACTTCAGTGGAGAGTAGGAGCTTGGGAGCTTGGACCGCGTGCGGTGGTCGTGGCCGGGTTCCAGGTGGGAGACCCGTCAGCAGTTTCTTCTTGTTTACCTATTGCCGGGTTGTGGCACCTTTTTGGTTGGGCGCGTGTTTTGCCCCTTTTCCTTTCAGCTTTTACTTTGTACTTGTAGAGGTCGATGCACTTTTGTGGTATTAATATAGCAGTTGTTCTTTTTACTCTGCACTGTTGCATTGAGTTTGCCGCGTGTGTGTGTACAGGTGCTTAGGCAAAGGCCTCCCCGAGTTGTTGTGCCTTCGGCACTGGTCGCCAGCCCCTGGCCTATGAAGGCGGTCCTGGGGTAGTTGCGGCTCGAGCCCGGGTAGGGTCGGGTCATGACATGTGGCAAAATTTAATTTAATATTAATCTTGTAGACGTGATGAGAAATCCATATTTCAAAAAGAAAATGTTCAATAGTTTACAAAGTTTTTATATCAAATTTCAATATAAAAATTATTATAATTACCTAAATTGGATTAATATTTATTAAAATTATCTAATTTTACTTTATAACCAATTTAAAATATAATTTAACTATATAAATAATTTAAACAAAAATGTGGGTTTCAATTAAAATTCAATATTTTTCACTATTCATCAAAAAATTAAACTTTTTATATAAATCTAAAGAAAATTAATATAATTTTGATATTAGGATTTCAAAAATTAATTTTTATTTTTTGAAATAAAGTTCAAAATTGGTAAAAACTAGTTTTAATATAATTTCCCCAATGGAAAATAAAACTACTTTTTTTAAAATATAGTTTTAAGCATAAAATTAGATTTATTCTTATCTCTTATTTAGAAAACAAATAAGATGAATGTTAAAATTTTTATTGAATATATAATATATAAATTTCATTAAAATAATTCACCAAAAGTGATTCATTTAATTTATTGAGGTAAAACATGTTTATATGCATAAAAATAGTTTTTCGGAAAATGATTTTCTTTATTTTAAAACGGGTTTTATATTAATTTGTAATAAATTGGTCACCAAAGAATTCATTATTTATACATGTGTAAACCATATATTTACATAATTTATTTAATACAATTCATACCCTCCATAATAATGGCTATTTGATAATTATCATATTGAATAATAATATTTTAATAATATGTCATGTTTTATTTAAACTCGATGTTACGTGTAACGCAAGATAAACTCGTTATTATGTATAACACAATCCAAATTTAGTGTTGCATGTAATACAAGATTAAATTGATATTTTGGGTGACATAATCCAAACATAGTGTTTCATGTAATGAAATCTAAAATAAATGTTTCATGTAACATAAAAAATAAAAAAGATTAAATCCATTCGAAAAAATATATCTCATAAAATCTCCAGGTATTACATTCCTACCTTAAGTGCATCGAAGGACAATATCACAAATTTCCACCATTATATAACTCAAACACCAAAAATACCAAAAAAAATTACCCTAAATAACCACATGATTATTAAAGGGTGAATATCTATTACGAATAGTATGTCAAGGGCAAGGATCAGTTTAGACTTACATAAAGAGATCCAATATTACAAGTGGATCTCAATGAATTTGAGAACAATCAAGTCAAATCTGGATGACCCCCTTCCTTTTCTTTGAATCTATATTTAATGAAATTATATCATGTTAGAATTTTTTATATTTGACCCTAAAGTTCTGGATCTAGGATCTTGAAAAGAATAAGATAAAATATCTAGTAAGAACATAAAGAACAGAGGAAAATTGATAACTTACCTTTAAATCCCAAGACTGATATCTCCAAATGAAATAAAATTAATCTATAAGGATGGTAATTCACTATGAATCGACACTAAAGTCCCTAGTTTCAATATCCCTAGGTTTAGGAGGAATAATAATGGTTTTTAGTGAGGATTAACATAAAATTAATAATTTTTAGATTAATTAATTATGTGTGCCTGGTTTTTTAGCACAGTTTACCAAACTATATACCAATCGTGTGAGGCTCACTACCTCTTAAGGGTAACTATATGGTTTTTTAAACCATGTTCCAACAATTATTTTTATTTTTTTTCTGATTTATAAAATTACTTTGGGAATTCCTCATGTTTAGCTATAACCGTGCACCAACCATGTTCCACCCTCTTATACCCTCCAATTAGTCACACAGTTACCAGGGGAAATTGTATGGTTTCCACTAACTATACTCAAACCATGATCCCACTTAGAGGATTAAAAAAACCTCCCAAAATAACTATATGATATCTGATGCTTCACCCAAACTAATCATAACTCAAAATAGTTAAAAGAAATGCTAGAATGTAGCATAACACACCTGCAAATTCTAAGGTCATTATAGTTATCATGGTTTGGTTTGCTATGTCTATTGATGATAATTTTTTCTATTATTATAGAAGAACATACGATTGATTTCAAAATGTATCCCATAGTTGAATCTTATAAAAAGGATGATGTATGCTTCAAATTTAATTCCAAGGATAATGTATGAATGTTACGGAGTGGAATGATGAGTGCCCCTATGGAATTTTTAGGCATGTGGATCACACCCATTTAGGATTTGATTCCTTGAGGATCATATTGGGCATTCTAGGGATTTTCCTTTTACTTTCCATGGTAGTTCTAGTTGTGAAATAAAATATCATTGTATATAACCATAATTTGTGTGTGGAAGTTTGACTTTATGATGTTGAATCCATGAAGGTTAGTGAGATTATAATAACACTACACAAGAGTGTTGGTTGACACTTCTAGCAGAGTAATCTATGTACAGATAATGTAGGAAGTTCTTGAGCTATTAGTATTGAGTCTATTTTTTCTTTCATGAATAGGAGATAATTGATCACCTTTATTAGACATTGGTAATAGCCCCATGATCATCCATTGTATACGCTAATCCCATGGTGATAGAATCAACCCTAAGGTCTAGTGTAACCATATATTCTTAGCTAATATACCTAAACGTTTTTATAAGTTGGGGAGAACATCCACCAATTTCTAAGGTGGGTAGTGGTTTTCCTTGGTGTTCATAGTGAATATCAAGATATATATTATGAGTGGATATTTTCATAATAAAATGAGATCCTTAGTGAGGTCTATCTTATGGGTATTTTTAGGTGTACCCATTAGATATAAACTCTTTTTATGTGGTAGATAAAGAGGTTTTATATGGAATTTATAGATTTTGGTCACTCGTTCAGGATATATAACCAATAAACTAAGGTAATATAAATTTCTATGATCATCTACTTTATATTATGGAGGATTTTTCCACTTGATGTGTTGTAATAGAGGGTTCCCTAGACCCAACTAAATTGTAATTTTCTATTACTATATCATGTATACAGTTATCTATTCATGATTTACAATTACCATAATTGTGTTAATATTTCTATGTCCACTATTTACATAGTAATTTATATAGATTATTTATCGTATCAAAAGGATATAGCAGTTCCCAGACTATAATGAGAACCTTAAGATGCTATGAAATTAATCTTAAACATATTTTTTACGGTTCAGAAAAATCATACAGATGGGATACAGATTATGTGTGAATAACAGTAATTGTGGGATCATAAGTATTGAGACTTCTTATCATGAAGTTCACACTTGATGATCTCAAGTTGATGAGATCATGAGGACTAGATCTCCAAAGGAACACCACATGTTTCAGGTGTCGTTATTTTATATATGTGAACACATGTAATGGTATCCTAGATTTAGATTATTAGTAGTGTATACTATTTTATTATGTACATTTATGCAAGATAAAAACTATGGAATAGATTTCATAGTGAGGTATCCTACATTTGGTTCATCATTGGTGGTATGGAATTGATTTAATAATCAAGATAGAAATTTTCACTTGTGAAAGGAAGTTATATCTTAGGCTTGGATGATCAGGAGATTGTTATATTCACTAAATCAATGGATATGGTAGAATAAGGAAAGTCTATCTGGTTATGTCAATGAATAGTAAATAAATAAAGGATGGGGAAAAAAGTGTGTTTCTTGAATTGTATTCACTTTTATAAGGATAAGTACCTAGAGGTTCACACACTTAGCATATTCAAAAATCTGGCCACTTCTAAATGAATAGGATTATAGGACATAGTAGGCCCCACCAAGGTTACTAAGTGATGTCTAATAATATATGATCAATATTAAAATAATTAATTAATATTTTGAGAAATTTTTGTTCTCTGCCTTTGGTTATTATCATTAAACTTTTGTGAAAAATCTATGATAATGAAACTAGTCTATCTATGATATTTAGTGTGATCGTGTTGGAGATAATGTTGTGGAAAAAGGATTCTCATAGATGGTTGTGTATGAGTTCTGGAAGAAGGAAAATGTTTATATTGTGCTAAAACCTACTGTCAATGGTTCATGTTTACTTTCAAGAATGAGATGGAAGTCTAATTGTTGTAGGTCCAAAGGAACATAATTCTTAAAAATTATTATGGTGTCAACATGGGATATTTTTTAATCATCCATTGTTATATTGCATCATAGAAGGGTTGTTCTCATATTAAAATCATAAATAAATCTATTTAATGTGGGGATCAAGGCACTGCCACCAAGCATCACCTTTTTCAAAAATCCATTTTTAGGATTGGATTCTATGGATCATGGTTTCATTTCATTCCACATAGTAGGGTGACCTTCAGATCAGAATGGTTTTGTGTGTTGAGTCATGACAAGACTTACACAGAGTGGATATTTATTTTTAATTTTTTCATACTTCAATATGGTTTGGCCTAATAACATTGTGTTTGGAAGAGAATATCCCCTTTCTAGGGAATTATGTTTTGAGTTTGTTTAAGCTCATAACTTAAAAGGTAAATGAATTTTATGAAATGGATAGTTATTTTACCCATAATTTTGTTTTATTAGCTTCCCATTTTTTGAAAATCTAGTTGTTTTCCTTTTTAGAGATGAACGTGGATTAAGGTGGGGTGAATGTGAAGACATGGGATTTTTTTCAAATGATAATTAACTCAATTTTAAGTATTGGATTCAAGTACCAATTTAGGGATAAAATAATAAATTTACTCTATAGATGACCTTGGAGAAGTTTTCTGATAGTTCTGTTGATTCTATGGTATGGTGTTTGCCCCCCCCCCCCCCCCAAGTTGAGATGTTCAGGAATAGAAAGTGTGGAGGGACCTTGAAAAAAATATTAAGTATAAAAGTATTATTTTTTATCCTACATGCACATTTTTGTAATAAAATGTTGTATCAATTGATTTTATCATTTTACAATAAACATGACATCAAGTTTGAGTTTGGAATATGGGTATTACCCTAGGGATGGTATGAATTTGGTTTTCATTGGAACCCTTGGTTGTTTCCCATTATGAGGGTATTAATTGATTGATTAAATTAAATTAAATTAAATTAATTAACATATCTATTATGAAGAAACCATTATATTTACTATTTAATGCTCTATAATCTCTCTCAATAAGGTTGTACTCTATAATTATATCTTGAGATAGTGGGATGGGGAGGGGGGAGAAGGAGGGGGATGAAGATTCGTAGAAATTGATGGAAGTGGGAATCTAAAAATGGAATCGTGATGACATTGATGATTAGATCATGTTTCAAAGATGAACATAATTGTGATTCCAATAATGGATTGAAGCATTGAAAATTTTTATGAGCTATAACCTTTGTTACTATTTAAGAAACATTATTTTTCATTCTTCATTGCTTGATAAATAATTCCTTTGACATGATGTGCATATATAATTGAGTTATAAATTGAAAAAAATGAATAAACATATAACTTTGTATTTATTTTTTTTATATGTACAATGATTAAAAATATTCTCATTAGAGTAAGTGATGAAATATTTTATAGCTATATTACTTAGTTAATTTTAACATATTGAAAAAAATTATCTGGTCTCTATTGGTTGTTTTATATGATGTTCAATTTCATTTAGGTTTATATAAACTTACTAACATGATATTTTCCTTCATTCCTTGAACCCACTAACAATCCATGTTCTATATTATTCAATTTACACCATTGAGAATTTATATTGGGTCTCCATGCTCCCCATCAACCACTATCCATCGCTCATTTATTCTAATGATGTTATTTGATTTTATGTTGTAGTTTGATGGTCGAAACTAAATATTGGGTCATTTTTCATGAATGGAGGGGGTAGATGGATGTAGGTTCAAGAATTGATATTGATATAGAGGTTAGGGGAAGTGGTGTGAGGATGCTATAAATGGATAGAGTCATCAGATCATTTCAATGATAGTGATGTAGGCATGGCTCGACAAAAATATATTGTGGCTTGGCGACATCCTTGACTTGTAACTAAGGGTGTCAGTGGCGAAGTTAGGTGGTGAGACGACTACTAGGATGGTCTACCAAGGTGATGTGGTTGATGTTGTGAGGGTCATCATATGTTTATCAATTTAGGTGGATAGGGTTTTTCCCTACCCTAATATCATTCAATGAAAAGAAAAGATGATCTTTATTAATTAGATAAGCAAAAAGGGGTTCCATCCCTCCAATTCATATCTATATATGGTTTAAATATTAATATTATTTTGTTTGTTCTTATGGTTTTTTTATTGTTATTGAATCCTTTTTTCAATTATATCTTATTACTAAGATGTTATACAGATGAACCTTATATGGAATCATGACCCAGATATTGATATGGGAAAGTCAAGACCAATATTGGGTACCGAAATCTAACTCATTTCATGATCCCAATGTTCATTCATGTAACATATCACATATTTGATATGATGAAATAAATATTTTCCATTAGTTTTACAAAGAACCAAGCTAAAGAAATATTTATTTTACATCATTTTCATAAGATAAGCATTACATCTCACAAATTAACCTCAAAATTCCTTGAATGAAAGGTTTAGTTTCTTTGAGGAATAGTTACATAGGAAACTTATTTTTAAAAACTTTTGAACATTTATCCATAATCAAAACATACTAGACTACCTTCTAGAATTATGATAAGGTATACACATATTCATAACCCAAGGAAGGAAAAAATAAGAAAGGTGTGATCTCAAACACTCAAAAAGGGGAAATTTGTCAACATGTCATCAAGGTTTAGATCATAAGAACATGATAGAACATGGGTAGGGTTGGAATATTTCTTTAAAATAATTTGTTATAATAATATTTTTTTCACAAGTATTGATATAAGCACATGTAATCTCAAATGAAAAACATATAATTGGGTAAAAATGTTTGAAATCTTGAGATAATAAAAATGATCCATAAAGAATAAGAATAGGGATATGGATTGGAAATGTAACAATCCCTTTAAGCCAAGAATAAAAAATAACTTTGTAACAAAAATAATCATGGGTAAATCATTACATTACAAATAAAAAAATATACATGATTCATGTTTTGAACAAACAAAATACACAAGCTCATGTTGTGAACAAAAGAAATTCACACGCTTCATGTTGTGAACAAAAAAATGTTCACACTTTGTATTTTGAATAAAAAATTATCATGATTCATGTTGTAAATAAAAAAATTCCCACGCTTTATATTGTGAAAAAAAATTCCCACACTTCATGTTATAAACAAAAAAAATGCTCACACTTCATGTTGTGAACAAACAAAATGACCAAACTTCATATTGTGAATAAAAAAAATGTTTACGCTTTATATTATGAACAAAAAAAATATCCATTCTTAAAATCCTATCCTTATACGATATAAATACATAAAAAACATTTGAGGGAGATATAGGACCCCACCCATCATCATTCATACATTTGAGATCCACTAAAAAACCAATCATCCTATTATAAATAACCCATGGAAAGAGAATGTATTTTATAACATCTCTAAATGCTATAACATAAATAGAATTTAAAAAATTCAATATATTTATACCAAAACATGATCACCTAAAAGGAGTATTTAAAAGGAGCACATATATTGTGATTTGTGAACCATTACTCCATTGTGTAAGAAAAATTTTAAAAATTAAAGAGAAATTATAAATATTTTTTCTTTCTTGGAAAACATTCTTAATATAATATTAAAAAGATTTGATTTTCAAGTCACATTCCAAAAATATTTAAAAAAAAAATAAAGTGAAAACAACTTTAAAAAATTAAAAAAAATAAAACTTGAAAATAAATAAATCATATTTAAAAAATCAAAATATAGGGGAAGAAAATATGATCACTAAAAATAAAATCCTTTGAAATAATTGAAAGTGACTTTATTGGAAAACAACATCATTAAAAGGATAAAAAAATTATTTAAAAATTAATAAGGGGGAAATATAAGGATCATTTTAGATAAAAAAAATTTAGTTTCCACTCGGAAAAGGAGAATATTGGTGGGAATTAAAAAAACATGCACATGGAATAAATACCCATTAAATGATATGGGAATTATTCTTAACAAAATTTCAATTTCACAAAATAATATACTCATCCAAGGAGGATAAATTTTTTTGGAAACATGTTTTATAATAAAATAAGGTTTGAATACAACAAAATATCATCATAGGTTATCATATATAAATATTTAAATATAATAGTCAAATATAATTTGATTATGACCCAAGGAAAATATTTAAGTCATGAATACCCCTTACAATTTGAAGATAATTTAACTCAAATTTTCTTATAATATATAGAGAGATTTAAATAGAACTTAAATTAAAAATAATAAAGGTTATTTCATGATATAAATATAAATTAGGAAATATATACACAACATAAATTAAATTAGTTTCACAATATAAAACATATCTCAAAGAGAAGAATTGGAGGAAAAACAATTTTACCTTGTATTCCCGCTCACTCGATCATTCTCTAACCTCTTATATAATTGAAATAAATATACTAATAACTTATATATAACCATTTATATAAACATGATACCCTTATATATAATTATTTTATAACCATATATTACAAATATATTAACTGATTGTAGTTTATTTTCATTATCAAGTGATAGAACTTTTGGTTGTCTATTTCATACAAACCTCATAAAGACAAGATCAATTATCACTAAGTGGTTTCAAATTAATCATTCCCATATAATTAAAGATATAATGATAATTATTTTTCAATGATTACTTAAGTCATACTTTCATTAATAGAAAGATATGAATATGTCTTGTGAAAATGGAAATCATGATGAACTAGTTTTCGACTTGTTTAATGATCGAAATGTGATATATTAATAAATATTTTAAATATTAACAACACCTTTCAAAACTCATTAAAAAATACTAAACATTTAATTATTAAATTATATCACCATAATATTAAATCCCATAATAATTTATTATATAATCATTGAAACATTGTTTACATAGGTGATTAAATCGACCCAAATGGTAACGTGTAATAAGGATTTAATGAGTAAGGGGATATATTTATATAATGATCATGTGACATATAAAGTAGCATAAATATGTTATAAATATCATATATCATCATTAAATCTAGTCTAGGAACCATTAATGATGTTTGGTGATGAAAAGAAATTCTTTTTTTATGGAGGCGGTAGTCTGTATATATGCACGATTAATTATACACTTTCTTAATGAATTGATATAAAGATTGTATATGATAAATTATAATTTTATATTTATAAATTTGAAATATAAAA
Source organism: Viscum album (assembly GCA_963277665.1). Classification (NCBI taxonomy): domain Eukaryota; kingdom Viridiplantae; phylum Streptophyta; class Magnoliopsida; order Santalales; family Viscaceae; genus Viscum; species Viscum album. The sequence continues at coordinate 156,581,130 of OY728164.1, forward strand.
TATTATAATTTATCATATCCATCCTCATTACCATCCATTATAGGTGGTTATTAAAAACAAAAAACATCACTTTGTGGTGGTGGTTGTCCACACATACGCATAATCTATTTTATTTTATTTTCTTAGTGGATGGAAAGGATAGAATACTTATTGTGAAATTAATATAACGACATTTTATTATACTTATTATAGTTATTTCATTATATTAATAAGGTTATATTTTATTTAGGAAGGATTATAGTAAAATAAAAGAGTAAGTGAAAGTAATACTCATATAGAAATATTGAGTTTTCTCTTGAAAATATCCTTGGAAGCATATGAATGGGGGATAGGGTTCTTGGAGAATCAAATTAGAAAATCATCCATAATAAATTCAAAGAATAAGTGAGCCTTTATGTGGTGGAAGTGTTACCCTATATAATTTAAGGTAAGGGTATTTATGGAAGTTAATATTACATTTTCAATAATGTAATGTTAATACTGAAAGGTCAATAGCTTAAAAATAGAAAAAAATAGAGGTGAAGTGTGTGTGGATTGAGATTAATTTTTACATTGGTAATTAATTTTTTACCTTAGTAATTAATATTAATGAAAAAATTAATATTGGTATTTTAACCTAATTTTAACCTTCTAATTTCAAATTCACAAATCATTTAACTAAATAAATATTTTAAGTGCTTGAAGTATTAATTTTAAAATAAACACACATAATGCTTAAAACATTTTTTTTAATAAAAGTGCATTATTAAGTATAAAATTTTATTGATAAGATATTGTTGTCATAGAGACTGATTTTTATGAAATAATTTGATTTATTTTAAAACAAATAAATTTTTTTTGGTTTTCAATGAAATCCAAAACTAAATTTTACCATTAAAACACCTAACTAGAATAAAAGGCCAAAAACAATTTTTTTATGGAATATTTTAATCTATTATAAAAATGGTTGACATAGGATTTATATGTTTGTAGAATATTTTAAAATTCATAATTTTATTCCTTAAATATATATTTTATTACTTAAGAGGTTTCGTAATATTCTAGGATATGCTTACAAAATGATAAAATCCTAAAATTTATAATTTTCATAAAAAATATATTTTTCAACTAAAAGTCATCCTTTTTAGAAAAAAAACACAAAAATTAATACTATGTAAATTTTGGTTTTAATAATTCATAAATGAATTTTATTTTATCAAATTTAAATTAAATAATTTTTAAATTTAATTTTTAAAAGAAAATACAAATAATAAAAAACAACTCATATTGAAAATAACATTTTTTAACATTAACTTGCTTTAATTATATATATTCTTGAGGTAATAAATTTTAATGGCTTACCATTTTGTTGTTTATTATAAATTTATTAACAAAATTATTCTAATATAGTGTGGTTCATTTTCATTGGGTGTAGCATATAACGCAGGTTATCGAACATATAATCAGTTTTATAAGGTCTAGATTTTTGTGTTGTTACTTTCTCCCCCACCACTTGAAATATTAACTATACCATATTAATAAAAATATCTTAGGGTATCAAAAAAATTATCCATTACTAAAAGTTTGATTTCTATAGAAATATTAACCTTACAACCTTAGAGGAAGTATATTTTCTCATAATTAGATTATTTAATATATTGATCTTTTTATATAATAATTTGATTTAAATAACCCTAATTATTAGGTAATATAATTCATATAATAAAATTATTTTTACAATAAATATTGCAATTATACATGGACTGATGGATAGGAAATGATATTTCCCTATTTTGGTTATTAATATAGTTCATATGTGAAGATAGAAAATCCTTTTCCAAAATCACATAAAATTCATATTAATAAATGATAATGATACTTTTATGAATAATAATCCCATAAACCTTAAAGGAGATTCATATTTTTTATATACAATAATGATTCCTCTATGGGTTTTTTCATTTCAATAACTAATAGTTGGTGAAAACATACACAACACAATACATTTTTAAATCTAGAATAATGAATAAGTGTACCTAGAACCGATTATTTATCATTATCCACATTAGTGGTAGTGATATAATACACTATTCTCTACTCCCTTGGTTTAGGAGGTTGTTGGGGCCTATTCTCTTCATTAACTCTGTGGGTTAGGGCATTGATTTTCATAATTCCCAATCTCCTTACATTTGAAGCATTGATGTGTGGGTATGGATTTAATTGGGACACCATTTTCCTTTATTACATTGTATATCCTATTCACATCCTTATAAAAATCATTAGATTTGTGTCCAATCCTCCCATACTTGAGATTTATCCTTCTTCCTTGGAGAAAATTACCAAGGTTTTTTCCTGCATTTTTGACATGTAGGAATTTTTATTTTATTTCCCCTTGGTGACTTATCATTTTATCTTACATGATACTCTAACTTAATTTTTATTAATATAGAATAATAAAAGTCTCCAATTTCCATTTTTACTTTCATTTAACATTGAACAACCTCTTTTTAATTTCCAAAGTCTCTTATGGAAAATTTCTTTCAAATACTTATCTTTAAACCACTAAAGAAATTATCTATTTTACTCTCAAGGTCAGAGATAAAACCAATGGAATAATGTAAATAAACTTGTTTCCATATATTTTTAATTTAAGAAGAAGTTTTAGATTTTTGTTTGTGAGGCTTGTAAGGGGTAAAATGGTCATTCTCAAAGATCAGATGATCTTGGATAATTTTTATGACAACTCTAGGGAGTTTACCCTAGGATGGGAGTTTGGTGGAATTCCAAACAGTCCAATTTTTGGGCAGAGAATTTAAAATTTAATAAATTAAATTAAATATTAAATCATTTGTGTGATTTTGGATATAAATATATTTTTAATAGAGAATCATGTTGAGATTATGACTTCATAGTTAATTTCAAGATAAGGGTTTCTCTTAGGCATGGTATAAACTCGTTTTAAGTTTCGGGACTTGGGTGGAGTGTTTAAGTGGGAAATTAATCCATTTATATGTTTGTTTGTTTATTTATTTATTTATTTTTTAAAAGGTAAAATACATCTTTCTTATCCCTTTGGATTCACATGCACAATAAGAGAAGGGGGAGAGGTATCTCCCTCTTACAATGTCCAGATCAAGATAAGAAGGGGGTGATGTGACCAAACTTCACCCATGGAAGAGATTAGAACTATATTGAGATGTAGTGGCCTCCAAGAGCAGATTTGGACCTGAATCTTTAGAGTTTATGCCATGATTTAGACCAATTTTTATTTTTATTCCCAAACCCATTTATATTAATTTTTTCAGTTTTAAATCCCTGTTATGATTTCTGAGGGGTCCGTGGGGGTTAATCTGTATTGAATTAGGGAAAACAAATGTTTCTAGAGGTTTTGATGGATTTCCCATTTAGAAACCCCGACTACATGGCATGTGTTTTAAAGAACACATGCCATTTGTTCTTTTTTTAGGGAAGAGGGACCTTTTAGATGTACCCACCGTGTACTTTAACTATAAGTTGTGTAGTAGTACTTGGCCATGTACCTGGACATGTGTTAGAGTACATGGGTATAAAAAGTTTAGAATGTACACAACATATATTATGGGTACATGTCATGTAGTAGGACATGTCCATGTGGTCATATACTTGGAAAGACACCACATGTAAGGGGTACATGGCCATGTAGTAGTACATGGGAAAACCCCATGTATAAAAAGTTTAAAAAGTACATTACATATACTATTGGTACATTCCATGTATTAGGATATGTCCATGTGGCCATATACTTGGGAAAACACACCATGTGTGGGGTACATGGTCATGTTGTAGTACAAGAGCACACCCCATGTATGCCTTAGTTGTCCTATGTATACTCTAGCCATGTATAAGTATATGGCCAAGTGATGGTTTGAGAGTACACATCGTGTACTTAGAAATACATGTCGTGTACTTTTTCCAACAAGGAATTTTTTGGTGTTTTTTCCCTTAGTCATAATTAGACATGTGAGTAGCCTATTTTTTTCCACATAGATTGCAACAGTGAAACCTTTGGAGTCTTTTGAGGACTTAAGAGGTGGTTTGGGGAGAGTAAGTTATTATGGGGATATTTTCATCAATAAATTTAGTTTACATGTCTCCTAAGGTGGTGGATAGGTTGGGTGTATGTGACAAACTAGGGTTTCTTAGAAAGGGGTTATGCCTGATGATATTTTCCCTTATGAGTACTTACTCTCATTGAGGCCTGTAAGTCTATAAGATGCTTTGTGCTAAGTTGATGGATGTATTACCCTAAGAGACTATTTCTTCTAGAAATGGGGATGAACTTTTTTGTTTAAGGTTAAAACTTTCCAATCAGTTTCTAACGGGTTTATTCATAGAACCAGAAACACCCAATGATTCTATATCCATTTGGACCAACTTTCCAAAGGTAGGTGCTCATTAGTTGTGGACTGATGAGGCTTAATAATTTGCATTGGTCGATAGGATGGGAGGTTTGTCTCACCACACCTTTTGGGGGGGAATTATTTCTTACTCCGGAACTCTCATATATATTTATGTTATGTTCATGAATCCTTATTAATTCACCAAGCATGAAAATGAGTTTTCCTTTAGATTTGGAAATCAATGATTGATAGGTATGGGATCTAGAGAATCTTTTATATGTATTTGAGGTTATTCATCAATAAAGAATCATCTGTATGTATTAGACATTCTTAGTCAATGGTATCCTTCAATATATTATATAGAAATATATTGGTCATTATGATGACCATACTGGTTTTAAAGCCACTTAGTGGGGAACTTCAACTTTATTGTCATTCAGAAAGACAAGGATTATTTTAGAGTTGGGATCGTACCCGCTGATGGGCTACCTACGCATCCTCATTAAAAAGGAATCAGAACCCATGTAGTTTGATATGAAGGATGGGTTTTATGCATGGTTAATGGCCCAAAAAGAGAAGACGTGATTACTTTTACACTCTAAGCTCATGCGAGTCATGCTCGGTGTGAGAAACAAGAGGTATCAATAAACTTGATGATGATGCCATGAAAGATGCAGTCATAAGAAATGATGTGGGTATTACATATGTATGACGGACCAAGTAGATGAAGACCAGGACTTAGGAAATAATCCCAGGAGTAGGGTCCATAAAGTTATTTTTACTTTATGGAGATTTAGAGTTTTAACCCAGGGCTTACTCCTGAAAAGGAATCCCAAGTTAAGAGGGACTTATGATTGGGGTTTATTCCTGAGAAAGAATCCCAAATCAAAAGAAATTAAGATTGGGGCTTACTCTTGAGGAGGATTCCCAATTTTTAAGGAAACTATGACTGGGGCTTACTTCTGAGAAGAAGGCCTAGGTTAAGGGGACTTGTAACTTGGGGTTTACTCCTGAGAAGTAGGCCCAACATCAAAAAGATCTTTTCATCTTAAAGGATGAGGTTATATAGGAAACCTCTAACCATGGTGACATAAAGCTTGTAAGTCACGAGGTTTTGGGAGAGGTTCTCATATAAATCCTTTCAGATAAGGAATCCATCAAAGGAACTGTAGAGACCCGTAGCTTGACGTACATGGACATTACATTACTTTTGCGGAATACTTAGTACATAACAAAAACACACACACAAGGATCGTAATAGTTTAGTGTCTTTGGAAACTCAGAACGTAATCTTCTAATCGTGGTGAAAGATCTTCAATATCTCCCATAAAGATATTCCCTTTTTTTTACCTAAAACCTTTCTCTATATCCTGGGGAAAAGAAAACATAAAAGGGTGAGCTCAAATTCTCAGTAAGGGTAAGCAAAATAAAAATCAATCACATCATATTCATAAGAACATAACTTTTGGAAATCTTAACCTGCAAAAGAGCTCATAATATCATAACATGGGATAAATCATTGAAGTGAAATGTAATCCCAATAATCACAACTTAAAACATGAAACTTTGTGGAATACACACATAATCATCATTTCTTGTTAGTCAAGACTCATTTCCAAGACTATCTTAGTGGACAAAGTCCCTTTCTCAATCGAGTAACCCTCGTTTCAGTCCTGTTTCACTGAACCGGTATAACCTACCATTTCAGCCATGTCTATCTCATGAGATATAAAATCTTTACCCAATGAATTGGAGAGAGATATAGGTTCCACCCATCTTATAATGAATCCTTTCTTATGTGTGCCACATAATCACAAATCATACATCATCGCATAACACAAAAAATGGGATTCTTGAAACATCATGACATCATAAAACAAATCATATAAGGTTAATGACTTCATAAAAATAATTCCCTCACAACATAATCAAATCAATGTAATAATAGGGATAAAAACAGAACCCTATATTATCCTAGATGGAAAATAATTTTGATAAAACATTTGAACCCCATTCTTGAGGAAAATATCCTTTCTTCTTTAAAAACACTTTTCTTTTATTAACATGTCATAAAATTATAAACTAAAAGAAGTTGATTAAAAATAAACTTGAAAACTTATAAAGGAAGATTCTTGGAAATAATGTTTTAAAAATCCATTCTTGTTGTATAAGTTAAAGAAACATTCTTCGTACTTTTGTCGGAAAAGTCAAAAAGTACCTCGTACGAAAAACGACAAAAGATTCCTTTCATATCTTTTAATAAAAACTCACCAAAGGGTAAAATTGGATTTAAACAATTGTACTTGGATGGAAATAATATTACATATTGAGGAAACATGGATGTGGATGATAAAATACTCCCCAGTAAATACCAAAGTAAAAGTAATCTCGGATAAAAATGAGATTGTGATATTTCCCTTACCTTAGGTCCGATTTGCTTCATAAGTGTCCGAACCTCCTGTATAATGATTTAAATCATGTTATTGACTTATTCCAGAATCATATTAATTGTTATTATATCATATATGGTCCACTTATGACTTTATATTACCCGTTCTTTTGTAAATTTGTGTTAAAGTAGTGTTTTGGGTAAAATCGTCTCATTTGTCGTTCGTGTTTTTAACTTATAATTATTAATATGATTACTTGGATCATGATTACTTATATCCAGAATGTAAAACATTATTTATATATAATATATATTCAGAATATATATATATATAATATATCGATAAATGGAATGAAATACACCGTTCATGGAGACGGTAGTCCGTACGTACGCATGAACGCTGTTTTCGTTTCCTTATTGAATTGAATGGAATTAAGTAGATGACATACATATAAATATAAATGAATCCAGTATCATTATTATGTCATATATTTCATTAGTACTTATTATATATACTTTATAATCATTTATGAATGGTTAATCATTGAGAATGAATCTCATCACGTCGTGGAGACGGTAGTCCGTACGTACGCATGAGCGATGATATCATTCCCATGGTCATGGAATTGTGTTGAAGTGTATGTATACTATTTCATTATCAATATAACTTTATAATAATCATATATAGTTACTCATTACACCATTATACCCATCCTATTTAGGTGGCGGCGGAAAATAGATTACACCACGGCGTGGAGACGGTATTCCGTACGTACGCACGCGCGATGATTTCATTTTTCCATAGGATGGATAGAAGGTGAATTAGGGTTGTTTCATATTTATAATAACATATCAGTATGTAAGTAATACTGATGTTATTACTTTATCATGAAACAACTAAAGAAGAAGAAGTTGAAGAAGAAAGAAATTGAAAAGATCGGTAATGGATATTACCTCTTCTTTGAAACGCCTCTTTGAATCCTCCACTTAGGGAACTAAGATTGGCCTTTGAAGAAGACCAGGACCTCTATGATTATTCTAGGGAAGTGGATAAGGGATTTTGGCAGGGGTTGGACGAGATTGAGTGCTCAAATTGGTGTGAGGAGAAGGGGGAGGAGGTGCCCTTTTATAAGGGAGGAGAGGGGCACCTTAGGAATATCTCAAAATATTATTTTATATTAAAGTCAAAATCGGTTTATAATGGTTCCAAAGGGTCTTATTTCGAAGGTAAAGTGGGTATGGGTATAAATCCTATCAATCAATAGGATTTAGACAAGTTTAGGTTATTATTTTAACCTTATCAATTAGATTTAACTCTAAGTTAAATAATTTAACTTTAACCGTGAATTTTTGTTTTCTTACACTATATGGTTAATACACTTACTATAACATGCCAAAAGAACCCCAAGTTGTTTATTATTAATATATATATCCTTATCTAAGTCATTTGGCCGAACCTCAGATTTTTAGGAATAAAATAACAATTAATAATATAATATTTTATTTAAAAACTATTTTGTGTCAATTTTGACACTATTTGATATATGATTTTTGTGAAAGTCATAACAGAATTATATGTTCGAACCAAGTTGATTAAATTAACACTAATATATAATAGTAACCTAGAAAATTAGCAGAATTCAAAAAAAGTCTCAAATTACATTTATTTGAGCATTTATAAAATCAATTATGTTAACATTTCCTTAAAAGGGTAATTACTGCATCATCGTTGTGTCCTAAATAAATTAATTTATTTAATGTCTAAAAATTATAAATAAAATATCATTATGTAGGAATTATTTTTAGATTTCTAATGAATATTTATAGTCGAATTTATCTTATGTATAAACCCATATTAAAAATGTTTTAGTAAATAAACTTTGATTTTAACTCTTTTAACCCTTCTTTAAATAAATTAATAATAAATGTCCTAATCTAATCCAAGTGGGCCTAAATGGTCATATTTTATTCCGAAGTTTGTTTTTGGTCGAATTACACTTGTCCAATAGAATTAGGACATGTTTTAGGGTAATAATAATATCATTTCTACCCATAATTACCCTATTTACTTTTAACCGTGGTAAAAAAAGTAAAAAGTTACTATTCACAAAAAATTATTTTCATCTCATTGAACCACATTTTAGTCCTTGATATTAACCGTGTCTCTCGGATTTTTGAAATTCCACTCACAGAAGCGGTAAAATTAAGTTTTATGAAAAATTTAGTTTTTTAACTACCACTTAGTGGTTTCACTATTCATCAAAAATTGAAAGTTTTCAGAAAAATACCAAAAATTAGGCCGAAGCTATATTTGATATTATGAACTCAAAAATGATTTCTATTTTACCAAATTCAAAACATATCAGTTTCATTAATTAATTTAAAAATTAATTCCTGTCGTCAAAACAAATAGCGTGTTCTTAAGATATAATAACTATCAAAAGATTGACACTTGTTTATGTCTGGTTTAAATGTGAAATTACATCCAACGACCATCATTGTATTAAACTGTAAAAATATATTCTAAATATACTTTAAAACCACTCAAATTAATAATTTATCACTATTAATTATTTCGATTGAAAAATTTGTTTTTAATTAAAATTTAGTAATTTTCACTATTCATCAAAATATGAAAGTTATCCGAAAATCACCAAAGTTTCACCCTAAGATAATTTAGATATTAAGAATCCAAAAATGAATTCCATTTTGAAAAATAAAATTTCAAAAAGTGGTTATTACTATTCATAACGGCTAGTTTTAATAATATTTTAATAGCATATTGTTGTTTAGTGAAACTCGTTATTGCGTACTACACACGCTATCGAGAAAGGTCGCGATTGCGTGTAATGCAAGGCAAATCAAGGATGCGTGTTGTGCAAGCTCCTTTTGGTGTAGCGTACAACACAAGACATTAGTGAAATTAAAAAGAATATTTTTCATAAAATCTTGGGCTGTTACATTCTACCCCCCTTAAAATGAATTTCTCCCTCAAAATTCGTCGGGGTTATAAATGGTTTACTATTCAAAAGTTTCTTTAATAGAAACCCACATCGTAAAAAGGAATACCAAAACGAATCTTTAAAAATGAAAGTATGAAACGTAACGGTTACCCAAATAAACTAATCACTGGGTTTCCACATAGGTGAAAATATGGATATGGAAGAAAAATCTAACCATCATGTTCTGATGGAGAGTGGTAGAGAACATGGCTATGGAAAAGCCAACAATCACAAATCCATAAATTTGTAATGATCTAAGGTACCATCTGATTAATCAGATATAAGACCATTAGGACAACATTTTTGGTTTTCAATATCGTTTCCCTAAAGTTGAAGAATTTGAATTAGAATAAATACTAACTTTATTTTGGTACAATCTCACTGTTGTTCATTCCTTGAACAATTTCCACTTCATCTCTTAAATAAATGAAGTTGAATTTGTTATTCGTGAAGTGTTAGCAGATCATGTGATAGAATGACGGGTCATTCCATCTGTCTCAAACAAAAGGTTAGCAAAAGTTATTAAATATACATAAGTCATTCTATAGTGATATTAATCATATATGGTTCCTAAAATGAACTTATACTTCATATATCATACTGATTAATATAATAAAACTAGTTTCTACTAAATAGGGACTTCCTGTAGGCCAGCGGTAGGCGATAAAGGCCAGTCGCACTTCGGTTGTGTGTTCGATTTCTACAGCCTTGTCCGACGCGATGGGTTGTCGCCCGTCCTGCAGGTTGTCCTTTTTCTAAAACTATATTACTATAACATCCCTTCAATAATATCGAGAAAACTTCTATCCTTAAACAATACTAACTTATGTCCAACATAATCCATTCCAATCTTTAGGCTTATCCATAATACTGCAGTCCACTCTCATAACATAGTGAAAACGATTACCAGAGATTTAACACCATCGTCAATCCCCATATATCATAAGATATGTTTTGTTGGTCACATTTCAAACATTCAAAGTCCTTAATCATGTATTCTCTTGAATACCTTAGAGAAAACATGAATGTAGTTAAAATTTAACACTTTCCACATACCAAAATCCTCAAAATTCTATATACTCAAACAATGATATCACTTAGTCCTTATATCAATCATGAGCTCATGAATACTGTTAAACATTTCGTTTTCTCATTTTCCCTTCATTATGATCATATCATCTTATTTCCAAAAATATCTCAATCACTTTGAATACCACATTAGACTAATACATAAATATTCCAATACTTTATGATACAACATTATTTTGGAATCCCATTACATAAACACTTAATCATTCCACCACATCGTTATCATATTCAACATCGCCAATGGTGATCGCATGTGACTTCCCTTTGTCCTTTTCCTTAAGCGGTTGCTCATGTCGATCATCACTAACCCTTGGATTAGGGCATTTATTATCATAATGCCCCATTTCCTTGCACTTGAAGCATTGAAGTGTTGGTGGTGCGTTCTCTACAGTGTTTTCTTTATTCACATCATTAGAATCCATTTTTCCATTACTTTGACACTCAGCTGCTCGATGACCTTCTTTTCCACACTTCAAACATTTTCTAGTCCCTTTAAGAAAATCTCCACCATGCTTCTTTCCACACTTTGTGCATAAGGAAACATTCATCTTCTTTTCACCATTATTCTGAGATTTCTCCTTGAACTCCATCTTTCGTTTCTTGTCAAAACCATGAGATGGATATGTAACACCAACTTCCATTTCTACCTTGATAGCACAACGCACAATTTCTTCATAGCTACTAAAGTCTCTTATAGCTAATGCCCTTCGAAGACTTGGTTTTAAGCCACTGAAAAATTGATCAACTTTACTTTCAGGTTGGATGATAATGCCAGATGCATACCTTGCAAGTCTTGTAAAATTTTCTTCGTATATACCAACAGATTCATCATCCTTCTGCTTCAGCTCAAGAAACTCCTTTTCCATCTTTTTTCGAAGAATACGAGGTAAGTACTTACTGAAAAACAAGTTCTTGAACTCATCCCATTCCATGGACTCAATTTCATCTCTTTGCCTCGTATTCTTGATAGGATTCCACCATTGATCAGCTTCACCTTCCAAACGATATACTACTAAGATGACTTTATCATGCTCAGAACATTGAAGAACTGAAAATATATTTTCAGTGGTACTGATCCATTGTTCAGCAACAAGTGGATCAGAAGTCCCACTGAAAGAAGGTGGACGTTGCCTCATGAAGGACTCAATAGAATATTGTTCCCTTCTCTGCTCATTTGGAAGTCCAGAATGATTCATAGCTTATGTAAGTATAGCAATAAGATTTTGCACTCCATCTCCCATAACATTTGTTTGTTCAGGAGGAAAATCATTGCATTGTCCATTGCATTGATCAACACGGTTCCTTCGGGTTCCAGCCATCGTCTAAAACCCAAAAAGAATAGTGTGAGAGGAAAAAATCATAGTAGGGAAAAAAACATAATAAAGGGGGAGTACCCTCAATATCTAACATCTTAGGTTAAATTCTAAGATCGTTAGCGCAATTCAAGGACTATAACCTATACGTATACTTAACCTTAGAGACATCCCTAGACATACCTTAGAAATATCTCTAGGGATCTCACTAAAGTTCTCGCATCCTAGTTTCCAAAGGTTGACTAAACCTTTCCTCTGATACCAATTGTAAAGACCCGTAGCTTGACGTACATGGACATTACATTACTTTTGCGGAATACTTAGTACATAACAAAAACACACACACAAGGATCGTAATAGTTTAGTGTCTTTGGAAACTCAGAACGTAATCTTCTAATCGTGGTGAAAGATCTTCAATATCTCCCATAAAGATCTTCCCTTTTTTTTTTACCTAAAACCTTTCTTTATATCCTGGGGAAAAGAAAACATAAAAGGGTGAGCTCAAATGCTCAGTAAGGGTAATCAAAAGAAAAATCAATCACATCATATTCATAAGAACATAACTTTTGGAAATCTTAACCTGCAAAAGAGCTCATAATATCATAACATGGGATAAATCATAGAAGTGAAATGTAATCCCAATAATCACAACTTAAAACATGAAACTTTGTGGCATACACACATAATCATCATTTCTTGTTAGTCAAGACTCATTGCCAAGACTATCTTAGTGGACAAAGTCCCTTTCAGAATCGAGTAACCCTCGTTTCAGTCCTATTTCACTAAACCGGTATAACCTACCATTTCAGCCATGTCTATCTCATGAGATATAAAATCTTTACCCAATGCATTGGAGGGAGATATAGGTCCCACCCATCTTATAATGAATCCTTTCTTATGTGTGCCACATAATCACAAATCATACATCATCGCATAACACAAAAAATGGGATTCTTGAAACATCATGACATCATAAAACAAATCATATAAGGTAAATGACTTCATAAAAACAATTCCCTCACAACATAATCAAATAAATGTAATAATAGGGATAAAAACAGAACCCTATATTATCCTAGATGGAAAATAATTTTGATAAAACATTTGAACCCCATTCTTGAGGATAATATCCTTTCTTCTTTAAAAACACTTTTCTTTTCTTAACATGTCATAAAATTATAAACTAAAAGAAGTTTATTAAAAATAAACTTGAAAACTTATAAAGGAATATTCTTGAAATAATTTTTTAAAAATCCATTCTTGTCGTATAAGTTAAAGAAACATTCTTCGTACTTTTGTCGGAAAAGTCAAAAAGTACCTCATACGAAAAACGACAAAAGATTCCTTTCATATCTTTTACTAAAAACTCACCGAAGGGTAAAATTGGATTTAAACAATTGTACGTGGATGGAAATAATATTACATATTGAGGAAATATGGATGTGGATGATAAAATACTCCCCAGTAAATACCAAAGTATAAGCAATCTCGGATAAAAATGAGATTGTGATATTTCCCTTACCTTAGGTCCGATTTGCTTCGTAAGTGTCCGAACCTCCTGTATAATGATTTAAATCATGTTATTGAATTATTCCAGAATCATATTAATTGTTATTATATCATATATGGTCCACTTATGACTTTATATTACCCGTTCTTTTGTAAATTCGTGTTAAAGTAGCATTTTGGGTAAAATCGTCTCATTTGTCGTTCGTGTTTTTAACTTGTAATTATTAATATGATTACTTGGATCATGATTACTTATATCCAGAATGTAAAACATGATTTATATATAATATATATTCAGAATATATATATATATATAATATATCGATAAATGGAATGAAATACACCGTTCATGGAGACGGTAGTCCGTACGTACGCATGAACGCTGTTTTCGTTTCCTTATTGAATTGAATGGAATTAAGTAGATGACATACATATAAATATAAATGAATCCAGTATCATTATTATGTCATATATTTCATTATTACTTATTATATATACTTTATAATCATTCATGAATGGTTAATCATTGAGAATGAATCTCATCACGTCGTGGAGACGGTAGTCCGTACGTACGCACGAGGGATGATATCATTCCCATGGTCGTGGAATTATGTTGAAGTGTATGTATACTATTTCAGTATCAATATCACTTTATAATAATCATATATAGTTACTCATTACACCATTATACCCATCCTATTAAGGTGGTGGCGGAAAATAGATTACACCACGGCGTGGAGACGGTATTCCGTACGTACGCACGCGCGGTGATTTCATTTTTCCGTAGGATGGATAGAAGGTGAATTAGGGTTGTTTCATATTTATAATAACATATCAGTATGTAAGTAATACTGATGTTATTACTTTATCATTAAACAACTAAAGAAGAAGAAGTTGAAGAAGAAAGAAATTGAAAAGATCGGTAATGGATATTACCTCTTCTTTGAAACGCCTCTTTGAATCCTCCACTTAGGGAACTAAGATTGGTCTTTGAAGAAGACCAGGACCTCTAGGATTATTCTAGGGAAGTGGAGAAGGGATTTTGGCAGGGGTTGTCCGAGATTGAGTGCTCAAATTGGTGTGAGGAGAAGGGGGAGGAGGTGCCCTTTTATAAGGGAGGAGAGGGGCACCTTAGGAATATCTCAAAATATTATTTTATATTAAAATCAAAATCGGTTTATAATGGTTCCAAAGGGTATTATTTCAAAGGTAAAGTGGGTATGGGTCAAAATCCTATCAACCAATATGATTTAGACAAGTTTAGGTTATTATTTTAACCTTATCAATTAGATTTAACTCCAAGTTAAATAATTTAACTTTAACCATGACTTTTTGTTTTCTTACACTATATGGTTAATAAACTTACTATAACATGCCAAACGAACCCCAAGTTGTTTATTATTAATATATATATCCTTATCTAAGTAATTTGGCTGAACCTCAGATTTTTAGGAATAAAATAACAATTAATAATATAATATTTGATTTAAAAACTATTTTGTGTCAATTTTGACACTATTTGATATATGATTTTTGTGAAAGTCATAACAGAATTATATGTTCGAACCAAGTTGATTAAATTAACACTAATATATCATAGTAACCTATAAAATTAGCGGAATTCATAAAAAGTCTCAAATTACATTTATTTGAGCATTTATAAAATTAATTATGTTAACATTTCCTTAAAAGGGTAATTACTGCATCATCGTTGTGTCATAAATAAATTAATTTATTTAATGTCTAAAAATTATAAATAAAATATCATTATGTAGGAATTCGTTTTATCTTTCTAATGAATATTTATAGTCAAATTTATCTTATGTATAACCCCATATTAAAAATGTTTTAGTAAATAAACTTTGATTTTAACTCTTTTAACCCTTCTTTAAATAAATTAATAATAAATGTCCAAATCTAATCCAAGTGGGCCTAAATGGTCATATTTTATTCCTAAGTTTGTTTTTGGTCGAATTACACTTGTCCAATAGAATTAGGACATGTGTTAGGGTAATAATAATATCATTTCTACCCATAATTACCCTATTTACTTTTAACCGTGGTAAAAAAAGTAAAAAGTTACTATTCACAAAAAATTATTTTCATCTCATTGAACCACATTTTAGTCCTTGATATTAACCGTGTCTCTCGGATTTTTGAAATTCCACTCACAGAAGCGGTAAAATTAAGTTTTATGAAAAATGCAGTTTTTTAACTACCACTTAGTGGTTTCACTATTCATCAAAAATTGAAAGTTTTCAGAAAAATACCAAAAATTAGGCCTAAGATATATTTGATATTATGAACTCAAAAATGATTTATATTTTACCAAATTAAAAACATATCAGTTACATTAATTAATTTAAAAATTAATTCCCGTCGTCAAAACAAATAGCGTGTTCTTAAGATATAATAATTATCAAAAGATTGACATTTGTTTATGTCTGGTTTAAATGTGAAATTACATCCAACGACCATCATTGTATTAAATTGTAAAAATATATTCTAAATATACTTTAAAACCACTCAAATTAATAATTTATCACTATTAATTATTTCGATTGAAAAAGTTGTTTTTAATTAAAATTTAGTAATTTTCACTATTCATCAAAATATGAAAGTTATCCGAAAATCACCAAAGTTTCACCCTAAGCTAATTTCGATATTACGAATCCAAAAATGAATTCCATTTTGAAAAATAAAATTTCAAAAAGTGTTTATTACTGTTCATAACGGCTAGTTTTAATAATATTTTAATAGCATATTGTTGTTTAGTGAAACTCGTTATTGCGTACTACACACGCTATCGAGAAAGGTCGCGATTGCGTGTAATGCAAGGCAAATCAAGGATACATGTTGTGCAAGATCCTTTTGGTGTAGCGTACAACACAAGACATTAGTGAAATTAAAAAGAATATTTTTCATAAAATCTTGGGCTGTTACAGGAACCATGTCATAAATGGATTTGAAAAGGTGTTAAAGGGATAATATCTTGAAGAGGAGAGGTGAACGGGAGAGAGGCACACAAATAAAGTTGGTGCGTAAGTATGGTCACGCAAATCATTTGGCACGCTAGTCTTGGTTGCGCAATTATACTTGCACGGCATGGGTTCACCTGGGCAATGGAGAATCTGTAGGGTAATACTTGGGAGAGACTTAACTCAAGCCTTTAGTACTATCCTAATATGTTTCAAAAAAGGTGGAGCACAAGTTTCATTGAAAGGGGTAGGGCCGCACGCAAGTGTTTCCACTTTTACGGAGTTCTGGACACTTAGGCGTACAAGTGTTGATGAATCCTAAACACTTAGGCCTTATTCTACTCCTTCAAGTCTTCTATTCTAGGTAAAAAGTTACCTTTGAAGCTTTCGGAAGAGTTGAGTTGAAGACTTGGGTGACCAGAGCTTGAATCTGAGTTTTGGAAAATTCGTCCTTGAAATGGGGGGCCCACAGGGGATATTTATAGGCCAATGGGAACCTTGGGTGAAAAAAATAATAGGGCACGCAAGTGACTTGCGCGGCGCGCAGGAAACTTGCGCGACTCCCTCCAAATGGGTTCCTAGTCCATGCGTTTGTCAATTTTTGATGTTCTTCAAAGGGTGAACCTCTTTGTGCTTATGGTATTCCTCTTTGCCATTCGTTGGACTCTGTGATAGAAAGGAGTGTCAAAAAAAGTCCCCCATCAGAGTTGGATCTGAAAAGGAAAAAGGATCCGGCTATGAGGTAAAGCCAGAGAACCAAGGGTCTGTGGCGCCCAAGTTCGGTGCCCAGTTGCTGGGGAGCGCAATTATGGCGCGCGGGTGGTATGGATCGCCTATATATACATGTTCACTCGCACGTTAACTCATTAAAATTCTGGAAACTCGAGCTCTCGTCGTGAAGGTGCTTCAGTTTTCGGTCTTCGGTCTTCTGGATTTTTTTGGCATGCTTTTGCAGAAGGTATTTGACTTGCGCGTCCTTACTAGGGCGGAAAAACTTGCATGACCAGATTAACTTGCGCGCCAAGTTGGGACTTGTGCACCTTAATGCGTTAGCCATTTTTTTGATTTCCTTCAACAAGAATTCCCCAAAACAAACTTACTTAAGAGTTGATTGTTTGATCTTTGTGCAGATTCAATGGATCCCAGAAGAATTGGATCAGCTGATGAGTTAGCCAGCAAGAGAATAGATGATATAATGAACATCATCAGCCATGAATATTATGATATATGCGACATCACCCTCCCATATTTGGCTAAGTACTTGAAGAAATATCATTCCAATTTCCCACAGTGAATCTACTTGCTTTTATATGGCCATGGTCATCTACAAGGAGTCAACGTTCCAGAGGCAAAGAATTATATTCCTCATTCATGGTTTCAGACTTACACCAATTTCTCTTCGAAAAATTTCCCAATTGTAGGATCATTTTCCAATACTGAAACAGTGGATAAGGCATTAAAAATGCATCATAGCCCATGTGCTCCATATCTGAAGCCTCACAATCCTTAGTTGCAGCCGCATTTCTATCCCTCCATTTTCCGAAATTCTTAGATGGACCAATCTAAGGGATGGAAAAAGAGTTGGGATTTCCATCCTTGAGGAGGTGTGAAGCCGACTTGGATGTGGGAATATTGGGTGTGGAAAACCTATGTAGATTTTGTCGATGATCTGAAGGGAGCTGCAATATATGAATTTGTCTGGGCTGGGCAGACATATGTCTACAGGAATGACAATTTCGTGTCAGAGTTAATCTGTAGTTGGAGCCCGGAAACAAATTCTTTCCATCTGACTCATGGAGAAGTAGGAATCATTTTGTGGGATGTCTAAAAAATTTCAGGGGCTCCAATTTTTTGAGATATGTATGATGAATTCATCCCCCCCCCAAGGGGACCTGGAATGATTCAGAGAAGACTCCGACATTGGCTTGAGAGTTAATGAAAATTTTACACAAGCTTAAGAATACCAACACCACGAAAACCCACTACAGAAAACATATCCATCCGGAGGAGTGAATTGACATGTTTCTTATTAAGAAGAAAGAGGAGGGACCTTCCTGCACTCATCCTACTAGTTTCCCAAGAGTAGCAAAGAGGGGTGATCAGGGCACATTTTGGCCAATTTTGGAAACAGGAGAGTTTGATAGGTGGGGTATGAAGTGAACTAAAAAATTCCAGAAAAGACCCGTCTGGAAGGATTTTTGGATTTGTGGCTTAGTGTTTACCATTTACCAGTTCGGGATTCAAAAGGAGGCATGAGTCTAGGGACCTTTGTCGTTATAGCCAAGCTGGATGAAAGGAACATGGTTGGGTTGGCCACCCCAGTTTTGGAAAAGATTAATAGGAACTTACTTCATGTTTATATGGGTAAGTATCCTCTAAGAATAGTGGGACTATTCCAAGTTTTATGGGGATGAATCACCACCCATTTCAGGACATATGTTGTACAAAGTGGGGTAGAGGTTCCTGGAAGTTCTTTCCGACCATCTTTTCAGGCCTTTTCTGGAATTTCTTCCTTATACCACAACACTTATGACATCAAGATATGGCTGAGAATGTTTAAGGATTTTCACTTCTTTCCTTATGGAAATCCACCAATAGGGCAATTTATTGATGATGGAATAGCCAACCTAGATTTAAGGGCATACATGTTGGCATGTAGAGATGGTACACTGGCCATGAGGATTGACAGAGAAATTATATGTGAGGCCTATGCTCCATATAGATTCATACGTCAATTCAAATGTCTGTAGAAAATTATTGTATCCCCTCCAGTTTATGTCAGGTTAGAGTAGTATCTGATGGTTTCTCGTCAACTATGGTTGTTAACATCTATGGAGAAGACTGGGGAAGTATTTAATCTACCAGCTGTTGGAGTGGAAAGTCAATTGACTACATGGTATGCCGAGAGCTGGGAATCATCATACCCTAAAGGGGTACCGAATAATTTGGTCCCTTGGCTGGGGAAAAAGAAGATAACCATTAGGAAGGAAGATTTTCATTTGGAAGGTGATTCTTCCTCACCCGAAGCTAATTCAATAGGTTCCTCACCCGGAGCTGATTCACCGGATTCCCAGGATGGGGATGATGAGGCTCAAAATGTGCCAAAGTGGCCTCGTGCTAGATATAATATGCCTTCCAGATTCAAGATACCTACTCCATCGACTCCTGGTGAGTTACATAATTGAGTCAATTTAGTCTCCATTATTTTATAGAGAAACGAGTTTCATTTTCTTATCCTTTATCTGTGATTGCAGGAGCTGGGAAGAAGTTGAAGTCCCATATTATAGGACCCTCTTCGTGGCCTTCTAGAGCACATTATGAATATCTATGACTAGAGGCTGTCTGGACATGGTGAAATTTATATTGTGATACTGAAACCGCCTGGATGGACTTATGCGACAGGTTGAATATCCCTAGAGTAGGGAATCTTCGGGCTTCTTCTAACATCCATTTTGAGGACAACCCCAATGAAGTGAGGGCTTACATCAAAGAGTTGGAAATTCTCATATATTCCATTGATAAGTCAGTTCATGTCACCAAGTGGGTGAAGGAAATGATGGACCGTGGTACCAGTGAGGGGATTGGTCCTTCATTTGACGAAGAGTGGCGTGATTATGTGGCTCATGAAGATGTAAGTTTCTTTTTTTCTCATATTTTTATTTGATTTTCAATTTGAATTTAGTCAAAACTTTTTTATTCAAGGAAATAATCTTCTTCATTCTGTAGCTTGAAAAGGAAAGAACCACTGAAATCCCTTCACCGCGGTATAGCCCTGGTGGCATCGCTCTTGGAGACACTGAATCTCCTCGTGAGCCGGGTGAAGTATCTCCAGGCCAGCAAGCCATGGATGATGAGTTATAAAGGGTGTTATTGTCTCCGATACCTATTTCCAGATTTGATGATGCAAGTCCACCCAAAAAGGCCAAGAATCAAAAGCATCAAAGAAAGAAGACCATAGCCAAACGTTTTATCAGTAGTGGTAAGTCTTTCTAGTAGTCATGAATCTTAACTTATAAAAAAGTGCTCATACTTATCGGGATTTCAAGGGCTTTTTTTTCTTGTTTAAGGGAAAGGACTAACCATCCTCAAAGTACAATGGAGGGTTCTTTAGAATAGCCATAGGTTCCTGCTGAAATCGTTGTTCTTGAAGAAATATTGAGAGCAGATGAGATGGAATCTGTTCCTAACACCGCTCCTATTTCTGATTCTAGGAGAGAAAATACTTCTGGTAAATTACCAATACTTCATAGAACCTTAAATGAGACAACAACTGACTTCCATTTTGGGGTGTTTTAGGTTCAAAACATGCATCAGAACATTTTTCAATCACCGAAGCTGACCCCACAACTTTCGCTGAAGAAGCTATCCGGGGTTAGAGACTGCCAGATGAAAGTCACGAAGAATACATGTCAAGTAGTCCCACTGGTGAGACTAACTTGGGATCTGGGACATCATTGGATAAAATGATTAATCTTGGCATGTCCTTTGAATAAATTTTATACCATGTTAAATTACCATGTGATTTAGAAGATTTTGGACATCTAGTTATAGAGTCAACTAGACGTGAGTTTCATCATTTGTCATGTTAATCTTCTCATGATTACACTTCTAACCATGTTTGGTTAAAAAAATGTAAAGTTCCATCTAAAGAAACTGTTGAACCAATAACACTTGAAAGGGGTGTAGACATTGATGTCAACCCTATTATTGGAAAAACAATGGCTCTGGTGGAGCTTAACACGGTAGACCCTCCTAAAACTCATCCGGAAAATCCTGTCGAAGCTAGGAAATATGGGGAGGAGTCTTCACAAGTTGCTGATCTACTGTTATGTAAAAGATGATGATATTTGTGGCTTACTTAAACTGTAAAAAAAATCAAATTTTACTGTCCTTTGAAACTAACCATGCTTTCAATTGACCAAACAGGGTTGTCAACTTTAATGGCTAGGTCTGGAGGTGAAGCCTCCGCCTCAACCCAACCATTAGTAGAAGGGGAAGCAATCAGGGTCAGGGAAGGAGAAGAACATGGAACTTCCTTATGTGCATTAATCGATGAATATGTTCCTCCATGTGATAGCGATGATGAATCAGACCCAGAGGTGAAAAAGGTGATCCAATTCTCACATTGCAAGGAATGTCAAAATATATGGAAGATAATATCTGAGGTGCCTCTGGAAGAGATGCCTTCAAAAATTCCAAGACTCTCATCCTTGTTCATCATGCTGGGACTTGGCAGTTTTGGAATTCAAGAAATCCATGTTTCCATGAAACAGGTCATTCAAAGGAGGGAGCAAGAGAAAAGGTGTCATCAGGACCTGATCAGAGCTAGATTATTGATCAATACCAGTGAATTTCAGGATGCAGTGTCCCGATCTAAGGCTGATCAAGCTACAAAGCTAAAGGAACTGAAGAAAAAGATCAAGGAGAAGATTGTTAAGCAATTTCACCTTCATAAATAGCTATATTCTATTACTAGGGAGCTTGACTATCATCATAATTTGTTGGAAGAATTCCAAGCAGATGGTATAAAATCCATCAAAGATGCCAAATAAGCACTTCATCAAGCTAAAGAGAGTGAATCTAGTCGGGTAAATGAACTTCAAGTGGATACTGATAAAGCTCGGGATGTTGTGAAACAGATGAGAAATCATGTTGAGAGTCTTATTTAATTTCTGAAAATGAGAGAAGAGACTCTAGTCTGTGGATGTTTATCTAATCTTGTTCATTAAATGAAAAATAGTTCATCTTCAATCATTTGTACCTTCATTTTCTTGATAATTGTTCTTATTTTACCTAATACAATGGGCCTAGTAAATATAGTTTGATTTTTTACTAGGTTTATATAAACAACCCCAAAAGATGTATCTTTAATTTTCTCAATATTGCTTAAATCATACAAAATGTACGTTTAGGGATATGGGACTCGACTTTTGTTTGGAGTACCCTTTATAGGTTCCCAATTTAATGAGCACCATGTCTTTTGTTATTGGAAGTTTAAAGTCATGCATGTTGGACTATAAAAAGGCTAATATTTAAGGTCGAATAGCTTTGACCAAATGGATGATATTGACTCAATTCTTGATAATTTGTTTGGAAACATATTTTCATATTCAAGTATGGAGGGGAAAAATTGTAAAATGTGACTTGAGAAATTTTCAATCTGAGGAATGACATGGGAAAAAGAGCTAAAAGGAATTAGAGGAAGTATTTTCTAAGAATGAAGTTACCACTACTTGATAAACCTATTATGGGGGCTGAATTATGCAAGGCCGACTAGGGCATAAGCTGCATAGTCAAATAGTAGCATATTTTGGCTGACAGGTCAGTTATGTAGACAACTTATGCAAGGCCGCCTAAGGGAACGTTCTACATAGTCGGGAAAAAAGAACTCTTAGAAATTTTACTTTCTATTGTTAAAATTCGAAGAAATTTTTATGGGGATTCAAACTTTCCAAATCATAGAGTCTTCTTTATAGATAAAGGTACTTGAATATGGAGAGGATATTTCCAATCAGAATTGTCAAAGAATTGGAGGAACGTGAATTCGATGAAGGTCTGAACCAAATGTAGAAAAAAGGTATATGTGGTTTTAGATCATATGACTAAACTTAGAGATAGAAACATTATATGACATAATATTTTTAGATCATGGAAAAGAGTATGGAACAAATATGCTAAGGATGGCAGTTTTTTTTAGATCCTTACATATCGTCGTTATGACCAATAGGGAAAAAAGAGGCTTCTCCTAAGAATGAAGTTACCACTACTTGACAAACCCGTTATGGGGGATGAATTATGCAGGGCCAACAGGGGAATAAGTTTCATAGTCAAATAGTAGCATCTTTTGGGCTGAAATTTCTATTATGTAGACAACTTCTGCAAGGCCACCTAAGGGAACATATTGCATAGTCAGGAAAAATAACTCTCAGGTATCAAACATTTTGCAACCAGAAGTCAATAAAATGGTTATGGAGATCATGAATATCATTTTTATAATGTTATGGCTGGGTCCTGAATTGAGATTATAAATTTCACTATGTATATCATTAGGATGAGAATCAAGCCACACGTAGTTCTTGAAATACATTTTAACGTCATGTAGGACGAAAGCATGGAAGATCTTAGTTTAGGGTCATAGAGCTCGGACCATAGTGAGGGAGACACATCGTGCATTTGTAATAAATTTAATTTGAATAAAGACCAGGGTGTTCCATATCACATCATGTGTTCCCAGGGGTACTTTTCAGCCAAGGGACCGAAAGTGGAGTTTGGGGTTAGGCTCAAGGCTGGACTCGAGGAATTATCAAATGTTCCTACATATCCCATAAGGATGGGAATCAAGCCACACGTAGTTCTTGAAATACCCTTTGTATAGATTTGGTTCTTACATGTGAGGGGTAAAGAGGACTTTATTGCAATTATGGCTGGACCCAATATTAAAGACTTAGGTGTCACTACGTATCTCATTAGGATGAGAATCAAGCCACACATAGTTCTGGAAATATGACATGGTTGGAGACCATGTCGATGATGATTCCTCTAGAGTGAGTGTATCAGGGATTATTGAAGTTTATTTTCATGTAGGACAAAAGTAAAAATAGTTTAAGGTCATATGCATGGACCAGTGCTATTCAGTTTAATGTCTTACCTCAAGGACAATGGGGAACTGTATAGTTTAATGTCATATAGTTAGGAAGATGAGACATACACAGTTTAACGTCATTTAGGATGAAAGGGAACCGATATGAATAAGATAGTTGATGGGGACTTCATGGATCAACATCGTATGGGATGAAAGTGAATCGATGTGAAGAAATTGGTTTCGGGCTTGAACCTAAAAGGTTACCTACGTACCCAGCCTAGGAGGCAAGGATTAAATTTCTCATAGTTAAATTGAGAGGGATTTGGTGATCAGGGTGTACCTAAAGATAGCGACCCGAAGATGATGTTGGTACTTAAGTGTGATTAGCGGCCTAGAGAAGATGTCATAGTTGAAGCTTACTCTAAGATCACATGATTCATGCTCTGTGTGAGAAACAAGAAGCAGCAACAAACCTGACGATCATGTCATGAAAGATGCGACCATAAAGGATGGTGTGGGGATTATGCATGATTAGCTACCCAGGGAATGCATGTAAACAGAGTTTAAAAGACAATTGTGCATGCAGTGATCATAGTTTAATGTCATGTATCACAGACTTGGGGTGATTGGCAGTTTAATTTCTTGTAGCTCAGACGATGCATATTTTAATATCATGTTGGACGATGGAGGGACATAGTTTAATGTCATGTTGGATGATGGAGGGATCTATGCATTTTAATGCCCTTCATCATGGAAAATGGGGAACTATATTTGTGTTACACAAAATACTTCTTCAAGAATCTTGCATTGGTTGGAGTTGTAATGAGTTCTCCATCCATTGAGATTAAAGAATAAGCTCCATTGGAGCAGACCTCATGTATTGAGTAAGGTTCTTCCCACTTTGGCTCAAGCTTTGGTGACTTATTTCCTAGTATCATTGATGTTCTGAGGACAAACACCAATTCTCCTTGAATGAATGAATAAAGACAAACTTTTTTTATTGAAATCTCGTGCTATTTGATTCTGATAGACTTCTAAATGGTGCAGTGTGCACAATCTTTTTTCATCTAGTCGTTCTAATTCATCCAATCTATTTTTTTATTTTTCATCTATAGATAACTGATCAAAAATGGAAACTCTAATCAAAGGTAATAGGACTTCAATAGGCAAGACTACTTCCGTTCCATATACCAATGAATATGGAGTTGATCGTGTAGCAGTGCGGGTGGTAGTCCGATAAGCCCATAGAGCATGAAAAAGTTTGTCAGGCCATAACTTATTATCTTTATCCACCATATTTTGAAGTATGTTTGAAAGAGTCTTATTGAAAGCCTCTATTTGACCATTGACCACTGCATGATACCGAGATGAATGGTTGGATCTGATATTGTATTCTTGATACAATTTTCTTACCTTGGATGAACAAAATTTGGTGCCTTTATCTGTCAATATGGTATGTGGAACACCAAATCTGGTAATGATGTTGGACTTGACAAAGTTAAAAATTATTTTTGCACCAAATTCTTTGAGAGGTATTGCCTCTGCCCATTTGGTAAAGAAGTCAGTGGCAGTAAGAATATACTTAAACTGCTTAGCTGTAGCCAGAGGATAAGGTCCTACTACATCCATTCCCTATGTAGAAAATGGCCAAGAGTATTTATCCGTATGAAGAAACTCCGGGGGTTGATGAATGAAGTTGGAACATACTTGGAAATAATGACACTTCTTAGTGAAATCAACACAATCTTGTATCATTGAAGGCCAGAAGTATCCAAGCCTTCGAATTTGACCAGACAGTCTATGTCCAAACTGGTGGGTACCACAAACTCCTGCATGTACTTCATTCATGACAACAATTTTCTCTTCACCATCAATACATATGAAGAAAATTCCATCAAAACCTCGCTTGTAGAGAATTTTTTGGTGATCTGGGCTATCATAAAGAGTAAAATTGACCACACGTCACTGGACATGTTCTTTCCCGGATTTATCAGGTGGGAGTGTTCCATTTTGAAGGTATTCCCTGATAGGTGTCATCCATCCTGTAGTATGACCATATGGTTCAGAAATGGGACTAATTTCATTGATTTCCTCTGTTCTGATTTGAACATAAGGTGAAACTATATGACGGTGGGTAATACTGATGATTGTTTCATCCATATTTGGATCTGATAGGGTTGTAGCTACATTAGCCAGTACATCATCTTGGGCATTTTGTGAACGTGGGATATAAGAAAATGTTGGTTCTGAGTGAAATTCCACCATTAACTCTATGATGTAATCACATAAAGGGATTAACTCTTCTTTTCTAATGGCATAATCCCCATTGACTTGTTTGATTACGAAATCTAAATCACCTTTTACCTTCAAGTGATTCACCTATGCCTGAAGCGCTAATTCCAATCCTGTGATGAGAGCTTGATATTCTGGTTCGTTGTTTGTACTGCCTTCCAACAATGAGAAGGAATAGGGTAGCACTGCCTTTTCTGGGGAAATAAGCACGATTACTAACCCAACTTTGTTGAATTTAGGATCTTCCATTTTCTTCCCTGTTGGACTTCTGGAGGCACCATCAAAGTACATTTCCCATTTTTGAGGATTATCTTGAATAGAGAAGACTTCCTCATCATGAAGTTAAATATTTAAAGATGTATCTTCTACAGATGGGTGTTAAGTAAGGAAATCGGCTATATCTTGGACCTTTATTGCCTTTTGAGACACATACTGGATATCGAACTGCTACAAAATAACTGCCCACCTTGCCAGACGTCCTGTAAACATTGGACGACTAAGGATAAATTTGAGAAATTTATTGTGAGATACCAAATGGACCTCATGATGTTGCAGGCAGTGTCTCAATTTTTGAAGTGCAAATATTAATGCGAGGCTACACTTTTCAATACATTAATATCAAGTTTCTACCTCAAGCACAGTCCAACTGAGATAGTAAAGGTTGTTTTCATTCCCATCATCATTCTTTTTGGCAAGGAAGGCACCCAATGGTTGCTCTAAAGCTATCACATAGAGAATAAGTGGTATTCCTTCAATAGGTGGCATTAATACCGGTGGACTCAAGAGATATTTCAGGAAAATATCGAATGCTTCTTGACATTATTCAGTCCACTGGAAGGTGACTGCACTCTTCATTAATTTGGTGAAGGGTAAACACTTGCCTACCAAATTGGCAGTGAAACGCCAAATATAGTCCAAGTGTCCTTGAAGTCCTCTTAATTCCTTCAAATTTCTAGGAGGTGACATGTTAAGGATTGATTTTTTTTCTCAGGATCAACTTAGATACCATGATGGCATATAAAAAAGCCAAGAAATTTTCCTAAGGTTACCCCAAAAGAACATTTCAAGGGGTTCATATTCAAATTTTGTTGTCTAAATTTGTTGAATATGATTTCCAGATCGTCCAAGTGATTAGTAGATTCTATGGATTTAACCACAAAATCATCCACATAACATTCAACAAATTTCCTTAAAAATGGTTTGAAGATATGGTGCATGGAACGTTGATACATTGCACCTGTATTCTTCAGGCTAAAGGGAATTACCTGATAGAAAAACACACCTTGAAGAGATCTAAAGTTTATAGACTCCTCATCTTCTGGGACCATTCGTATTTGATTGTACCCAGAATAACCATCCATGAAGGAAAGATCTTTGTAGCTATTCATTGCATCAATTAAGATTTCTGTGATCAGAACTGGAAAATCATCCTTGGGACAATGCTGATTAAGATCTCTGAAGTCAATGCAAACTCTAATTTTTCCATTATTCTTTTTCATAGGGACAATATTATCCATCCATTTGGGATACTGAACTTCTATGATGAAGTTAGCTTTGATAAGCTTATCAACTTCAGCTTTAATTTTGGAGGCATAAGTTGGGTGTGTTCTTCTTGCGGCTTGCTTGAATCTTCAATGTTCTTCTGAAAAACCCAAATGATGAGTGGAAACATCAGGATCAAGAACTGACATTTTTTGTATAATTCCAAGAAAATACATCTCAATTTTTCTTTAGAAATGAAGTATACATTTCTTTCTCTTCAAGAGTCATGGCTACACTAATTAAAGTGGGGCGTGGATCTTCTTTTGTACCCAGATTTATTTCTCTGAGTTCATCCACAGTGGTAGAGATACCCTCTTCAAATGCTGGAGGAGCATCCCTAAGATCTTACTCTTCTTCTTTAATATGTGTTACTTCTTCTGTTTCTGCTTGCATAGTAGATGATGAAGCAGAATTTCCTTGATTAGGGGATAAGTTAAAATTTGAACCTCTTGGAGAAGAGGCTGCCATTTCTGACCCTATTGATGATGAAGGGTCTTCCTAGGGTAATAAAGAGGATATGATGGATTTATAATTGACATCATTGTTTTCCTCTGACATTGATATAAATTCTTCTAGCCCGGTTGATGAAATATAGAATTGATGGATTTCAGTGGATGAAATGAAGACATCTCCATTTAATCATTCATCACTACTTGGAAAATCAACAATTTCTCCCATGCTGTCTGGCTTGGTTGCTGTAATTGACATTATGGAAGTTTCCATAAGAGTGTTTGTATTTAGGTCTATCCTTTCAATTTGACTAATAGGCAACACATAATATGTACTCATATGTATGAATGGGTTTACTGGAATCTTTTCCAATCCATTTTGAGCATTAATTTTGTTGACCTTATTTGTTGTGGATTTTTTTCTTTCCTTCCATGTGATAGAATTTTGCCTCAATGTATTGAGATTCACATGTTTTCAATGGGTCCTTGTCACCATACAATGTCTTAATTTTACCATTGAAACAATATTTGAGACATTTATGGTATGACTAAGGTACGGCCGTATATTGATGTAGCCAAGGACTTCCAAGAAAAATGTTGAAGGTTGTGTCCTGGCGAACAACCATGAAATCTGAATTAGACACAAGGTCTCCAAACTGAATTCTGAGTGTAATTTCTCCCAAAGGTTCTTGTTTATTCTTATCATATCCTTGAAACATTAAAGTATAAGAAGATAAATCTGATTCGGTGAGGCCCAATCAATGAAGTGTACGAATAGGAATGAGATTGACTCCTAAGCCATTGTCAATGAAAGCTCATTGGATGTCTATATCGTTGAATTTTCCAGATAGATACAAAGGTCTAATATGTCCATGTACAACATCATCTTTATCTTCATCTGTGAAAGATATCACTGCATAGAATTCTGCAGAATCATTATCTATATGGTAGACCTCAGCCGCAACAATTTCAGTTTCGAATTCTTAAGGACTTGACAAAGCCTCAATAAGTGCCTCCTGGTGACCTTTTGATAGATTCAAGGCATCTAGAATTGATAACTTTGCTGGTACTTGGGCCAAATGTTTCAATACATCATACTTCTGGTCCAAAGGTCTGCATTTTCCATCATGAAAATTTGGTTTTGCTGGTGCCTTAGAAGTTGATGCTTTGGTAGTAGATGCATCCCGTATCGGGGAAGGAATTGGAAACACTCTTGGCTTCGGTAGATTAGACCGACTAGGTCTATCTATTTTCTGTGAGGAAGAAGGTGTAACCTCTAACTGGTATTCCAAAATAACTATGTTAGGACCGAATCTGCCATGTGTTGAAGAACATTCTTGTTCCTGTTGATCCCGCTAAAGGGATTTTCCATGAGTTTTTTCCGCATATATAGTTATAAAAGGGGTAGGATTGAAATAGTGTCTTATGGAATATCCATGTCTTCTCCTGTATCCTAGACCTCTATCTCTTCCTCTAATTCCTCTATTACATACAAGGAACATAGGCTCATCATGATCGAAACTGTCACCGGCATAGGGATCCGTTAAATAAATCATATTAACAGAAACAAAAATCAATTCTTCATCTGATGAAGACTCTACCTGATGAACCAGTTCAGGTTGTTCCATTTCGTGGGATGGTGCCCATGCTTTTGAAGCAGATGGAATAAAATCTACCAGAGTCGAAGACAACTTAGGGTTTGACACGATCTCATCTTCTTCTGACTACTCTTCTTTCTTCAAATTATGATTCTTCTTTGAGGATTTTCCTTCTGATGAAGGGGGTTTTGCTATGGCCAACATAGAAGAAGACGCAATTGGTTAATTCAATTGTGTTCGTAAAATGGCATGAGTTCGGTTGATCATTTTCCTGACCATCCAATCATCATATTTCCATGCATTTTTATTTTTGAAATCTTGCCACTCGCCCTCTTCCTCTGGATCAGTAGCAGTAACACATGCTACCTGGGCTGAAGAACCTTTCGGTTTTACTTGTCTATAGTCCACCATCTTTTTCAAAAGATCTTTGAAGACAAAACACTCCTGAATGGGATGCCCCAACATCTGATTAAATGGAAAATAGTTAGGGAGGTCTTCATCTCCTTCCTTTTTCGGCCTTTTGGGCCTTGGCAACTGAACTAGATTGTTTTCCAGAGCCGATATGAAGTAACCAGAAACTTTTTCATTCCGAAAAGAATAAATTTCTATCTTTAAATCCTTAAACTTTTTCCGCCTTTTATATTTTTGATCATCTTGATGAGGTGGTCATTGTTGTTGATACTCAGGAGGTGGAGCACTTCGATATGATGAAGGTTTTGAAGTGGAAGCAGGTACAGGTGCTTGTTTAAGTGTAACTATAGAAGTCTCTGATTTCCCTATTCTCTTTCCTAGAACTGATGGAATTACATGATTTTTAGCCTTAGTCTTTGTAAGAGAGTCTACTATTTGCTTAGAAATTGAAGTAAGGTCTCGAAACCCTCCGGTGTATTTCACAGGGATCAATGGTGTGTGAAATTCATCATGCAAAGTTTCCACACAGATTGGTAGCAACTCTTCTTGAGGGAGTTCTAAACTTAAGGAATATGTTAATCCCTTCCAGCAAGCAATGAAATCTAAAACTCTTTAATTTTCCCTTTGTTTACAATTGGTAAGATCAAAAACTTCCTTCTTTGGTAATGTTGAGCTAAATTGAAGAAGGAACCTTTGACGGAGATCTTCCCACCCAGTAATTAACCGAGGTTAAGAACTTGTATAGCAGACAAAAGCAGGTCCTTGTAATGACTGCACAAAACACTTGAGCTTAACTGCTTCTTGTTGTTAAGGAGTTCCCATCATAGGATCACAATGAGAAACAAAATGTGTTAAGTGTTGTTCTGGATCTCCCAAACCATTAAAAATTAGGAATGTGGTATTCTCAAAATTTGATGGGGGAGGAATTGCATCCACCCATTCAGGGTAAGCTCTCTTTTCTTTTTTAACTTGTGCGTGTTTTCTTCCCACAACTTCCAACCAAGATATTAATGACTCAATGTAGGTCATTAATTTTTGATAAACATCTGGTTGAGCTAGGACCTGAGCAGGTTCAATAACTGGAGTTTGGACGGGTGTGATGACCGATACTGCCACTAATGGTCGTATTTCCAGTTACTGTCATGTATAACCCATAGGATTAGACCTGTGAGGGTGTTCTTTTAAAGGGGGATATTCTTTATCCATCCCAATAGATGCAAAAAATTCCCTTGATTGATTAACTCCAACATGCTTAGGAGGAAGACTAACTTGAAGTAGTTCTGCATTTAACCTCGTTAACTCCTTCATTTCTTCTTCTTGTTTTGTGAACCTTTCCTCTAATGAGAGTGATTGGACTTATCCAGAGGTAGGGTGGGATATAAACTGACTTTTACCCTTTTCCTTGGCATGTTCCTTTCTGGATTATGGAAGGTAATTACTCGAAGGAATGTCTTGCCTATGGGAAACCCTCTGGATTCTAGTACGCACACCTCCTTCGTTTGTTTCCGTGTGTATATCCTCTTGAACATGAACTTCTTCATATGATCCCTCTAAGTGAGCCTCATGTTCTGGGGGATTAGTGACAATGGCATTGATGACATTTATCGATGCATAACACATTGCAGCCCTTCTGTCAGGGTTCCTGCGATACTATCTTCTTCAATGTCCTTTATGAGACATTGCGTTTTTATTGGTTGATCCCTCAGGAACTTCTTGATGAACTATAATTTGAAGGGAATTTTCTGATAATTCAGCTATGCTTTCCTCTTGTGGATTCTTCCCTAATCTAGAGAAGACTGACTTTCACTAAGGGAGATATTGAGAATTTGAACAAGTCCCCAGTCCGGTGGACTGGGACTATTCAAGTTTTTCCTGATCAACTCCTAAAATCCTGTCTGTTGATCCCGAGGGTTGGATTAAAAGAGTCCCTAGCTTGGCAAGCTAAGGTGGCTCTTGAGCTGCTACATCTGAAACTTTCTTAAAATCTATCCTGATTTTGCGGATTTTAGTCTGGAAATTAGCCGAATGCATCAACCTACATCCACTCAAATCACCTGGCTCAGATGACCATTGGATGATTTCTGACACCTCTGTCACCTGATGATGTGCATGCTCTAAACGAGAAGCTTGTTTGATATTATCATTTTCTTGATGCATGAGTAATTCAAAAACTTGTTCTTTATATGCCTGACTTTGGGAAGAACTAGTTGAGGCATGTTCTTGAGAAAACCTTTGATTACACAAAAAACCAGTTAGATGTGGCCATCCATGGGCAATAACATTGTATGAGACCACTTTTGGCGGGCTTTGTTGAATGGGTAGCACAGTAAAATGCAATGCTCCACGAACACCTCATCCCCTGATATGAATACCAGATGGGGCATTGGTAATTAACTGGCGCAACCTTTTTAATGTGCCAAGGCATGTACGCTGAAGGGCTCTCTGTTGCTTTTCAACCTTTGGATGTCGGGAAACTGAGAGAGATTCCAAGTCAATTTGGCGTTGCAACCCTTCTATTATCTTGACATGGTTTTGATATTCATCATAACATAATATATTCTCTTTTAAGTGACAAAGTGTTTTACATATGTTGAGACGAATATCATGAATACAATATTCTATCAGCATTTCTAAAATATCATACTGAGAGTTAGCCAAAGGCAAAAACATGATTGGTATCTAACCTTTTTCTAGTTTTTTTTCTCATATTCAGCACTTTCTATTTGTCATTTGATGAAGATTATTCTACCTGATCGGACCAAAGATGGTGTTTCTTTGTTGTTTCATCAGATTCAACAAAATTGGTAGAGAATTCATTTGTCAAATTAGAAGATGAATGACCCAGGGGTAGTTCAGAGAATGAACTAAACCTCGGGATATCTTCTTATTGAGAAATAATTTCACCTACTAGAGGTAAGGCATTAGACATGACCAGATTTGCATTTTCTAGTGCCTCAAGATAAGAGGGCTTTCTCATTACTGCATTTTCCATTGAATAATTTTCCAGGAAATGCGAATTACTACTATAGAGAGGAATTTTTCAACTAAATGCATCATCATGGGGAGGACCACCATGGTGGGTTACAACAAAGGATGAAACATTTTTCTCCTTGGTCTTCTGGCCACGTAGAGGGTTATCGTGGCTCTTATATGAAGACGATACTTCGAGATTGACCAAATTGTCATGAATCAAGCCTTCATGAAGATGTGTATGATGAAGACCTTCGAAATTATTTTTGTTACTTCCAGAATTTGTAAATTAGAGAGTATAATCTTGAGTTGCAACATATAATTTTCTGAGGGCTTCAAGAACTCCAGCATTGAGCAAGGCCTTATTGTAGTTTGGCTCTTGATTTTTTAACTGTGATGGATGGGTCTTTTTCTTAGATGTCTTCTTACTCACTTTGGAAACCACTTTTTGATGAAATTGGTAATTATAGGTAGGTGCATATGCCTTCTTAGGAGAAATGGTTAGGTTAGGCTTATTATCTCCATTTAAATCGGGTGTATGTGCCCGACTTGATTGTCTGTATGACATGAGGGATTATGCCCCATGACCCTACTGGACTAGAACAGAGGTGTGTATCTGCTCCAGGGTGACATGTTGATGAGTCACTCCAGTGATAGGGATAGATTTATGTTTCTTTCCCTATGATGTCGCTGAAGTTGTTATAATATTCTGACAGGTATCCAGAATATGGGCAGATATTTTCTTCTGCTCTTTCACCATTTTCAGAATGTGCTTGGTGAATTCAGCTGCCGGAACAGGAATATATGTCCATTCCGTTCTTGTATTAGGTGTGTGTTCCTACTCTTATCCTCCTTTTCCTATCAGTGAATTCTGACAGTACTCATGGCTGGGGGCAGAAAGCTGTGTCTACCTCTTATTTGTCATTGGAGCTTTCCAATTGACATCTCTGGGTGCTACCAAACGAGACTGTTGGTTAGCCTGATGAATTTCAGGTGTATGTTACTTCTGATTATTCTCCACCTAATATTATTTATGAACTTCCTTAAATACTGGCAGACGAGACTGCTGACAGAATTGATGAGTGTAAGCAGGTGTATGTGCCTGTTTACAGGTGGTCACCACATTTGGTTGGCGAGCTTCTTTGGATGAAATCAGACGAGTATGTTGACTGGCTGATGATTTATAAACAGGTGTATGTGCCTGCCTATAGTACTGCACCGAAATTTCCTGGTGGGATTGATGTGTTGCTGCTAGACGAGTTTACTTGGCAGTGAAATCAGGACGGACGAGTGTATATGTCTGCTCATTGTTTTCCATCAAGTTAAGTTGATGGACTTATCTAGAGAGGCAAAGGTAAGAACCTGATCCCTGTTGGTCTAATTTTTTCTATGACATTTCATCTTGCATACTCAAGTCTGAGGGACCTGAGCTGGACACCTAGAGGCGATACCCTCATCATGTTGAGGGTGCACTACCGCACTAGTCTGGCGGTGATTTTTGGTGGGAGTCTTCAGGAAGGGCTCATGTCTTCTTGAACTGAGGACTTTAGTGACCACTTCATTCACCTCCATGTAATATGGGAGGGACTGATTGTTGCGTTTTGGGGATAATGACCCAAAATTCTTGGAGATGGTGGTTGGAACCACCTGCTTTCTGACCACTGTTCGTCGCTGTCTGGACAACCAGGGTGAGTTGTTAACTTGGAGGGCTTGTCGAGCGGCCTCCAGAGTCGGTATGGTACCGTGTTGATGGTATTCCCTCACCAATGCATTTGAGACCCAACATTGAAGAATCTGATTAGGTGATTTCATCCTCAGAGTGGATGAGGATCCAGCAGGAGTAGCAGTTGAGGCATTCACAGGTGTGAACTTTAAAGAATCCATGCTGTGTTGTAGAATGATCTTGGAAAAGGGTGATTGTTTGATATATCAGACATAATCAAGATAGGTTTGGCTAGGATACATCTTTTGGATGAGAACATATGTGTTTGATTTCTTTTTTGGCCCTCATATTGAGTTTAATAGGGGCCTAACAAATAAGTAAAACATCATTTAACTTGGTTAAGGATTCATGTTGGGTTCACCATTTTTGTTTCTTTTGGAAATGGGGATGGCCTTGTTTGTTTAAGGTTCAAACATTCCAATCAGTTTCTAATGAGTTTATTCATAAAACCATAAACACCCAATGATTCTATATCCATTTCGACATACTTTCCAAAGGAAAGTGCTCATTAGTTGTGGAACGATGAGGCTTAAAATTTTTCATTGGTTGAGAGGATGGGAGTTCAGGCTCATCACACCATTTCAGGGGGAATTATTGCCTACTCCAAGACTCTCTTATATATTTATGTTATGTTCATTAATCCTTGTTAATTCACCAAGAATGAAAATGAGTTTTCCTTTAGATTTGGAAATCAATGATTGATATGTATGGGATTTGGAGAATATTTTATATTTATTTGAGGTTCTTCATCGATATAGAATCATCTGTATGTATTGGAGATTCTTAGTCAATGGTATCCTTCAATATATTATATAGAAATATCTTTGTCATTATGATGACCATGCTAGTTTTAAAGCCACTCAGTGAGGCACTTGAAGTTTATTGTCATTCAGAAAGACAGGGATTATTTTAGAGTTGGGATCGTACCCACAGATGTGCTACCTACATATCCTCATTAAAAAGGAATCATAACCCACATAGTTCGATATGAAGGATGGTGTTTATGCATGGTGAATGGCCCAAAAAGAGATATCTTTGTTACTCTTACACTCTAATCTCACATGAGTCATGCTCCGTGTGAGAAACAAGAGGTATCATTAAACTTGATGATGATTCCATGAAAGATGTGGTCATAAGAAATGATGTGGGGCTTACGTATGTATGACAGCCCAAGTAGATGAAGACTAGGACTTAGTAAAGAAGCCCAGGAGCAGGGTCCATAAATGTATTTGTACTTTAAGGAGATTTGGAGTTTTAACCCAGGGCTTACTCCAGAAAAGGATGCCCAAATTAAGAGGGACTTATGATTGGGGTTTATTCCTGAGAATGAATCCCAAATCGAAAGAAATTAAGATTGGTCATACTCCTGAGGAGGATTCCCAATGATTAAGGAAACTATGACTGGGGCTTACTCCTGAGAAGAGGCCCAGGTTAAGGGGACTTGTAACTTGGGGCCTACTCCAGAGAAGGAGGCCCAAAATAAAAAATATCTTTTCATCTTAAAGGATGAGGTTATATAGGAAACCTCTAACCGTGGTGACATAAATCTTATAAGTCACCAGGTTTTGGGGGAGGTTCTCACAAAATTCTGTTTAGATAAGGAATCCAACAAAGGAACCATGTTATAAATGACTTTGAAAAGGTGTTCGAGGGCTAATATCTTGAAGAGGAGAGGTGAATGGGAGAGAGGCACACAAATAAAGTTAGCGTGTAAGTATGGTCGCACAAATCATTAGGTGCACAAGTCTTGGCTGCGCAAGTATACTTCTGTAGCATGGGTTCACCTGGGTGACAGAGAATCTGTAGGGTAATACTTGGGTGAGACTTAACTCAATCCTTTAGTACTATCCTAAGATGTTTCCAAAAGGGTGGCGCGCAAGTTTCATTGAAAGGGGTAGGACAGTGTGCAAGTGTTTCCACTTTTAAGGAGTTATGGACACTTAGGCTCATAAGTGTTGATGAATCCTAAACACTTAGGCCTTATCCTACTCCTCCAAGTCTTCCATTCTAGGTAAAAAGTTACCTTAGAAGCTTTTGGAAGAGTTGAGTTGAAGACTTGGGCGACCAGAGCTTGAATGTGAGTTTTGGAAAATTCTTCCCTAAAATGGGGGGCCCACAGGGGCTATTTATAGGCCACCAGGCACCTTGGGCAAAAAAAATAATAGGGCGCGCAAGTGACTTGCGTGACCCATATGGGGCGCGCAAGTGACTTGCGCGGCACGCCATAAACTTGCGTGACTCCATCCAAATGGGTTCCTAGTCCATGCCTTTGTCAATTTTTGATATTCTTCAAAGGGTGACCCTCTTTTTGCTTATGGTATTCCTCTTTTCCATTCGTTGGACTTTGTGACGGAAAGGAGTTTCAACAGAGATGGGTGATGGCCTAAGAGTTTCGTTGTAACCAAACGATGAGGTAGATATGTTGATGACAGGTGTGGGAATTTGGACATCCCTTGATATTTTTTCAATGGGCTATATTGAGACTTGGTTTATTCTTATGGGGAAGTTGAGATATGGTTTGGTTGCCACATTGGATCCTGGTATATTGATAGGGGTTGTGATGGTTTGACTGCTGGATTAAGGCTCTAGGCACATTATTTGTTCCTGGTGGGTATAGTAGAAATTATGTTATATATATATATATATATATATATATATATGATATTATGTGCTAGACTGACACTCTAGGAACAATGATATTTAATTCCAGACTAACGATCTAGGCACCATAAGATTAGGTGCCAGACTAATGCCATGGGAACCGTGAGATTAGGTGACATATTAATGCTCCATGAACAATGAGATTAGGTTCCAAACTAAAGATCTATAAAACATATTATAGGATGGAATATTGATGATCTAAATCTAGGTATTAGGTGTTAGACTGATGCTCTAGGTACCAATAGTGGTATATATTCTGTATGGATTGGGATGTTGGATTGATGCTCTGCATCAATATTTTGAGTCCCAGACTAATGCTCTAGGAACTGATTGTATTATGGGTGGTACATATGGTGTATTGATGTTATTCATTTATGTTTTTAGTGATAGACTAATTATCTAGGCACTTATAGTATATTGGGTGGTGTGGATTGTGGAATAACACTCTACATCTAGGGTTTAGGTGTTAGGCTAATGCTCTGAGCACTACTGTTTGAGATACTTGTGTGAGATGTTAGATTGATTCTTTGAGTTGTGGTTTTACTTCAGCATGGAATGAGTACTGGAGATTTGTGTGTTTAGGTACTGAGTAAGATATAATGAGTTAATTCTTTAGGATTGGTTGGGAATGCCTTGGGAGTGTATCCCATATGTTTTTTAGGATGTATGGTCATTGAGAAATTCTTGGAGATACCCCAGTGTTGACCATAGTAGGTATGGCCAATTAGAGTCATAGAATCAAGGATCAATGATGGTTTTATTTGCATTTATTTATGTTATGTTTCAGCTAGGATTAGCATATTTCATGAGAATTCACTTATGAAAGTAGGTTAAGGGCTCACCAATGGGGGCGGCCTATAGAGATTGATTTCTCACCCCCTATACACACACCTCGATGTATGTGCGGTCCTTATGTATACTTTTAGGTTGGGAATGGATGCATGATGAATAGGGTAAAGGACCGATATTACATGATTGAGTAAGTTTCTTGTGTGGATTCTGATGATCTAGTTAGATAATCTTGACAAGGTACTGGATATTGGGTATGTGATATGGCTCAGAGTTAGCGTTAGGGCCTGATTTATTTATATTTTTGGTTTTTTATTTTGTATATTTGATTGGTATAGTAGTTGATTGATTTTTTATAGATGGAATGGATATTTAGTCCTTTACTTTACTTCATTTTATTATATCATGTCTCAATTTTAGTTTATTTTTTATTCTTCATTCTCTGATGTTTATGATTTTTTATTATTTACTTATGGTTATGCACTCTGATATGGGGGTATAGTCTCCACATAGTACCATCTTAGACCCCTTATACTTGTCATCAGTCATTGGAATATGAGGAGTTGTGCTTGAGGCCTTGTGGGGAACTCAATTGGGGTACCAGGTTAGTGGGACCTTGATCAATACATTAAAAAGTGGTATCATAGGATATTCCTTCCTATTACTTTACTATTTGGGGTTTGGTATACTGGAGATCTAGTAATGTGTCAGAGCATGTGATGAATATCAATTGGGGCATCATGAACATCTATTCTAATAGGAATTCTAGATTACTAGGGTTGGGATTGATGTTCATGGAATTTGATGTTACAATTTTATGTGATTTATCCTTGGGTGATGTACATGTTGTTTATATTTGATGATTTACGATGGATTTTAAGATCTTGTCCCTTTGGAAAGAGGCTAATGATTTGGTTTTGACTCTTAAACTATAGAGGAAATAGGAATATCATTCATCATATTAGTCACATAGTATCCACATGTTAAAGTCCCACTAGTGTGTGATTTTATGAATTTTCTTATTATGGAAGGTTGTGTGGATCTATGGTTAGATGCTTGACTATGTGGACACCGGTGTGTTCCTCATGCATAGTTGATGCAATAACTCTGTGGGTTATCATGGTATAAGTATAAGACCATTGGACTCTTTGTGGGTTGTTTTTTTATTCTTGGTTGGTTTTGTGGCTCAGTTCTCTTGGGACTGGTTTGATGTGCAGAATATCAAAGAGGACAGGTGCCCTTGTTGTGGACGGTTAGATAGGAAGACGGAATTATTTGTATGTGAGACCCTAGGGATGGGAGTTTTGGTATGATGGTGTCATGAAATATTGGGAAATTAGTGTGTTTTATTCCACATGAGCAGTGTCTATCTATGAGTTGGCTTGGACCTAGGTGGTTAAACCTAGCGACTATAAATGAGACTTAACCAGTGGGGTTAGGCGGGATATCCTAGTGACCTTCTTTGACATGACTCTAGTTAGGGAGTTTGTGTCATTTGAATTTTGAGGGTTTTACCTAGTTGAGTGCATTTTTGGGTTCTTTAGGCCTAGGTTTATTTTTTTTAATTTTGACAATAGTGCATAAAGGGTGTATCTAGGTTTTAGGATTAGGCTCTTTGGATGCCTTTGTTTTGAGAGGGATAAATTGTGTTCTAGTGAGTTGGACTTGTGGTTGGTTTCAAGAGGGAAAGGTTAGTTTGGGTGCCTAGATAAGGTAATGGTTGTGTAGCTAGGTTTTTCCTAGTAATTTTGAGTTTGATCGAAAGCACAAGAGGTGTTTAAGGTTGCATGGGTAGGGCTTGTGAGCTAAGGTTTCATAAATATTGACACTTTAGAGTTTGGATCAATTTTTTGGGTTGGGTTACATGAGAACGTGTAATGGTTATGTGATAATGGGATCATGGAAATGCGTGCACTAGTGACACACTGTGTCATTGAGATTTTGGATCAAACATTATGGGAGTTTATACTTTAGGTGCTTGAGTTGGGAAGGAAACCATGAGTAGGTTGAGAAACAGTCCTAGTGTGATGAGACACTTTTGAATAGAGAATCCCGAAGGTTTTTAACGAGTTTAAAAATCCATTCAAATAAATGTGACATAAAAAATGGATGATTTTTTTGTGGTATTCATGAAAAACATCTTAGTGTACTCCTAGTATATAGATGATCATTCCCAATATCTTAACATTCTATTTAGTATGCTGAGAGAGCATCGGATATACGTCAATATGTATAGATGTATCTTGGGTGTGATAAAGGAACTCTTGAGTGGTTTTTCTCATGGAATGATGTATGTAAATCCATATGGTGGGAGTTCACCATCATCTATTTATAGGTTATTCCCTGTGATAGATCGAATGTTGATGAATACCAATGGGTGTTATTCTCAGATGCCAGGAATGGGTGATAGAAGATGTGTTGTTTTGTTTCTATGTTGAGAGAAAGACATCCATGTCCAGTTCTAAGGTTTGGTTTTGATGGGGGAATGAGTAGTGAAAAAGTTGTTTGGTTGTGAGACAATGATAAGGATCCACCTAGGATGAGGTGTATCAGATCAGTCATGGTAATGTGACCCTTATGTGAGTATGTTCAAGGATGCAATGGTAACCACATCGGTTAGGTCAGTGGAATACTAAGGTTGTGTTTTGATATGTGATTATGAAAGTGGGGAGCATCATGGATAGGAAGGGGTTATTTTGGGTTGAGTTATATGTTTGGTAGAACCACGATCCATATGACGAGTCTTAAATTATATAGTGATGTATCAGGATAGATGGGTATAATTAGGAATTGTCTTATTGGGTTGTTTATAGTTACAACATATGGCTTGGACTTGGATGGTTTTTGTGCTTTATACTTAGAGTTATGCAGTGAAACACAATTATCTTCCTTTAGTAAAACTCATTGAGTTGAGTATGAGTTTATGACCAAGGTGATTTAGGATGTACAGTTTGAATAGCACTGATATTTTTTAAGGAATAGAAGCTTTATGGTGGGATATTATAGAGTCATGAGTTTAATCAGATTTTGAATTTGAATAGAGGTTTGAATTTTTTTATTTTGGAGGCTTATAAGGGGTAAAATTTTCATTTACCCTAGAAGATGATATCATATAATTTTTATGACCACTTCATTGGTCTCGTAATAGGGTGTTTACCCTAGGATATGAGTTTGGTGGAATTTCGAGTAGTTCGAGTTTTGGGTATAATATTTAATACTTAATAAATAAAATTAAATATTAAATTATTTGCATGAGTTTTGGTGGATATATCTTTTGAAAATATCTTTGTATTGAGATTTTGACTCCATGGTTGAGTCTGGAATACAGGTTTTCTTAAGTGAGTTATAAACTAGCTTCGTGTTCCGAGACTCAAGTCAAGTGTTTAAGTGGACAATTAATTGATTAATTTATTAATTAAAATTGGTTAAATACCACTTCCTATTCCCTCTAGATTCTAATTCATGATAGGATAATGGGTAGAGTTTTCTCCCTTGCATAACGACCGGACCAAGAGGATAAGGGGAGGATATGTCATTGGACTTCATCAATGGTGGAGATTGGGACTGGATTGAGGTGTAATGGTTTCCGAGAGTGGATTTGGACCTAAATCATTGGTGTTCGTGCCATGAGATAGGATGTTTTTTTATTTTTATGCCTAGATCCCTTTATATTAATGTTTTTCAAGTTTCAGAGCCCTATTATTATTACTAAGTACCCCATGGGAGTTGATCTATAGAAAATCGGGGTAAAACAGTGGTTTCTAGAGGTTCGCAAGGGTTTCCTATTTGGAAACCCTTACTACATGATGTGTGGTTTTATTAAGACACACCATGTATTCTTCTCATTTGGGGAAGATTTTTTTTATAATTACATTTCATACACTTTAATTACACATTGTGTAGTAGTACATGGCCATATAACTGGACATGTGGTATAGTACATGGGCATATAAGGTTCGGAATTCACCCACCATGTACTATGGGTACACGCCATGTAGTAGGACCTGGCCATTTGGCAATGTACCTAAGAAGAAACCCCATGTAAGGGGTACATGTTCATGTAGTAGTACATGGTAAAAACCTATGTATTCCCTATCCATGTAGTATTATACGAGCATACTACATGTCTTCTCTGGCCATGTAAAATTAAATGGCAAGGTGATAGTTTGAGAGTACATGTCATGTACTCAGAAGTTTATCTCATGTACTTTTCCAAACAAGTGGTTTTTTTGGTGTTTTCTACCCCAGAGTCATAATTGGACTTGTGAGTAGTCCATTTTGAGTTTTTTTTCACATATATCTCAACGGTTAAACCCTTAGAGTGTTTTGAAGAATTTTAAGAGGTGGTTTGGGTGAGTAAGTTAAGATAGGGATGTTTTTCTCAAGAAATTTATTTTAGTTATATATTGAGAGAAATACATTGGTTGAGACTTTAGAGAGGGTTATGAGAATTATTGGAGGAAGTAGAATAGGTTTTTTCAATACCCCAATTAGACTTGGTATTAGATTTTCCCTGGTTAGTGGGACTGAGCTACAACACGAGGTGTTGGATAGGTTGGGTGTACAAGACAACCTAGGTTTTCTTGGAAATGGGTTAGGACAGAATCCATTTTCCCTTACATGGACTTAATTCCATTTATTATTTTGAATCCATGAGATACTATGGAGTGGGTTGAAGGATCTGTTACCCTGAGAGATGGGTGATGGCCCAAGAGTTTGGTTATTACTTACTGATGAGGTCAAGATTTTTAAGATAGGTGTGGGAATTTGGCTATCCCTTAATGTGATTTCATTGGGTTATGTTGAGGCTTGGTGTACACCCATGGGGTGGTTGAGATGTGGTTTTGTTGCCACATTGGA
This sequence comes from Viscum album, assembly GCA_963277665.1. Taxonomy (NCBI): domain Eukaryota; kingdom Viridiplantae; phylum Streptophyta; class Magnoliopsida; order Santalales; family Viscaceae; genus Viscum; species Viscum album. The sequence continues at coordinate 156,624,645 of OY728164.1, forward strand.
TCTTGGTATATTGATTGGGGTTGTGATGGTTTGACTACTAGACTGAGGATCCAGACACGTTTTTTATTGGGTATAGTCTATTTGATGTTCTATATATATACCTAAGATTAAGTGTCAACATTATTCTCTATTCACCATGATATTAGGTTCTATATTGGTTATATAGGAACCATGAGATTAGGTTCCAGACTGACACTCTAGGCACCATGAGATTAGGTGTTAGATTAGAACTCCATGCACCATGATATTAGGTGCCAGACAGATAGTCTACGCACCATATTATTGGATAGTGGAATGATGCTATATATCTAGGGATTAAGTGTCGAACTGAATCTCTAGGTAACACTTGTGATATATATTCTATATAGATTGGGATGTTGGGATAATTCTTTTCACCCATGGTTTCAGTTCTAGGATGATTCTCTAGGAACTTATTGCATTCTAGGTGGTATGGATAGTGGAATAACACTATGAATTCATGTTTTGAGTTCTAGATGATGTAATATCCACTGATTTTATGCTAGGAGGTATTGATGGAGGAATGAATCTCTACATCCGGGGTTTAGGTGTTAGACTGATGCTCTGAGCACTACTATTTGAGACACTTGGGTGAGATGTTGGACTGATGTTGTGGGTTGTGTTTGTACTTCAACATGGGATGAGTACCTAATAATGATGTGGTAATAAGAGATAATGAGTAAATTCTCAAGTTTTGGTTATGGATTTTATATTAGGGGGCTATATATTTTTTGGGGTTTATAGTCATTGACATGTGCTCAAATACACCTCGGCATTGGATGTAGTAGGTATGGTGGATCAGATTCAAGGACTCAAGGATTGATTGTGGTTTTATTTGTATTTATTTATGTTATGTTTTATCTATGATAATCTTATTGCATGATCATGCACATATGGAAGTAGGTTATACGTTCTCCATTGGGGGTGGCCTATTGAGATTGAATTCTCACACCTTGTAGGTGAACCTTGGTGTATGTTCAAACCTTATGTATGCTTTCATGTTGATCATGAACTCATGATGGAAAGGTATAATGCCCTATATTTCATGATTGAAAAGGTTTTTTATGTGGATTCTAATAATTGGGATGGAGTAGATCAACAGTGTACTAGAGACCGGGTATGTTACATGGCTTGGAGTTGGCAATAGGGCATGATGTATTTATTTTTCAATTTTTTATTTTGTATATGTGATCAACAAATTGGGTGATTTATGTTTTATATATGGAATGGATGTTAAGGAATTTACTATATTTCATTTTATTACATCATGTCTTAGTTTTAGTTTATTTTTTCTTCCTTATTCACTGATGTTTATGATTTTAGGTTATTTACTTCTAGTTGTTCACTCTTATATAGGGATATAGTCCCCTTATAATACTATCTTAGTTCCCTAATTCTATTCAAAATAATTTAGTGTATGAGGAGGGATGCTTGATTCCTTATGGAAAACTAGATTGGGGAACTAGATTAGTAGCACCTGGGCCAATACATTACACATACCTTGTGATCCTTATGATGTTTCCTTCCAATGTGTTATTGGATTCATCCACCTTTAGTTTTAACTCCAAGAATTCAATCTCTTTATTTGTGTAAATATTATGAGGAAAATACTTGGTGAAATACACTTTATTGAATTCCTCCCATCCCTTAGAGTTTACATCCTCCTTTTCGATTGTATTTTTAATGGGAGTCCACCATTGGTTGACCTCACCTTCAAAATGAAAATAGTTAGGACAACTTTCTCATGTTCTGAGCACTAGAGAATAGAAAATATCTTTTCCATCACAATGATCCATTAATCAGAAATAATTGGATTGGAATATACACTTAAGGATGGTGGGTGTTGCTACATGAAAGACTCTCTAGCAAGTTTCTTCTTCCTTGGTGCATTTTAGATCTCAAAAAGGTTCATGTTATTTTTTATAAGCTAGGATAATATTATCAAAAAGTTTTTCACTACATTTTTCATCACATTTGGTTACTCTTTGGGAAAATAATTTCATTTTCCATCACATCCAATGTTAACTTGGTTTATATTTAATTTAACCATTTCTAAAACCAAAATATTTAATCACGAGTGATCAATATTTACATCATAAGGGAATTATGAAAAACTCAACTGCAAAATGTGTTGGTATTTGAAACTATAACATTATCTTTCAGTTCAACCTAATCACTATTTTCTCAATATAGGGTTCTTTTGGTTGGGTTATCTTATATTCATTAAACTAATTATTTAATATAATAAATTCTTTATAATGGATTATAAAGAGAATTTTATTAACCAATTCATATACCCCCTGAGTTTCAATCCAGGTGTGCAGTTAAGCCACTTTTTCATGCACTAAGTAATGTTTGATTTAAAATACAATACAAATTTCTAGGTTTATTACCCCTAAGTACATCTATTCCAAATCCTATATCCACTTGTAGTATCAATACTAAGATTTTATTACTAGGAAAAATACATAATATCTACCTTAACAAAATTTTAGGGTGTTATCCTATACTTAGAAGTATCCATTAGACTTATACTTAGGGTTTTCAAAAATTTAATATAATCCTAATCCCGAAAAATCCCTAAAATAATCCTCAAAAATAACTAAACCCTTATCTGATACAAACTATAGATACCGTAGATAAACATTTATTTCTTTTACATCATTTCCATAAGATAATCATTACATCTCACAAAATAATCTCACAATACCAAGAATGTAAGGTTTAGTGTCTTTGATGACCAGTTACATAGGAAAATTATTCAATAAAACTCATGAATATTTCTCTATAATCAATACATATTTTACTCCCTTCTAGACATCTCATAATATATACTAATCTTTATAACCAAGGGAATGGAAAAATAAGAAAGGGTGATCTCAAACGCTCAGTAAGGGAAAACATATTAATATGTTATCAAGGGTTAGATCATAAACACATAAGAATGCATGGGAATATGAGAAATATATCTTTAAAATAAGTTGTAAAAATAAGATTTTACTACAATTCATGATAGAAGGACATGTAAAATTAAATTCACAACATATAAAATGGTAAAAGAGTGTTAAATCAAGCGATAATAAACATGATCCATGGAGCATAATCATAGGCATATGAATTAGAAATATAGAATTCCCTTGAAGTATATAATAACAAATAATTTTGAAACAAACATAATAATGAATAAATTATAACATTGTAAAAGAAAAATAATCCATTCCTTGTGTTGTGAACAAAAAAATCAGGATTCATTTTTTGAGAAAAAATGGCCATACTTCATGTTGTGAACAAAATAATTCCCAAGATTCATGATATGGATAAACAAAATATTCATGCTTAGTATTATGAACAAAAAAATTCCCACACTTCATGTTTTAAACAAACAAAATGTTCATTCTTTGTATTGTAAATAAACAAAATTTTCAAACTTAACATCCTTGTATCATGATATATTAATCCTTAAATAATTAAATGGGGGTGATATAGGACCCCACCCATAAACATTCATATATACGAGTGACACTAAAAACCAATAATCATATTATAAATAATCTATGGAAAGAAAATGGGTTTCATAGTATCACTAAATTGTATCACATAAATAACATTTAAAAAAATTTATCGATTGATACCAAAAACATGATCACTCAAAGGAGAATTTAAAAGGATCACATAGAGGGATATTTATGAACCATTTCTATATTAGGTATGAAAATTTTGAAAATAGCATAGTAATTATGAAAAGAGTTTATTTCTTAGAAAACATTCTTAATATCATCTTAAAAAATGTGATTTCCAAGTCACATTCCAAAAACCATTTTTTTCAAATGAAGTGAAAAAATATAAAAAATTCATTAAAATAAATTCCAATAAAGTTACATTGAAAATAAATAAATCATATTTAAAAATGTATATTAGAAGGGAAGAATATATGTTCATTAAAAATAGAATCCTTTGAAATATTTTAAAACACCTTTATTGAAAGCCCACATCATTAAAAGGGTAAATGAACCATTATTTTAAAATGAATAAATGGGAAATAAATTAACAATTAGAGATAATAACAATTTGAGTTTCCATTTAATATAGGATAACATTGGTGGGAAGTAAAAACATGGTTATGGAGGGAAAATCCATTAAAATAAATTTGAATTTTTATTGAAAATTTTCATTTTCACAAAAAAAATATTCATCCAAGGAAGAATAATTTGGTGTAAAATGTGATTTACCTAGAAAATAATGTGGAAATATAATAGAAAATCAGCATAGGTAAGAATATGTCAATCTTGAAAGATATTAGTCAAATAGGAGTGATTATGACCCAATGAAAAGATTTGAGTCATGAATACCCCTTACAATATGAGGATCATTTAACTCAAACCCTATTAAAAGGGAGAGAGATTTAAATAGAACTTAAATTTCCATGAATAAAAAATATTCAATGATATAAATATCAATTAGGTATTATATATTCCACTTAAACAAAATCAGGTTCATGATACAAATCATGTCTCAAAGAGAAGAACTTGAGATGGAAAACCCTCGCCTAGTATTCATGCTTACTCTACCATGATCTAACCTCATGTATAATGGAAATAAATATTTTAATAATTTATATCAAAGTATTAATATAAACATACTACGCTTTTTATAATTATTTTATAACCATATATTAAAAATATATTAACTGAAAATAGTTTATTTTCATTATCAGGTTTTAGAACTTTTTCTTCTTCACTATTGGAAGAAGGGTCATTTGTGACGGGGTCCCATCGCAAATGACCCATTGTAGAAAACAATGTCACAAATAGGTTTTTTTGCAATGGTATGTCACAAAAAAACTCATTTGCAATGGGATACCTTACCATCAAAAATGGTTTAGTTGGGTTTTAAAAAAACTCTTTTATGATGGTCCCATCATACAAAAATAAAACTTACAAAAAATAGAAAAACAATAATAAATAATAATATTAATAAAATTTAATAAAATAATAATAATAATATAATAATAATAATAAAAACTAATAAAATTAATAAAACTGTAATTAAAATCATAAAATAATCAAAAACACAATATTTGTAACAATGTTTCAAAATAATAATAATAATAGATATATAAATAATAAAAATAAATAATAATTAAAAAATAATTAAAAAATAATAAAATAATAAAAAATGAAAAATTCACAACAATATAAAAAATGCACTATATAGAAATGTAAATAAATTTATTAATAAAAATATTACAAAAATAATTACATTCAAATGTTTATCAGAAAAAATATATAAATTATTGGGGGAGAGGGTCATCTAGAGGAGCTTGAGGAGATGGTGGAGGGACTTCATCCCAAAACCATGAGTTAAATGTCACATGTACTCCATTATCTGCTTGTGTTGCTGCTGCTTCAATCAATGGGAATTTGATACCATGTAACCCATTCTCTATAAAAATAATTTCACAATATAGAACTTCCCTGTCCAACAGCTATATGCGAAAAGCTGTGAAAAAAGTGAACAAAAATTCAAAAAATTAGTATATAAATAAATTAATGAAAATTAATGAAAATAAACTAAAATACATAATTGAACATACCTCTGTATGCATGGATCAAAGTCAAGAATTGGAAATTACATAGGGATAGGTTCGGGAATCATCAATCTCGCAAGACCACAACCCCTCTGAGTCGTCGTTGAACCACTAGCAGTTTGAGGGTCAGATGGTGCAACATCCTGCTCGTCAATATGTAGATCAACCTCCTCCAACTCACAAAATAGACCAGAGTCCATCTGAAACACGAAATGACTATTGTTAGAAAATATTTGAAAAAAACTATTAAATATAGATATATATTATATGTGATTATAACCAGAATTTAACTTTGTCAATATTCACCTCATCCTCCTCTTCTTATTGTTGTTGTCATCAATGCGTCACATTTGGCCTACCGCAGTTCTGGTGACAAATGAAAAATTTGGATATGGTTGCCACAACTTGTTCATTTCTAATAACCCATAGATTGGGAAGTCTATGATTTACTAAAAAAGTTTAAATCGTAGATTTTAAAATATTTAGGTGATGAAAACAATTTATGCCAACCATGTCCAAATTTTTCATTACACCAATTTATGTCAACTATGTCCTGTCATCGATGTATATTTATCTCCTACTAGTGTTGTTGTCATCGATGTGTCACATCATGTTTGTCCTGGTTCTGGAGACATAATGAAAAATTTGGACATGGTGGCATAGATTGGTCATTTCTAATCACCTGAAGATTGGAAATTACATGATTTACAAAAAGGTATAAGTCATATATTTTACAATCACCAGGTGATGAAACCAATCTATGTCAAACATCACTACAAAAAAACTGTTGTTAGAAGGGGTTATATTTGAATTTAGAGGAGGTTATAACCCCCACTAAAGGCTTTAGGGGCGATTATGGTGAACCATTGCTAAAATGGCCTTAATGTGTGATTAGCGGCAGTTTTTGTCAACCACTAGTATATCTCTGTCAACATTAGAGGCGGTTACAGTAGAAGGGGTTTAAACCCCTTCTAATTCTACCATAAATCGACTAAAAAGAGCCCATTTAGAAGGAATTTAAACCCCTTCTAAGAGGTGTATCAATTTAGGGGTGGTTAGAACCACCCCTAATTGATTTGAAGGAACAAAGTTTGGGGAGATTTTTTAAACCATCGTTGATAATCCACATACTATTTAGGGGTGGTTTTTAACCACACCTAAATTTGAACTTTTTTTATTCAAACATTACCCCACCCCGCCCACCCCCCTCCTTTCTACCCCTCCGGTTCCCCATTACACATGCGTCCCCCTCCATTTCTATACTTCAGTTTCATATGCCTCACGTGAATCCCCTCCCTTTCTAACCTCTAGTTCCCTATGCCACACGTGTGTCCCCTCCTTTTTTACCCTCCAGATCTGCTTTGCACGCGCATCCCCTCCCTTTATACCCTGCAGTTCCGCTCCACACGCGCATCCCCCTCCCTTCACCTATGGTTCCCCGGGGGCCCTCCCTTCACCTCCTCTGGTTTCCCATGCACCAACCAGTTCCCACGTGCCCCACATGCAGACCACCTCCCACGCTTCTCTGTCCCAGGAAAACACCTCACCGTGTAAATTTAATCCTCAGCCAGATTCGAACCAAAGACCAAAAGCTTCGCAGCGCCGCACGCCCAACACCTATTACAACTATAACAATTCTATTTTTATTACTTATATACACTTGAATATATTTATATAAATTGGATTATATATTATAATAATTATTATTTACATAACATATTTAAATGCATTTAAATATATAACCTATATATAAAATTATATAAACTATATATTTATATGTATATACACATATGTTTGTATATTTATAAATATATTAATATAAATTATTTATATACTTAAATATATATGTATAAATTGTATGTATTTTTATTTAAAGAATATATATATATATATGTATTTACTTAATATATTTATATAAGGTCTTTAAAAATATATTTATATAATGTATTTCAATACATATATTTATTGTTATTTACACTAATATAAATATTTATTTGTATAAATATTATAATGTTATATATAATTAATATATAATTATTATATTATTATTATTATATGAAATAAAATTTATACAAATATTTATATTATATATAATTGATATTATATGAAATACGATTTATAGAAATATTTATATAATGTTATATAAAATAAAATTTTATATTATATATAATTAATATGTATATTATATATAATCAATATTATATGAAATACAATTTATACAAATATATACTTAATATTATATGAAATTCAATTTATACAAGTATTTATATAATGTATTTCAATATATATACTTATTATTATGTGCATTAATATAGATGTATTTTAATAAAAATAATTGTGTAATATTGTGTAAATTAATATATATGTATTTTTATAAATTCTATTTCATATAATGTTAATTATATATAATGTAAAATCATAAACATATTATTTAAAAATTAATTAGTTATTATTATAATATAAATTATAAAAACTACAAGATTGAGATTTTATATGATATATTTTTTATATAAATTATATTTTTGTATATATTTATATAATATGTTTATGCTTTTATATTATAAATAATTAACATTATATGAAATACAGTTTATACAAATAAATATATATTAATGTACATAATATTATACAATTGTATTTATGTATAAATATAAATACAATTAAATACAATCATATAAATATTTTATATAATATGTTAATATAATGTATTTAAATAAATTTATCTATTGTGTTTTAATTATACACACACACACACAGATATATATATATATATATATTATAGAAGTTTATTTTTTTTAAATAGTGGGTGTTCACAACCCCCTTTAATCTCTTCAATTAGAGGGGGTTTAGAACCCCCTCAAATTGAAAGTAGTTAGAGGGGGTTTTGAACCCCCTCTAATTTAAAGACATTATAGGAGGTTTTGAACCCCCACTATTTTAAAGACATTGGAGGGGGTTTTGAACACCCTCTAATTTAAAGAAATTATAAGAGGTTTTTGAACCTCCTCTAATTTAATACATTAGAGGGTGTTTTCAACCCCCTCTAATTTAAGATATTAGAGGGCATTTGAACTCCCTCTAAAATCCAAGTGGATAATAAAAAAATGTTAAAAAATTTAGAGTGGGTCTATAACCCCCTCTAAATTCTATGATTAGTTAGGGTTGTATATAAGTCACCTCTAATTTTTATATAAAATAAATTTAGAGGGGGTTTATAACCCCTTATAAATTTTATGATTAGAGGGGGTTGTGTAGAACCCCCTATAATTATACAAAAAATGAAATTAGAGGGGGGTTGTACATAACCCCCTCTAATGTACTATTTTTTTGTAGTGCATGTCCAAATTTTTCATTACACCAATTTATTTCAATTATGTCATGTCATCGATGTATCTCCTTATCCTTATGTTGCTTCCATTAACACATCATATCATATTTATCCCAATTCTAGTGACCTATGACAAATTTGGAGATAGTTGGTGTAAATTTTTCATTATTAATTGTATCAACCATGGGTGTAGACATTTGTGGTTACCGTAAAATTTTCATTGCTAATTTTTATCAACCATGTATGTATACATTTTTAGTTGGTTTAAATTGGTCATTACTCTTTTTTGTCAACCATGTATGTATAATTTTTTTATTGCTCATGGGCTGAAAATTATTACTATTTATTACTATTTATTACTAATTATTTTTTTATGATTAATTTAATATAAGAAAAATATTATCCAAAAAAGAGTATAAAATTAAGAAAATAGAATTGACTTGTAAATATTATAAATTTTATGTATTTACCATTGTTTTCTTACTAATTACGCTAATATTAACAGATTTTTTTATAAATTAATAAAAATTATTATAAATTACAATAAAGTAATAAAATATATTATAATTTCTAAAAATGTGTAAAAAAAGAATTTCCAATCTCCAGTCCATGAGAAATGACTAATTTGTGTCAACCATGTGTGTATAAATTTCTTATTTCTCGTGGCCTAAAAATTAACAACCTATTTTATTTTCACCTTTCACTAGTAGAATACTAACCTATACCAACGGTTCCAAACCGTTGGTATAGGCCTCCAAACCGTTGGTATAGCCTATACCAACGGTTTGGAGAACCGTTGCGAAGTAAGCCGTTGGGATAGGTCTATACCAACGGTTTTGGGAAAACCGTTGGTATAGACCTATCCCAACGGTTTTCAAAACTGTTGGTATAAGTAATATGAAAATCTATTCCAACGGTTATAAAACCGTTGGTATATGTATTTCAAAAAAATACATGTGGTGGGATTTGATCCCACAACCCCGCGTTTATAATTAAACACCTTAACCACTAACCTAACATAACTTTTATAAACATAACTTCATAAATATATATATGTATTATCATAATTATTTAAAATTTATATTTATATAATGTTCTCGGGTAGTAGACCAGGAAGAAATCAAAGAATCTATCCCAACGGTTCTCAAAACCGTTGGGATAGGTGATAATTTCTAGGGGTGAATGCTGGATTTTGGGCTGAGTTTTCCCAACGGTTCTCCCAAACCGTTGGGAAAGGGGGGGGGGTCTTTCCCAACGGTTCTCCCAAACCGTTGGGAAGGGGGGGTTTTGAGGGGGTATTTCCCAACGGTTCTCCCAAACTGTTGGGAAAGGGGGGGGGGGGGTCTTTCCCAACGGTTTGGGAGAACCGTTGGGAAATGGGTGTTTTGAGGGGGTCTTTCCCAACGGTTCTCCCAAACCGTTGGGAAAGGGGTGTTTTGAGGGGGTCTTTCCCAACGGTTCTCCCAAACCGTTGGGAAAGGGGGGGTCTTTCCCAACGGTTCTCCCAAACCGTTGGGAAAGGGGTGTTTTGAGGCCCCTTTCCCAACGGTTCTCCCAAACCGTTGGGAAAAACCCCCCTTTCCCAACGGTTTGGGAGAACCGTTGGGAAAGGGTGTATATAAGTGTTGGGAAAGATCCGATTTCCAGTAGTGTTTCTAATAATTTATAATAATTTATATAATTTTATTGTGATCTATAGATAATTGTTTAAAATGTATACTAGTATTCACTAATTTATAATAATTTATTGTAATTACTGTTAATTATTAAAAATTACCACTAGTTATTTCTGAATACCACTAATCAGTACTAAATTTTTTCATTTTATAATAATTAATAATAATTATACAAATGATTACTAATTATTACTATTTAATACTAATTATTACTAATTATTACTAATTACTACTAATTACTAATACTTTTTATTCATTTATAACAATTTTTTACTAATTATCACTAATTGTAACTAATTACTACTAGTTATTATTAATTACAACTAATTTTAACTAATTACTGCTAATTATTACTAATTATTACTAATTACCACTTATTAAAACTAATTTTTTTTTTATTTTATAACAATTTTTTACTAATTACCACTAATTTTTAATAATTATATTAATTTATCACTAATTTTTACTAATTACCACTAAATAATACTAATTACCAGTATTTTTTACTAATTACTGCTAACTGTTATTAATTTATGGTAATTTTTACTAATTACCGCTAATTGTTACTAATTACCACTAATTTTTACTAATTACTACTGATCTTTTCTAATTAACGATAATTATTACTAATTACTACTAATTATTACTAATTACTGCTAATTAGCACTTATTATTACTAATTTTTTTTTTTAATTTATAACAATTTTTTACTAGTTACTATGGATTTATAATAATTATATTAATTTATCATTGATTATCAATAATTACTGCTAATTATTACTAATTATTACTAATTACCACTAATTATTACTAATTATTCATATTTATTACTAATTATTACTATTTATTACTAATTATTACTACTAATTACTATTTATTACTATTTATTATTATTTTTTACTATTTATTACTATTTATTCCTAATTATTTCTAATTATTACTAATTATTACTATTTATTACTATTTATTACTATTTAATACTATTTATTACTAATTGTTAATATGTATTACTATTTATTACTATTTATTACTATTTATTATTATTTATTTCTATTTATTTCTATTTATTTCTATTTATTTCTATTTATTTCTATTTATTACTATTTGTTACTATTTATTACTATTTACCACTAATTATTACCAATTATTACTAATTATTACATATTATTACTAATTATTACATATTATCTGTTACAAATTATTAAAAATTATTACTATTTATTACCAATTAACAATAATAATTATTATTTATTACTATTTATTACTATTTATTACTATTTATTCCTATTTATTACTATTTATTGTTATTTATTACTAATTATTACTAAGTATGACTAATTAAAAATAATTATTACTAATTATTACTAATTATTACTAATTATTAATAATTATTAGCATTTATTACTATTTATTACTTATTATTACTATTTATTACTAATTATTATTAATTATTTCTTTTTATTACTAATTATTACTAATTATTTCTATTTATTACAATTTATTTCTATTTATTACTATTAATTAATAATTATTACTCCTTATTACTATTTATTACTAATTATTTCTATATATTACTAATTATTAATAATTATTACTATTTATTACTATTTATTACTATTTATTACAAATTATTTCTATTTATTGCCAATTATTTCTATTTATTACTATTTATTACTAATTAGTACTAATTATTACTATTTATTACTAATCACTACTAATTAGTACTAATTACCACTAATTACTACCATTTATTAACAATTACTACTATTTATTACTAATTATTACTATTTATTAATAATTACTACTATTTAATACAAATTACTACTCTTTATTAACAATTACTACTATTTACTACTAATTGCTACTATTTATTAACAATTACTACTATTTATTGACAATTATTACTAATTATTACTAATTATTAGTATTTGGTACTATTTATTTCTATTTATTAGTATTTCTAATAATTATTACTATTTATTAATAACTATTACTAATAAAAAATAAATTAAATTAAATAAAAAACAAAATAAATAAATTCTTTAAACTGAATCTTTCATTGGATGCGAACCTTGAAAATTGCTTCATTTGGAAATCTAAAACTTTAGAAAAATTAAAGAAAAAATATGAAAGGAGAGATTGTGAGGGGAGTTGAGAGAAGAGTGAAATGGGAAAAAATTGGAGGGGGTATATCTAGGTTTGCTCATTTGCGATGGGAGTATTTGCGACGGGACCCATTACAAATGTTTCCCTGTATTAATTGCAGCTGCGGTTAAAAGAAACTATTTTGGGACTAGAGTGTACTCTCGTTGCAAATAATTAAAAATCACATATACTATTTGTGATTGGTGTCTACACCCATCACAAATAGTCCTCCCACGTTTTGGAGCACACTGCGTGCCAAAGCCTTTTGCGACGGGAATAGTGACCCATCACAAATAGTCTTTCGCCATAGACCATTTGCGACGGGTCCTCCACACGTTGCAAGTGACCTATTGCAAAAACATGTTTTCCTGTAGTGGTTTGTTTCGTACAAACCTCACAAAGACAGGATCAATTCTCACTAAGTGGTCTCAAGTTCATAATTCCTAGTCATTAAATATATAATGATCATTGTTTTACAGTTACTACTTAATTCTTATTTTCATTAGGTGTAATACATGAATACGACTTGTGAAAATGTAAATCATAATGTACTAGTTTTCGACATGTTTAATGATCGAAAGGTGATATATTAATAAATATTTTAAATATTAACAAAAACATTCAAAAATATTTAAAACATATCAAATATATCATTATTACATGATATTACCATCTTATGACATCCCATAATCATTTATGACATAATCGTTATAACATTGTTTACATAAGTGGTTAAATCGACCCAAATGGTAACATGTTATAATGATTTAATGAGCAAGGGGAAATAATTAGATAATGGAAATGTTAAAGATATCGATGCCTAAAAATTTCATAAATATAACATATCCTCAATAAATATATTCTAGAAACCATCAATGATGGGTGGTGATGACAAACAAAATTCCTTGTTTGTGGAGATGGCAGTTCGCACGTAAGCACGATTAACGATCCCATTTTTCAATAAATGGGCAGAAATATGGCATTTGATAAATTATCATTTAAAAGTTATAAATTTGACATAATAAACATTTTAATTTATCAAATCCATGCTTGTTACTATCCATGAGAAGTGGTGATGAAAAATGGACAAATCGCTTCTTGGAGGCGATAGTTTGCACGTACGCATGATCGATGATATTTTATTCTCTTAATGGATAGAAAGAATTGAATAATTATTTTCCAATTAATATAATGAATTTTAAAAATATTTATGATACTAATTTCATTATATTAATAAGTTCATACATGATTTAGGATGGAGTATTGTAACACCCCTAGATTTTGTTAGATATATTCTCTTTAATTTCATTGATGTCTTGTGTTGTACGCTACAACAAAGATTAGATTGCACTATACGCAACACTGTATTAGCATGCAGTATATGCAACACTATTCTTGGTTTGTGTTACACACAATTTCATGTTCTTTTGATAGATTTCATTTCACGCAATAATGAGTATAGATTTTTTTCAATGTATAAATAAACTAGTTTTGGATTATGTTATACACAACAACAAAGGAAGTTTGCACTACACGCAACACTAACTTGGCTTGCATTACACGAAAGAGTGACCTTCCTCGATAGTTAGCATTGTACGCAATACCAAGTTTTACTAAACAATGATATATTATCAAAATATTATATAACTAGTCATTATGAATATTATTGACCAAATTTTGAATTTTATATCATTCATCTTACACATTTTCTAGAACATAATACAAGAACAAAATCAATTTTTCGGATAGAAGAAGTATTTTTGAAAAAATATAGTTTTTCCACCTTTTAATAGCACACCCTTTTTAAATATAGTTTTTGACACTTTTATAAGTTATATTTGACAAAATAAACTTCTTCTTTGTAATTGGGTCATAAAAATTTAATTTTGTTGAATTTTTAGTATTTTTCTGATAAAATTCAAATTTTAATGAATAGTTAAAAATACTGTATTCTAATTCAAAAATGTCTTTTCATCAAATTTATTTATATAGTTATATTATCTTTTTAATTGGTTTTAAATTTTAATTGGATTATATTTTTATCATTTAATCCAATATTGGTCATTCGAAATAATTTCACTTTTAAATTGGACATAAACACATGTCAATCTTTTGATAGTTATTATTTCTTAAAAAACCACTTTTTGATTTTGACAGCGGGAATTAATTTTAAATTAATTACTACAACTTCTATGTTTTGAATTTTGAAAAATGTATTCCATTTTTGGGATCATAAGGTTCAAATTTTGTAAATAGTTGCCTTTATTTTTTGACATTATGAATAGTAACTTCAGTGATTATTTTATTTACCATGGTTAAAGAGTAAATCTGGTAAATAAAGGTGAAAAATAATATTATAATAATATTAAACTACCCTAACACATGTTCTAATCCTATTTAATGAGATATTTTCGACCATAGGAATCCTTGGGATGATTTTGGGACCCCATGGATTCACTTGGATGTGACAATGACATTTTATAAGAATTAATATAAAGTAAAGATAATTATAACTTACACAGATATCTTTTACTAAATCAATTTTAATATTGGGTTATAAAAGTGATCTATATGTCTATAAATAGTAATCAAGAAGCTAAAAATATTTCCTACATCATGAAATTTTATTTATAATTTTTAGATATTAGATAAATATATTTATTTATGGCACAATTATGATTTAGTGATTACCTTGTTAATGAAAGATTCAAATAAATGAATTTAGAAATATTAAAACAATTGTAATTTAGTTATTTTGATGTCATCCACAATTTTTTTGGAGGATATTTACATATTATATTTAGTTTAATTCCTTATTTTCTAAGGAATAATGTTTTTATAAATTTTTAAAAAAGTCAAGTATAAATAGTGTCTAAAATTGACAAAATTCATAACTTAAAATATAAAATAGTTTATTAAATGATATTAAATTCCTAAAAATCTAAGATTCATCCAAATGGTTAAAATAAGTACAAATATGTCATAAATAAATTTTTTGTGGGTCGTTTTACATGATATGGTAATTACATTAACCCACAATGTGTAAATAACATGATATCACGGTAAGATTAAAAAGGGAAAAATAATGGTTAAACAAAAACGATAAGGATAAAAAAACATTCAAAACTTGTCTAAAAATTACTGGATGATGGGAATTCGAACCAACATCATCTTATCTTCGAATCAAATAAGTTTTGGACAATTTTAAATCTAAATTGAATTTATCATAAATTAATATTTTAGGACTTTCCTAAAGCGCCCATCTTCTCTCTTATAAAAAGGCACCTCCTCTCTCTCCAATTCACTCCATTTTTAGCCTTAAAGCTCTGGAAAAACCTACCCATTTCCCTTATAAACTTCCCTATTTATATTCTAGAGGTTTTATTCTTATCAAAAGACCAACTCTAGAGCCATAAGAGGAAATTTAAAGGAGGCACGCCGAGGAAGAGGTAATCTATTCTACTGATTCTTTCAAATTGCTTTCTTCTTCTACTTCCTCTTATTTAGTTGTTTCATAATAAAGTAATAAAAAAATTATCACTCATATAATTATATGTTATTATAAATATGAAACAACCCTATTTCACCTTCTATCTATCCTATGAAAAACGAAATCACCGCGCATGCGTACGTACGACTTACCGTCTCCACGCCGTGGTGTAATATGTTTTTCACTACCACCTTACTTGGATGTGTATAATGGTGGAAATAATATATATATATATATATATATATGATTAATATAATATGATAATAATTCTGATATACTATACACCATCCACTTAAATACCATTCAACAATTATGGGAATGATATCATTGCTCGTGCGTACGTATGGATTACCGTCTCCACGACGCGATGAGATTCATTTTCCACATTAACCATTCAAGAATGATTATAAAGTATATATAATAAATTATCAGGAAATATATAACATAATAATTATACTATATTTATGTATATATATATGTTATTTACTTACTTCAATTCAATTTAATAAGGAAATGAAAACAGTGTCCATGCGTATGTACAGCCTACCGTCTCCATGAACAGTGTATTCCATTCCATTTATCTATCTATTATATATATTTATATACTGAATATGTATGATATATAAATAATTTTTTACATTATAAAAGTAATTAAATCATTATCTATGTAATAATATCAAGAATAAAAAGTCCAAAAATGTACGATAAATAAAACAATTATTACCCAAAACGTTGCTTTAGTATGGAATTGACAAATGAACGAGTGATATAAATATGTAAGTGAATCATATATGATATCATAAATATTATTATGGTTATTTTACAAGTTAATAATATTTTTAAACCCACTATATAGGAGTTTCATACATTTATGGAAGAAATTGTACCTAAGGTAAGGGATAACTTTGCCAATCTCATTTTTATCTAAGATTGTTTATTCATAAGTATTTAATGGGGATATATTTATCATCCATGTTTATGTTTTATAAAAATGTTTTCATAAATTTTTTAATATTATTATATGTATATTTAAAGTCATTTTTACCCCTTTTTGACTTTTACTATGTGGTATGAAAGGAATCTTTCTTTTGTTTACCATACGAGGTAATTTGTGACTTCTCCAATAAAAGTATGAGGAGAATGTTTTTTTAACTTATATGGCATGAAAAGATTTTTACATATTCATAACACCTTATTTCCATGAATCTTACTCTAATTTTTTTCAATTTTATATTCAACTAAATTATTTTCTTATAAAATTTCTCGATATTTTGAGAAAAGAAAATGTTTTTGAAGAAGAAATGATATTTTCCACAAGAATTAAGTTCAAGTGTTTTATCAAAATTATTTCCCATATAAGATGACATAGGGTTAGGTTTCTATACCTATTATTACATTGATTTATTATGGATTTATTTTTATGAAATCCATTTATTTTATATAGGTTTTCTTATGATGGAATGATATTTAATGAAACCCATTTTATTTCTTGGCTTATGTTATGATGAATGCTTTATATTTTGTGGAACATTAAAGAAAGATTTAATTATGAGATGGGTGGTACCTATATATCTCTCTAATACATTGGGTAAATATTTATATATCATGAGATATAAATGGATAGAATGGAAAGTAAATCTGGTTCAGTAATACATGACTGGAATGGCAAGTAAACCCAGTTCAGTAATAGACTTTGTCCACTATGATGGTCTTGGCATCAATGCCTTGGCTACTATGTAAATCATATTACATGCTCATTAGTTTTCCAAAATTAAATGTTTTATTCCAATTATATCCAATTATGGTTAATGTTCCTTTATGATCCATGCCTTATTTCCTTACATGATTTATTTTATGATTCAATATTTTGATGTTTAACCTTTATGTTCATGTTTTTATGTTCAAATGTTTATGGATCATTTTATGTTCTCCATGTTTACCCTTACTGATCATTTGAGCTCACCCTTTTTATGTTTTATTTTCCCTATGATATAAAGAATGGTTTTAGGTAGGATAACAAAAGGGGGAGATCTTTATAGGAGATGTTGAAAATCTTTCACCATGATTAGAATATTATATTCTGAGTTTCCAAATACAGTAAACTGATACGGTCTTTGGGCATCTATTTGTGTCATGTATTTAGTATTCTGAAAAATAAATGTAATTTCCATATACATCTTGCTTGGGTCTCTACAAGTATAGTAAAAGAAAAGTGAATGTGAATTTAATACTCACATTGGAATATTGAGTTTTCTCTTGGAAAACTCCTTGTAAATTGAGGCCTTAAGAAAACTAAATGTGATCCAAAGCTTATGGATGTGGGATAGGGTTTTAGGAAGATCCACGTGGAATATTTTTAGAAAGAATATGTTAGTCATGAAATGGTTCAAGTGTCATTATTTTATAAGTGAAGGTAAGGGTAGATTTGGAAGTAAGCATTATATTTTCAATAATGTAATGTTACAATCAGATGGTCAATGAAACAAAAATGGAAAAAAGTGGAGGGGAAGTATGTGAGTATATAAATCCTCATAATAAAATCATTTTATAGATGACCTATTGTGTTTTGAGGCTTTTTCATTTAAATTTTCTAACTTTTACCCTAATTTAATTTTTCCTTGGTAATTAATTTTTAAGCTTAGTAATTAATATTAACAAAAAAACTGAGACTGGACCTTTTACCTAATTTGAACCTTTTAATTTCAAATAAGTAAACTATTTTACAAAATAAAATTTTTAAGGGTTTAAAATGTTAATTTTAAAATAAACATACATAACTCGTAAAAATATTTTTTTAGGAAAATTATGTTATTAAGTTTAAAAAAGTAGACAAGATGATATTATCATAGATATTGATTTTTATTATGTAAATTGGTTTGTTTTAAGACCAATAAAAGCTATATTATAGTATCCCTGAACTGATACTCCCTCGCATGAAAAATACGGGTTTCCACATGACCTCAGGCACACCTCCCCATAAGCCAGTGGTTGTTGACTAGCGGTAGGGGTCTAATATGTATAGTGGGGAGACTATACCCTATGGTAGAGAATAATAAGAAACGAAGAATACAAGTTAAACAATCAATGTAAATAAACTCCAATAGATAAATAGGAAAATTACAAATCAATCCCAACATAATAAACCATGTCATTCCATACTGTATTCCAACTAATTATTGTGTTGAAAGACGTGAAAGAAAATAACGAAAATACCAGCTCAAAATAAAGACTCCAAAACAAAACCCAAACCCCATGACTAGTCTAATATCTAAACTTTAGTCCTGGTGATCAAATTAATGATCAAGCATAAGGTCCCTTTCCCTTGTCCAAACCATCATCTATGAAGTCCTCCCAGGTACCAAACGGCGGATCAAATAGGGTACTAGTAAAAATCAATAGGCCACCACCAACGATGTATAAAAAATAGATTTTGAATAATATTTAATTAAATAGTATATTATACATAGACATTAATTTATAAATAAATTCACAACATCATAACAAACCCTCCAACCCTCAAGCTCTAGGTTGACACTCGGGGTCAGACCAATCCTATTTTATCATAATTCCATATATCTCTATCTAAGATCATCACCGAGTCCTAGTGGATTCCCATTACAAGAACCAATCACACATTTATTTCACTACTAACCCAAGTCAGATTCCCATTCCAAGGATGAATTATGCATTTCGAGATTTACTGGACTCTATGTGAATTCCCATGTTGGGGCCACTTATGTATTACCAAGATGCATTACCATGCTGATGGATAGTTTTACAACACTGGACCCAGTGAAAATTCCTATGATATGGCCACTTTCATTCTAATATTACATTATCCCTTATCTAAATTACCATGTTAAGTATAATTTTACAATTCAAGTATCAATGAAAACAGCAGCCAAGAATATCAAATCACTAAACATGCCAGACATGTTAATGTAAGAACCCGATTCTTTATTGAGGTACATATCCTTCACTATCCATAAATTTTAGTTAAATTTTTTAAATATGGCCTAATATTAATTCCCTTTGAGGTCATGGAGGTATCAAAGGTGTTTTTGGCTGGTTCGTAGCCCAGAACCTAGCCTATAAGGTGAAAAAGGCTTGGTGCATGATTTTTAGAAACCGTGTGGGGCAGACCACACAGTTAGATAAAACTATGTAAGGTTAGACATAGGGAAGCTACAGTATGAACAGTTTGATAAAACCAAGAAATTTGAGGTGTATGAATGTGTGGTAATGTCTACAATTTTGATATAGGATTCTTTTATAGTTTGTGGATGGTTAGTCAAACTGTGTGTACAAACCATGCGATGTGCCCTTCCCTACAGCTAAGTGTGCACGGTTGGCGCACAGCTTAGCCAATCGTGTGGCCAAACCATGAGACCCTATATTTTGGGTGAAATTAAAATTTTAACCCAAATTAAATATATTTCTAACCTTATTCTCCCATTTCTCTAATGCACAACAAAACCATCTTCTTGAATATCTCTTCAGTGAAAATTCTTGGAATTGAAGGATCTCCTCCATATATTGTCTGACTCAAGAACCATTTGTCCCATTAGATCCACACCGATAAGATCTAAATTTATTTTGTTTCACTACTTATTTGTTTTGGTATTGGTTGAACTATTTAGGTGTAAGATGATATTCCCTATTAATAGGTTCTTCATCTGTTCTTCGATTTCCTCCTGATTTGAGTCAAATCAGGAACTGATACAGGACAAGCTATCCTCTAAAAACCTATTGTAGGTGGTATCTTACCTTTAGTTTAAATTAAAAGTGTTTATATATGCCATTTTTTCGCATTATCAATTCTTGGGTGACACCTTAAAATGAATTTTAATCCTTGAATTGAATTGATAGGTATAGAATATTCAATTAAAGAGGCTAGTTGATAAATTTTAAATAGTTAATAACTTTGAATAGAACCACCCCTTGGGCGTGTTGTGTATTTAAATGGGACATTGTGATGGAATATGAATCTTGGATACCTTTTAGTTTTTCCCTTTACCCTTTGTCGTAGGATGTTTATTATTGAAGTTTTAATTATAATTGAAATTAGTTATAATTGTAATGGTTGTATGAATTGTATTTGAATCATGATATCAATTGTAAATGGAATTGATAAAGAAGAAGGGATTGATTCCATGTCCCTAGACAATTTCCATGTATTGGTTGTTTAATCATGAAATGCTTGATATAATAAATGCCCAGTTTAGTATTTATGAGGCAAGTATTCTAAGTATAGCCAATGCATTGAGTCACCTTCTGTGGTGAGTTTGAATTGAAATGTTCTTGGTGATGATCTTGACATGTTTTAATGAAATTTATTAAAATAGATTGATTGAATGGTATAAAATTATATTGGATGTTTAATACCTTGGGTGAAACATGGATTTGTATTGGAATTCCATGGATGGACTCTATGGATTTGACCTTTCTTATGCCTGAGTGAAACTTGGACTCCTTATATGGACTTCCAAGGATGAACTCATAGGGGCCGACTATTATATATTGAGTGATACATGGATTCCAAATTTGGAATTCATACTCAAAGGGAATTTGATCATTTGTTCCATGGATGATACTTGGGCTCCCTTAGGTGGACCACCAAGGATGGACTCGAATGGAAGATATGTTATAACACACCTAGAGATATACCTTGGTTCTTGAGAGTTTCACCATGGATAGTCTTGTAGGGTATTGGTTTATATTATACCTGGACTAATACCTAGATTCCAAATTAGGAATTCCAAGGATGGGATTAGGTTCATAAATGAATAAATAATGAAATAAATTATGAGATGCAACTTCTAAGGATGATATTTGTCTTTAGAATTATTAATTGAATTAGAATGAATGATGAAATTGACTTGATTATAAATGAGAACCTAGAATTTATATGATGTTTACTTTTAGTACTTCTTTGCATATTACATTATTTTCTACACACTATGACTATTATATACTCACTAACAAGATGGAATTAGACCTTTTGTGGTTTCCTAATAGGATTAAATCTTCCAACCTGTTTAGGACGCCTATGGTACCCAAACAGGCTATATGATTACATGTATGGATAAGGACAAGTGTGCTAATATAGGTTCTTGATTGTTGCTTAGGAGTAGGGGATCACGGGACTAAGCTGAGGTTTGTGATGCTATTTGTATACTTTTTTGACTTTTTTTACTTTTGTTTGATTTATTTTACACCTTCCATGTATAAATATTTTGGTTTTTTAGAGACATATGATATGTATCATCATCATTTTATGTGAGATTCATTTTGATATTGTTAACTATTCTTGTTGTGTATTTGTTCTTTGGTTGTTATTACTACTTCCACTATCTATATGTTATTCTATTTCCATTATGTTGCACTCTGGTGATGATGGAATAGTCTCCCCACAAAAACACATGGGCCCTCACTTCTAGTCTGCAGCCTCTTGTGTTTGGGGTGATGCGCTTGAGTCCATGTGGTTAACCATGCTCAGGGAACCTTCAATGGAATATAGGTCCAGGATGTTACAAAGTGGTATCAGAGTATTCTTTTCCAGTTTTATTTTCTATTTAACAATAATAGAAAGGGAGATAAAGGAAATTGAATTTTTTTAATGAGTTTTTCTTAGATGTAGCTAACCCACTTAAAGGAAAACGCAAAATTACCTCAAATGATATTTATGTTTTCTAGATTTAAACTATTACAGTTGATTAGATCTCACCATTGGGTGATTTAATTCAATTATGATATTGTTATTGATACAATTGTGGGTTATATTGTGTTAAAACTTGATGAGATGAGGGTATTCCATCTCATGCATCATGTAGGAACTTGTTATATCTCACATTCCATGTATTGTTTCATTCCATATAGTATGCATTGCTCGATTTCATGTTGTTGTGATAGGTGTCATGATAGATATACCTACTATTGTGATAGTTATTCTAAAATGTGTTGTGGTGTAGTTTAGGTGGGAACCACATTTTAATTCATGATATGTATGGACCTTTATGGATCGTAATCTAGTGAACCATTGGTTCAACCATCTAAAATTAATTGTGATAATTTGAGTTAATGGTATAAAGAAATTGAATGTGATAATGAAATGGAAATTGAAAATGCTTATAACAAATAACTTGACGCAGACCCGAATTTGTAGTGGGCCATGAGATACCAGTGGATCCTCCAGAAGTGTCAACTGAGGTGTCAGTTTTTGTACTAGAAACGAGTGTTGAGGCTCAGTTTCATGAAGGATTTATGTGGTTCATGCATATTGTTCAGGGTTCAGTGCGGCCTGGACCGACTATGGTAGAGTTTACATGTGGGTTCCAACAGCATAATTCACCCATGTTTTCAGGGGATGACATACCACATTCTATAGAGTCATGGATAGAGTCGATGTTATCTATCTTTCATCACCTAAAGATGCCTCTTGATAAAAGGTTAAATCTCTCTATGTATATGTTATGTAATTCCTCCAAGAGATGGTGGGATTTCATTAGTTAGACGGATCATTATTAGAATATGTATTGGAGGGATTTTCATATAGTCTTATATGATTACTTCTATCCTGAGACATTGAGGGTTGATAGAGCCTGGGAGTTATTTCACCTAGAGCAGGGTGCATTATCAGTCATGGATTACTCAGCCCATTTTACTAATATCTAGAGATTCACACCTATTCTGATGGGTAATGAGTTATCTAAATCCTGATGATTCAAGGATAGTCTCATGTACAACATCTTATCATATGTGAATGTCTTTTTGATGACTACTGTATATGGAATAGTGAATCAGGTGCTTATTATTGAGCGTAAATTGAGAGAGGCTGGGGGTGCGAGCCAGGGAGATTCATCTCTGAGTCTAGTACTACATTGACCGCTAGGAGGAAGCATTATCTAGAGATTCCATGTAGTGATATCAGTAGCCAAATAATATACTCTGGTAGCTAGGTGAGGTGTTACCAGTATGGTAGACCTGGATATATAAGACCTCAGTGTATAAGGGACCCAGTCGAGTGTGGATCTTACAACAAGATGGGCTATCTAAAGTGCTTCTGCAAAACTTTTGAACTAGTAGCCTGTGAGAGAGTTTCTGTGACAACTCAACATTCATGAGTGAGGTCAGAAGCTTCTCAACAGGTAGGGAGCTGGAGTACAGTTAGGTGATCTGTCTGAGGTGGTGGTCATAGTTGTGGTAGTCTGACCCCAGTTGTATAGTGATAACAGAGCGGATTTATTCAGGGTATCTAAGAAGTATCAAAGGGTTATGGTTCAGTCCAGATATACGCAGTACAAAAAAACCTATTGAAGAAGGAACCCATACCATTTACTATTAAAGTTACTATTCTAGTATCCTCTACTTTAGTATATTCACGTTTAGATATAGAATATTCTCATAGATTTATATTTGTTATTTTTGTGGAGAGACTTGGGCTTAGTGTTCCAAATTATTATGTTGTTATGATGCATGAAAGAAATGAAGTTTGTTTTCTTTAAAAACATTATTTTGGAATATTGAGTATATAGAGAGAGAAAAATAAAGGGAAAATGTATTCTAAAGAATAATATATTAGAGAATAAAATTCCTGGAGTTATTCATAAATAGATCCAAATATTTTATCATTGAAAATATAATCATAAACAATCCCGATAAATAATGAAAGTGTAACATCAAATCATTACCACTTTGGTAACATTTGAATCATAATCCCCATTAAATAATAACATAAAATGAAACTTAAAATATCATTAATAGAATTATATTAATTATATAACATATAAAATGGTTAATATATACACTTCATAAAATAATAATGGTGTGAAACATAACTTATATCTCAAATAAGGAAAACCGAGCCAAAAATCAGTTACCACTTTGGTAACTTTTGAACCATAAACCCCAAGAAAGAGAGATCCTAAAATGGATATGACTAAAAATTAATTTTTTTATTAAGTTAAACCCCCTTTTAAGGGGTAAGGGGGAACCCAAATGACTTCAAAGACATAAAGACAATCAAGACCCACGGTCCAAAGTCGCATAACCAAAAACAATTCAATTCAAATATGCCAAGATGATCCCCTCCCCATCATCAAAATCATCGTGATGAGCTTACACCTTCACATCGCTACACGAAAAGCAATCGCGTGCATGAATGCACAGGCATGGTACTAATGGAAAATGCCATACCCTATCAAACATCCAATTCCGAAAAGCCATGATCTGTGAAAGATCCTTACTCTGAACCTCTTCTGAAGTCGTACTTTGAGAAGAATCGGATGCCTTGACCTAAGACCGCAGACCATAGTGCCACAAAAAAATCATACCAACAGAACATCCAAACCAAAAATTTAAAGATTCAACCAACATAAGATAAATCACGATTCAAAAATCTAGAAAAACCTCACACTGAAAACTATGAACCAAGAGAAATCGATTTCATCCAGGATCAAGAACCATGACCGAGCTTCCAAAATCACATAATGCACACCATTACAGACCAAATATGTGAACCATAGAACCATGAAGAACACAACGGGTTAAGCAGAATGCAAAAAATCACGAAACGAGAATACCAGTGTCGAAAACCATAACGTCAACCAGTCACATGAACACCAACACTCCAGAAGAAAGATCCACCGCAAGCCATCTCTGGACTCCCGTCGTCGCCTCTAATACCGAACTCAAACTCCAATGTGAACCTCTCAACGCACCCAAAGCAGCCACTGAAGCAACCCATAGAACCGGAACATGCCTTCGATCCTTCATTGCACCGTATTTAAAATCCCTATCAAATACAAGGATAGGGTAAGGAAACAGGTGGACAACAGTGGAAATTATGGAAGAAGATCCCTAAAGTCGCAAGCCACACCCTGATTCGGGTAATAATAGCTTTGTTTTTCATGTATATTTTGATTTGTTATTTTTTTCCTATTAATTTGATCATAATTCCGTAATCTTTATAATTTTAACCATGTTATAAATATAATATATATTCATTATATATTTATTTAGATTAATCGAAAAAAATTAGAGATAGAAAATAAAATAAATCATTTATGAAGACGGTAGGTCGTACGTACGAATAAATGGTTTTTCAATTTTCTCAATGGAATGAAAGAAAGAAGGATAAATAATATATTAAAATTATATAATAATTTTTATTTCATATATATTTAATATG
Source organism: Viscum album (assembly GCA_963277665.1). NCBI lineage: Eukaryota > Viridiplantae > Streptophyta > Magnoliopsida > Santalales > Viscaceae > Viscum > Viscum album. Next base: position 156,651,078 of record OY728164.1, read on the forward strand.
TTTTTTAAACCTTCCTTTATTACCTTTCATGTAAAGCGTATATGAAAAATGAATCACATCACTTCGTGAGATGGTAGTCCACCGTACACACAAATGATGTAATTTTATCCTCCATGGAATGGAAAGTAAGAAGTTATATGTGATATAATAATTAAATAAGTATAATTCAATTATAATTATAATTTTTATTCATTTAATCTATCCTTATTACCATCCAAGTAAAACAAAAATGAAAAACATGTCACACCGGTTCGTGAGGTGGTAGTTTGTCATGCACACAAGCAGTGTTATTGTTTTCCAATGGGTTGGGAGGTAACTATATGATATTATAATTATATAGGTATAATAATATCAAAAATATAAAATATAAATATTTAATATATCAGTATATCCATCTGTGATAGGTGGTGATGGAAAATGAATAACATTAGTTCTTGAGGCGATAGTCTGCCAAACACACAAATGATGATTTCGTATCCCATTTGATGGAAGTGGAGATGGATATAGGATTTAACATTAACAAAATAATATCTAATTATACATTAGATAATTTTTTATTATTTAATCATAGTTTTAAAATATTCTAATGATTTAGATGAACAAGTAAAAAAATTCATAGTTAAAAATTTTTTCCTCTTCTTTAGACAACCTCTTTAGGTTTATCCCAAAGCCTTCCTAGATTGGATTTATGATCTCACCAAGGACTCTAGAATGTTGTTATGGAATTAGAGAAGAAATTTTGGTAGGTTTTTTATGAACCAAATTTTTTTGGATGTGTGAAAAATAGAGGATCAGGGTTGACCTTTTATAAGTGAGGTGAGTGGCACACTTGTAATTTTTGAAAGAAAAAGGCGTACCCACATTTTTTAACATTAAAAAAGCCTCAAAAATGGAAAATTATAGATAATAGAATATATAAGGTCAAAATATGGTCATAAAATAAGTTTTTTTCAAAGTTTATAGGTCATTTGACCCCTTATCATTTCAATTAAACCCCTAATAAACCCATTTTCACCTCAATCGTGATAATTATTTTTTATTTTTTTTACTATTCATAATGGTAAAAAATTATTATAAAATATAAATTATTATGATTACAACTATGGTGTCTATTTTTATAAATTTATTTAATATAATTTAAGCAATTTAATTTAAAATTAATCCCATAAACATGATGAAAAAGTGGCTTTCCAAAGAGAAAAGTTTCAAAAAATTAAAAAGTTTTTATATCAAAACTCAATATGAAATTGATTCTAATGACATAAATTGGATTTATAGACATATAATTGAACTAATTTTACTTTTAAAACCATATTAAAATAATTTTTATGTTTTTAGATATTTTATAAGAAATGAAAATTCTTAATAAAAACTAATATTTTTCATTATTTATCGAAAAATTTATCTTTTCAAAAAAATATCAAAAATTAAATCCATGATAATTTTTAAAATTTTATTAAAAAAATTATGTTAATTTTTTTAAAAAAAACTTTTTTAAAATTTTTAAAAAATAATTTTAAATTAAGTGAACAAAATGTGACAAAACATCTTTTTAGAAAAATACATTTTTTAAGCATAAAATTTGATTTATTTTATCTCATTCCTAGAAAACGTATAAGATGAATATTAAATATTATATTTAATTATATATATATATATATATATATCATTAATATCATTCCAAAAAAGTTATTTGTTTAATTTATTGATGTAAAACACATTTTTGCGCATAAAAATTGTTTTTCATAAAAATATTTTCTTTATTTTCAAATGGTTCTTATTTTCATTTGTAATTAATGGTCACCAGAAAATTAATTTTCTATAAATTTTTAAACCATATATTTTCATAATTTATTCAATCCTATTTAGAAACACTATTCCAACATCTAGGATATAAATATCATATTAAATCATATTATTTTAATAATATGTCATGTTTCATTTAAACACGGTGTTTCATGTAATGCAAGCTAAAATCAGTATTGTATGCAACAAAAAATATTGAAAAGATTAAAATTTATTTGAAAAATATATTTCAAAAAATATTTGGGTGTTACATTCTACCCCACCCCACCCCCAAATAAATTGCATCCACTTAAATTTGAACTTTTTCATGTTAAACAGGGGTTTAACATTTGAAAATACCATTATGGGAAACCAACATCGTAAAAAGGGTTAATAAAACTTACTCTTAAAAATTGGGAAATGAATGTAAAAAAATCATCTATAATGATGCATAATAGGTTTACAAATATGATAACATGGGTGGGAAGTGAATATTTGGACATAGAAGAAAATTATAATGTTCAGATAATGGTGGAGAGTGATAGAGATCATTGATCACAAGAAAGTGAATTCTTGAGAAAATCAATAAGAAAAAACCATAAACCAAAAATGTGTGAAAAATGTCATTGATATCATTAGAAATTAAGGTAAGAGGAAAATATTTTATTTCAAGATCATTTTCCTAAAGTTTTGTAATTTTCATGAGAATATATAGTTACATGATTTCATTCCATTTCATTATCACAATATAATCCTTTGGTTTTTCCTTGATCAATTTCCACTTCATCTCTTACTTTAAGAAATGAAGATTATTTTTTTAATTCTTGAAGCACTATTTAGTCATAATATCCGTAAAATAATGATAATTTATTCATTAGTTCTCTAGTTATTATCAAAAAAAATTATTAGTATAGGTTATCTAATATATATATAAATGTTTATATAGTGAAATAATATATTAATCTCTAAAACCTCATCTAAAAGTAAACTTAAACTGTTTCATAAATGGTTAACCTTATAATCCTTTGAAAATAAAAAAATTATAAATAAGGTTACTAAATTTCCCAAAATAAAATTAACATTAATCCAAAGAATATCATAAAGTATATCTTAATTTTCACATAAAAAATATGTGAATACCATAGTCATATATTTTCTTGAAACATGGTAATAACTATAATTAGCATAAAACCTTAATGAAAACATACATACTTCATAATTCCTTAAATAACCCATAGATTACTGAATATATTCCATAAATCTATCAACAAATCATTAAGTAGTTATATGGTCATAAATATTATCCAATTTAAATTATTCATATCCATCATATATTTATCCCAAAATCATTATCTAAACATTAGGAACATATTAAGGGTTATCTTCCCTTAATCACATGTTTTAAATAAATTATCACTTTGCCATTAAATTACTTTTCTATGTAATCAAAACCATTAAATATATTCTTTCAGATCCTAAATGAAAAACTTATACTAAAAAAATCCTTATATATTTCATAATTTTTAATTACAATATATAAATACTTAATTATTATACTTCATTCTTAGGATTTATCATTATATTCCTTAATACCTCTTTCCTTTTATATGCCATTTTCAATCTTTATCATCAATAAAAAACTTTTACTTGTACCACCTTGATGATCCTATTCTTGAGCTTTCCCCCTAGGATTAAGACTTGTATAATTCCCATACTTTCCACATTTATAACATTTAACCATCGATGATTCCGTAGGAAAACCATTATTTTCATCTATTGCATTAACTAAATTTTTCATTTTTCCTTGGAAATTACATATTATTGGTCCTTTTTCTCCACACATAAATTTTTTTCTCATTCCTTTGAGATGTTCCATGGAGTTCTTCTTCCCACACTATTAATATATAAGAAACTGAATTTTCTTTCCTCCATGGTATCCACCCCCAAACTCTTAATTAACTCTATCCTTCTATTCTTTTATAGTTGGTTAAAGTGAAAGTTGTTAATCATATATCATGAAAACTGATTAGGCATAATCATAATATCCTTCACTCAATTCATCATCCCATTTGGTTTCTCATCAACACATTATCTATCACACTCAATGTTGTCTCAGTTCTTTCTAGTTCCTACTATTAACTAAAACCAAAAATCATAGTTTGAGTAGCAATATTCATTGTGTAAAATCACATAATCTGGAAAATAAATTATAGGATGTCTAAATAATAAAACTTTATTTTTAATATTTTACACATTAGTTTTAACACAAGTAATCTGTGATTATCATCTATCCAAATCCTTCATCATGGTTCATAAAGAGTTTGTGAGTTTCCCACAACATATCCCATAGGACTATCAAACTAGGTGTGCAGTAAAGTCTATTATCATATACCAGGTAATGCTCGAGTTAATTCTGGCATACATTTTTCAAAGTTAATACCCTTAGGTACATCTATGCCAAAACCACTTCTACTTATAATATCTAGATAGGGATGTATTTATAGGAAATCACTCGCTATATCCTTTACCAATATTATTAGAAATTTTCTTATGTGTATAATTATCCTTAGATTTATCCTTATAAATATCCCTAGGGATCTCAACAAGGTTTTCTCATTATATTTTCCAAAGGTTAACTACACCCATCCTTTGATACCAACTACAGATACCCAAACTTCTGATACATAGATATTATATATTTTTTATGAATATTCATTACATTACACACACATATTCCTATGGATCATAAACGTATAGTATCTTTGGAAACTTGGAAACATAAAAAACTAGTTCATAAGATTTCTATATCATCTACCACATATTACCTAATAACTATAACACTTCCTAGACATGTCACATGTAATAACTATCATTAAATCCTATAGAAAAGAAACATAAGAAATAGTGATATCAAATTCTCAATAAGTTTAAATAAGTGAAATACATAAACAAAATGTGAGCATAATGGTATGAGAACTTGATAATAACATATGAAAACCATACCCTACATATCAAATATCAAAATATTGAGTCATGGAATAAATATTGGTAGTTTATAAGACATGAATCAAAAGGAAATAAAAAAAATAGCCATGAGAAAATAAAAAAGACATAATACATGGAATTTTGTAATATATATAATCATATAAAATCATTTCTATAGTAGTTGGGGATCATTAAAAACACTATCATATTGTAATGGGTTCACTCTCTAAACTATCTTAGTAGTCAAGGTTCACTCCCAAGACTATCATTTTAGAAAAAAGTACATTAATGAACAAGGCTCACTCCTCATTCATGTCTTATTTATCTCATGAGATATTAATCTATACCCAATGAATTTTAGGGAGATATAGGTACCACCCATAATATAATATAAATCATGCATATGTGTTCCATGAGATTATAAAACATTAATCATATCAAAATACATGAAAATGAATGGGTTCCATAAACATCTCATCATTGCATAACCTATGAAAAATAAACAGGTTTTATAATCATTCCATCATTTCATCATAGCATAAGCCGTGGGAAAAGAAGTGGGTTTCATAAGAATCATGTAATCATAAACATAAACCATTCAGAAAAAGAACAAGAATGGTATCCTTGGATTATATCCCCAGTAAATCATAAGTAACATGAAAGGATGTCATCTTGGATAGAAAATGATTTTTAAAGATCACTCGAAACATTTCTTATGGAAAATAACATTTACACATTAAATAACAATTTTTAAAACATAAAACATTTCTAAAAGAATTTTTTTGAAAATAAAATTGGAAACTTATAAGGGAATATTTAAAAATAATTTAAAAAATTTATCGATGAAAAGAACCTTTACACTTTAAAAGATACTTTTTAAAACATAAAACATTTTCAAAATCCTTTTCTTTTAAAATAAACTAGTAAACTTATAAAGGGATATTTAAAAATTATTTAAAAAATTTATTGAGGAAATTAACATTTTCACTTTAAAAACACATTTTTAAAAATAAAATTTCACAAAACATTTTGAAAATCATTTTATTTGAAAATAAACTTTGAAACATATAAATTAATCTTTAAATACAAGATTGGTTATGATGGTGGTAAATTATATTCATGTCATATAAGTTATAATAAATATTCCTTTAACATTTTTGGTAAAATCCAAATAGGCATTTTTTTTAAAAAGACATCAATATTCCTATTAAATTTTATAAAAAATAAAAAATGGGTAAAAATTATTTTAAAAATATTTATATAATAATAATAAAAAATTAAACATTTTTAGAAAACCTGGACATATAAGAAAAATGATTTTTTATTGAAAAAAGAAATAAAGTCATTTTTCTTTAAAAATGTTCTTTTGGAATCTTGAGTACATAAAGAGAATGAAATAAAGTAAAAAATGTATTCTTGAGAATTATCCATAGGAGAATAAAATTCATGAAGTTATTGAGAAATAGATTTTAATATTTCAACATAAAAAATGTAATCATAAACAATCTTGATGAACAATGAGATTGTAAAATCAAACCCTTAACACTTTGGTAACTTTTAAATTATAAGCCCCATTAAAGTATAAAATCTAATGAAACTTCAAATATCATGAATATATAAAAAATAATGATATAACATGTCAAAGTGTTAGTATATACACATCATAAAATAAGATATATTCATAACAAAACTTATGTGTCAAGGAAGGAAAATTGAAACAAAAATCACTTACCGCTTTAGTAAATTTTGAACCGTAAACCCCATAAAAGAGAGATACTCAAATGGATATCTAAATACAAATAATTTTCAGGAAAATAATCATAAAATAAATTCATTTTTAGTATATAAACCACTTATAATAAATAGGTGGTGAATATTTCATGTGTCATACAAAAGTAAAAAAGTGAGATGGAAATCCCTTATCATAAGTCTTGAATTCATTCATACACATTCGAACCTCATTTATAATAAATATAAGTTTATAATAAATATATTATAGAAACATGATTATATATATCATACCATATGTGATTTACTTATAACCTTTTATTACTTATTTATTAACAATTCCTTGTTAAAATCACATTTCGGTTAATAACTGTTTTGTTTTTCATGTATATTTTTATTTGTTATTTTTTTGTCCTAATATTTTGATCATTGTTCCATAATATCAATAATGTTAACCATGTTATAAATATCATATATATTCATTATATATGTATTTATATTAACCCATAAAAGTTAGATATAGAAAATGAAATACATCGTTCATGGAGACTGTATATCGTATGTATGCATGACTGTTATTTTTATTTTGTCGATGGAATGAAATAAATAAGGGTAAATAATATATTAAAATTATATAATAATTATTATTTCATATATATCACATATTTTTATTTAAATTTTTCCTTATTACATTCTATGTAAATTGTATGTGAAAAACGAATCACATCACTTTGTGAGGCGGTAGTTCGTCGTACACACGAATGACGTTATCACATCCCCCATGTAATGGAAAGTAATAAGGTATATTTGATATAATAATTACAGAAGTATAATTATGTTACAAATATAATATATATTCATTTAATATATCATAATTAAAAAAATTAAAAACACATCACATCAGTTCGCGAGGCTGTAGTCCGTCATACACACGAGCAACATTATTATTTTCCAAAAGGTTAGGAGGTAAGAACGTATATGTGGTATTGTAATTTTAAAGGTATAATAATATCATAAATATCATATATAAATATTAAATCTATCATTATATCTATTCTTTATAGGTGTTTATGTAAAATAAATTACATTGGTTCACGAGGCGGTAGTCCGTCGTACACAAAAATGATGATTTTGTATCCAATTTTATAAAAGTGGATATGGATATAGATTATTAAATTAAAAAAATAAAATATTAGTATATATTTGATATTTTTTTATTATTTTATTATATTTTTAAAATTTTTTAATTATTTAATAGAATAATTAAAACAAAAACTCATAGTTAAAAACTTTACCTTTTCTTCAGCCAACCTCTTTAGGTTTAACCTAGAGCCTTCCTAGATTGGATTTGTGAGCTCAAAAAGGCCTATAGGATGTGGGTATGTAATTAATGAATTAATCTTGGTTGGTCTTGGATTAACCAAAGGGTTTTGGAAGTGTGATGGGGATGGGATAGGGGTGACCTTTTATAACTGAGGTGAGTGGCACACTTGTAATTTTAAAAAACAAAAAGATTTACTCACATTTTTCATGTGCTAAAAGGCTCCAAAATTAACCATTATAGATAATTTAAGATATAAGATAAAAATATGTCCATATTATGGGTTTTATAAATGTTTATAGGTCATTTTAAACCTTATCCTTTTAGTTTAACCCTTGGTAAACTCATTTTCACCTTAACCATGGTAATTAATTTTTATTACTTTTACTATTTATAACGGTAAAAAATTAAGTTTAAATTATTAGAAAATATAAATTATTATTATTCAAAATATGGGATATATTTTTTTCAATTTAAATTCAAATAATTGACATAATTTAATTTAAAATTAGTCTCATGGGCATGATAAAAAACAGTTTTCCAAAGAGAAAAAATTCAAAATAATAAAGACCTTTTTATATCAAAATTCAATATGAAATTGACTATGATGGAATAAATTGGATTTATAGATATATAATTAAAATAAATTTACCTTTAAAACTATCATAAAAAATTGTATCTTGTCAAACATTTTAAAAAAATGATAATTCTTAATAAAAACCAGTATTTTCACTATTCATCAAAAAATTATCTTTTCAGAAAATTCTAAAAAATAAACTCCACAATAATTTTTACATTATAATTTTAAAAATTAAGTTCAAAATTTCAAATAAATTTTCTAAAATTGTCAAAAATTGATTTTAAAATAAGTGCACAAAATGTGACAAAACTGCTTTTAAGAAAAATACAATCTTTAAGCTTAAAATTGGATTTATTTTATATCATGCCTAAAAAACACAAAAGGTGAGTGATAAATATTATAATGAATATATAATAAATATATTTCATTAATATCATTCATAAAAAAGTATTTTTTAAAATTTATTTATGTAAAACACATCTGTGGGTATAAAATAGTATTTTAGAAAAATATTTTCTTTATTTTCAAATGGTTCTTATTTTCATTTCTAATTAGTTGGTCACTAGATAATTCATTTTATATACATATGTAGACCATATATTTTCATAATTTAGTTAATCTTATTCATACCCACCATTCCATTGACTATGTGATAACTATCATATTAAATCATAATATATTAATAGTATGTCGTGTTTCATTTAAATTCAGTGTTTCGTGTAATGCAAGATAAACTCAGTGTTTCATGTAACGCAAAATTTCTAAATGATTAAATTTATTTGAAAAAAAAATATTTCAAAAAATATTAAGGTGTTACATATACTTACTCATGGAGATCATAGGTTGAGAATTGAATTTAATGAGGATGATAATTCAACATGCCTAAATGCAAAGTATTTTAGAAGTTATATATCCATGTACAATCATTGTAGATTTTCTACTTTATATCTTTATTGGAATAGAATTGAAAAGAGTGAGAAATATTCGTTACTAGAGTCTCTAATGGTTTAATTTCCAATATATTTTTTTTATTTTTGAAATAATATATATTTTATGACTAATATTTAATTTATTTAATTGCAGATGGAATATAATTTTTAGTATTTGAAAGATGTTAAAACATGGTGGTTGTATTTTGATTCTGTTAGATGGAGGGATTTTAAATCAAAATGGAGTTTAATTTATATTATTGGGAAATTAAAAAATGAAAACTCATGCCTCAAATATGGGTTTATAGATGTAGAGACCTGGGAAAAGTTTTTCATCAGCAGGTGGGAGGAAGCATTTTTAGTATGACAAGATTATAAAATCAACTTATAAAATTATTTGTTAATTATCTGAAAAATTATTCATTTAATATAATATATCAAGTCTTTAGGATATCTCACCAATATATCCAATTATAGAATATATACCCTCCCAATTTATTATGTAGTGGGTTTTAGTTATTGACGGAGAAGATGATTGCTGAAAATATTATTGAATTAAGAGCTAAATCCAGTTGTGGCTCTAAAGAAGTTAAGTTTGACCCTCCATCCTACCCCACTCACCCTGAAAAATGGAAAAGGGAAATAATGAAAAGAAGGACATGTTTCTTATGAATACAAAAAAATAGTAACTAAGAAGATTATATAAAGATAATTATTATTTTTATTAAATATTTGTGTTTTGTAAATTCATCTCACTATTATAGCATGTTAATATATTATTTTAGAACAACCTTTAAATTTAATCAACATATTGGACCTTTATACCTAAAAAAAGGATACACATTTTGTCTACTTATTTAGGAAATAAAGAACACATGGGCCATGTAAGATGATATGTGGTGGGTGTTGGTATTAGAAAAGTTTATTGGTCATCCTAATATGACATCGAGGGAGACAAAATACAAGGTAGAAATAAATTTTTTGAAGGCTGATCTATGATATTATAATCAATTTATAGATGATAAAATTAAATCATTTTTACATGACCTATTTCTAGATATCTTGAAATATACTCAACCTCTACAAGTTATCCATCCTTCCTATCATGATTCTCCACCTCCTCGTTGTAACCCGACTGTGTATTGTGAGTTGCATAATGTGGATCCACGTTCACATATTTTAGAATGTAGTATCATACATAATCAAGGGGTTTATATACATCACCATATTATGCATTCAGATCAAGTAAGAGTAGTGGTGGATGATATCATTAATTTAAATGCTTCAATTTCATTGTCTACCAAGGAGATGGCCATAGTTGGATTGATTATGTGTCATTTTTTATACTGTACAACTAGTCTTTGTTGCGATATGACATATGAGGTATGTGTTTCTTTTTCAATTTTTATTTACTTTTAATTTTAAATTAATTTTATTTTTTTCTTATATTTTTCTTATATAGGGTTATTTGAAATCTAAGTATTCATTGCAAAATAAACAAAAGTTTTACAACCTGTACCATCATATACTTTTCATATTTCTAAAAAATTAACAAAATTAATAATAAATTCCTTACTATTTGAGAGTAATTATGAGATTTTGATGACTTCTAAAATATGTGGTAGAGATTAATTGTTAATAATATTTGACAAATAAATCATGGATGCTGTTATCAGTGATGATCTCTCTATACATGTGGTCCAATTGTTTTTCATGTAAGTAAATTTTCATTTCAATTTTCATTTAATTAAATTAATATAACTTATAATGATTTTATTAATTTATTATCTAATTAGGTACCTTCACACTTTTTATAAAATATAAGAGATATTTTTTTATGGATTTATGGGTCCATAATTTATTTCAGTGGATGTGTAATACATGAGGGAGAATGTTAGAGTGAAATATATGGCCAGAAGATTGGAAAACACTGATATTTGGTATATGTTCTTTACATTCCTCAAAGGAAAAAAATTCATATAATTATGAACTAATATTAATTATAATATCATTCATACTAAAATTTTTATATTTTTTAGAAATTGGATGCTATTCATATTCTACCAACATGAATACACAACATATTGTATTGTAAATTTTGTAAAAATTATTTTTTTGTAAGTTTTTATGATATTAAATATTATTTGATTGAATAATTAAACCACATTCAAGAATTATTTTAAAATTATTTTTTAGTTTTTTATCCATTTATATATGTATATTTAAAAGTTTAATTTATTTATTTTATTTTAGAAAAATGTTGCATAAAATTTTGAATTATATTTTTATTTGTTTTTTCTACTACTTATTTTGGTTTCATGAAATTTTTGGCTTTGATATGGGTTTTTTATAGGTATTCAGTATTTTATTTCTCTAATATTTTTTTAAAAAATTAATCAAGTTTCTACGTTGGTTATTATAGTAACCATTATCTAGAAGCTTCTCTAATGCATTTTTTCAAGCTTTTCACGCTAGTTTCATTTATGACCATTGTAAAAAATGATTTTAATGTTGTTTTTTAATATATACAATGTAGAAATACTATTTTGAAATTGGTTATACAAAAAAATGATGTTGAAAATCTTTTTTTGGTCCATATTTTTTATACTTTCCTCATTGTTTATTAATAAAACTAATTTAAAACTTATTTTTCATGTTAGTTTTTCATAACCAGCATGAACGAATTACTTTTAATACTAGGTGAAATAAAATCACCTTTTAACCATTGTTAATGGTTAAAAATAACCTATTTTAAAACTGATTTTTCTATTAGTTTCTAAAGAATGTGCAAGAGTAAATTAGAACTCCACTTATCTTATTAGGTAAAAAATGATTCATTTTTAAAGGAATCAGTTTCTCCATAAAAACATTTAAGTCAGGACATTACAATCTATGTAAATTATGAAATTTTAAGTTATAACATCCATATATGTTACTTTAATTTTCATCAGGTACTTTAATATTATTTAATTTTCAAAATAAAATATATTTTCCCTATTTTTCAATATAAAAATTATTATAGAAAAAACATGTAATGACTAGAGATTTCACTATATAAATTCCTTAAATAAATATTGTGTTATATGGTTTTATTTACACATAAAACAGAAGACCAAACAAATATAGAACATCATAAGGTAGTCATTGAATTAGAATGCATAAGCAATAGTAACAGAACAATGAAATTTATATATATATATATATATATATATAAAAACAAAATTAAATTCATCATAAACATCTAACTCAGCTAATATAGCTAAGAAAATAATAAAATATATTTTAAGACTTAAAACTTATTTTATAAAATGTATATTTTTTCAATTTTGATATATTTATGATTTCCAATAATTTTAGAAGAATGGTTAATATACCAAAAAAATGATTCTCTATAAAAAATTATTTTACATTGTATTTAATTATTTTATTTTAAAATTAAGCTTATCAATTTTAGGATGTGGACCTAATAAATTAAAATATTTTTGGATGTATCGTTTTCATATTAGCTTAAGAATAATTTTTGGAGTTTTCCTAAAATAATTGATTTTTAGATGAATAGTGAAGAAATATAGCTTTTTCCAAAATATAGATTTTTTAACTTTATTAGAATAAGGGAAAGGCCTTAAAGTTTATAAAATATTTTAATTAATAAAATATATATATTAAGGGGATAATTATGAAATCTAAAATATTATTTTTGACTTATAAATTCTATATTCGTTAATTTAGAACATAAGTAACATTTTATTAAAATTTAAAAAAAATCATTTGTTTCAATTAATTAAATCTTATCATGGTAAAATTAAGTTTTGGATTTATTTTAATGCTGCATAACTTTAATTTCTTTATAATAAATTGATTACTATCATGAAAGTTAGTAACTATCAAATAATTATCTTATACATAAGTTTAAAGTTTTAAAACACTCTTTTAATTAAAAACAATTTTTATGTGTTATGTGTGTTTTGTTTAAAGTCATATTTTATAATATTTATAAAATAAATTAGGTTAAATGGAGCCCAAATTTGGAATCATCATATTGAAGTTTTTAAATAGGGTTCTACTTATATATTTAGTAATAGAATAATTGACATGATTAATATTTAATTATGAGTAATGAGTTTTTAAATGACTAATCTAAGGTTTCTCAAATTTTTCTAAATTAATGTAACCTTTAAACCTTATAGAAATCAATTATTAGGTTTAAAACTCTTACCTATATTTATTACAAACCTTACCTCACCTAACTCACCTAACTTTCTTGTCATTTAATTCTTACCCCTTAATTAATAATCTTTTCCATAGAAAAGTCTCTCTTCTTCACTTATAAAAGCGGGATCACTTCCAACATTTCCATACTCCACTAATATTTCAACATTTTCTTAAATACCTTCCAAAATTACCTCTACTTGAATTAATTTACATTCCCTAAATCCCCTGATCAGCACAAATTTTTCTAATTCATTCAAATCTAAGGCCTTTATCAAGAAAAAGTTCAAGGTCCCAATGTAGGTATCACATATTTCTTGACATTTATTTATTATTAATTACTTTATAAAACTACCATAAACATAGTATAATTATAAAATCAGAATAATTAGTGTGATTATATGTTATTATAATAATGTTAAAATAATTGTCTATTCTCTTACATCTATTATGAAAACACGGACTATCGTTAGTATGAGTGCGCAGATTACCACCTCCACAAAGTGATGCTTTGAATTTTTCATCACAAACATTAATGGATGGTTAAAAAATGTTATTTAATTAGATAATATAGTATTTATAAAATTTTAATGATTCTAAAATTTGAAGATATTTTATTTTCTACTTTCTTTCCATTCTATAAAAACTACAGCATCATCTGTGTGTATGTGCAGACTACCAACTCCATGATATGACGTTTTTATTTTTTAAATATAAAATAACATGAATATAATTAAAATATATTTAATGCGTAAAAATTATTAGTTAATAAACCATTAGATATATTCAATAATTAATATTATCAAAAAGTAGTTATAGTAAATTTAACCGTAAAAAAAGATATATTAATGTAACTTTAATAAATTGAGTCCATTAATAGGGAACCTATTTAACTATATGTATTATGTGATAATATAATATTAAATGACATAATAAAATTCAATTTTGGAGATTATGAAACTATCTTACAACACATTTGACCAAGGTCATCAAACCAAATGTATTACGAATAAATTAACCGAACAACCTAGAGTGATCGATATAAGTGGAAACTATATTAAAAATAAGTACCAAAATATAGTAAATAGACCATAAAAAATTAAATATAGATTAATAAATTTATTTGATATATAAATAATTAACTTAATTTAATTATTTAGGAAGTTAAGTTCAAGTTCATAACACTTTCAGACACAGGTAAGGGTTTTTCTTCTCACCTTCTTTTCATTGAGACATGTTTTATTATTATACAAAAAATCCTATTGTGTATATGATTCCAAATAATTTATTTTTTCATAATCCATGATTTAATGCATGGTATTTAAAGAATCGTTTTATTTTCAATCTTCCAATGAATTTTGATTTAAAAATTACTAAATTTGTTAGGGGTTTTTGAGACTCAAATCTTTTCCTTATTATATAATCACTCTTATTTGACTATAATCTTTTAAAATTGGTCTATTATTACCTATAATTATTTTATGTTTTATCTTCACCTTATTTTATAGGGAAAACATATTTCACACCAAATACTTCTTCCATAATGATTTTATTGTTTTTTTTAATTTATTTTTTAAAGAATACTTACCACTTATTTTAATGGATTTTCTTCCATATACATGTTTTAATTACTAATAATTTTCTCCTTTACCTAGTAGAAACTAAAATTGTTTTTATCTCCAATGATCATTTTAGGCCCCTTTATTAATTTTAAAATAAAGTTTTCTCATTATTTTTAACAATGGGAGTTTTCATCAAGGTTATTTTAAAATTGTCAATAGGTTTTTCCATCTTTTCAAAATAAATCATTTTATCATCTACTCCAAATTTTATTTTGATATACTTTATATATTTTTTTGAATGTTCCTTCATTAAATAATATTTTTAAAAGTATTATTTTTAAAATTATTTTAACCCTTTTTTCAAACATTATGTATTTTTCAAGCGTCCATTATTAAAGGTTCTTTTAAAATTAAAATATTTTCAATTATTTTCAATTATCATTTTTAATAAACATTATGTCTTTTCAAGGATGTTTTATTTTTTACTCTATATGTTAATTTTTTCATAGGTCTTCTATTTCCCTTCAAAAAAATGTATTTTTGAAAGTAATTCTTACTTCGATGTTTTAAAAGGTTTTGTGAAATCTTTTATTTTCACTTATATTTACCCTCCAAGGTTTATATTTCATGAAGAGATGTTTTTATCACCATTAATATGTTATTATTATATGATTTAATTTTTAAAATTATAAATTTTTTGTTCTATGACTTATTATGTTCATATTATGTGATGTTTTAGAATGTTGTAAGAAACACATTATTCTTTTTTCATGGGTTCTTTATAAGATGATGATGGTTTAATTTTTAAGTGGCACACAAATTTATGGATTTGGATATGGGATGAACCTATATATACTTCCAATGAATTGGGTAAGGGATTATATATCATGAGATAGAAATTTTATACGAATAGGTTAGTGAGTTGTTAGGTTTGCAAAGGGTGGTTGTTATGGAATTAATATCTACTCACAATTTTACATGTGAACAAGTTATCGAGTTACTAGGTTCAAAAATGATGATTGTGATAGAATTAATCACTACTAAAAAATTTATGTGTGAATAGGATTGTGGGTATCAAGGTTCACAAATGGTGAGTGTGATGGTGTTAAGATCTACTCATAATTTTACATGTGAACAGGTTAGCATGTATCTAGGTTCACAATGATAATAAATTCCAAATTTATGACTGTGCCACATTTTATTATTGTTTATCATGTTATGTTTTCATGATTAGGCCTTATTTTTAGTGTATATCTAAATTTTATGTTATGATCATATTTTTCTAGTTATTGATATGTATTTTGATTCAAGTCATAACTTTGAAACATCCTTAACTTATTTTTATGATCTAATGTTTCTTTATCATTTTCTATAATTATAATATAAGTTATTCTTATCTCTTATTAAGATATTTAAGTATTCTTCTTGTTCTCCTTTATGTTTATGATCTGACACTTTATGATATGTTTTTTTCCTTACTGCGAATCTAATCTCATCTGTTTCTTATGTTTCCATTCCCCAGATAATGGAAATGATTGTATCATATGAGATATGTATTAAAGGTTCTATAGGAGCATAATTATGGAGAAATGTTCACACATTTAATAAATTATGGTGTTTATATAGATCATCCATAATACACTAAACATTTCATCCTTTGGTTTGTGCGACTGTTTGTGAGATGTATTATTTATATCATTATATTAAATTATTATTTGTGTATGTTTATATTAAATCACTATATTTGGTATTAGAGTGGGGTTTTGTAATTTTTTGATAAGTTTAGCTATTTTTGGTGAATCGTTTTGTTATATTTGTGGTTATGGTTAGAGAACCTTTGTGAAAACCATATAGATTAGTCTAAGTATAGGATGATATTTGAGAATATTGGTAATGTATTAAGTATATCACTTTACCTAGAATCACAACCTTTATTGGATACTAGAAAGTGGATGCGGCTGTGGGATAGATGCACCTAAGGGTAATAACCCGAAAAAGTGTTGGTTGAGCATTGACTCAATCATCACTCTCATGCATGATGAGTAGGTATAAGACTATACATCTAGCTAGAAACTCCTGGGGGTTATGATTTGGTTGATTGCATTTTCTTTATGAACTAATATGAAAGATTGATTTCCTAGTTACTTTGATGGATTATGTGAATAATTATGAGAAAACCCAACCAAAATATAAACCAAGAGTAATATGGGTTGAATTGAAAGTATCTTAGTCTACAATTTGGGTATCATATACATTCATAAGAAGTAATATTCCAAATTTATGTATTTTTCAACTTTGATCCTCTTTAGATACTTTTGATCACTCGTGATTAACAATTTTTTTTGTTTGATTAGGTGGTATGAAGTTCATTTAATGTTTTAATTTTTTATTTCAGAATATTATATATCTATTATCAAAATGGAAGGGAGTAAATCTAACCTAACTCTCTTATCCCTCTTGGATTATTTAACTTCAATCATTATTGAAAAATTTAGTTCGAGTGATCCTCCCACATTTTTTACAATTCATATCGCTTAAAATATACTTTAAAACATATCCTACTCTCCTATTATTCTTTAATATTATTATGATAAATAGTAAGATTTTATCTATATTTTAAATACTCAAGTCTCTAATTTTTATCAATTTGGTAATTACTATAAAATAATTTATCAGTATTTTATAATATCACAAACCAAATTATGTTTTAATATCCTTTATAAATCTATAGATAAAGGTTGTCTTTATGTAGCACATATCTATCTTATTTTAAAAATTAAATTATTTTTTACATATTTATGAAACTAATAAAGTTCTCAACCATTCCACTCAAATCATGTATGAATTTTTTATGGAAAATAATTCAGGAATGAAATTTCAAAACTACAAGTTCAAAATCCACAACTATATAAAACCATTTTACATTTCTCAAACACATTTCAACAAAGGATTCCACTAATATTCTTAGTTATAGGAATTTATAGAATTTAGAAACCTTATGATGCATTGTGTCAATATATGGACATGACATAATGCACCTTTGAGCCTCCAAAAGTGATAACATAATTAGAGCATCTGGTGATCTTCATTTTAAAAATTTATTCATCTACAAAATCATATAACTCATAACACAATAAGGAATCATATTGGGATAAATGTTTGAAAATTGTAATATATACCTAAATAAGGGAAAATATGGGTATCATGGTTTTACATAAGATATTAAGGTATACATATAATATTAAATTATATCTTGGTTAATTATTATATTTATATACCCTTAAGTATTTTTATTAGTAAGTGATAATTAAAATTGTCAGGATGTGATTTATTTAAGGTTGGAAAAATGTAAGAAACTAAGATTTCACTTTATAGTATCCTTAAATAAATATTTTTTTCTATGGTTTTCTCCACAAAAAACATTAAAAACCAAAAAAAATATAGATCACTGTATGGTATCTGTAGAATAATTAGGTATAAATAGTGGTAACAAAATTATGAAATATATATATATAATAACAAAACAAAACAAAATTCTACTTAAACATTGAACACAATTAGTACAACTAATCAACTATTAAAATATATCTTTATTCTTAAAATTTATTTTATAAAATGGATATTTTTTCCATGTTTGATATATTTATGATTATCATAAATTTTAGAAGAATAGTTAATATACCAAGAAATGATTCCCTAGAAAAATGATTTTTCCTAATATTTTGTGATTTTATTTTAAAGTTAAGTTTATTAATTTTAGGATGAAAATTTGAAAAAAAAATTATTTATATATTTACCATATTCATATTATCTTAAGATAATTTTCAGGAATTTTTCTAAAGTAATTGATTTTTAGGTGGATAGTGAAAAAAATATAGTTTTTTCGAAAACGAAAAATTTCATCACATTACTAATATATGTGCAAGTAATAAAAATTTATAAAATATTTTAATTGATCAAATATATATTTTAAGGGTATAATTAGGAAATATAAAATGTTATTTTGAACTTATAAATTCAATTTTTAATATTTTAGGACTTAAGAACCATTTAATTAGAATTTTAAAAATGGTTTTCATTTGTTACATTAAATTAATTGTTTTCCTAGTAAAATTAAGTTTTGGATTGATTTTAAATCCACATACCTCTAATTTTTTTTATAATAAATTAATTATTATCATTAAAATTAGTAGCGTTCAAAAAATTATCTTATACATAAGTTTAATGTTTAAAAAGACTCTTTTAATTAAAAACAATGTTTATTTGTTTTGTGTGTTTAATTTAAAATCATATTTTCTCATATTTATGAAATTATTAGGTTAAATGGATTCTAAATTAATAATCATCATGTTGAAATCTGTTAATATAGGCATAATTATATTTTTAGTAATAATATAATTGACATGAATAATATTTAATTAAGAGTGAAGAGTGTTTAGATGGCTAATCTAAGGTGACTCAAATTTTCCTAAATTAACATGACCTTTAGACCCTATAAAAATAAATTATTTGGTTTTAAATTATTACCTTCATGTCTTATAACTATTACTCACCTAACTAACCAAAATTTCATTCCATTCCATTATTACCCCTTACTTAACATTCATTTCCATGGAAAATTCGGTCTTCTTCACATATTAAAGGGGGTCACTTTCCCCTTTAAAAACTCCACTACTGCTTAAAAATTTCATTAAAAATATACCAAAATTTACTCCCCTTGGATTCATTTTCATTCCCTAATTCCCTTAGTCACCATAAATTAGCCTAAGTATCCAAAATCTAAGGCCATTATTAAGACAAAGTTCAAGGTCTCAACATAGGTATCACATCTCTATTAATATTTCTATTTTATTCTATCCTTTATAAACCTAACATAACCATATTATAATAATAATATTAGAATAATTGTTTTTTGATATGTTATTATAATAATGGTACAACCACTACTTATTCTCTTCTATCTACCAAGAGAAATAAGAATCATTGTTAGTGATTGTGTGTGAGGATTATTTCCTCCATGAAGTTACACTTTCAATTTTTCATCATAACCATATGATATTTTATTTTCTATATTCTTTCTGTTATATAAAAATAAAAGTGTTGTCTCTGTGTATATGTAGAATGCCAACTCTATGAGATGGTGTTTCTTTTTTTCATATCAACTAACATGAATAAACATGAACATGTATTTAAAGTATAAAAATTATTATTTAATAAACCATAAACATTATATAATTATAATATTATGCATTCCAGAAGTAATATTATCAATAAATATTGGTAGTAAATTTAACTGCTGAAAAGAACATATTAATTTAACCTTTATAAATTAATTAAATTCATAGAGAACCTATTTAACTATATAAATTATGTGATAAAAGAACATAATAATTTTAAATTTTTGAGATTATGAAACTATTTTATAATACTTTTACCTTGGTTAACATCCCAAAATTATTACAAATAAATTTACCGAACAACCCCTGAGTGACTAATGTAAGTGGAAACTATAAAAAAATAAGTAACAAAATATAATAAATAGACTTTATAAAATTAAATATTTATGAATAAGGTTCTTGGGTATATATCCAATTAATTTAATTAAAATATTCAGGAAGTTAAGTGTAAGTAAACAATTCTTTCAGATACAGGTAAGGGTTTTTCATCTCAAATTATTTTCATTAAGACATTTATTAATGTTATAATCCAGTTTTTTCTTCATATGGTGTATATACTTCCCAAGAATTTATTTTTAAATACTCAATAATTTGATTCATGGTATTTATAGAATTATATTATTTTAAAGCTTCCAATGACTTTTAAATTAAACATTACTAAAGTTATAAAGGGTTTTTGCAACTCAAATCTTTTCTTGGGGTCATAATTACACTTCTTTAACAATAATATTTCAAGATTAATCAATTATAACCTATAATGATGTTATTTTTTATTTCTACCTTATTTTATAGGGAAATCATGTTTCACACGAAATTATTCTTCCTTGATAATTTTATTGTTTCGTTAAAATACATTTTTGTTAAGAATAATTCCTAATTATTTAAATGGATTTTTCTTCCATAACCATGTTTTTAATTCCCAATAATGTTATCATTTTACTCATGGAAACTCAATTTTTTATTCCCAATGATACTTTTATTCCACTTTATTCATTTTAAAATTAAGGTTTCACTATCTTTTTAACTATATGGGTTATCAACATGGTTATTTCAAAATGTTCAAAAGTATTTTCTATATTTTCAACATAAAAATTTTTATTATCCACTACAAATTTTATTTTGATAACCTTTATATATATTTTCAAAATTTTATTATTGAATAATCTTTTTAAAATTAAAAATTTTCCTTTTTTTGAATACTTTTTGTATTTTTCAATTCTCCATTATTAAAGGTTCCTTTAAAAGAAACTTTTTTCAAAGTGTTTTCACTTATTATTTTTCATAACCTTTATGTATTTTCAAAGATGTTATTTTTGGATATATTTATATTAATATTTTCATAATTCTTCTCTTTCCCTTCACAAAAATGTATTTTTAAATGTAATTGTTACTTCATTGTTTTAAAAGGTTTTGTGAAATATTTCATATTTTCACTTATATTTATCCTACAAGGTTTTTCTATCATGAAGGGATTTTTTTATCACCATTTATATGTTATTATGATTTAATTTGGAAAATGAGAGTTTTGATGTTCTATGATTTCTTATTTTCATACTATGTGACTTTTTTTAATATTCTAAGAAACCCATTATTTATTTTTCAGGGTTTATTTATGAGATGATTAATGTTTTGTTTTCAAGTGGCACATAAATGTATGGATTATAATATGGGAGGTACCTATAACTTCCTAAAATTCATTGGATAAAGGATTATATCTCATGAGATAGAAATATTAATTTAATAGGTTAGTGATTAGCTAGGTTTGCAAAGGGTGATTGTGATGGGGTTATGATCTACTCACAATTTTATGTGTAAACATGTTATAAAGTCACTAGGTTTAAAAATGGTGATTGTGATTATGTTAATCAATAATTACAATTTTACATGTGAATAGGTTAGTGAGTAGCTAGGTTCAAAAATGGTGAGTGTGATGGCATTAAGATCTACTCATAATTTTACATATGAATAGGTTGGTGAGTAGCTAGGCTCACAGTGATAATAAATCCAATTTTTATGATTGTGAAAAAAATCAAGTTTTTATCGTGTTATGAAAAGTTTCATTATGATTCTTTATTTTTAATGTATTATACACTTTTATGACATGCTCTCATGTTTTTGGTAATTGATATTTATTTTGATCCATGTCATAACATTTACACATCCATAACTTATTTTTATAATCTTATGTTTCTTTATCATGTTATATGATTATAATTTATGGAATTATGATCTATAATTAAGATATTAAAGTCTTCCTCATATTCTTCTTCTTCATGTTTATGATCTAACACTTAATGATATGTTTTCCCTTACTAAGAATCTAGTCTCACCCCTTTCTTATGTTTATATTCCCTACGTTATGAAAATGATTATATAATGTGGAATATGTAGTAAAGGGTCTAAATATGATTGATTATGGAGAAATTCTCTAAATTGTAGTAAATTAGTATATTTATGTAGCTAATATCCAAGACAACCAGCCTTTCAGTCTTTGGGTTATATGGATATTTGTGAAATATATTATTTATATCATCAAATCAATGTATTATTTATGAATTTTTATCTTGGGATGTTATAGTTGGTATCAAAGTAGGGTTTAGTTATTTAGGATATCAGTTTATTTTTTAGATATATTTTTTAGTTTACTTTGGTGTTTATGTTAGGGAACCTTAGTGAAAACCCTAGAGGTGAGTCTAAATATAAGATGAAATATTAAAATAGTGTTAATGTATTAATTATATGGTTTTCCCTAGAAACATATCCCTATATGGATAATGTTAAGTGGATGTGGATATGTAATAGATGCACCTAGGGGTAATCAACAAGAGAAGGTTTGGTTGAGCATTGAATCGATTATTACCCTAATGCATAGTGATTATACCTAAGACTACACACCTAGATAGACAACACTTGGAGATAATATTTAGTTGATTACATTCTCTTTCTGAACAACTATACAGGATTTATTTCCTAGTTACTTTGAGGTATTGGGTTAATAAGTATGAGAAAAAACCAACCTAAAGATGAATCAATAGTGATATAGGTAAAATTGAAAGTATCCTAGTTTAAAATTTGGGAATCTTAGACATTCATAAGATGGACTATTCCAAATTTATATTTTTTTTATACTTTTATCCACTTTAGATACTATTTATCCCTCATGATTTACTTTTTTGGTTTGTTTGATTAAGTGATAGGTAGTTAATTTGATGTATTAATCTTTTATTTAAATATATTAAATATCTATTATCAAAATAGAATGGATAAATTATTTTATGACTCTCTTATCCCTCCCAAATGATTTAATTGCAATAATTATTGAAAAATATAGTTCAAGTGATTCTTCCACATTTTCTATAATTCATATCAATTGCAAGTTACTTTACAACATATCCAACTTTCCTATTATTCATAAATATTATTATGGGACAAGAAAATATTTTAGCCATATTTAAAATACTCAACTCACTGTTATTTCTCAATTTGAGAATTACCACAGTGGACTTTATAGATATTTTTCAATGTCACAAACCAAAATAGGTCTTACCATACCTTATAAAGCTGTGTAGGAGGTTGATCTTTGGGAATAATATATCTATCTTATTTTACAAATTAAAGTATGTTTTACATATTTCTATAACCAATCCTATTTTCAACCATTCTACTTAGATCATGTATAGAATATTTATAAAAAATAAGTCTAGAATGAAATTTAAAAACTATAATTTCAAAATACAAATCTACATAGAACCATTTTTTATTTCACTCACACATTTCAAAAAGGATGTAACTTTTGTGCTTGGTCATAAGAATTTATAGAATTTATAAACCTTATGATGCACTGTGTCAACTCATGGACATAACCAAATGCACCTTTGAGCCTCAAAAAGTGAAAATAGAATTGGATCATGTAGTGATATTCATTTTAAAAGGGTATTACTCTATAAACTCATGTGACTCATAACCCAATAAGGAATCATATTGGAAGAAGTGCTTGAAAATCATAATATATTTTTAAAATAAGGGAAAAGGTGAGTCTAGTAGTTTTAACTAAGATATTAAGGTATAAATATCATATAAAATTATATCTTGGGATATGATTATATTCATATACCCTAAAGTATTGTTCTTAATAAGTGATAATTCTAATTGTGTGGATGTAATTTATTTAAGGTTGGTCCAATGTAACAAATCTATAATTTACTATATATTTTCCTTAAATAAATATTGTGTTCTATGGTTTTCTCCACACACAACACTAAAAACTAAGAAAATATATACCACTATAATGTTTCTATATAATTGTCAAGTATAAATAGTGGTAACATAATTATGATATATATATATATATATGTGAACAAAAAAATCATCTTAAACATCAAAATCAATTAGTATAGCTAAGAAACTGATAAAATATCTTTTTATGATTAGAATTTATTTTATAAAATGGATAGTTTTCCATGTTTTATATATTTATAATGGGTACTAATTTTAGAAGAATAGTTAATATACCAAAAAAATATTCCTTATAAAAAACTATTTTTCAAAATATTTTATTATTTTATTTCAAATTTAAATTTATCAATTTTAGGATGTAAATTTAAAAAAAATTAAGATAATTTATTTATTTATCATGTTTATATAAGATTAAGATATTTTTTTTGAATTTTTCAAAAATAATTAATTTTTAGTTGAATAGTGAAAAAAATACATTGTTTCCAAAATGGTTACTTTTAACACTTTATCAGTATATGTGCAAGGAATAAAAGTTTATAAAATATTTTAATTAAAAAAATATATATTTTAAAAATATAATTATGAAATCTAAAATATTATTTTGAACTTATAAATTCTATTTTTAATATTTTAGGACTTAAGTAACATTTATTTTAATTTAAAATGTATTTTATTTAGTTTCATTTAGTTATATATTTTCATGGTAAAATTCATTTTTGGGTTTATTTTAATGACACATACCTTTAATATATTTTATAATAAATTAATTACTATGTTTAAATTCAGTAACCATCTGAGATTTATCTTATACATAAGTTTAATGTTTAAAAATAATTTTTATGTGTTATGAGTGTTTAATTTAAAATAAAATTTTCTTATATTTATGAAATTAATTAGGTTAAATGGATCCAAAATTATTAGTTAGTGTATTTAAATTTGTTAATATTGGTATACTTATATTTTTAGTAACAATATAATTAACAATATTAATACTTAATTAAAAGTAATGAGTGTTTAAAAGACTAGTCTAAGGTGGCTTGAATTTTTATAAATTAACATGATCTTTTGACCTTATAGAAATCGATTTTTTGGTTTTAAATTTTTAACTACATTTATTACCAACCTTACCTCACCTAACTCACCAAACATTCATGTCATTCCATTCTTACCCCTTACTTAACATT
Organism: Viscum album; assembly: GCA_963277665.1. NCBI lineage: Eukaryota > Viridiplantae > Streptophyta > Magnoliopsida > Santalales > Viscaceae > Viscum > Viscum album. The sequence goes on from OY728164.1 coordinate 156,676,774, forward strand.
ATTTTATATGGAAAAGTATCTCTTCTTAACTCATAAAAGGGGGACCACTTCTACCCTTTCAATAATCCACTCTTAATTATAAATTTCTTTTCAATTATACCCGAATTTCCTATCCCTAAATTCCTTTACACACCCTAATTACTCTAGTCACAAAACAATATCTTAATTCCCTCAAATATAAGGTTTTTATCAATAAGAAGTTCAAGGTCTCAATGCAGGTATCACATCTTTATTAATGTTTCTTTATTTTTATTTACTTTATAAACCTACCATAACCAAATTATAGTAATAAAATCATCATAATTAGTGTTTTTAGATCTTATTATAATAATGGTACAACCATTATTTATTATCTTCCATCTACTAATAAAAACAAGAATCGTTGTTGGTGCATGTGTGAGGATTACTGCCTCCACGAAGCAACACTTTCAATTTTTCATCACAAAATTTCATGGATTTTTTAAAAAGGTTATTTAATAAGATGATATTATATTTATAAAATTTTAATTATTTTAAATTGATAAGATATTTTATTTTATAATTTATTTCCATTCTATGAAAACAGGGGCGTCATCTGTGTGTACGTGAGGACAACTGCCTCCATGAGATGACATTTCTCTTTATTTTTTCAATTTAAACTAACCTAAATGTACTTAAACATGTATTTAATTTAATAAGTCTTATTTATTATACCATTAACATTATTTAATGATAATATTACACATTTCATAATTAATATTAGCAATAAATAGTTATAGTAAATTTAACCACTAAAAAAGACATATTAATGTAACTTTGCTAAATTGATTCCGTTCATGGAGAACCTATTTAACTATATAAATTGTGTGATAATAGAATATTAAAGTACATAATAATTTTAAATTTTAGATATTATTAAACTATTTTTTAACACTTTGACCATTTTCAACAAACTAAAAGTATTATGAATAAATTAACCTAACAACCTTGAGTGACCAACATAAGAAGAAAATATATAAAAAATAAGTACAAAAAGATAATAAATAGACCTCATAAAATTAAATATATTTGAATAAGTTTCTTGGGTATATATCTAATAAAATTAATTTAATTATTTAAGAAGTTAAGTGAAAGTGCATAACGCTTTCATACAAAAGTAAGAGTTTGTAATCTCAACTTCTTTTCATTAAGATATGTTTTAATGTTATACACTAATTTCATATTCCTATGGTGTATATAATGACTAAGAATTTATTTTGGAATAATATATGATTTAATAAATTTAATTTATAAAATCATATGATTTTTAACCATCCAATAACTTTTTATTCAAAAATTACTAAAGTCATAAGGGTTTTTTGATACTCGTATCCTTTCATTGGCTCATAATCACTCTTCTTTGACTATAATATTTCAAGATTTATTTATTGTAACCTATAATGAAGTTATGTTTTATTTAAATATTTTTTCTGTGGAAATGATGTTTCACACTAAGGTATTTTTCCTTGATGATTCTATTACTTCATTAAAATGCATTTTTATTAAGAATAATTTCCACTTCTTTTAATGTATTTTTCTTCCGTATCCATGTTTTTACCTCCCAAAAATGTTCTAATTTCCTTTGTGGAAACTAATTTTTTTTATCTCCAATGATCCTTTAATTCCTTCTTGTTCATTTTGAAACAAATATTTCTCCATATTTTTGATGATGTAGGTTTTCAATAAGGTTATTTCAAAATGTTTAAAAGGTTTTTTTATATTTTAAAAATAAAAAAAATATCATTCAATCAACATTTTATTTTGAAAAACATTATTTATTTTTTCAAGGATATATTATTTTATATTTTTTTATAAGTAATAGTTTTCAAATTATTTTCACTTTTTTTAAACATTATGTCTTTTTTAAGTCTCCATTTTTAAAGGTTCTTTTAAAATTAAAAGTTTTAAAAGTATTTTCACTTATCATTTTTTATAACCTTAATGAATTTTGAAGGATTTTTTATTTATAACTTATATTAAGGATTTTATGTGTATTATATTTCTTTTTAAAAAATTATTTTTTAAATTAATTTCTTCTTCTATATTTTCAAGGGTTTGGGGAAATATTTTTTTATTTTCACTTATATTTTCCTTTAAATGTTTATATTTCATGAAGAAATATTTTGATAACCCTTTATATGTTATTATGATATGATTTCATTTTTAAAATTAGATTTTTGACTTTATATGATTTCTTAATTTCTTATTATGTGATTTTTTTAATGTTTTAAGAAAACCCATTATTTTTTTATTGGGCTCTTTATGTGATTATGAATGTTTTATTTTTTAGTTGGAACACAAATGTAAAGATTATGAGATGGGTGAGACCTATATATCCCTCAAATTTCTTGGTTAAATTATTATATCTCATGAGATGGAAATGTTATGTGAATAGGTTACTGAGTAGCTAGGTTCATAAAGGGTGAGTGTGATGGTGTTAAGTTCTACTCATAATTTTACATGTGAATAGGTTAACGAGTCACTAGGTTTGAAAAGGGTGAGTGTGATGGTGTTATGATCTACTCTAAATTTTATGTGTGAATATATTAGTAAGTAATTAGGTTCACAATGGGTGAGTGTGATGGCATTAATATCTACTCATAATTTTAAATGTGAACATGTCAGCGAGTAGTCAAATTTATAATGATAAGAAATACTATGTTTATGATTATGCCATATTTTCAAATTTTTATCATGTTATTATGAGTTTTCATGATTATTCCTTACTTGTAAATTATTTTTCACTTTTATATCATGCTCATATGTTTCTTCTTATTCATATGTATTTTGAGCTAAGTCATAACGTTTACACATCCTTAACTTATTTTTATAATCTTATGTTGCTTTATCATGTTATATGATTATCATATATGGTCTTATGGTCTCTTATTAAGATATTTAAGTCTATATAATATTCTCCTTCATGTTTATGATATGATTCTTTATGATATGTTTTTCCCTTACTAAGCATCTAAGATCACGATTTTATTTTTTTCCATTCCCTAGTTTATGAAGATTATTATATCGTGTAAAATATATAGTAAAGGATATATATAAAAATTATTATTGAGAAATGTGTTCATGTATGGAAAATTATTATTTTTATGTAGCGAATATTCAAAACACTTAACATTTCAGCCTTTGTGTAGTGTGACTGTTTGTGAGATGTATTATTCATATCATCATATCAATATATTATTTATTTATGTTTATCTTGGGTCACTATACTTTTCATTATCATTTTACCATATATAACCTAAATATTTATTGATTCTAATTATTTGTGAGCATTTATATGATCAATGGATTTTACTAAATCATTAAGCAATATAAAAATACATTTTCAAATGAATTCTTATCAATGTGAATGACATCATTATTATGATATAATAAATTAAATTACCAAAAAGAAAGTTTATAAATATGTTTTTTATTCCGTTATTATGTTCTAATGATATATTATATGGTAAAAAAATATTTTCTCACCAATTTTCAGGTAATAATATTTTATGAACTCTATATCAATGTTTGATACATATGATAATTTTTCTGATCAAGATAATAATTTTAAGGGAGGCCACAAATCTATTTTTCTATTGAATCATTCCTTGTTAACCTAAAATCTCTGATATGTACTAAGAAATTAAAGATGATACATGTAAAACTATTTTTTACTATATGGTAGTTAATAATAATAAAAATCAAAATCATAAAATAGACAATCTAAACTAGCGTAAGTGTTCCAACCAAAAAAAATCCTTGACCTGGTCATTAATCATCCACATATTGTAAGAACGTGATCAAAACTTTTTTGCTGTAGAAGAATCTTATGTTTAAACACCATCCTTCTATAACTCTTATAACTCTAAGATTATAGAATGAATGTAGATATCGATGTCATTTCTAGGTATCTACTTTCTAAGAATAATCATTGATATCCTAAATGAATTTTCTTGTGTACACATCCAGGGAGGTAGATTATAAGGGATTAAAACAACTGAACATAAGATATAATTTATACTTAAATTCCTAATAGGATTTAATCGATTATTTTTTAACCCTAAACACATATTTCTAGAATTAGAAGATAAATTTTCATGCAATGAATCGAAGGTCCTCTATGACTTTGAATCTCTTGGAAGTCACATAATACCACCATTATTTTTATTCAAGGTATGAAAATATATATGATTAGTAGTTTCAAAAGATATAAATAATCTTTGAAAACATGGTTTTGAAGGAAATTAATTTAAATTTTTTATAATAAATTTCTTTTTCTGCTTCTTAATTGTAGTATATCAATTCATACATGCATCATTATTTATTGACTTCTATATAAAATAATAACATATTTTTCAATCTAATATTTTTTAATTCTCTCCCAATATATAACAAAATCATTGGGATATGTATATATCTTCATATAACTATTCAAAATCTTATTAAAAACATTTTTAATCTTATAAAATGATTTAGGGATCTACCCCTTAACAAAATCATTATATAAAAATTCTAATATCATCAATATTGATTTATCTATAATTCCATGTATTCACTTGATATTATGTGAATTTAAAATAAAATACAACTTTGAATACTTTATGCATCCACTATATAATTCTTGATTTCCATGTCTAATTAATTCATAAAATGCTTTTTTTCTTAGATAAGTTTCCCATGTATTTTTCTACTAAATATCATCCAATAATGTATTACCATCTTCATCAGGTAGTCCTATAGTTATGAAAACAACATTTATCAAGTTATTATCTATAACATCAATATAATAATATATTTATGTGTTTCAATGTTAATTATGTTTCCCTATAATGTCAAAAACATCATTTAGAAAACTCTATATTACATTTTCTACTATTTGTGGGCAGCTTGTTTATTCTATTAATAGATATAGATGCTTGAACTTTCTATAACATTTTATTCCTTATTCCAAATACACTACCTATATTTATTTGGAAACTATTTCAATATAAAGTTATCAAATAATTTATGTCTCTTCAATCATCATCTGAAATTATAATATAGACCTAGACATTTTATTCTCCCATCCAAAAATTGGTTTTCAATTTCAAAATCTAAAAACATATCCAAACCCATAACATATTTAAGTGTGGTATAGGGTAATTTAATCCAAATTTTGTCTATATTTAATTGATTTCATACAATTTAAGATAAAAAATTATATATAAATATGTAAGAATAAATTAATATATTTTAATTAAAAAATTAATACAGTCCTAATTTTTAAAATTATAAAAAAATATTCATAAATAATTTTTAATAATAAGCTTTTTTATTTAAAAAGAAAAATTTATTTTGAATGGTTAATTTAAAACAAATTTGATCTTTTAAATGAATTTAAAAACTATTTCATTTCAAATCAAACATATAAAACAATTCCCTTTAATACTTTATACTTTTTAAATAAATTATCATAAATTATATAACAAAGAGATTCTCGATCAAAAATAAAAAAAAATATCTTAAATATAATAAATATAAGAACAATCCTTCAAAATAAATCAAACAAATTAACAATCATTTAACATTATAAAATTTCAATATACCTAATAAAATAAAAACTAAAAGTCTTTATCTATAAAACTAGACAATTTCCAATAAATTTTAATCATTTCCAAAACTATTCTGGTTTAATAAAACCATCCCTAAATAAAAATTGAAATTGAACCTATGAATTCTAAAATTTTGAAACTTAGTGAAAGTACCCTTTTGAAAACATTCACTCACCCATATAAATAATACATAATACCCAAAATGAATCCAGTCACTATTCTGTGTCAAAGAGATATAGTTATTCTCAAAAACATTTTTTGGAATCAAAGGACCACCTTTCAATCAAATCAATTTTTTGGACAAGTTCAATTTTTAAATCATATCAAACTAAATTCAAATATATTTCAATTCATAATTAAAAAATATGACTCCCATTTGTATAAAACTTAACTTTAAATATCATAAAATGTGGTTTTATTTTTTCTAAAAAATACTTTATTTACTTTTTAAAATTACTTCCAAAAATTGCATCCAAATTATATTAAACTTCTAAACTATCAAAATATACATTATTCATTTTTAAAATTTGCTTAAATAACTCTTTAAATTATTTTACACCTCATAAAATAAGTTTCAAAATATTTTAAATGACAAACATAATGTTTAAGAGCATACATTTATACTAAAAACTAAAAATATTACATCAATTCAAATCCTATAAGAGAAATAAAATTACATATTAATTATATATATTTCAATAATATTAATTTGAAAATACATGAAAATTAAAATTGATAAAATAAATTAGTTTTGTTAAAAAATTCCACATTATTAAGTCAAAACTATTTATACCAGGGTAAATATTAAATATGGAATGAAAATGATTGAATTTGTTATACTTTAGAAATGAAACTCAGTGGAACAATGGCATGGGAAAATATGATTGATTGAGCTAGTGGTGATAGGTGATATGATTTAGTGGGTTGAATGTAATAAATAGTATTGAGCAGGTTGATGGGGATAAGAGAGTGTGACAGTAAAGTGTGAGGTTAATAGGGTAAAGTTAGTGCTAATGAATGAACATGGAAGGGGAGAGGGATTCCAAGATATTTTTTTTAAAAATAGCATCATTTTTTAAAAACTGTAGCAAATTGATAATGTAAAATATATTTTAAAATTTTATAAGTGATTTAACAAAACCGCCTCTAATTAAAATAATTTTTTTTGTTTTTTTAGCAGTGGTTTTATAAGAAACTATAAAACAGTTTATTCTTATAGTATAAGACACTGGCTTATCCTAGTTGTATGAAGTTTAATAAACATGAATTTTTTATGTGTTTATTTCATAAAAAAATGATGTATGAATTTAATATTAGTGGGATTGAATATGTGATTTCTTTTTTAAATTACTTTCATCAGGATAGTGAAAACATTCCCAAAATGACTCCATGACATCGAAATTAACTTACCAACTTGGATTTTCTTCCAATAAAATATATATCTTCCCCAATTATTGTATACTATAATGGAATTAAAATTAGTCTTCAAATTACTGTAATAAATTTCATACATGTATATAGAGTCCAAATAAATAAGGCATTATTTCTTAAGTTCTCAAGAATATTGTCTGGAACTTTCATTTTACACAGAGGCTATAATGAATGTTTATATAAGTAAAAATAGAAGAAGATATGAGATGTCAAGAAGAATGAAATGAAAATATAAAGTATTTAGTAAAATAAATAGATAGATTAACATGGTAGGAGTTTAATAAACAACATCATGATTTTTATTTTGAGATATATAATTTTATATTGGAAGTATCATGTGATGATTTTAATCTTTTTGGATAGACTCATACAGTGCAAAAAAATTACTTTTATTTGTTCATATATATAATCTTCTACCTTGTATGTTCATTAATAATGTATATAATTTCATTACCATATGTATTTATGGTTTTAATGATCCTATTAATGATATATATGTGTATTTTTATCCAATTAATAGAAAAGCATAATGAGTTGTGGATTATGGGTGTGCCTACGCATGATGCTTTAAGGAAGGAGTCATTTTAAATATGTGTTGATCTTATATAGACCATAAATTATTCTCCTACCTAAGTGATAATACTAGATTGGAGTATAAAGGTGGAACTAGCTTGATTATTACGTGAAAAAAATATGTAGACAAAAATAATGAAACATCGACAGAGTTTTAGTTTCATGGTATATCATAATTTTTTATTGATGAGATATCCTTATAGAAATGATCGACACCATTTTGATAATATTTTTAAGAAAGAGAAATAGAATTTTCATATTTTAGGAAGAGAATTATTAGAATATATATTGGGACTCAATTTTTTTAAGGGGGATATTCTTTTGAGAAATATATATAGTATGCACACCGATTCCCACTTCAATTGGTGGGAAAAATATATTCAATGATTTACCTTACTAGTCATAAAATATGTTATGATATTATTTAGATGTGATGAATATTAATATATATATATATAAATGAAATTTTTCCTGCATAAATCTTAAATATCAAGTATAAAATAAAGGATTACATAAGAAAATATCAAGACTTTCAGGACCAGGGTATTAAGAAACAACTTCATCCCAAGCTGATTGGGACAAATTAGTGGTCAATTACTTATACTTATTACTTGATGAAAGTTATAGAAATAGAAAAATTGTGCATGTGTTATAGATTCTTAAGATTCTGTATAGTTATTTAGGTAATATATATGAATAATTGAATACGTGAGAGGTAAAGTTAAAATAACTGAAATCATATACATATCGCATCATGTTACATGATTTACTTCAAATAATAATTTGAAACATACTGATAGAAAATGTAAAGGTTTCTATTATTATTTTTTTGTAAATTATATAAAAATATATTTCATAAATTATTGACTAATAATGATTTGAAGAAAATGAAACATGGTTCACTGATCATTATTTGTAAATTAGAAAAATTATTTTCATTATTTATCTTTACATGTATGTTGTATCTTATTGTACACCTTCCAATGGAAGTTGTTCTCAGGGGTCCCATTTATTATCATTGGATCTATCCCTATATAAGAATGATATTCAATATGAAATATTATATAAAAAATAATAACTATCCTAATGGATCATTATTAAAGTTTATTTATCCTAGGATTACATGGTTTTTTCTATGAATCTAAATAATGTAAATGTGAGCTACAATCATCCATTGATATATAAAGAAGAAAAATATGATCCAATTGAGCCAAAATTTATATCAATTCCACATCCAATACGATTTCTAGGTTCATGTGCATTAAATAATTTAATACTTGAGTAGTGGGAGATGGTACATCATACTGTGTTATTTATTTCCTTTTTAATATATTAAAACATCAAGTAAGTAAGATCAATTATGTGTTTCCTTAAATTAATTTTATATTATAAATGTATTATTATAAAATATTATAGATGGTGTAAGGAAATTATAAATTGAACACATCATTATTTTCCTCTTATAATGAGAGATAAGTTTCTTAGTCAGAAGTTTCTTATATGGTTCAAATATCAACTAAGTCCATAAACTTGTTGAATTTTTCTTTAAGTTATTCTTATGTGTGATAATATTAAGGAAAATTTTATATATTTATGGTTGAGATTTTATCAATTAGTGTGACATATAAAGTGATTAAATCACTTCTATTAGGTACTAATATAGTGTTATGTGAGTGAAAATAAATTGTTGTCAACTAATACAAGTTCATTATTAATATTCATTTAGTAAACATGAGAATAACAAATGATGGTATCATATTCAGTGCTGAAAAAAATGTTATGCTACAATAGGTAACAGACAACCTCATTCAATTAATGTATCATATTATGTAGTAGTATGGAGAATAATTATATTAGATTATTACTCTCAAGGTTTAGTTTTTATATTAAAATGTATGTGGTTTGATACATTAACTTGAAATTGAATTCATGTTAATAAATATGGTTTTTATAATAATGTAAATGTATCATTATATTCAAATTGATAAACCTTATATATTGGGGTCTCATATATGAAAATCAGTCTATATAAAAGATCCTTTAAATCCTCACTTTAGTTTCATTTCTGTAACAATACCAAGATATATTTTTGATGATGGTATATAGGATATTTCCCTATATAAAGTGTTTATAGGTGATCAACCTAGTCATAAATATGATGATCAAAACAATTCAATTATTAAGGGAGATTTTGAACCTGAAGTATTTTTGGAAAATTTATATCAATTTTGAGTATTTCACCTTACTTCCATAATTTATTTGAAATTGACTTACTACATGTTGACTTATATTTTATACTGATTTACCATATACTGTATTATATAACTGTTAAAAACTTTCTCGAGTTACATTAGAGTCCCCCTATAATTTTAAGTATGCTAGTGACAAAAATATGACTTAGAATGATTATATTTTTACTAAAATGGTTATAGAATAATTTGATAATTCATTTTTAGTTCAATTCATATAATAAGTAATTCAACTTTTTACTAATGTTTATAGGTGAATAACATGATAGATATTTAACTCAAAAAAACATTATTTTTCCTTATTAAAATCTAATAATTCAATATATTAGTTATATTTCAATGTATTTTCAAGAATTATTATTCCATTAATATGAATTAATAATATCATTGACTTTGTTTTTTTGGATAAAATGAAATGGATATAGGAGGGAATGTCTTTTAATTAATTTGTATTATTAATGTGTCTTTGATATGTTTTCCTTGGTTATTATATAGTGTGGGTGATGATTTATTAATTTATTTATTTATAGAATGATTTTTTTGGATACATGGTTTTAGTGAATCCCCTCATTTAATGGGTGTTTAGGATCATCTATAAATTTTAAATTTTATAAATAAAATATTTTTTATAATAATTTAAATAAAAAAGATTATCAATATTTAAAGTGAAACAAGATATTTAAATGATACTTTTTATATTTTTGTGGGACTAATATATTTTAATATTTCTTTATTTTGAATGTTTTATGATAGATTTAATGTTCATTTTTAATGATGATCAGTTACATTTAGGTTTCTTTGGTAGAAACTTGATTCTTTAAATTTAAAATATTTGGTAAATTCCTTTATGGATGTGATTAAGTTGTTTTGTTATATAATATTTTATGCCAGATGTCTACCTAAAAATATTTTCTAAAATGTTATGAATATATTACTTATAACATCCGTTTTAAATTTATATCAGCGTGATATTGAACTATCATGATTACATAAATGTAGGATTTGGAAACCATAAGATATTTAAAGGTTTATAGTAATTTAATAGTTGGTTCTATAGATGAAAAATATTTAGTTTTTTGCCCCAAATATAATGACTTTAACCCTAAATGATTTAAATTTAATTGTAATTTGAGTTTCCTTGAGAATTTAGAGTGGATAAAATATAGGCCATTTTTAATTTTGGGTTCTGGATAGGTGTTTGGTTTTCATTTTAGGATTAGACCAAGGAATTCAATGTTTGAGGTGTTTCCAAGGATGTATTAAAGATCATTGGGAGGTATAGAGGTTTTATTACTATTTAGATGTGGAACCACCTATGTTTTAGAACTATAGGTAGGGTTTGGTACCTATTGGAAGGTATTGGGTACTTGGTGAGCCTAAGAAATGAGGGTGTTATCTAGGGGTGTATCCAGTGACCCTGTATCCCTATAATAGTTACCCAGTTGGCCCAGTCTAGTTTTTTATTAAAAGAGGGAATTGTTTCATTTTCTATCAAAAAAATTTATTCCCATTTTCCTTCCCTTCAACCCCCATTTCCTTTATCTAAAATAGATACCCTCCCATGGATCCTTTGAGTCTCATTTCTCCCTTACTCTTAATTATTACTTAAAAGTTAATCTAAGGGATTTTACCATGTTAAAATCAAGGTAATACTTCCCCCATTTCCTATTTTTCTCCCTTCTTCTTTTATTATTGGATTATTATTATTGGGTTGAGGGATTTGGTTTAGTGATTTCACCAAGACAATGTTAAATCACTACATAGCTTATGGAATTCCCTTATATTATCTAATGTAATACATAATGGGTTGATTACCTTATGTTCATCATAGTTTTGATACAAGGTGGTTATCATATGATTTTTTTTCTAGTTATTTCAATGTTTCAAGATGAGATTGGGATGTTTTTTGGTGGTTTTTAACTGTGTATTTCAGTCAATCTATTATCATATGAATTTTATGAGTATTATTCCTGAGTTTATCTTTTGGTATAGTTGTTCTTGATATTTTTAAACTTTTTATTTGGATAAATTGTTTATGAAATTTTATTTAATAGATCATAAGTTTTGTTAATTGTATTTGGTCTATACATGGTGGTTTATGGGGTTGATAAATATCATCGATGATTATTGCAGGAGGTCTCAACCCTCCAAGTTCTTGTTTGACCATATTTAGAATATAAATACCACATAGTTTCCCAAATTAATATTAAAGTAAAAAACTATATTTTAAAAATTATAAATTAATGGAATTAAAATATTATTTTTATATAAATTATTTAATTTTTTATTTAGTTTTATTTCACTCAACCATATTTTAAAAAACTTATTGCACATAATATGCATGATGAAACATTTTCAATCTTTTTAAATGATAACTTATATCGTTTTACTCATAGGCCTAAGTGTAATTTGTTTACACATAAAGTATTTCATCAATTTTGATGCATAGATTGTTTAAGGAATTATTAATCACTTCATCAATAGTTTGAATTAAATATAATTATTAGTCGCATGTTCTTTAATTTGAGGTTATGTTCTCACCTATGTGTCATATTTCTAAAAAGGTTTGGAACATGTTCCCCAACTTTCATAACATAAAGTGGATATTTGTTTAAGACTTTTTAGTTATTTCACTTGGGTTTAAAGTTACTTGGGATAAGTATAATACCTAAAAATACTATTAATTTATTTACCAAGTCCTTCTAGGTTATTATCCCTAGGATTAAACCATGTTTTGTGAACTTTAAAAATACCTTAAAAGTGAAACCATCACATTCCACTTTAACTAAAATGAGTAATAAGTTAATGATCCAAACTTAACATTTTATTAAGAGTTTGAAATAGTGGGGAGGTGATGACAGGTATAGATTAGTGGGGAATAAATGGTTTAACCCTAAAACCTGTAACTTGTTTTTATAGTTGGATTGGTTTTCCTTTTCCATAAAGGGTTTATTTTTTGAATGGTTAAAAATAAAGTTTTACTTTAATGAGTTTTTTGGGTATTTCTATTCTTATTTAAAGTGTTTTAATCAAATCGTATTTATTACTAAAACCTATTTTTAAAATTCTAGAATAAGTTATTTCCCTTAAATTATTAATTAGGTTTTCCTTGAAATTGACCTAAGATTTAGACTACTTTGTGATATTAGTTTTAAAAATATTAATTGTGTAAAGTAATTAGAGTAAGAACACATCCCTATTAGTTATGATATAGGTGTGTCATATTGTTTGTACACCCATCACTAGTAAACTTTGACTTGAACCGTTGGGTTTCTCATTTTAGCTGTCAGCATGGGACTAATGTTTCTTGATTTCTTTCTTCTTGTATTTTATTCATCTATTTTTTATTCATTGTTTTTTTATGTTGTGTGTGGATTTTTTACATGTTGTCATGATGTAATAGTTTTATATAGATAATTTTTTGTACATTACTACCTAAATATAATTCATGCCTTTTTCTTCTCTATAGATTGTGTTTATTTATTATTTATAGTGATTGATTTATTAATTTTTATAGAACATTTTTATTTTTTATTAATGGATATTTATTTATTTATTTTTATAGAGAATGTTTATTTATTATTTTTGGATATTTCTCTATTACTTGTTATATAGAATGCATACTATTTATTTTTAAAGTTTGAATATTACTTCATGTGGATCATATCTATATGTTGATATACATCGTGAATTTTACTTGATCTAAATCATTTGTACCACCTAAATATATGGTGTATATATAATAATGATATAGCATATTATTCTTATACACTAGTTGATTAGGTACCCACATGTTGATAAATAAGTGGGTGGTTTAGGACTAGCTCATTTTTTGTTGTTAACTAACAGAATAATAAAATTGTGCATATAAATTAAGGATACATTCGATCCAACATATCCTTAAGCATGAGGTTGAGATTAAATTGGTGAAAACATGTCCTGTTTGTATACAATACAACCCAAGACTATATTTCACCCAACATAATGTGTTCTCTCAACTATCACTTTCACTGCATCATTCCTGTATAGTCTTTTTTTGTTATAATCCATTATGAATTTTTAATGTGACTTGAATATTCATTCAATGGGTTCAATGAATTATCTAATGGCTAGTAATGAACCAGTTCCATGAAATAGAACCTGATACATTTCATATGGTTTAAGAATTATCCATTTAATGTGGAGTTTTGAGGATGGATATACAAAGGGATGTGATACATACTATTGAGATTATGATCATTAGTTTCATGAAATAATTTTTGATACTTTCTTCCTTCATGTAGAATCATTCATCATGAATAGTGAATGTGATATCACCCCTCTTGAGGTGCCAAAATCCTTAGGATGAGAATTTAGATCCAAAGGAATGTGGGTTACTTATGGATCTAGGAACCCTATGTTTTCTACTCCTATGATCTTCATCAAAAAAAATCATTGAGATAGAGGTTATAGTATCAGTTATACATGTATGCATTTCTTAATTATTGTTTTTCATGTTCATTCTATTGATGATGTATTATATATATGAGGGTTTTCTTCACACTTTAATTGATCATAAGATTATCTAATAAAACTCTTCAATGGTATTAGAGACATATTATTTGATGAATCAATGTTTTTCTTTCATTATTTAATAAATAACATGCTAATTTATTGAAAACTAGATCACCCCACTTAACATTACATTAATGGATAATGTAATGTTAAGGTGGGTACCTAAAATTTCATTTTCAGATAATGTAATGTTAGGCCCTCCTACTTGAAATTATGTTAATTATTAACATAATATTAAGAATGATCTAAAGATATGCGTGTGTTACAACATATCTTGCATTATTGTGAAATATTGTATTATTAATATAATGTAATATGCATTGGAAATTTGATATTACTTTAAATAGTAAATGTAATGTGGAGTCTCGGTGCAACATATGATATGAGATAATACAACCTATATCCTCACCGTGAAAAATATAGTATCGTAAATCACCTACTTAACATTAATATGAGTACAAATGTAAGGTTCAATACTCACTCAACATTATATTCATTTTCAATATAATGTGAGGAACAATACTCAAAAAAACATTGTAAGACAGTGTAGTTTAGATTATGGAACACTTTCGTGACACTACATTATGAGACAATATAGAATGGGGAATTAACTTGACATCACGTTAAGGTTAACATAATGTAAAGTGGAAATTAAAAATTAATTAAATTTAATATTTTTAAAAAAATTCTTATAATTTATAAAATTTTTATAAATATTAAGTGGTAAACTTTTTATAATAGGATTTTTAAATTTTTTAAAAAAATATGATGATTTCATATTTTTATCTCTTTTTTTGATATAAATAAAATGTTTATTTATTTTCTAATTACTTTAATATTCATGTTATGTAAATAATTTATGAAATATAAATATTATGTATTCAAAATTAATGCGATAAATTAATTCTAAGAGATAAATCCTTGCATGAAATTCTAGGTACAACTCCATAAGATTTACTTTTCATCTACGTTGAACATGGTTTTCAATTTAAGTTATTATCTTGAATTCAGTTAGTGGGAATATTTTTCACATATTAGGTTTTGGAATTATTATGAATTGAATTCTTTCTCGAGTAAATAATCCCCAGGTATAGGGAATTTTGGTTAGACTTCCCACTATCATGGAGGCTTATTCCTTTTTTTAGAAAAGGGTTGGCTATCAGTTTATTTTACCTTACTCATGTGTAGAAAATCAATCTCATATAGTTCTAAACCTTTATATGAAAATTTCAGGTACCATATATATAAGATGCATATGGATATGTATGAATATTTTGTGGCTTATATATTTGGGATATTAACACAAATATTAGGTTGTGTAAATATTTATACATTAATTTTGCGTGAGAACATTAATTTGGTAGATATAATAGTGATTCCATAAATAAATTATTAAAACCAGACATACACTAAGGAAAAAAATATGGGAAAATTAAAATTTCATGAGATTAAATAGTTATGAATTTAATATTCATATAATGTATATAAAATTGTTGATACATTGAAGGGAAACCCCTAAAATACTAATCATGATATTCCTTTTAAAGTAATACTTTTCAAGACCTCAGTCATTCAACTAGGGAGGTTTTTATAAAGTAGGGTGCCCGTGAATTATCTTGTGTGGGGTAAGAAAGAAATGGGTGGAACTAGATCATCCTTGGGTAGGTTCTTATAAAAAAGGGTTCCCCTGGATTGTATTTTTTATCATATTTTTATTGTTTGGTTTGGGTGAAACATGGATAGGAAACCCTAAGACTTAGAATACTAGAGGAATGAATTTGAGTGTTACTAATATGATGGAAATAGAAAATAATTATTTACTCAACTATCCAAAAATCAAAATTATTATGACTAAGATGATTCCCTACCTAAATAACTAAGTGGTGAGAGTAATTATAATGTGTACTCATTACTTAGTGTAATATGGATCTTATCTCACTAAGTGGGTATGATGTATAGGGTCATCATTTTTTAGTGTGATCACTTTCATTAAAAGTTCTTGATGAAAAGATATAAAATATTATAATCACTCATTGATATTCCATAGTTTTTGATTATGGAACATTTTATTATAATCATATTTAGATCGCTTGTAGGTATAACCTATAAAAAAATAGAGAGTGGTATATAGGGTTGAGAATTATTCACAAAGAGAAGAATTATGAGCATCTGAATTTGAATGTTATAAAAATCGATTCCACCAACTCTGAATCATGGGTATTAGATACTGAGTGTACAACACACATTTTTTATGACAAACACAGACTCATAAATATGAGGTAATTGGTAAAGGGATAAGTATATATTCATATCAGTAATGGATAAAGAGTTGTTTCATTCAATTTCAGGACTTATTATCAAAGTATATCTAGTGGATTGGTCTTATAAGTAGAGAACTATTATTATATTCCTACCATAAATATACATTTTATTCTTGTATAATTTTTGGACCATATGTGATTTTCATTAACTATTAATAATAATATTTGTTCTATATTCTAGAATGAAATATTTTATGGAATTAGGAATATGGTAAATGTTTTATACATTATAGATATGGATAACCTTGTTTACAATATTCATAATAAGAAGGTCAGGTTTATAACTAATTCTAACTGCCTTTTTCATTGTTTCCTTGTATAAATAATTGATAAATGCATCCAAAAACTCCATAAATATGTGTTTTTAGAGACATTAGATTGCAAATTATTTGATACGTTTGAATCTTTCTTATTGGGGAAAATGAACAAGGTACTTTTTGGGAGAAAATGTAAAGGGGATAGTGTATTATTATATATAAAACATAGTGATGTTTGTAGACCAATGAGAACATAGTAAAATAGGGGTTCTAGGTACTTTTATACCATTATCGATGATTTTAGTTGGTGTGAATATGTGTATCTGATGAAGAACAAGTATGAAACCTTTGAAAAATTCAAATATTTTTAGAATGAAGTATATAATCAACTAATCTAGAGTATTAATATTCTTTAATCAGATTGGGGTGGTGAATACTTGATACAGTAATCCACTAATTATCTAAGATATTGCAAAATTATAATATAGCTCACTCCTTTAGGAACACCAAAGTGGAATGGTGTTTCTAAGAGGATTAATTATACCTTATTAGACATGGTTCAATCAATGATGGTTCAGTGTGACCTTCCTATTTCATTTTGGGGTTATTATCTGGAGACTATTTTGTTCCTACTTAATTATGTTCCATCTAAATCATTCATAAATACATCATCTGAGATATGGACCATGAAAAATCCTAATACGTCTTTTATGAATATTTGGGTCTTTGAAGAATATGTATAATTTTTGACTTCTGATAAACTTGACCCTAAGTCGTATATATTCTCATTTTTTGGTTATCCTAAGAAAACTAATGGATATTATTTCTATATTCCTAATGAGAAAAAAGTGTTTTTGGGATAATTTTATACATTCCTTAAGAAGGAATTGATCGATCATAGAGTTAGTGGGAAGAAATTTAAACTTATAAAAGTTCAAAATTAGCAAAATAGTAATTATTCCTAAGATAGATATTGAGAGGATTCTATAAAGATTTGTCAAAGAAGAACGAACTCAAGTTACTCAAGAACCTTGAATGTATGGTAAGATTCTTCAAGAACCCATGAGATATGGATTTCCCATGGAAAATGATGATGAAGTAACTTTCATAGGATATAAACCTACTTCCTAATGAGAATCCATTAAGATTACTAATTTTATGATACATTTTATTAAGATAAATTTATAAGTATTAATTGTGAATATTATAATCTATTCATTGAATTGATGGGTATAAATAGAAATAACCACATTTTAAATCCATTTATAAATAAAAATAAAGGTTGTTTTTAATACCAATGCATCAATTATTATATCTAAACAACTAATAAGATCATTTTATACATAAAAATGTATTTTCTTAAAAATTTTCTTTTTAGGTGCTATGTGTTTTTATTTTAAGAAAATAAAAAAAATTGATTAAATGATGATAAAATATATTTTTTTATGATAATAATAGATTAACACTACTTTAAATAGTAATTTATAGTTAGTAAGAATAAGTTGTTTAATATTTGAAAAAAAATGTCATTTCCTTTTAAAAATAGTTTTTCAGTATATTTTATGTTTCCATTTAAAATTTAAATTCCTAAATTTAAGGATTCTAATTTGGAAAAAATAAATTCATTTTTTAATTCAATATATCAAAATTATCTTAAGGTGAATTTATAAAAAAAAATAAAAAGGATTATTTTTAGGTGAATAGTTAAAAATTGTGGTTTTACAAATGTCGTCACTTTTATGACATCATCATGATATTATAATAACATAAAAGTTTATAAATCTTTTGTATTAAAAAATTTGTATTAAAATTAGTGAAATTAATTTTTAAAAATTTTATTTTTAATTTTTAAATCTTTGTTTAACACATTGGGATATAAGTTCTATTTTACTCTAATAAAAAACAATTTTTATCGTTTTTAGAAATTAAGTATTTACATGGTTACATTTAGTTTTGGATTAGATTTAAAGTAAATTAAATCTAATTTAGGTATTCATAAACCAATAATTTACATGAGAATAAATTATATATATTATTTTTCTATAAAATGATTTTTAGGTTTAAAATGACATTTTTTTAAACTGCTTTTTTTGCATACTTATATTAAAATTAATTTTTACCACCTATAGAAATTGAATATTGTAAAATATATTCCATATATTGAATTATAATAATAAATATTATTTAATAATTTCAAATTAATTTTTTCATAGAAATAAATTAAAATTATAAAAAAAATTCACCATAGTAAGGGTTAAAAGGGTTATAGATGGGGTTAACCTAAGAGATAAAGCCATAATTATCACTAACACATGCTCCAAATTGATTGGTTGAGTGTATTTAGACCCTAACTCAAATTATCTTCTAAAATTTTATTTTTTCCACTTTACCTTGAAACAAACATTATCTTATTTTAAAGTTAATGGTGTTTACAAGAGTGTTACTCTCCTAACTTATAAAGGGGAACCACCTCTCCTCACTTAACCACACAAATTGAGCTTATTATATCAACCAAAACCTACCAAAATATCTACCCAAAACTATTTTTTATATCTTAGAGATTCTTGTCTCACTAAAAGACTAACCTAAGAAGCCTTATGGAGATATCCAAAGGAGGATATCCACAGAAAAGGTAAGCATTATGTTGATGTAATAACCATTTTCTACTACTCATCTATCCAATGGAAAATGTAAACATTGCTCGTGCATACGTGCAGACTACCACCTTCATGAATTGATGTATTACATTTTCCATCACCACCTCACACAAATTGTTATAAATATGTATTTAATGAATATATATGAAATTTATCACATATATTTTAATTATTTAAAAAAATATTATTTAATTTTCTTTTTTTCATCCATTGAAAAATGAAAACATCGGTTGTTTGTACGACTGGATTACCACCTCCACAATGTGATGTATTCTATTTTTCATCACGACCTTAATGGATGGTTATAAAAATTTATTTGATAAATATCTATAATATTAAGGATTAATTTATTTCATTAATGTGATTCTAGAAGGATAACACAATAATTAATTATTATTATTATAAATTAATCTTTTGATATTAGTAAATGACCAAAACAAGTTCATCATTGATTTCATCTTCATGAATCATAACTAAAACTCTCATGGAATAAAATTGGAAAATTATAAATCATCATGGAACATATATTAAAATACCTTAAATAATCTGGAATTATGAACTTTTTATCCAAGAATACGTTCTAACATCACCATTATGAAACATGTGTGAAACAATCAAAATCGCTAATATATGGTGATGAAAATAAACATTAACCATCAAATGAATGTATAATTAAATATTATAATTAAATATTATAAAGGTTAATTGATATAAATAATGTTATGAAATAAATTATTAAGATGTTTATGTTTATTATACAAGAGGTTAGAGCACTTCCATGTAATTGTATAGTAAAGGTAAGGGTTTCTCATCTCAAATTTATTTCTTTGAGACAAATGTCATGTTCACCACTTATTTTATATTTTTTGGTGTATATAATACTATATGGAGGTTTTTATCATACTTTAATGAAATTAAATTTATTTAAAAATCTATATCTTTTGATATATTCCATGTAATTATGATTTAATATATACAAATGTTGCAATGGTTTCCTTATCTCAATTTCCCTTCACTAAGATATGTTTTATATTCACTGTCTTATTTATTTTTTATAGTTCATATACTTCCAATAATTTAACTTTATAATAATTTTCATGAAAATTATGAGGATTTACTAATATATATAAGGTTATGTATTTAATTAGGTTCTAATTCAAAGGTTACCAAAGTTTTGTGGGTTTATGTTGCAATCACACTTTTTATTAGGATTATTTAGGTTTCAATTTCCATTGTGGGAAATTGTATATTATTTTTCTCCTCAAAAACACATATATTCTACGCATATGGTTACTCATGGGTTTTTTAGGAATTGTTTCTATTTTTCTCTCTTTGTTTCTCAAAAATACTAAAAGAATGTTTTTAAGGAAAAATTGATCATATTTATCCTTTTAGGTTAGATATTTGTCTCCTCCATGTCTATATTCTTAAAATAGTTTTAGGGAATTTTTTACCTATACATAAATGTTAACTAAATTTCTTTTCTAATATCATTTAATTTATTTAAAAATTACCAAAATAAATCTTTCCAAACATTTTTTATATAACTAACTTAGGACTTTTTACAAAAGTAATAAAAATGTTTTTTAACATTTATAGCTTGAATAAATTTCCCCACCATCATAAACATTAATAATTATCAATATTACTTTATAATTTTATATGGTTTCTCAAAGAAAATCCTGTTCCCATTGTTTTATAAATTTTTATTTTTCTAAAAGTTTCCAAAATAAAAGGATTTTTTCTCTTATTTTTCAAATCATATTTCTATCACTGTTATAAAATTATTTTTCAACTATGCCAATATACTTTAAGTATTGTTTTTTCTTAATTGGGGATATTATATTATGATACCATCCGCATTATTTCTAGTTATAGATTATGATGATGATTTTTTAGAAAGTTTTCATGAATCTTGTTTCTTTTCCATGGGTTAATTAAGATTTAAAGGAATTATGAATGATTTCATATTCTTATGGCATATATATGAATCGTTTATTATTATGTAATGGGTGGTTTTTCATAGCCCTAAAATGAATTGAATACATTTTTATATTTCATGAGATAATTGTGTGATGTTTGTGATTTTTTATTTTTTCACAAGATAAGTCCTGGGCATTTTTCTTTGTTCACAAGATAAGTCATGGGAATTTTTCTTTACTCATAATCTAATGCATAGAAATTTTGTTTTATTAACAAAAAAAGCATGGGAATCATTATGTTTTGACCACAATGATATATTTTCCTATTCTTAATATTATGCCATATTTCTATGCGATTTTCCTATGTAATGTTCCATGGACCATGATTATTGTCTTTTGTTTCCACAATCTTATGTTAGGGTATATGCTTGGTCATATAAGATTACATGTACTTCTATCTAAACTTGTGGAAAAATCATATGAATCCATGATATTTTTAATAAGATATTTATCCAATGATATTGTTTCTCTTATTATTATAATATAACCATTTATTACATGTTGATAAGTTTTTCCATTGTTGAGAACTTGAGCTCACCCTTTTCTTATGTTCTCGATTCCCTGGGATATGAAGATGAAAATATCCTAGGAGATGCCTATATAGGGATCTAGTATGTTGAGAATATGGATAAATAATCACAAATATGTGAAATAATTTTTTATTTATCTAATATCAAAAAACACTAATACTTTGGGTTATGGGATTTTGTGAGTATTTGTGATATTTAATAATTCAATAATGAAAATAATGTAATATTTATATATTGTTTATCTTGGATAATATCATCTATAAATAAATCTAGGGAAAATAATAGTGGGAACTAAGAACCACATTCCTGATGTTAAAATCCTTAAATAAGGTATTAAAACTCCTTAACTTCACAACATCTATTTTTATAATGTTAATAACTTCTATTTTTTTACCTAGAACTATTTATAAGTTCATCATCATTTAAACCCTTTACATCAAAATTTTTCCTTGAAATATTTTTAATAACTAATATAACTCTTTACATTATTTTTTTATTAGTATAACCTAAACATTTTAGGATATTAAATGTCATTCACTTTTTATTTTAACTAAAATAATATTTTATTTATTAAATTTTGAATATGTATAAGTCCAAACATACTCCCACTAGTTTCTTATACACCACATTCATTTCCAAATATCATGTTAACTTAGAAAAACTCCTTTTATGTTAAGAAATAACATATATTTTATATAGTGAGTATATTTAAAACATAAACTACTATATCCATATCTTATATGGTATTATATGTTTTTAGAAAATTATATTGAAAAGAAAATTTTATTCTTTAAAATCTACTAGTAATAGTGGGATCAAATCCCTTCTATTTAAACAAACATCTAGATAAAATCTTTTATCCAAGATAAAACTTTATTATATTTATCTTTTTTAAACATGTTATAGAATCTAATTAATTGTAAACCATGTATATTGAATCCATCATCTCATATTGTTTGAACTTCTATTTGGTTGTGTGAAGTTAGATTCATATTTTTTTTCAATTGGTCTTCAATATAATGAAAATTAAATATGTGATAAAGTGGAATGTAGAGAAGAAGTTTCCCATGTATTTGGTTAAAGTATAATGGATTTGGTAACATGATAAATAGAAAAGGGAATAACATCTAGAGATTAGGGAGTTGATCCTAAATCCAAAGACAGGTGCCAAGGTTTTGGAGTACTATCTACAATAGTTGGAAAGTGATTTAGAAGAACCCATACAGTGGGTTTACTAAAGTGTATTTATTCAAAGAATAATTCTAGTTGTATTCTATTTTAGAATCCATACTTGAGTTAAAAAGTATGAAAGGTGGTGAATGTTGAGTTGAATAACTCTTAAATGAATTTTTGAAAAGAGTGGATATTTCATGAAGTCATTTTACGTGGTTAGGATTTCATTTTAAGAATTATAGTATTTAAAAGTGAATTCTAAAAATTTAATATCTATGTATACAAAATCCCTTGCTACATAAGGATCATTTCATGGATTCATAAGCATCATCTATGCACTACATAAGCATCATCCAGCCTCTCTTAAACATAATTTCCCTCTATATAAGCATTAATCCATGTGTTTCGTAAGTATTGTTATTAATTTATGGATCATATTTATTTGTGTAAGAATCATCTATGTAGGTATCATCTATATAGGCATTAAATTGTATAAGGATCATTTCAAACAATTTAATTATCAATACTTAAAAAACTTAATGTTTCTACAGACTGAAAACTTCTGTTTCTAGATTTAAAATCTAAAGAATAAAAACAAATGGAATGATTCAAAATTTTATCTTCAATATTAAAAACATTAAAAACACCAAAAATGGTGTGTGATACAAGAAATATGGTTATGAAAAGATAATATTTATATATGAGATGGAGAATATCAAAGAAACCTCATGATTGTTCATGAATAATGTAGATATTCTTTAGTCTAATCTTTGATATTTATCATGTATTAAATTAATTTAACTCAATATTAATGAGTGAGTCAATGATCTTTATGATTGATATAAAGGAGATCAAGTTGAGAGAAAAGGTTAGGAATTTACCCAATATTTAAATGAGGGACATTCATATTAAATTAAAATTGTAAATGAAAAAATTAACCAGAAGATACTAGATATGAACTTCATTTTCTTAAATATCACAAAATCATTAGTGATTCAAGCATATAGAATAATATGAGATGGTTTTGATGTAAATAATAAAGGTTGTGTTTAAAATATAAGTTATTATAAAAAATAAATTATTTTCAAGATGAATCTATTATATTCATATATGATTTTTTATATTTTATTTTTTACATCATGGAAGAATATTTAAATGAGGATTTTTTATGGAGAAATTTTGAGAAGAATAAGGGTTTGAAGATACTTTAGAAAAGAGAATAATTATTCAATATGAGAAAAATGATAAGAAAATAATTAAGGGTTAGTGTTGTCATTTTACTATATAAAATATTTTAAAATAAAATGTATGAGTTCATAGGGGGGATATTGTGTATGCATGTTATTATATACTTGCACATTATTGCCAAAAATATTTTTATTTATGGAAATTTTAGATTACCCTATAAATAAAGTATAGCTTCATATACAACTATATTAATCAAGTAGAGAAAATAATAGTGAGAAGTATTGTATATTAGAATGTGTAACTTTAAGAAGATGAGAGAACATGTGCTCTCAATGAAGGAGAAGTAGATATTATAGAACCAATTATGAATATAAAACTGGCTAGATTTTGAATAATAATAAGAGAATGGGAAGAGGAGGATGAAGAAATTGACTACTCTAGTGAGTGATAAAGATGTTTGAGAAAGAAAGTATGAAGAAGGGTATAGTTCAAGGCTAATGTACAGAATATCCTATAGAGTATCAATAGCCAATCATGTTCTTGAGATTTATAGGAAGCCCAAATATTATGAGGATCTTATGAATATCTTGTGGTTTTCAAAGACCTAATGTTAAAGTGGTTATTCAAGACCAGTAGTTTTCATCAAGATCATTAGCTTTTGAAGTTATTAAATTTGTGCACATGATAATTATAGTGATCTAGTGTGTTCATGGAGGAAGATCTACCACAATCAAACATATTCTCTCTTTCCTGTGTGTAAATCCAATGTATTATGTTCGGTATTAATATGACCAATAGAAGACTAGTGTGACTCTAATCTAGTAATTCTAATAAGATGTTATTAATTTTTACACTATGGGACTCGGTTTTAGTCTATGAAGCACCATAGTTTAAAATAAAAACAACCCATACCCACTATAATTGGTAACAAGATTATAGTGAAAAAAATTTGGACTAGGATGATAACTAGTTGTAGTAAAATATCCCACATTTAGATCAAACCTTCTAAAAATATCATGTGATTTACTATTCTTCTTTATTTACTTAAATTTGTTGTGTGTGGGTAGGGTGAATAAAAGAATATATGGTTGAGTATTAATTTTCCATATAGGTTTAAAAGACCAAATGAGGTTTAATGGTTAAAATTGTGATTAGAATTTGGTAAAAATTAGTCACACATGATTCACCCCCCCTGGTGTGTTTATACTGATCCAACCAAGGCTTAAAATTGGTATCAAATATATGGTTCCTTTTAATTTGATATATTATTCTATTATAATTAAAATCAAGACATAAAGTTTTATATCATATTGGATATAAATTTTTATTTCCTGGTTTCTTTTAATAAGATTTCATGAATTGCGGATTTGAGATGGAAGATCCCTGGTGGGATAAATTTGTCTATATCCCTGATAAGATAGTTTTTTATGTCTTAATAACTACCTTAAAAAATAAGAAGATAAAATAGGTAAAGAAATATATAAAATCTTTAAATGTGAAGGATGAGACACCATTAACCAAAAGTAATCAAAATGGTGAGTGTTTGTTGGTCAAATTTATTAAATAGTTCTTCTTTAATTAATGTAGAACAAGGTATGATGGAGCTAAATTCAATTATTCACTTATTTTTTTATTCTAAAATTAGAAATTACTTAAATAAAGTCCATCTATGAGTTTTATCATATATATTTTCTTACATAAAGGTAGTAATGTTTGGTAAGTCACAACTATAGGGAACATTTTATGTTATGGATGATGCATTAGAAAATAAAGTGAGCTATTATAGTACTCTCACAAGACATATGAATGTTAAGGAATAATATTTCCTACAATATAGGTAATGTATTCATCTACTTTATAAAGAATTTAGAAGAGATATTTGTAAGAAATATTTATTTGAAATGGTTTTCAGAGTGGTGTTCCATTATTTTTAGAAATTATATAAAGTCTCCATGGATGTTAAAGATGCCCGGCTGGAAGTAAAGGTAAAGAAGGAGTGGAAGTTAGATTTTCCTTTGAAAAAGACAAATTATATACATAAGGATAAAGTTTTAAAGTTGAAAAGTTAATGGGAAGTAAGGTTAGGATCTGTTAAGGATGATAAAAATGTCCTCAGTATGAAATTTCATTAGTTGAAAATCAAGTTGAAGAATCTAGAATCTATTAAAATTGGAACCTCCCAAAAAACTATTTAGAAAATATGTACTACCAAAAATACATAATAGATGTAAAACCCCAGGTAAATATAGAATATGACAATTTAATATTTATCCATATTTGTGAATAAAATATTAATATGACTTTAAAGGGGATTCTATGCTCGATGGCGTACCCAACACGCAACAACGAGTTTCTTGGGAATATTACGTTGCACTCTAATAATAAAATAATATTATTTTAAATGGTAGTTAACGCCTAGATGTTGTGATGGAGGGAGTGAATAGAACTAACTACAAAATGATTATATATGTTTGTCAAATATTTTTACTTTTTACAATAAATTTTATAGGATTAAAAATGCGAATGAATCCAATTTTAAGCGTAAACATTCTAATATTCTTTAAAAGGTCGATTAACCGCCTTTTGATGGAGAACCTCTTTTAAATCAACATTTTTACAATGGTATGTGTTATATTTGACAAAATAAAATTATTATTTACAATCTGGACATCAAAAGTTACTTTGTGTAAATTTTTGGTATTTTTCCAAAAAAGTTCAATTTTTAATGAATAGTGAAAATGTTGTATTTTAATTCAAAACCTATTTTTAATATAATTTATTTATATGATTAGGTTATCTTTTGAATTGGTTTTAAAGTTAAATTAGAATATATTTTTACCATCTAATCCAATTGTGGTCTTTTGAATTAATTTTACTTTGAAATCGGACTTAAACTAGTGTCAATCTTTTGATACATTTTGTTTCATAAAAACACGCTATTTGTTTTGACAGCAGGAATTAATTATTAAACTAATTAATGAGACTTATGTGTTTTTAATTTTGTAAAATAGACATCAATTTTGAATTCGGAATATCAAATATAGCTTAGGGTGAATTTTTGGTAATTTTCTGAAAAACCTCAATTTTTTATGAATAGTGAAACCACAAAGTGGTACTTATAAAAACTGATTTTTCCATTTAAATGAAATTTTTCCATATTTGTGTTTTGAATTTCAAAAATCCAACATACATGGTTGTCATTAATAAGTAAAATGTGGTTCAATGGGATAAAAATAATTTTTTGGTGAATGGTAACTTATTATGTTTTTAGTCGTGATTAGAGGTAATTAGTGTAGTTTAAGGTAAGAATAATGTTTTAATAAAATGAAATGACCTAGACACATGTCCTACCCTCATTTGATGTGTCATGGCCGATCAATAAAATCCATGGGTCAACTTGGGGACCCCATGGATCCACTTTGGTTGGAAAATGACATAAATATTTTTTTATTTAATGTTAAAGTAAAAATGACACAAACATGAGATGTTTTACTAAAACAATTTTTACATGGGGTTATACAAGTCATATTTTTGACTATAAATAGTAATTGGAAATATAAAAAGAGTTCCTACATCATAGAAGTTTTTTTATAATTTTTAGACATTAAATAAATTAAATTATTTATGACATCATGATGATGCAGCGATGACCTCATTATTTAACGATTTAAATAAAATGGAAAGATAATGTAATATCTAATACCTAAACATGTCCAAAACCTATTTTATGAGTGTATTTGGAACCAGTATCACCTTATCCTAGAAATAAATCAATTTGGGACCTTTAAAATCCGAAACGCTTTTGAAAATAAAGTAACATTTTGTAACTTTACAAGAGTGTCCCTCCTCTCCTCTTATAAAAGGCCCCCACCTCTACCTCTTTACCCACACTTCAAAAGACTTTGGCTCGGCCGAACCCTGCCCATTTTGTATATCCAAATCCCTATATAACTCCTTGAATCCTAACTTTGGGCAGAAGTCTTCCCAAGGAAGCCTTTTAGCTCAAACCAAAGGGAGTTACCCGATTTTAAGGTAATGTCTTCACTTGAGTCCTTTTGTTTTATTTTGACTCTCCAACCCCCTAAACTCTTTTTATTAATTTCTTTTGTAACAAATCCAGTATCTTAAATATACTAGTATGTTGTTATAAGAAGTATTAGAGCTACACTTACACACACCTACATCTAATGGTTAAAGAACATATTGTTTCCGTGGATGGCGAATTTCTGCCTCATAAAACGATGATTGTTCAACACTCATATAACACCTTCAAAGGTGGCCATTAAGATGACAATATATTTATATATGATATATAATATGTTTATGTTTTACTTAGGATTCTGTATTTTTCTTTTGTGGCATACCTTTATGGTCTCTATTGTGGATAAACACGATAATTTCATTTTAGGAAGTGCAGACTACCGCCCCCTCAAAGTGATGTGATTCGTTAATGCCATATGTGGGACGTATAAAAGATGGATTTAAAGTTATTATATATGATTTTATACTGGAATTATAATATAACTCTATATAATTATTATTTCTTTCCATTAAAGTATGAAATATAAATGAAAGTAGCGTTCATGCGTACGTACGGCTTACCGTCTCCATGAACGGTGCATTTCATTTCTTATCCCCAAATGTAATGTACTATTATAAGTACATGTATATAATGGATATATATGATGAATGATACATCTAAATTATGAATAAAATTATGTAGTTAAAATATACATACCTCTCATTTAGTTATAATTCCATTAATATGACAAAGAAACGAAAGTAGCGTTCATGCGTACGTACGGCTTACCGTCTCCATGAACGGTGCATTTCATTTATTACCTCTAAATGATTATGTAATATTATAAATACATTTATATGCTGGATATATATGATATATATTATATCCAAATCATGAATATCATTCTGGATACAATGAACCATTGACCACATGAACAACATGTAATTGTAAGAAGTTCATTTTCGACTTAAGAACCAAATATCGACAAAACAAACATTATTAACTTAAATGATTACATAAGGTTTATAAAATGTAAATAAGTGATATAAAAGGAATAATGAACTTGAAAAAGGTTCTTAAGCAAATATAAATTAACTCAAGTTTATTATTCAGGACGTTAAAGAACGATCGAGTCAAGTCGGACCCGAGGTAAGGGATCCTACTCCTCTCTTTCTTTTTAAGTACACTCTTTTATGTCATTCCTTTTAAGATCATATTTATTATGATTGGTATGTTCTTTTATATTAATCCTACTGTAATTTTTATGTTCATATGGTGAGAGACCCTATTTTCTCTCATCAATCCGTTTTGGAAGTTTTGAGTGGCGCCGTTAGGCTGCCGAATTTTCGTAAGAGATCTAACCTCTCTTTTTTAAGTACTCTCATTTATGTCACTTCTTTTAAGATCCTCTTTGATATGATGGGGTATGTTCTTTTATATTCCTCTTTCTGTACATTTTATTGTAATATTATGAGATACTCTATTTTATCTCATCAATCCATTTTTTTTTGGAAGCATTAAGTGGCGCCGTTAGGCTGCCGAGTTTTCATAAGGGATTTTTCATCTCACTTTTAGTCCCGTAAGATTTAAGCTACGTTTTCCACTATTTCCTTTGAGTGGTGTATGTACTGCCCATTATTATACACTTTTTGTAATATAATTTCGTTTATGGGTATTTACATCTTCATTGAATGACCCTTCTTCCATGGGGTGTACATTTTGAAAGTTACCCAAGTCGGTAAGGGAACCTTTCACCCTCCTCTTTTTAAAAGACTTCTTTTGTTATGTATTTTAATTCACATACTATTATGTTGGGATATGTTATTCTATATCCTTATTGATGTAAATTTTATGTCCCAGTGATGAGATACCCTTTACCTCTCTCATCAACCCTTTTTGTAAAATTTTATGTGACGCCGTTAGGCTGTCGAATTTTACCAAGGGAACTTCTTAACCCAATTTCGATTTCTTTGGGTTCAACATGTAGTTATTGAAGATGTCATCATTTGAATATGTGTGAATGACCTTTGATTGTTTTACACTTAATATCCACCTATATTGTGTGTATTTATATTTGTCACACATAATTATGAGATTGATTTATCCTTAATTTAAGGATACCTTCTTTATAATGGATTTCATCTCATTTTACATTTCTTTTGAGACTTAATTGTTGTTATGCACCAATTCACTCTTATATGGTGTGTATACTGTCCTTTGACATATTATATCATGAATCCATTTATTCTCATGATATTATAAAGTTCGGATTAAATGTTATTCCGCAATTATTTGTATTCCAGAGTCTCTCATTTTGTTAAAAAATCTTTAACAAAAATATCGTTTTAAATGTTTTAAAGATTTATTATTCTAAATCTTTATCTTTAATGTCCATGTTTTCAAAATGGTTTTCAGTATTTATTTATATAGACATTAATGTTTTAAAATTATAATTCCAATAAAAGCTTCAATGTGATATGGGACACTTAGATTCAAAAATCTCTTTTAAATGATTTTTGAAAATGGATTGATTAATTCAATATCTTGGAATTACTTATTTTGATTGCAAATGAAATGTTTTTATTGAAATGTTTATATTTTCAATATTTTATGTGTAATGATGGTACTTGGACATTTTACGGGTGGTTACGTGATAAACCATATGACGAGTGGTGTCGTGAATACCAGGACGGGTGGTTACGTTATAACCTCCAATGCATTGGGTATGGAAGTCGGTCGTATGGCTATTCCATTAAGTATGTATGGAATTTGGCCGAATGTCTATTCCATTAAGTGATATTTGTGGAAGTCGACCTTATGGTTATTCCACTTAAGTATGTTTATGTCCCAAGTTACCTTTATATGTTATGTGATCTTTATATGGGTTTTATGGTAATCTTTTGGTTACAGAAGGGTAAGTAATAAACTTTTATTCAGTGAAGAGTTTTTTTTACTACTTCAAAAAAGTGAAAAGTATTACTTTGTTAAAGGTTACATGGTTTACTTGTTGTTTTGAAAAAACTAACAGTTTTCATTCTTTGTGTATCCCTTACTGAGCTTTTTATGATCATCCCAAGTTTTTGAAATGTTTTCACAGGACTTAATGTGGAATAGGTTCAAGGATGGGATCAAGGGAAAGTCATGCTACCAAAAACATGGAACTAGACATGTTTCATTTTAAGAGTTTTTATTTTATGGAAACTTAGTAGAGGTTTCTACTTTGTAATCTTTTGAGATGTAATAGTTAAATCCTAATTCTATAAAACTCTAAACCTGAAAAGATCCTCAATGTGAATTATTAATTTAATTCAATATTAAGTAAGGTTTAAGGTTGGGGCCTTATAGTTGGTATCAAAGGTCGGTTTAGATAACTTTAGAGGTTAGGATATTCTTTAAGCATAAGTGACATTACCATAATGGTTAGTATTTCAGAAAGAGTCATAGTTTTTAGATAAAGTGAATGAGTAAGTATATCTTCCTCATTAGTACATTATGGTTTTGTTGATATACTCACACTGACCCTTTTTGGTTTTAGTAAATGGTTGGATCTAGCAGGCACCAAAGTAACAGTGGATGTGAAGGAAACTGTGACAGTTTTCTGAGCGAGAAGCTGAATGATATGGGAGTTGCAATGAGAACTCTTGTGTTTATCCTCAACCAACTATCTGGAGTCATGATTGACCACCTAAACCTTGGTGATTTCTATAAGGAATCATATATGCGAGAAACAAATCCCTACGGAACTACAAGTAATAATAATAAAGGTAAGTGTGTACAAAAACCTATGTGTCAAAGATGTGGAAAGAAACACCTAGGAAAATGTTTCAAAGGGACAGAAATATGCTATAGATGTGGAAATGAAGGTCATAAAGCAAGAACCTGCCATGGAAAAAGGAAGCATCTAGTTGACTCGAGGAAAGGGAAAGAAGTTATTTCTGAGGGATCAATTGAATGTTTTAAATGTGGTGTGCATGGTCATTATGCAAACACATGTCCTATGAAGAAGTTTCGGGAATGGGATCACCAAGATCGTACAAATATTTATTTACCAATACCTAATGCCATTCTGATTGAGGATGAAGAAACTGACAATGACCAATCAAAGGTATGTATTATTTCATGACTATTGTTTTCCTATTTTGGAATCTTAGGATATGATTCATGATTTCGTCTATAGGAAAGAAGTATTTCGGAATAATTTGGAAAGGAATGGTTAATGGATCATGAAGAATGTTGAATTAGTATGATGTCAACATATAAGGGATTCAAGAGTTATGGTGAAATTCTTAAGAGTATTAAGTCTCTTTTGATGATGGGGTTACATTAGAAGACTTTTTATATTATGTGTAACCCTGATGTTTAATATATGCAAATTTTATTCAAGGAATAGTTATCTTTTCTTTTGTGGACATAGTTATAAAGAACCATTTGGGTTTATATGATCCTTACTTTTGAGGTAATTATGGGTTACTATATGTTATGATTCAAGTGAAAGGCATGAGATAAAATTGAGGTTAAATTATGTTATGGTTATTTTTGATGATTTTATCTTTTTTTATTGGGAAATGATTTGAGAATTATATAGTTTTGGAAAAAGGACAACACGCAGACCGTGTGACTACCCGTCGCGTCGGACAAAGCTGCGGGAATCGAACCCACAACCAAAGTGCGACTTGTATTTATCGCCTACCACTGGACTACGTGAATTCCCAGGTTAGTTTGACTGATTCTTTTTAGTTATATGATTTTATGAATTAAGAGTAAGTTGATTTTGGGTTATTTATGAAAATGATTAACCTATCATGGAGGATATGTGATTAGGTTAATACGAGACTTTAGGAGCAACTGATGTTGTTTGGAGATAAATGTTACGATTTAACTTGGAAGACTATGTGAATATATACTTCAAATATTTGGGTTTCAATATTAGATTGGTTTACTTTGAAGAATTTTATGGACAAATTGTTTATCGTATGGTCCTCATTGAACTTTGGGTTTTGTTGGACAAATTTTGGAGATTAAGCATAGATTTTCTTTTTAAAGGGTTATCCTTTTCTGGATTATCTGATCTTGTACTAACCTTTTTAGTTTTGGTTTTGGTTAAAACCTAAAGACACGGGAAGTATATAGTTCTCTTTGGTGGATTAGGTGATTATCTAGAAGTTGATTATAGTACTCTTAATATGAACAAGTCTTCCTAAATACTCGTCTTTTAGAGAAAATATGAGTTTGTGTAAGGAATATAATAAAAGTTGAAAGTCAACATGATAAGTGATTATGTTTCCTTATGAATAAATTCCTCAATAAAAAGTAACTTAAAACAAAATGTTGTCTATTAACTTTTCCTACTGGGGAATCGAATACCGTTTAACCCGTCACAAGTTTGTGATTTTCTTATGGTTAACTTTCTCCTAGACATGTTTACTATCACTCTCCCTCAAGAACATGACCCTTCGCTTTTTCTTCCATGTCCATGTTTTCCTACATGAAATCATATTATGGGTTAACTCGGGTGACCTCTATATTTATATTTCTTTATTTTAAAGTGATTGTTTTACCGACTCTTGTTCCGATGTGGGACTTTCAAGGATGTTTCCAAGCTCAATTTTAAAATTGCGAGGACGCAATTCACAAAAGGGGGGAAGGATGTAACACCCCAAGTAAATAAAGAATATTACAATTTCATATTTATCCATATTTGTGACTAAAATACTAATATGACTTTAAAAGGTATGCTATGCTCGATGGCGTACCAAACACGCAACAACAAGTTTCTTGGGAATATTATGTTGCACTCTAATAATAAAATAATATTATTTTAAATGGTAGTTAACGCCTAGATGTTGTGATGGCGGGAATGAATAGAACTAACTACAAAATGATTATATATGTTTGTCAAATATTTTTACTTTTTACAATAAATGTTATAGGATTAAAAATGTGAATGAATCCAATTTCAAGCGTAAACATTCTAATATTGTTTAAAAGGTTGATTAACCGCCTTTTGATAGAGAACCTCTTTTAAATAAACATTTTGACAATGGTATGTGTTATATTTTACAAAATAAAATTCTTATTTAGAATCAAGACATAAAAATTTAATTTGTGTAAATTTTTGGTATTTTTCCAAAAAAGTTCAATTTTTAATGAATAGTGAAAAATGTTGTATTTTAATTCAAAACCTCTTTTTAATCTAATTTATTTATATGATTAGTTTATATTCTGAATTGGTTTTAAAGTTAAATTAGAATATATTTGTACCATCTAATCCAATTGTGGTCTTTTTAATTAATTTTACTTTGAAATCGGACTTAAACTAGTGTCAATCATTTGATACATTTTGTTTCATAAAAACACGCTATTTGTTTTGACAACAGGAATTAATTATTAAATTAATTAATGAAACTTATGTTTTTGGAATTTTTTAAAATAGACATCAATTTTGAATTCGGAATATCAAATATATCTTAGGGTGAATTTTTGGTAATTTTCTGAAAAACCTCAATTTTTGATGAATAGTGAAACCACTAAGTGGTACTTATAAAAACTGATTTTTCCGTTTAAATGAAATTTTTCCATATTTCTGTTTCTAATTTCAAAAATCCAACATACATGGTTGTCATTAAGAAGTAAAATGTGGTTCAATGGGATAAAAATAATTTTTTGGTGAATGGTAACTTATTAAGTTTTTAATCGTGATTAGAGGTAATTAGTGTAGTTTAAGGTAAGAATAATGTTTTAATAAAATGAAATGACCTAGAAACATGTCCTACCCTCATTGTATGTGTCATTTCCGACCAATACAATCCATGGGTCAACTTGGGGACCCCATGGATCAACTTTGGTTGGAAAATGAAATAAATACCTTTTTATTTAATGTTAAAGTAAAAAAGACACAAACATGAGATGTTTTACTAAAACAATTTTTACATGGGGTTATACAAGTCATATTTTTGACTATAAATAGTAATTGTAAATATAAAAATAGTTCCTACATTATAGTATTTTTTTATAATTTTTATACATTAAATAAATTAAATTATTTATGACATCATGATGATGCAGCGATGACCTCATTATTTAACGATTTAAATAAAATGGAAAGATAATGTAATATCTAAGACCTAAACATGTCAAAAACCTATTGTATGAGTTGATTTAGAACCCTTATCACCTTATACTCTAAATAAATCAATGTGGGACCTTTAAAATCCGAAACTCTTTTGAAAATAAAGTAACATTTTGTAACTTTACAAGAGTTCCCCTCCTCTCCTCTTATAAAAGGCCCCCACCTCTACCTCTTTACCCACGCTTCCAAAGCCTTTGGCTCAGCCAACCCCTTCCCATTTTGTATCTCCACATCCTTCTATAACTCCTTGAAGCCTCACTTTGGGAAGAAGTCTTCCCAAGGAAGCCTTTTAGCTCAAACCAAAGGGAGTTACCCGATTTTAAGGTAATGTCTTCACTTGAGTCCTTTTGTATTATTTTGCCTCTCCAACCCCCTAAACTCTTTTTATTAATTTCTTTTGTAACAACTCCAGTATATTAAATATACTAGGATGTTTTTATAATAAGTATTCGAGCTACACTTACACACACCTACATCTAATGGTTAAAGAACATACTGTTTCTGTGGATGGCAAATTTCTGCCTCATGAAACGATGATTGTTCAACACTCATATAACACCTTCAAAGGTGGACATTAAGATGCAAATATATTTATATATGATATATAATATTTTTATGTTTTACTTAAGCTTCTGTATTTTTCTTTTTTGGCATACCTTTATGGTCTCCATTGTGGGTAAACACGATAATTTCATTTTAGGAAGTGCGGACTACCTCCCCCTCAAAGTGATGTGATTCGTTAATGCCATATGTGGGATGTATAAAAGATGGATTTAAAGTTATTATATATGATGTTATACTTGAATTACAATATACCTCTATATAATTATTATTTCTTTCCATTAATGTATGATATAGAAATTAAAGTAGCGTTCATGCGTACGTACGGTTTACCGTCTCCATGAACGGTGCATTTCATTTCTTATCCCCAAATGTATTGTAATATTATAAGTACGTGTATATAATGGATATATATGATTAATGATACATCTAAATGATGAATATAATTCTGGAGTTAAAATATACATACCTCTCATTTAGTTATAATTCCATTAATATGACAAGGAAATGAAAGTAGCGTTCATGCGTACGTACGGCTTACCATCTCCATGAACGGTGCATTTCATTTCTTACCTCTAAATGATTATGTAATATTATAAATACATGTATATTCTGGATATATATATGATATATATGATATCCAAATCATGAATATCATTCTGGATATAATGAACCATTGACCACACGAACAACATGTAATTGTAAGAAGTTCACTTTCGACTTAAGAACCAAATATCGACAAAACAAACATTATTAACTTAAATGATTACATAATGTTTATAAAATGTAAATAAGTGATATAAAAGGAATAATGAACTTGAAAAAGGTTCTTAAGAAAATATAAATTAACTCAACTTTATTATTCAGGATGTTAAAGAACGATCGAGTCAAGTCGGACCTGAGGTAAGGGATCCTACTCCTCTCTTTCTTTTTAAGTACACTCTTTTATGTCATTCCTTTTAAGATCATCTTTATTATGATTGGGATGTTCTTTTATATTAATCCTACTGTAATTTTTATTTTCATATGGTGAGAGACCCTATTTTCTCTCATCAATCCATTTTAGAAGTTTTGAGTGGCGCCGTTAGGCTGCTGAATTTTCGTAAGAGATCTAACCTCTCTCTTTTTTAAGTACTCTCATTTATGTCACTTCTTTTAAGATCCTATTTTTTATGATGGGGGATGTTCTTTTATATTCCTCTTTCTATAAATTTTATTTTAATATTATGAGATACTCTATTTTATCTCATCAATCCATTTTTTTTTTGAATCTTTAAGTGGCGTCGTTAGGCTGACGAGTTTTCGTAAGGGATTTTTCATCTCACTTTTAGTCCCGTAAGATTTATGCTACGTTTTCCACTATTTACTTTGAGTGGTGTATGTACTACCCATTATTATACACTTTGTGTAATATAATTTCGTTTATGGGTATTTACATATTCATTGAATGACCCTTCTTCCATGGGGTGTACATTTCGAAAGTTACCCAAGTCGGTAAGGGAACCTTTCACCCTCCTCTTTTTAAAATACTTCTTTTGTTATGTATTTTAATTCACATACTATTATGTTGGGATATGTTCTTTTATATCCTTATTGATGTAAATTTTATGTCCCAGTGATGATATACCCTTTATCTCTCTCATCAACCCTTTTTGTAAGATTTTATGTGACGCCGTTAGGCTGTCAAATTTTACCAAGGGAACTTCTTAACCCAATTTCGATTTCTTTGGGTTCAACATGTAGTTATTGAAAATGTCATCCTTTTAATATGTGTGAATGACCTTTGATTATTTTACACTTAATATCCCCCTATATTGGGTGTATTTATATTTTTCACACATAATTATGAGATTGATTTATCCTTAATTTAATGATACCTTCTTTATAATGGATTTCATCTCATTTTACATTTCTTTTGAGACTTCATTGTTGTTATGCACCAATTAACTCTTATATGGTGTGTATACTTTCCTTTGACATATTATATCATGAATCCCTTTATTCTCCTGATATTATAAAGTTCGGATTAAATGTTATTCCGCAATTATTTGTATTCAAGAGTCTCTCATTTTGTTAAAAACTCTTTAACAAAAATATCGTTTTAAATGTTTTAAATATTTATTATTCTAAATCTTTATCTTTAATGTCCATGTTTTCAAAATGGTTTTCAGTATTTATTTATATGTACATTAATGTTTTAAAATTATAATTCCAATAAAAGCTTCAAAGTGGTATGGGACACTTTGATTCAAAAATCTCTTTTAAATGATTTTTGAAAATGGATTGATTAATTCAATATCTTGGAATTACTTATTTTGATTGCAAATGAAATGTTGTTATTTAAATGTTTATATTTTCAATATTTTATGTGTAATGATGGTACTTGGACATTTTACTGGTGGTTACGTGATAAACCATATGACGGGTGGTGCCGTGAATACCAGGATGGGTGGTTACGTTATAACCTCCAATGCATTGGGTATGGAAGTTGGCTGTATGGCTATTCCATTAAGTATGTATGGAAGTTGGCCGAATGGATATTCTATTAAGTGATATGTGTGTAATTTGACCTTATGGTTATTCCACTGAAGTATTTTTATGTCCCAAGTTACCTTTATATGTTATGTGATCTTTATATGGGTTTTATGGTAATCTTTTGGTTACAGAAGGGTAAGTAATGAACTTTTATTCAATGAAGAGTTTTTTTTACTACTTCGAAAAGGTGAAAAGTATTACTTTGTTAAAGTATACATGGTTTACTTGTTGTTTTGAAAAAACTAACAGTTTTCATTCTTTGTGTATCCCTTACTGAGCTTTTTATGCTCATCCCAAGTTTTTGAAATGTTTTCACAGGACTTAACGTGGAATAGGGTCAAGGATGGGATCAAGGGAAAGTCATGCTACCAAAAACATGGAACTAGACATGTTTCGTTTTAAGAGTTTTTATTTTATGGAAACTTAGTATAATTTTCTACTTTGTAATCTTTTGAGATGTAATAGTTATGTCCTAATTCTCTAAAACTATAAACCTGAAAAGATCCTCAATGTGAATTATTAATTTAATTCAATAT
This sequence comes from Viscum album, assembly GCA_963277665.1. NCBI lineage: Eukaryota > Viridiplantae > Streptophyta > Magnoliopsida > Santalales > Viscaceae > Viscum > Viscum album. The sequence continues at coordinate 156,716,080 of OY728164.1, forward strand.
TAAGTAAGGTTTAAGGCTGGGAACTTATAATAAATTAGTCTACGAAGACTCAAAATGGTGTCTCTAAGATCTTGAGATCATATGGAGAACAATTCGCCAAAAACTCATACAAGAAGGAAACCCATTGTTATGTTAATTCGGTGTGTACTGAATCTTTTTTATTTGAAGTGCAGTAAAAAAGATAAAAAATGTATATATTTACAAGATTAAAAATTTTAAAATAAAAAAAACATCATCAAGGGTGAATGTTATCATGTACCAAAAAAAATCATCCCAAACCAAGCCAAAAACAATTGTGTATCAAGCTAAAAAAACAAGTTACACAATCTATAAAATCTAGACAGACTACACATAAATTGAAAATAATGAGGTTTGATATAAGATGTTAGTGTTTTTTGAGTTTTTTATATAGTAACATAGATTGATAGCACAAAAATTCATTATATACAATTCATAGAAGGCCGGGAGAAATGAGGAGTAAATATGGAGTTATAAGACAATTTTTTATGAACAAATAGATTTCACAGAGAAATAAGAGTCTATCATTGAAGAAAATATTTATAAGAATAGAAAGGTTTTTTTTATTTTTGTAACGCATACATCCATTTATATAATGATTTTTGTTATGTTAAAATACAATATAATTCTTATTATAATAGAATAAGAACACAACATTAGGTGAATAAATATAAGGAAAGTATATCTTAGGAGATAAACCAGTGAATGAGGTTGTTGAAAAGACACTCCTAAGAAATCAATGAAGAAATTTGTTCTGGGTATTAAACTAAAAGGAAATACATACTTATACTATGACAATAGATTCCATATCATGGACCATTGAAAATTTTACATGAATATCTAGGTGATAGAGATCAATATGGAATCCAAAAGAGAATACATCCAAGAGAGGTATAAGAGGATTGTATTTGTGTTTTACACATCTTGTGAATATGCTGAGAGGCTACCCAAAAAAGGTAACTCAAAAGTTACTAAAAGTGTATGTGGAAGGTGCAATAAAGAAGGTTGCATTACTAACAAGTGTATGACATGGGACCTAAATAAGAATAAAGGATAAAGAATAAATGTAAAGAACCAATGACCCATATTTGAAAGAATTATTTTGTACATATAGACACCACACTTAAGAAAAAGGTGGGTAATGAGGTTAAATATTTGTCGATCATAAGGCCTAACTTGTTGGAAGAGGCTATAAATATGAAACAAGGTAATAAAAATCAAAGTTTCTTGTTTTCTAAAGTGGAGAAGCCTATTTTAACTAAGAAGAAAGTTTAAATCAAGAAGAATTCAATACTACATAAGAAAGTATAGATTTACAAAACCAAGGTAAAATTAATCATGATGAGTGTTATAAACTGTAGAGATTAAAATAAAGGAATATATAGACTGAGAAAAATGTCTCATCTATTCTTTTATCATAAATAAGCTTATGGAACTCCACCTTATTCCCATAAAAAATTATTATGCATGTATTATGAGGATTGAAGGTGAAGTCTATTAGAAATAATACCTTGAGGATGAGGTGTGATTTTCAATCTCCCACCACTATTTTTACTTATATTTATTATGTTTATCAATGGGTGGATTGTCTAATCAAAATGGAAAAAATAAACCTATACCTAAATGTTTCTTATTTATTTTGTAAATATGGGTGTGGGATTATAAAAAAATATTATAAATTTATTTGATCAGCCCCTAAGAAGTGAAAGGTAGTGTTGGTACCACATGGAGGTTTGGAAATTGATATATTTTTTGGATAAACTTCACACTCTTGTTTTCTACAAAGGGTTATCCCATATAGGCTTAGAGTTGATATATTGATGGCATATTTCTAATAAAATTTGGTGTTATACTTCTCTTTTGGATTTATTATAGAACTTGGAATGTAAAATTACAAAAGGGGAGAATATGTTTTTTATTGAGATAAGGTTGGAAGACCCTACCCTATAATTTCAATAAAGGGGAACACAACTTCCCCTCCTTTTAATTTATTATCAAATAGGGTGAGAAAAGTTAAACTATCTTGAGAAGTTATTTTGAAATTGATAACAAATCCAAAGGGGGGATTGAACTGATCTTTGAATTTGTGAAGATTAAGTTTTATTTTTTTCAATTTTTATTCAATTTAATTGGAAGTTAATGTGTAATAAAGAAGAATGAATTGAAGAAGATAACCATGTAATTGGGTAAAGGATAATGGAGTTTCTTTCATGATAAATGGAAAAGGGGATAACATTTCATGATTATAGTGTTGATCCAAATGCTATGATAGGTACCAAGATTATGGAGTACTATCTACAATAGTTGGAAAGTGATTTGAAAGAATACAACTAGTGGGGATACCGAAGTGTAATTATTAAAAGAATAAATCTAGTTAATGTTTATTATAGAATTTATCCTTGAGTTACCAAGTATAAAGGTTATCAAATACTAAGTTAAATAAATCTTAAATGAATTTTTTAGAAGACTGGATATGACCTAAAGTCATTTTAAGTGGACTAGATTTAATTTTTTTGGGTTAGTCTAATAATTATTTATTTTAATTATCTCGAATCATGTTTATTATTATTCTGATAATTTTTGTTTTTTATAAAAGGAAACAGTTTTTGATGAAAAATATTCTAAGTGTGGATCAATCGTGTGTTGTACTGGATCGATTGTATGTAAATACAGACATACATAGAGAAAATGTTCCAAATTACTCAATCGACCACATGTATAGTGGATAAATTTTTCAATGTAATGGAATAACTTCATGTGAATTAGATTAATCATCTTCAATTGATTGTGTATATATATCGACCACATGATAAATTCAATTGTCCAAAAGAAGAATTTCGTAAATGACAAAAAGTTATACATCAACCATAATTGTTAAACTAAGGACCTATTGTTAAAGTAATTGACCGCAATACCAGAGCTTCCTATTGTAAGTTAGAACCACCTTTTAGGATCGATTGTGATTCTACCACACCAAAAATTCCCATGGATATATTTTGGTATTTAACAAAATTTTCAAATGAGTTGATGATTTTGATTCCAAGGGCATCTTTAAGATTAAATTTTCAATGGATATATGTATAAGAGTCTTCTACACATACAAGGAATCCTCACATATGCAATTTTCTTTCCTTTTTTTGTATCATCTTACACTTCTTGTTTTATCCATAGCACTCTGTTTTCTTATACTACTTTACAAAAGTTAAGAGGAAGCTTGAAATTCCACTCCATATACTCTCATCTCCTCTAATGATTATTAAATGATCATACAAGGGTAAAATAACCTTACGAAGCAACCAAACATGATTTGAGAATAGTTGAATCAAATTTCACATCACACTTTACTATATCTCTCTAAATTGATATTTACATTTATGTTATGCTTATTGTGTCTATGTATTTTTTTAGTACTTATCTTATTTTTTAAATAAGTGTGATCATATACTCTTCCCTCTAATATTTTTACTTTTTTTCTCCCACATATAACTGTGAAAGAGGCTTGGTCTATACTGGACTGCCATGTGTATAGTTTTATGCTTATAAACTGATCCAAGTTGTGGATCAATACACCCAATCTAAGTTATGGATCAATACACCAAATCTAGGTTTTGTATTAGTTAATTAATTTTATTAAACTTTTTTATTAATTTTTTACATTAATTGGGAGATAATTAATTCCCATGTTAGAACTAAACCACTTGTTTTTAAATTTTATTGCATGTTTTTCATTCTTTACTTTCACAACTCTATTTTTTCATGGGGTATTTTCAAAGTGTGCTTGAAAATATTAAACTATGATAGTTATAATTTATCAGTGATATATATATATATAATATTCTATGTGAGTATAATACTTTCAAATTTAAAATAATTTCATTTTTTAACAAGGAATTGATTATTTCCTTTGAATTTTTTTTCAAAAACATGAATTATATATACTTAATATATTTTTTAATTGATCAATTTTTAAATTGAGAGGATTTAGATTTTTTTTTGAAATACATATTTTTATTTAAAGCCTAATTTTACTCACTATTAATCATTCCACTTGGGCCAACATTTAGTATTAGAGAATTTTCTATCAGTTTATCTTTATTTACTTATTTACTGTCATTATTTGATTTTCACCTTGATCAGGTTCTAAGGGAAATATCTCTATTTCTATTTATTTAATATTCTCTCATTATGGATGCTTTTAGATCTGGAGGTTATTCTACCAATAAACCTCTTTTATTTAATGGAACAAATTATTCTCAATGGAAGATCAAAATGAAAATTTATCTTGAAATCATGGACTTTGATATTTGGGGTACAATTGAAGACAAATCTGAAAAACCTAAAATTCCTAGAAAATACTAGGGTGATGAAAATAATGTTATGTATGAATGAAAATAAAACGTTATGAATGAATTATTCTATTCTCTAGGTGAATATGAATTTAACCATATTTCATCATGGGATACCCCCTATCAAATCTGGGATACTCTTGATATTTATTATGAAGGAACATCAAATGTTAAAGAAATGTTCTTAAATACATATACTATTTAATAAGATTATTTTAAGATTAAAGCTTGTGAAAATATTATTGAATTGTATTTTAGGTCTAATGAGATCATTAGTACAATTATTTCAATTGGAAGGTCTATAGATGATAAAAATACAATGCTAAGAATTCTGAGATGTTTTCTAAACCGATGGAGAAGTATAATAGTTTTGATCAGAGTATATAGTAGCATCAATAAGTTGTAATTTAAGGAAATAATGGGAAAACTAATGATGTATAGAGAATAACTTAAAGCAAAAAATGAGGGTGTTGAACCAAATAATAAATCCCCTGCATTTAAGACATCTAAGTACAAATCAAAGTAAGTAATCAAGGATGATTAGGGTGGAAGTCAATCTAATTTAGAAATTAAAGAAGAGATGGGTAAATTATCTTGGATATTTAATAAATTATATAAGAATAATTTTTTTTATAGAATAAAATTATAAGGGAAAATGTGACAAAAATAGAAAATGGAAAAAGTAAGGCCCATCTGTGAAGTGTCCAGTAGATCATGCAGGTACACTAAGAGGGGGTTGAATCAGTGTACACAAGTTTTTATCAATTTTATTTTATTTTATATTACCCCTTTTAATTTGAACCACTACACTTGTTAGAGTGAATGGATATTCCCTATAAACAAACACAATTACATGATATGCAAGAATGAAAGTAAATGAATCATAGCACACAATATTTTACAAGGTTTTCCCCCAATGTGGGTGACTACATCCTTGCTATGTTCAGGATGATCCAAGACATGGAATCTCTTCTATAAATGAATTACCAATTACAGGTTGGTTGGTTGGGTAACACCCTGAAACCATTGTGGGTCGATATGAACCATTTTCCCAAATTATACTAGCATCCCACCAGTATGTTTTATACTGGAATCTCACTAGTGTTTCAAAAACACAACACTAACACATTGAGAAAGATCACAAGAACTTCAAGCTACCACTACAAAAAAAACTAATATTCCTCTTTGAGCCACTGAAATATTTTATTCTACACTTGCTCACATAAATTAAAACTCCTCGACTACCACTGAATATAATCAACAACACTGAATACTATTCATCTCAATATACTCTCCTGAATTATAAAATATAATACTTTCAATTCAACTCACAATAATAATATAATGAAAAACTAAAGATATATCAATAAATATAAAGTTGTCTTCTTTTATACTTCACTAAAAAATTCTACTTCAACTCAACTCAATTATTACACACATTAACATCGTGTGTTATTCATGCATGGAGTTCTCATCATCACATGAAAATATTTAATGCATATAATTCTTCACAATATTTATTTATCTTCTTTGTGCAATAACAAATTCATAACACTGTATTTACTTTTGATCTTATTTAAGAAAGGCCCCAATGTTATACCTCCATGAAAATAAAATATTTTGTGCGACTTTCTTTGTAGGATCCTTTGGTCTACTTTATATAAACTCAAATAAGTATGATTGCAATTTTTTTACCCTAGTATCATAAAGAAGCACACATACAAACACCGCCACACTTTATTTTACACTTTACCTTTTCTATGAATGCATATCAATATGTGAATCATGTATGGTTAACAAAGAATGAATGAATCTTATGTTTCATACATTGAACTCATGGAATTTCATCAGTATACTCTTTATGCATTCAAAATAGTATGTGTATCTTCTGTTTACTATGTGCAAAATAATTTCACAATACCACTTTCTTATTTCTTGATAGTATATATGTGATCCAACTTTATTTTTGAAATGCATGTACCTATGGTCATGCTAAGATGATATTATTTTAAAATTATCTTCACATAAAAGAAACATGTGAATCCTGGTCTTCTTCTGGTTGGTTTGAAAAAATCACTATTACATGAACCAGATATTGTCTATAAATTTTTCTTCATGTAATAACAGTTCGTGGAAACTTACTTCACTTAACGAAAGACAAGTAATATTCTTGCAGAGCTATCCAGCTACTTCGTACATTATATCTTTGTGAAGAAATCCAAGTGCACTAATCACATGTCAAACACTTGTGGAATAAATCTTCTTCTCCTTTGAAAAACCAATGTTTGTATCAACACAGGTTTGTGGAGACTCTCTCATTATGTGGTTCTTCAATCTCCTAAATAATACAAGTTTTCAAGAATATCAGCTCATGAGAATAATGATTTGAGAGACAATTAATTCACGAGAGTGATATATGGATCCTTCATGTGAACGGGTATAACAATATTGATCCTTTTCTATTTTTGGGAGTTATTATTCTTCTTCGAAAAAAATGGGTTTTAGAAACATCATACGAACTAAGATATTAGTGAATAGAACAAATGAATGGAATCTCCTTCTCAAATATTGAATGCGAGATCAAATCTTTTACTCTCTCAAAACAACACTCATCTCTCATATGTGAGATAATGATTTGAGAGACAATTAATTCACGAGAGTGATATACGGATCCTTCATGTGAACGGGTATAACAACATTTATCCTTTTCTATTTTTGGGAGTTATTATTCTTCTTCGAAAAAAAATGGTTTTTAGAAACATCATACGAACTAAGATATTGGTGAATAGAACAAATGAATGGAATCTCCTTCTCAAATACTGAATGCGAGATAAAATATTTTACTCTCTCAAAACAGCACTCATCTCTCATATGTGAGATAAGATCTCATATGAAAGATAAGCTTCTCAATAACAAATGATCTCAATCAAGGAATTTATAGACAAACCTCACTAAAGAATCACTCTAAAAAATATGGAGATCCATCTAATTCATCGGCTTAGGAGATACTTCCTTGATTCATGATTCATCACCATCTTCCAATAATCTCAAAATTTCAACTCACTGCAAATCTTTGATTCAATCTTGATTACATGATGTAAACATACTTGCATCACATTTTAATCATATTAATATCATCAGAACAATGAAACAATGATGAAGAGGCTCAGATCAAGATTTGTTTTCCACATCATGTATATCTCGGTGAATAGAAATCCTTTGACATTTTGTTGTAGAAGACAGCATGTAGGAGATAAAAAATGGCTTGGATTATCCAATCAGCAGATCAGATGGTCGTAATTTTGTCAGAGTAATAGCAACCCATTAAAAGAGTTCCCACATCAAAACTACATCCTTTTCTGTGCTCTGTTGTAATAAAAGTTTCATTCCATTACCTCTGCAATGCTTACCGGATACTAATATATGGAAAATTGGCACCGCTCGGTACTACTGTCGTGTCTCCCCACACAGTGGTTATTTCACAGCCTATGTATACACCCTTATGGACATGCTCCCTACGAAATATCTACCTCAGCTCAGCCCTTCTGGCTGACCCGTTGTCTGGTTGGGATATAGGCCATATTTTTAATATATTCTTCATTAAAAATATTGACCATATTCTATATGAAATTAAAAATACAACCCAACAAAACCTTATCTTATTGTAATTCAATTATAAAATCCATTACATTCATTCTTACAATGATGTAAACAATATGTCTATCCAATTAACCAATGAAACATGTTTTATGAACTATAAACCACCTCTGCAATCATCACATTTATTCTTTCTTTATTTAAATAAACTTATTCAAATCAGATGAAAACAACCTTTCCAAAACATGAATGATTCTCAAAAATAATTAAAAGGTAGAAAAAAACCTTCAATTAATATCACATTGACTTCTTATCAAACAATTGAATTGAAAACAATTACAACACAAATATTACTTTAAATAAAATGTGTTCTTCAATCTCCCCCTATGGATTTGTTGTTAATACCCTTTTTACTTTCAAAATCAATGTTTTCTTCTCCCCCTAACTTGACAATAAAACCCAAGATATTAGTATGGTAAAGAATTTAACTTATCTCATTCTATAACAACTGAACTTCTCTTCTTCTCTCCTTTAATATCCTCATTTCATAAGAGATGCTAATTTTTAGAAATTCAAATTGATCTGCTTGAGAGAAGGAAAAAATCATCATTCTTAAATAAATGAGTCATTAATTAATCATATCTAAGTCTACATTGTATAATTGGGTGTAGAAAACAAGGGTGACAAATTTATAAAACATAGCTGTTAATAGAATTTTTAGGATATGATTCCAAAACTAAAATATTATTTCAAAAGTTATTCAAAATATTTTTAACTAATCTCCTACATTTATCTCAACAAACAGATTAAAAACATTCAATTGCAAAAATGTACTTCCACTTTATCAATACATTTTACATTTGTCATTAAGTTATCAGTTTCTCCCCTTCTGACTCATAATTGTTATTTATATAGAGATAGGTGAACATACCTTTTTAATGATAAGATTTAATTTCTAAAATTTGAAATCATCATATAAATCCCTTACCAAAACTTCAAATATTCAACAAAACTAGTTGAGATATTAAACTCTGATAGTTGTTCAACTTTTCTCCCCTTGGAAGGATGAGATCCATCCATGTTCTTCTTCATGACTAACTTTATTCAAGAATAATCTTCAAGGAAAATTTTAATATCAATTTAAATAAAGAACTTTATGATGGATAACCTCATGTATGTTGTATAATATTTTAATAGAACTAATATCTTTTATAATCCCCATGAACAAATTTCTCGCCTTCAATTCCCTACATAAAATAAACAGACACAAAATATACATGGGAATAAGGTGGTTATTCAATGACTTTAAGTTAGAGAAATAGGGATGAGATTTATTTCTCAACCTAGAAAATCCTTTCAATTTTACTCCAGATTTATGAAAACTCATCATGCTTGATACTTCTTTGACTTTTCAAAGTTTATCATTTAATGATAGCATGTACTTCTTGATTTATTTAGATTTCATCTTAAATAGAATAGACTTCTTCATATTGGAAAATAGTGCACTTTCATTATTCTGTTCTTGCTCCAACTTTTTAGCTGATTCTAGATACTCTCACCATAATACTAAAGATTATTTTAGAACATTCTCATACTTCTTCTTGTCAATAGAGTTTCTGTCAAAATATGCCACTTGTTCTTTTCCTTTGTTATTCCCTAGTTCTATTTGTTCAGGTAACCATGTCATGCATTTATTAGCTATATTCTCTAACATTCCAAATCTTCTACACAAATCTCTAGCAATCATAGATCTATCCCTTTCATACAACCTCTCATGAAATTTGAATATTTTATCTCGATTATCATACACCAAATCAATCATGTTATTTATTAATGAGATTGATTTCTTTTTCTGCTTCATCTTGTTTCCACTAGCATTAGTATTTATGACCTATTTGAAAAGGTCTATGATATAATTTTTTATTCCATGGTATAAGAATATTTTTATTTGTGTGACATTCATATCATCATTATTTTTGGGTTTATCTTTCTTCATAGTTTTCTTAACTTTATTCTCCTCTTTATACCCTAGGGATGACTTTTCTTCTTTTATGTTTGATTCTGCACTTGTTGTGGTATTTTCGTCATTTCATCATATGCATAATCAATAAAAGTTACATACCAGCACTCATCATAACTCTGAGCAATTCTATTTTAATAATCATATAAGTTTTCAAGATAATAAAATCTATTTTTGATAGACATATTATTCTTAATATATGAATTATGCTTAAAGTTTACAGAATATCTATTCACATCAGATCTTCTCCCCCTTAATAATATAATTATGTAATTATTATGAATATACATATTATGCCAACAATTAATATCCTAATTCCCAAATTTCCAAAAACACCAAAAATAGCTAACAAATCTTGATTTCTTCTTCTATGCTATAAATTGGTATGATTTGACATCATGTTTCTTTTTAATAATATGATTCTTCATCTGATATCTTTATAGGGAATACGAATTTATACTCTTATTAATATCCACATTTGATGACATAGTGTATTTTTCATCAGTTTTCTTCATCCATGTTTGACTATAATTATTTTTGGAACTTGTACTTGTATATGAAACAATATAAGTACAAAAAAACTTCTAGATCAAGGGTTAACTATTTTAATCAGCTTGTAACAGATTTATTTTTTGATAATATAAAACTTTAATTTCCACAAAAATGAGTCTTTTTATAAGTAATACTCTTTTCAAAATTACACTTGAAAGGCTTTCTGATCTCAGCATTTTGAGTATATTCATCTTGGTAGTTATCTGTTAGGATTTAAAAGTATATAGAGGTGTTAAATTAATTTTATATCTTTTAAATTATGTTTTGATAAATTAAATTATAAATTTTTGTTCATTAAATTTTCAAATATATATTTTTTTCTCTGTTTCTAGAAATTTGGAAAATGGGTCACCATTGAAACGAGTCACCGTTGAAATGAGTCACCATTTAAACAAGTCACAATTGAAATGATTCACAGTTTAAATGATTCAGCATTGAAATGATTCGCCATTAAAATGAGTCAACATTTAAATGAGTGACTATTGAAACAATTCACTATTGAAACAAGTCATCGTTGAAATGAGTCTCCATTAAAACGAGTCATCATTGGACGAGTCACCATTGGCTTTATACAATGGTAGGTCAGTAAGTTATACAACAGTAGGTCAGTAATTCACCCAAAGGTAGGTCAATAAGTTACCATTGGACTTCCAATGGTGAGTATATTTTTTTATTGTTTAAGATGTTTCCTTTTTGTTCATAGATAATAATGATGTAGTTAGTTTTCTAAAACTCGATTTAGTTTTTCTTAAACTCACAACAGTATGTAAAATGAGTCACTAATGGATTCATTAAATGGTATGTTATTTGAGTCACTGATGGATTCGTGCAATTTTATGTCATTTGAGTCAGCATTGGTTGTATGCAACAGTATGTCAAATAAGTCACCGTTGGTCATCCACTGGTTGATAAATTTACTTAGTTAAATTTTCTTCTTCAAAATTTATTTTCTTAAATTTTATTATTTGGATGTTAGAATTATTCTTTAATTATTTCATGATTGAAATAATTATTTAATGTGTTAAAAAATTATAAAACTTTATACAATAAGATTAATATTTCATATGATGCTCTATTTGAATTCATTTTTTATGCATGTTTGAAATAGATATTTCAATTAATTAATCCAATTTTTTTTAAATTATAAATTAATTAAAAATGAATAAATAGTATATTAATTGTTTTGATTAATATTTCATGTGATTTAATATCCTGGTTATTTTATTTTTAATTTAATTCTATTTTTTAAAACACCTACTCGTAAGAGAATTATTTTTGTTATTATTTAACAAGTGTCATGCAGTGAGTGAATTTAGATACACATTTTGTGGATTCTATTTAAATTTTTCCAAAGAATGGTTCAAAGGGACTCCTATAAAAATGGTTGTGCAGGTCATTCAAAAAATATAGAGAAACCCATACAACGAGAACTGTGTGATACTTAAAAAATACCTACTGCTCTCAAAAAAAATGCATGATCATCTGTCAGTTACACCTTCTACTATGATCATAAGTACTATATATTCTATATTGTTTCCTTAAAGTGACCCATGATCTTATGCAATATTCATCAATAACTATTAGATTGCCTGCTTCTTTTCTTTTTTTACTTAATTCATGTAATTTTGTAATTTCATGTTTGTGAGTCTTCTATGTATGGTTTATGCATTTTCCCTTTATTAACTATGATAATTTCTAGTAACTATGATTAAATTTTTAAAATGACTATTCACCCCCCCTCCAGTCTTTTTTCAAATACTTATAACGATCCAACATTCTATTGATTTATGAACATGGCCCCCAAATCGAGAAATTTTAGATTTAGAGAGTTTTTTTGGTCTTCAAGCGATTTCACCATATCTTCACATTCTTTCTAGGAAGTATTTAATTTTGATTCCCTCATATTTTTTAAATTGACTTCTATTTTATGGTACTTCATGTTGAGAAGGTTTTTCTCATCTTCATCATCTTTCAGTTTGTCTTCCCATTGACTTTTCATTTTCTGAACTTGGTCATCATGCATCTAATTTTTAATCATTAGAGAATTATTCATCACATTAATTCTATTTATTTTAACCTCTAGTTGAACTTCTTTAATATTCATAGTCATTTTGTGTAGTTTCTCAAATGTACAAATCACTTTTGTATAAACTATATCAGTTACATCCATATCACAAATAGTCCTTTGTAATTCATCTTCAATCAAAGTAAGTCTTTCATTGCAATTTAATATAAACTATTCTTTTTATTTTTTAGCTCAGATGAATATCTCATCCTTATGTTTTATTTCCAACTAATATTCGATAATATTCATTGTAGCTTTATGAGATTATTCAAGTGTGTGAATCATCTTAGTAAGTACCTTATCATTAACTTCTTTCTTACAAATATTTCTTTGCAATTTTTCGTTGACATAGGCTAAATGTTCATTACGAAGTGGTATATTTTCTTCTTTGGAATCAATAATTTGTGAGATAAGTTTACATATTTGAAACTTATTTTCCAAATATTTCTCTATATCCTCATATTCCTTTTCAAGCTATGAATTTTCATTATATAGTCCCCTGATAAAAGCAACTATGTAAGTGAAAACTTCAATAGAAACATTATTCAGATATTTTTTGATTTTTGAATAAAAAACACAAAGTGATTCAATAAATTATTCTCAATAACTGCTTGAACCATACTAATTAAAAGGACCTTTATCATCTGATTTAATAGATAATGCTAATAGACTAACTTTCCAACTGCATCCAGTTTTTGATGTATCCTCTTTCTTCTTTACATTATTTTTCAGATTTCTTGCTTCTTTATTCTATCTGTTCTTCGTGTTTTTTGTAGAAAACTCCTTGTTGGAACTGAAAGAGATAAGAACTAAATTATTCATCTAATACAACTCTTTTATTTATTCAAATTCAAATTTTCACTTTATATAAGTATGATAAAAACAACTAAGATAATAAGATATATCCAGTCAAAGGTGTAACCTATGCTCTGATACCAATTGAAGTGTCAAGTAGATCATGAAAGTATACTGAAAGGGGGTTGAATTAGTGTACCCATGTTTTTATCAATTTTCTTTTCTTTTCTCTTACCCTTATTTAATTTTAACCTCTACACTTGTTATAGTGAATGGATATTCCCTATTAACAAACATAATTATACCATATGCAAGACTAAAATTAAATGAATCACAACACATAGTATTTTAAAAGTTTCTCCCTCAATGTGGGTGACTATATCCTTGTTTTGTTTAGGATGATTTGAGACACATATTCTTCACAATGAATGAATTTACAATTATAGGAAAGTTGGTCAGTTATCACCCTAAAACCATTATGGGTAGGTATGAACCTTTTCCCAAATTATTCTGGCATCCCACTAGTGTTCTTTATACTATCATCCTACCAATATTTCAAAAACACAACACTAATATAATGAGAAAGATAATAAGAACTTCAAGCTGGCACTGTAACACAAAATTGATCTTCCACTTTGAGACATTAAAATAAACTAATTATGCACTTGCTCACTTCAACTGAAACTCTTCATCTGCTACTAAATATAATCAAAAACACTGCATGATATTTGGCTCAGTATACTCTTATGAATTTTAGAAGATAACACTTCCAATTAAACTCACTATAATAATAGAATGAAAAATTGAAGATATATTAATAAAATTCAAGTTTTCTTCCTCTTTACTTCACTAAAAAGTATTGCTTCATCTCAACCCAATTATTACACAAATCAACATCATGTGTTCTTCATGCATGTAGTTTTCATCATCACTTGCAAATATTTAATGCATATAATTCTCCACACTATTTATCTATATTCTTTGTGAAATAGCCAATGCATAACACTATGTTTACTTTTGATCTTCTTTATGAAAGATTACAATTCTATACCTCCATGAAAATCAAATATTTTGTGTGACCTTATTTGTAGGATCCTTTAGTCAGCCTTATACAAACTCAGATAAGTATGAGTGTAATTGTTTACACATGTACCACAAGGGAAGTATGCATACAAACACTATCACATTTTCTTTTACACTTTACCTCTTCTATGCATGCATATCAATATGTGAATCATGTATGGTTAACGAATAATGAATGAATCTTATGATCCATACATTCAAAACATTAAATACCATCCATATACTCTTTATGCATTAAAAAAAGTACATGTATCTTCTGTTTACTATGTAAAAAATAATTTCACAATTCCACTTTTTTGTTCCTTCATAGTAAACATGTGATCCCTTTTTTTTGAAATGCATGTACTTATGGCCATGCTAAGTTGATATTGGTTTTAAATCAGCTTCGCATGAAAGAAACATGAAAATCATGATCTTATTCTAGTTGGTTTGAAAAAATCACTATTACATGAACTAAATATAGTCTGTAAATTTTTCTTCATGTAACAACAGTTCGCAGAAACTTAATTCACTTCACGGAAGCAAGGAAGATGTGTGCAGTCCTATCCAATTACTTCGTCAATTAGTTCTTTGCAAAGCAATGTGAGTCTGCTAATCACAGGTCGAACACTTATGGAATACAACTTATTCTTATTTAGAAAACTAGTGTTGGTATCAATACAGGTTCCTCGAAACTCTCTCGTTACATGGTTCTTCAATATCCTTCTTAATATAATTTCACGATAATATCAGTTCACAAGAATAATGATTGTCGAGACAATTAATTCACGAGAGTGATATGTGGAGCCTTCGTGTGAATAGGTACAACAACACTGATCCTCTGGTGTTTTGAAGAGTTATTATTCTTATTATCAAAACAAAAACTAAACAAAAAATGATTTTCAGAAACATCATGCAAACTAAAATGTTGATGTATAGCACAAATTCATGGAATCTTCTTAAATACTGAATGTGAGATCAAATCTATTAATCTCTAAAAATAGTTCTCATCTCTCAAATGTGAGATAATCTCTCACATGAGAGATAAGATTCTAAATAAAAAATAATCTCAATCGAGAAATTTATATACAAACCTCACTGATGAATCGCTCTGAAAAACACAAAGATCCATCTGATTCATCGGCTTGGCCAACACTGCCTTGCTTCATGATTCATCATTATTTTCAAATAATCTCAAAATTTCAACTCACTAAAAATCTTTGATTCAATCTTGATTACATGATGAAAAAAAAAGTTGCATCACATTTAGATCATATTAGGATCATCAGAAGAATGAAACGATTATGAAGAGCCTCAGAATGAGCTTTGGTCAATATATCATGGAGATCTTAGTGATCAGGAATCCTTCGATGGATTGCTAGAGAAGACAACATGTAAGAGAGAATGGATGACCTGGATCATCTGATCAGTAGATCAGACAATCACAGTTCTATCGGAGCAACAGTATCATGTGAAAATATTTCCCACATTGAAATTCCATCATTTTCCACACTCTGTTATAATACAAGGTGAATTCCATTACCATCAGAATGGTTACCAGATACTCACATATAGAAACTCGGCACTTTTTGGTGCCACTGTCGTGCTGCCATGCATAGCGGTTGCTCCACCTCCTATGCATGCACCCTTGTGGGCATGCTCAATACGAAATCTATCCCTTGGCTAATCCCAACTAGACGACTCATTGGCTGGTTGGGATGTAGGTCGTATTTTTAATATATTATCTATTAAAAATATTGACCATATTCTATATAAAATTAAAAAACCAACCAAATAAAATCTTCTCTAATTGTAATTCAATTATAAAATCCAAAATTTTCATTCTTCCAATGATGTAAACAATGTGTCTATCCAATTAACTAATGAAACATGTTTTATGAACTAAAAATCATCTCTTTAATCATCACATTTATTTTTACTTTATTTAAAGAAACTTCTTCAAATCCGATCATAACAACCTTTCCAAAACATGAATGATTCTCAACAATAATTCAATGGCAGAACATCAACCTTCAATTAATTTAACATTAAATTTTTATCAAATAACTATATTGAAAAAAATTAGAAAAAAAATATTACTTTAATAAATTTGGGTTCTTGAATCTCCCACTTTGGATTTGTTGTCAATACCATTTTTACTTCAAATTAAATGTTTCTTATCCCCATTACTTTCTAATAAAACCAAATATATTATTATGCGAAAGAATTAAATTTATCTCAATCTATAACAACTGAACTAATCTTCTTCTCTCCTTTAATCTCCTAATTGCATAAGATATGATACTTATCATAAATTCAAATTGATCTTATTGATATAAGGAAAGAATCACCTTTCTTAAAGAAATGAGTCATTAATTAATCATCTCTAAGTCTACATGGGGTAACCCTATATAGAAAATAGGATTGGCCAATTTAGACAACATAACTGTCAATAAAATTTTTAGGATATGATGCCAACACTAAAATGTTATTTCAAAAAAATCAAAATATCTTTAACTAATCTCTTGTATTTATATCAAAAAATAAATTAAAAACATTCAATTTCAAGAATGTACCTTCCATTTATCAATTATTTTACTTTTTTCATCAAGTTATCAGTTTATCCCCTTCTAAATCAGAATTTTTATTCATATAGAGATTGGATAACATACCTTCCTAATAAAAAGATATAATTTTCAAAATTTGAAATCATAAAATAAACCCCTTACCATAACTTCAAATTTTTAATGAAACTAGTTGAGATATTAAACTGTGGAAGTTGTTTAACTTTTCTCCCCCTAGAGGGATGATCTTAATCTGTGTTCTATATCATGACTAACTTTCTTCAAGTAATAATCTTCAAGAATAATTTTAATAGAAAATGATATAAATATCACATTGTTATACCTACTTGCAAATAAAATATTTTTTATGGACTTATTCATAGAATCATTTGTTCTGCCCTGTACAATTTCAAATAAGTATGAGTGTAATTTTTACACAAGTATCATAAGTGTAGCACACATACAAACACTGCCACACTTTATTTTACACTTTAACTTGTATGTGAATGCATATCAATATGTGAATCATGTATGGTTAACAAATCATGCATCCATATTATGTTTCATAAATTCAAATCATGGAATGTCATCAGTATACTCTTTATGTATTCAAAATAGTACGTGAATATTCTACTTACTATGTGAAAAATAATTACAAAATGCCTCTTTTTTGTTCCTTTGTGGTATACATGTGATCCCACTATATTTTTGAAATGCATGTACCTCTGTCCATGCTAAGATGATACTGGTTTTAAACCAGCTTCATGTTAAAGAAATATAAGAATCCCAATCTTCTTCTAGTTGGTTTGAAAAAATCACTACTTCATGAACCAGATACTATTTTTAAATTTTTCATCATGTAACAACAGTTTTTAGAAACTTACTTCACTTCATGGAATATAAGGAAGATAATTACATTGCTATCTAGTTTCCTCATGGATCAAATCTTTATGAAGCAATCTGAGTGTGCAAACAATCGGTCAAACACTTACGAAATGCAGATTCTTCTCCTTCAAAGAACCATTTTTGATATCAACATAAGATCACATAAAATCTCTTATTATGTGTTTCTTTAATATCCTTTATAATACTAGTTCATGAGAATATCAATTTTCGAGAATAATTTTTTTCAATACAATTAATTTTTGGAAGTGATATGTGGAGCCTTTATACAAACAAGTACAAAAAACATTGATCCTCTTTTATTTTTGCAATTTATTCTTGTTCACAAAATAAAAGCTCAACAAAGAAACTGGTTTTCAGAAACATCATGTGAACAAAAATGTTAACAAACAACACAAATATATATAATCTCCTTCTCAAATACCAAATGCGAGAACAAATCTATTACTATATCAAAACAGTGATTAGATCTCAGATGAGAGATAAGATGCTCAATAAAAAATGAGCTTAATATAGAAATTTATAGAAAAACCTGCCTGAAGAATCACTCCAAAAAACATAAAGATCCATCTGATTCATCATCTTGGGAAAAACTACCTTGATTTATGAGTCATCTCCATCTTCAAATAATCTCAAAATTTTAACTCACAGCAAATATTCAATTCCATCTTGATTATATGATGCAAAAAAAGTTGCATAATATTTTGATCATATTAGTATCATCATAACAATGAAATGATGATAAAGATCCTCAGATCAAGCTTCGATCGACATAGCACGGAGATCTTGATGAATAGGAATCCTTCAACAGCTTTCTAGAGAATACAACACGTAGGAGAGAATAGATGGCCGGGATTATCCAATCATCATATCAAATAGTTATGGTTCTGTCAGAGAAATAGTAACCCCTAAAAAGAGTTCCCACATCAAAACGCCGTCATTTTCCTCAATCTGTTATTATACGAGGTGAATTTCATTACCACCATAATGGTTAATGGATACTCACATATGAAAACTTAGCACTGCCCGATGTCGCTGTCATCCCGCCCTATACGATGGTTGATCCTATACCTATGCATGTACCCTTTTGGTAATTCTCCATGAAAAATCTCTCCCTCAACTCATCCATGCTAGCCAACTCGTTGAATGGTTGGGATGTAGGCCATATTTTTAATATACTCTTTATTAAAAATATTGACTATATTCTATATGAAATTACAAATCCAACCAAATAAAATCTTCTCTATTTGGGAATTCAATTATAAAACCCAAAACTTTCATTATTCCAATGATGTAAATAATATATCTATCAAATTAACCAATGACATATGTTTTATGAACTACAAACCAACTATGCAATCATCACATTTATTGTTTCTTAATTTAAAGAAACTTATTCAAATCATATCAAAACAAACTTTCCAAAACATGAATGATTGTTAATAATAATTCAAAGGTTGAACATAAACCTTCAATTAATGTCACATTTATTGTTTATCAAAAACTGTATTGACAACAATTAAGACACAAATATTGTTGTAGTCAATTTGGGTTCTTTAATCTGGAGAAATTAATTATTATGAATATAAAATAAAGGTCTATATCAAGGTTTACTTCCCTATGATAAAGTAAAAAAATAAATATGATGATAAAGGTAATAGGCCGAATAAGGAAATGAAGAAATCCCAGAGTTCTTTATAGGATAGCACCAGTGATTTTGACAAAGATAATGAAAGTGAACAAGTTAACTTGTGTTTCATGGACACATTATATAAGGTAAAAATTTCCAATGCTTCTACCCATTCTAATAATAATGAATATAAAATGAAAATTGAATAATTAAAAGAGTATATTTTTATTATTGAATAAACCATGAATGAATTTAAAGATAAATACAAAAAGTCTAAAAAGGTACCATGCTTTATCTACTACTAATGAAATTTATCTTTATATTAAAAAAATAATGATAACCCATTAAAAGAAAACACTTATATGAAATTGGAAAATGAATAGCTTAGAAAATATCTAGATATGTGTAATAATGGAACAAATAATATGAACATGATATTAGGTAATCAAAAATCACTTAAAATTTAAAACTAGTATAGGATATCATTGTGGATAGTAAAGGAAGCTTTATAGGAATTATTTTATTCCTAGTTCTAAAAAAACTCCTTAATTTTTAATGCTAAAATAACCTATAGAAATAGGGAAACCCATTTCATACCTAAAAATATTTTTTCTCTAACACTTTTAATTCTGATGTTAATAAGCATGTACAAAAAAATTGGATATTAACATCTTTATTAGATAACTTTTCTAAACCCAAAAAATTATGGGTACCAAAATCATTTCTTGGATAATTTTGTATAGGAAAATTCTTAAAAGGTTCAAGTAAAATCTTATGGTATCTAGATAGTGGATATTTTAGATATATGAATAGACACTACTTTATATTCAAAAAACTAGTGAAAGTTGATAGTGTACATGTCACTTTTGGTGACAATGCTAAAGGTAATATAGTTAGACTTTGATAAATCAGTAACTTTAAAACTGTTATAATTTATAAAGTTTTATATATTTGTGGTTTAAAATATAACTTACTTAGTATTTATTAGTTTTGTGATGAAGGTTTTCATGTTAAGTTTGAGAATAATTATTTCAAATTATGTGATTCCAATCAAAATTTAGTTTTTATTATTGTGATAAATGATCATGTATATATTGTTGATTTAGATTATTTGTTTTCTCAAAATGTTTCTCACTTAAGTTTCTTTTATAAATAATCTTGGTTGTGACATAGGATACTAGGTGTTGTAGTTGGTATCCTAGAACCAATTGTTTTTACTTTAGATTCTATGTATATTAAAAGGTGGATATTAATTAAATATCTTATTGTGTATTGTTCATTGTTTTTCATGACTTTAATGTAATAATATCTTAGAGTATCTATAACTTTGAAAAGGGCATAGCAGTTCCCCATTATGATAAGAAACTTTAAATTCATGATGATATTCTTAAAACTTATCCTATGGTCAGATAACATTCTATTATGGTACACATAGTATATTGACTATCAAATGTGATTACTCGTAAGAATATGAGACTTCATCTCATGAAATTTTCACTTAGTAATCTACAAGATGGGAGATTATGATAATATATCCTCCTATAGGAAATCTACATGTTTATGTGTCATTAAATATTCCTATCTACAACCATGTGTAATAATCCTTAGACTCTGAGATAATTATTAATGTATTTCATGACTCACATGCTTTGATGTATTCTCATAAACCATGATGAAATATGATCACGGTGAGGTTCGGTATGTTGGGTGAATCATGAAAGATGTGTTATTAATGAATAATTCAAAGAAGAATTTATCCCTTCTATCATTATCTAATTTGATATCTCATACCTTTGATTAAAATGGAATTTTCGCATTAAATTTCATAGCCATAGTGTATTGATGAGTTCATTTCAGGTAGTTAAAGAAATATGTATCAATAATATAGGTTGATGACACATGTGTAAAATATACTTGATAAGATATTGTGACAAAGGGATTGTATTACATTGTGAGTGTTCATATGTGGATTTGTTTTTGTATAATATATTATTCCTATATGGGCTCCTTGACTTATTATTGTACATTAATCTTGGAATTTAGGAAAGACTATCTAATTCCAATGAGGAAGAGGACTAGAGGGTCACACACAAAGTGTTTCCTTTAATCTCAATTAAATATTATTTATATATAAAAATTGGAATAAATATTATTCTCTAGACTGAGAAACAATATTCATTCAAGATTTATTAAATAATCACATATATTAAAAAATTATTTATTTTCAAGGTAATTGGAAAATAACATGAATATATAATATTTATTTATCTCTTTTTATTTTCAACAATAATTATTTATTTATTAAATAAATAATTTATTTAGTTACATGAATATTAAATAAATATTTATTCATTAGACTATGAAGAAAATATTTATTTATTTATTCAACGAATAAATATTTATTCAATAATTAAATAAATATTGAGGAGGATAGGAAGACCAGATTTTTTCCAGTGATAAATATTTATTTACTGTATTTTAAAATAAATATTTATCATTGTGTGGGTTAGAGTACGCCATAAAATAATATAATATTATTACTTTATTACATGACATGAGGTTCCTTTGGGGTTTAATATATTTTTAAGGTATTTTGTGAAATTAATTAAATTTTCAACTTATAGTGACTCAGGTTTGTACCTATCAGACTTTGGAATATTTCTAAGAATATTTCTGAAGCCAGGCGCTGATTCGGTAGAGGAATCTGAGGGTCAGGGAGCCTCGGTGTGGTGATATTAAAAATATTAAAGATATTTTATCACCCATGACTAGTTTCATTTGAAACATAAATAACTCCTATTTGGAGTCTTGAATCAGATTTCTAAGACCACGTTTGGGTTTTGAACATTGGTTTTACCCTAGGCGCGATATAAACTTTGTCGGTGTTGGGTGTCGAGTTGGAGGTGAGTCAGGCCGAGGTGTTAAGAGGATATTGATTTAATAAAAATTAAATCAATTCCCCTATCCCCATTCTCCCTTTGGTGTGAATTTAGGGAGCTGAAGACCCCTCTTCCCCTCTTTCTCTCCCTTCGACTAACGGATTAACCAAGGTGAGGAGGTGCCGCCATGTCCCGTTTTTTATGCCAATCTTCGCCATATCAAGAATCAGCACGTCTCCGGCATCGTTATGCACCTGAAGATTTGGAATTTCAATCATGAGGTAGGTGATTTTGTGTTTTTATTATTTATGTCCCTATTTATGCATCTCTTTAAGGTTTTAGATCCCATATATTCTTACTAGGGACCCCTTGTGGGTTGATCCGTATGTTTTGGGGTGAATGGGGGGCATCTGGGCTATTTGTTGGGAATTTCTAACAGATTTTCCCATATACACGGTGTGAAAACTAGTCCTACATGGAGTGTATTCTTACCGTTTAGGGAAAATTATGTTTTAGGGTCTACACACCATGTACTAGGGGTTACACGCTATGTAGGGACCCTCATCGTGTGGTTGGGGGAAACGGACAGGGTAGCCATGTAATAGTACACAGTCATGTAAAATAACATGACCAAAGTACACAGACAATGGTCTAGTACACGAGATCAGGTAAACAACATGATCGGGTGGCCCTATAACCTAAACATGCCATGTCATATGGGATGCACGGCACGTAATGCACATGGCTGGTCGGGCCGTGTGAAGGAGAAACATGACCAGGGACGGGTGAAGCAGGACATGATGTGTAATTTCATTACACATCGTGTAATCCTACATGGGTTTAAAACCCATGTATAAAGGATACACTACCAAGTTTTTGGGTGGGCTCACACACCGTGTGGACCTTTTAACACGTTGTGTACTCCTTGATGATCTTTTTGAGATCTTCTGCCTCTCGTAACGCCTCCTTCATAGCTCAGATTCAAACCTCGAAGTAGCATATCCTGATTAGTTTTCCACATAGAATGTGATGGTGACCTCGCTTTTGGACTATGAATTATAGTGTGAAGTTGGTGTTGTGTGGGTCTCTCGGGTTAGTGAAACCAATCGGTATGGTTGAGTGGGTCCCCTGGTCTCTGTTAGTGACGTTTAGACCGACAGGGTTGAGTGGGTCCCCTTGGTACTTTTTTTGGGTTTTTGTTATCATGCCCTCTTCGTTGGACTGTGACCCCTCTTCTTCCACTTTGTATAAATTAAACATGGATACATTTCCACTTTCTGGAGTGAGCTGTATCAATCCACTTTGACAGCAGACTCAGCTGATTTGGAGCATGTGTCATCCCAAGAGGCCTGGTTCAATCTTCACATCCTTTAATTTCGCTGGTAGGGTTCTTGGAACCAGTGTGACCAATATTTACCTAGGCCTAGATCCTCTACCTAGGATATTGTTCTAGTAGGGGATGGAGCCCCCAGTGAGCTCTGGGCATAGACCCTCTATTTGTGTATCGAGATCTGATTCTTCCTTCTACGATCTACCTTGATTTTTTCCCCAGGATGAGTTCTTGGAATCATCATGACCAAATCTATGTAGGCATTGATCCACTGCTAGGTGATTTGTTCCAAATTCGAATTATTGCATGATAACCCTTTCTGTGTTCGGTGTTTTTGGATAGGATTTTAGGGTCCCCTAGTGTACCCTGGGTGGGATCCCCAACCTGAGGAGTTGGAGTTGTTTTAGTCATTGGGTGACTTCTTCCATGGCACTGTCAGTTGATCGTGCCCTCGTAGATAATTACCATAAGGGTTGGTAGGGTTGTTTCATTAGTTCATTTTCTCGATAGGGTTACATCTCTCAGTTGAGTTTCATTGGGTATGGAAAGGTTGGATCATCGACTTCCAGTTATAGATTCTTTCCCCCTCTCATTTAGCATGCCATCAGGGATGGCTATGCTCTTGGTGTGTGTGTTTCAAGGTAGGAATTCTACCTTCAAGTCTTGATTAGGTGCATGTTGATGTCTATGAGGTTGGGATCTCATGATACTATTGTGAGTGTTTCATGGGACCTTTGGGTTGGATACTGTGGATTTTCTATGGTCAGGACCATTAGACTTGGAGTCAGAGTTGAGTATATCTGGTTATGTTCTGGGTGTCTCTGTGGTATGTTCCGTTTCGTTGAAATGCTAGGGACATCGAGCTGGCTAGTCATTTTTATCCAAGGATGGTATTGAGATGGATCTTCTCCCTCATTTGGGTTCCCTCTACTTGGGTCGAGTTAAATAATTCCTTTTGATTACTCTATTTTTAGTTTGGGTTTCTGGGGAGCCTACTGAGTAATTTTATACTCACCCCTATACGAAATTTTTCCACACTTGTTGTGTCTCCTACATACCACGTGTCCTTAAAAATAGTCTCAATTGGAACTGGAGAAAGCAGAGCATAGTAGCTGGATTGTCCAGGGTTTTCACCAAAGCTTGGCCGCAGAGCTTATTGGTGGGTGTTTGAAAGTGATCCCCTCCTTTAGAAAAAGTTGGAAACTTTGGCAGTTTTCTTTTGATGGGCCTTGTATTTACCCTTTTGTACTTCTACTATACTCTGGTTGGGATAGATGTATGCATGTATTTTAGTTTTTAGTTTTTATATATATCTATGCACTGTTTCATGGAGGTGTATGTGGGTGTGTGTGTGTGTACAGATATGATAGGCTAAGGCCTCCCATGTGTGTGATGGCCTACTTGATGCTAGTCATCAGCCCATGGCCTATTAGAGGTGGGATTGGTGAGCCATGGATTGAGCCCTGTTGGGTCGGGTGATGACAGAGTAGTATCCGAGCGGGTACCACTTTGGGACCGCAGTCGTGATCTTGGTTTGGGTTTAGTTTCATTAGTGTTAAGATGTTTTGAGTTTGACTTTCAGGTCAGGAACTCTAGTGCTGGTGTGCGTGACTGAGTTATGCATTCACTTGGACTCTGATAACCTACCTTTAAACTTGGTACATTAGAAAAATGGTCGTAGATAAATAATAGTACAAGCATCATATAGGACTAGGTTTTGGGTTTTTCATATCCTTCTTGAGTCATCTCCCTAGATATACTCTTTAACCATTTTGCATCTTGAATATGTTTTAGAAAGTTTCCCCAACAACATCCTTAAAGGTTTCCATAGACAGGTTTGGAATATGACCCGATGAGTGAAGAGGTCACCTTACAAGGGCCTATGAATGTGGAAGGTTCTTCTTCATTTGTGCAGCTGGTGGAGCTTTCACCCGTCGAGCAGTGCATTAATCCGGCTTTGAGAGTTTGTGTGTATGTATCCAATCATACTGAGTCATGGATGAATCTACTGGTGTTAGATGGTGATACAATGGGTTTTTTCACATACTGTGAGCTTCAGAGACAGAGTTTTCTTGAGTTCTAGATCGATCATAACCTGTTGTTAATACATGTGCAATGCAGGAGGTACTGTTGTTTTTTGAGGCATACCCATGCTCGGGCTCAAGATCCACTCCAGGGTTTTAGTCAATAGTCAGAGAGATACTTCTATGCTTGTGATAGTCAGGTACATCTTTCAAGATATTTTTAGACCCATTATGCTGATGTGGGAGGGTTGGTCGATGGACCGTCTTTGCAGTGGCAACAGTTTCAGTGAGGTTTGTCAAGTAGAAGATGATATGTCAGAGCCATAGCTTCAGGAGTTAGTTGGTGCTTTTCATTTCCAACACCACCACCCCCCAGGTGGTCCAATCTAAACTCAGGGAGCTAGTCGATATGGAATTGGGCAGTTTCAGATACTAAAGGGTGTTGATCAAGAGGCTCTATATGAATAAAGGTATGCTCTTTTTCCTTTCTATGTTCTTTAGTAGGATTTATAGACACTTTTAGGAGGAAATCTTCTCTTTCTGTTACTTTCTTGTGGTTTTTTTTTGGGAAGACGTGGGGCGTCGGTGGATCATTGTGTTGTTGTTTCTCTTTTTTCGATTCGAATGCACGAGGAAGAGGGATCCTTCCCCCATTGAGTTATGTTTTTGTGACGCGATGAAAACTGTGCGGGTGAGTCAGTTCCTCTCAAAGTAGATAGTATCGAGGTGTGGTGGATGAGACCCTTAGAATTGTGTGTTTGGATCATTTTTGTGAGGTTGGTTGGTAGACAGAGGGCCTGGTAAGACCTAGTGTGAGCATATAGGAAATCCTTTGTTTCTTGTTAGTCATGGATTTGAATTCTCAGGATGGATGGAAACTTACCCCACTAAGATGCTTCCTTGAGATTCGATACAAAACTATGCGGGAAATTCAGTGCCACCCAAATCAGGCAGTATCAAGGTGTGTTGGATTAGTTCCTTCGACCTATGACTTAAAGGTCTATTTCATGTGTTGGTAGTGGTTTTGTAAGGGATTGTAAGACCTAATGTGTATACTTGGGCAACCTTGTTTGTTCTCCAAGTGGTGGAGATGTTTTTATTGAGGTGTTCTCTTTACCTTGGAATCATTTTGGTGTTGGAACAGAACATTTGGAGTTGGTTGAGGTCTATTGGGGATTCTTCAGGGTAGTTTTATTTCAACAAAGGTGGCCCTGGGTGTTCAACAATGAGGTCGCGTGTTCAGTAGAATCTCATATCATTAAGGGTTCATAGTGTTAGCTAGGGAGACAATATATATCTGAGGTTTATAAACCCACTATTTCATTGTTGGTGTGGGTTGCTGATGTTTCGTGTTGCTAGGCTCGTTCATAATTGTGTGGTAGGTGTTGTGTTTTTTCCACCTGTCACATCTGAGGAAACATGTGTCGCTCGCTACACGATGTTAACTTGGTTTTATCTAGAATGTGTGTGGATTCTCTTGAAGGTTCCATGTGTGCATGCTTGTAGGTAGCACAGGAACCCTTGGGGGCCTTTGTGGTGTTATTTTGGTGTTGTCGTTTCTCTTGGTGCATGTTTGTTACAGAACAGGAACCTATGGGTATATCACTGGTATAAGAGTCCATGTAGAGATCTCAAGTCCTTTCCCATGTTCCTAGGATTTCTATTTTTAAGGAAGAAAATCCTTAAGGTGTGGAGGATGTACTAACTTGGGTTTTTCCCAATTAGACTTTGGAATATTTCTAAGAATATTTCCCAAGCTAGGAATTGAGTTGGCGCATAAATCTGAGGGCTGGTGAGCCTCGACGTGGTGATATTAAAAATATTAAAGATATTTTATCATCTATTCTTAGTTTCATTTGAAATGTGAATAACTCCTTTTTAGAGTCTCAAATTTTATTTAAGAGACTGTGTTTGGGTTCTAAATGTCGCATTTACCCTAGGTGCGACATAAACTTTGTCGGCGTCGGGTGTCGGGTCTGAGGCGAGTCAGGTCGGGGTGTTAAGAGGGTATTGATTTAATAAAAATTAAGTCAATTCCACTCTACCCCTTCTCCCTTTGGTGTGCATGAAAGTAACCAAATATCCCTCTTTCCCTCTTCCTTTCCCTTCAACCAATGGGAAAACCAAGTCAAGGAGGTTCCACCAAGTGCTGTTTTTTATGTCGATCGTTGCCATATTGAGAATCAGCGCGTCCCAGGTGTCTTTCTACACCCAAAGCGTCAGTGTTTTTTCTATGACGTAGTTAGTTTTGTGTTTTAGTCATAATCCTCTTATTTATGCATCTTTCTAAGGTTTTATATCCCTTTGATACTTTCTACGGACCCATCGTGGGTCGATCCGTGTGTTTTGGGGTGAACAGGGGAGATCCAGGCTGTTTTTAGGGAACTTCTGAAGGATTTTCCCATCTACACAGCGTGCAAACCAGTACTACATTCCATGAGTTATTAATTTCTGGGGAATGTTATTTTTTACTATCTACACATCGTGTACCAGGGATTACATGCCATGTATAGGCCCTCATCATGTGGTCTGTGGAAACAGATAGGGTAGTTGTGTAACAATACATGGTCGTGTAAAAGAAAATGGCCAAATTACAAGGACATGGGGTCTGGTGCATGGACTCAGGAAAACCACATGGTTAGGTGGCTATATAACCTGAACACACCATGTAGTATGGGATGAACGGTGTGTAAGGTACACGGCTGGCTGGGCCATGTGAAGGTGAAACATGGCTAGGGACCGGGTGAAGCAAGATGCATTGTTTACTTCCATTACACCCCATGTACTCCTACATGGGTTGGAAAATTGTGTAGAAAGGATACACGGCCAAGTTTTTGGGAAAGATCACATGCCGTGTAGACCCCTTTACAATCCATGTACTCCTTGATGATCTTATCGAGATCTTATTCTTCCCATAACTCCTCCTTTGTAGCTTGGATTTAGGCCTGTGAGTAGCCTATCCTGAGTTTTTTTTTCATGTAGAACGCGATGGTGGCCTCGGTTTGGGAATAGGATTTTCAGGGTGAAAGAGGAGTTGTGTGGATCTCATGGGTTTTTGATTATAATCAACAAGGTTGAGTGGGTCCCCCTGGTCTTTGTTAGTGGTGTTTAGACTAGTAGGGTTGAGTGGGTCCCCCTGGTCCTTTCGTTTTGAGGGTTTTTGGTATCACTTTTTCTTCATTGGACTGTGACCCCTCTTTGACTACTTTGTATATGTGTAGCGTGGATTTGTTTCCACTTTCTGGAGTGAGTTTTCTTAATCTTCTTGGATAGAAGACTCAGTGAATTTGGAGCATGTGTCTCCCTGAGAGGCCTAGTGTGATCCTCACATACTTTCATTTCCTTGGTAGGGTTATTATAATCAGTATGACCAATATTTACCCAAGCATAAATCCTCTACCCAGGATGTTGTTTTAGTAAGGTAAAGATCCCCCAGTGATCCATGGGTGCATACCCTCTATCTTTGTATCGAGATATGAATCTTCCTTCTGTAATCTACCATGATTTTTTCCATAAGAGGAGTTCATGGAATCAGTGTAACCAACTCTACGTGGTCATTGATCCTATACTAGGTGAGTTGTTCCTAATTTGGGTTTTAGTGTGATACCCCTTTCTATATCTAGTGTTTCTATATAGGGTTTTAGTGTCCCCTAGAAAACCCTGGGTGGGATCCCCTACCTGAGGTTTTGGAGTTGGTTTAGTCAATGGGTGACTTTTTCTATGGAACTGTCCATCGAGCATACCCTCGCTGATAGGTACCACAAGGGTTGGCCAGGTTTTTCGTTAGTTTGTTTTCCTAATAGAGGGAAATCTCTCAATTGATTTCCATATGGGATGGTGAGGTTTTCTCATTGACTGCGAGTTTCCGATGCTTTCCCCCCTCTCATTTAGTGTCCATCAGGTATGTCTAGTCTCTTAGTGTGTGCGCTCCAAGGCAGGAATTCTACCTTTGAGCCTCAAGTAAGATCCTGCTAATGTCTATGAGGTCAAAATATCATGAGACTATTACGAGTGTTGTGTGGGTCCTTTGGGTTGGATACCATGTATAGTCTATGCTTGGGACCATTAGACTTGGAGTCAATACTGTGTATATCTGGGTATATTCTGGGAGCCCCTGTGGTATGTGTTGTTTCGTTGACACACCAGGGTTGTCAAGCTGACTAGTTGTGTTTAGCTGAGGATAGTCTCATGATAGAGTTTCTTTCCCATTTAGGTTCCCTCTAACTGGTTCCAGTAAACTAATGACTATCGGTTACTCCCTTTTTTGTTAGGGTTTTTAGGGTGCCTACTAAGTATTTTTATACTAACCCCTGCATGGGATTTTCTCACATGTGTTGTGTCTGGTGCAGACTAGAGGTCCTTCAACAGAGTCCTAGTTGGACCCAGAATAGGCATAGTGTAGTACTGGACTAACTAGGTTTTTGACCAGAGCATGGCCTCAGAGCTTACCAGTGGGTGTTTGGCAGCAATCCCATCCTTCAGAGTAGGTTGTGCGCTTTTGTAGCTTTCTTTTGGTGGGATCCATATTTTTCATTTTGTACTTTTGTTGTGATCTGGTTGGTATAGATGTATGCGTGCATTTTAGTTTTTAGTTTTTATATATATATCTACGCTGTTTCATGGAGGTGTGTGTGGTTTCATGCATATAGGTAAGATAGGATAAGGCCTCCCATGTGTGTAATAGCCTAATCGGTGTTAGTCGCCAACCCATGGACTATTAGAGGTGGTCTTGGGGAGTCGTGGTTCAAGTCCCATTGGTTCAGATCATGGAAAAACCCTAACCCTGTGTTTATAAATTTACTAGTGTGTCAATCAGGGATAGGTGAATCATTGTGAATAATAATTAACCCTCAATATCTCCCTCATCCTCTCTTCCTCTCAAGACTGATAAGAATAAGAGAAATTTTCTTCAAGCCTAAATTAATGTGAATCGATTAAGACAAAAAACAAAATATGATCAATCGATCATACTAGAACCCTGATATTTATTAGTTCTATTCAAAGATCAAAGGAGCACAATTGGATCACTATTAGAGGGTATATGCATTGGGTCCTCACTTCACGATAATGATACATTGATTGGGTTAGAATAATGAACATCATCAGTGAATAGAGATCTCAAGAGTAAGATAATATTTCTTATTTTGTTTTAAATAAATTATAAATTGATGTGAAAGATCATCTATCTAGTTCCTATAAAATTATTTTTCAATATTCTTCATAAAAAAATATTTTGTTCATGTCATTCATGTCATGTAAATTGTGAATGGTCCATTGAATCTGATAAAAGATGAGTTGTACATAGGCTCAATAGGTTATTCTGATGTGTTTTTAACCACCAAGTGTTATTAGAGAAGTTCAATTTATAATTATTTATTATTAATTTATCATTTAAGTATTTAAAAGTTAGTTTTCATTTCAATAAATTTATTCTTATAATCCAATCACTGAGATCTCTTCTTCCCCACTTCATTTCTCGCTCATTTAATCTAGATATAATTAAATTTTAATTATGAATATACAAAGAACTTATCTAAAGGTGCCAAGGAGTCTGGCTGTAAAATATAGGATTATATAGTGTATAGATTTTGTACATTTTGAGTATCTAGTTTTCCACACCTGGATGTAGCACAAAGTAATTCATTTCATTATGCAATAAAGAACACATAGTGCATTAAATTCTCTTCATGTTGACCAATCCAGATTAGCGTATAGTATGTGGGACTACACATCAGGTAGTCCTCATGTTTTTGATACAGAAAACACATATTCAAATACAAATTTAATAATAATTACAAGATTCATAGGGACTGGAATTCGTGTAATAAATAGGTTACACAACATGTACCAGCTGAACACATCATGTACCCTACACATCTCCATGTAGTGATACATATCGATTTATTATGTGTGTATCATAGACATATAGTGAGAAAGATACACAACATGTAGTTAGACACACATGCTTTTTACCCAAACTATTTACAAAAAATTTTAAAATTTAATTTATTACTCTTTTAAAGTTCAACAACATATATTTTATGTGTCATTTTTTGACTCATGCATGCCATGTAAGTGGTTATATATATATATAATGTTTAATTAATTTCTACATAATTATATGAACTACATACCATGTATAATCACAATATGTTGACTACTCCATTCATATTAAAATCATTATGTTCTACATTAATTAACATTTGTCTTGTGTGTCATTTATTAACACATACATGCCATGTAATTGGATAAAAAAATGTGTATGCTCTATATTGTGTGAATAAATGGTATAAAATATCTATACAAGTCTAGTAGTTCAATTAGGTACTCTCTAAGTTTCTTCCCAATAAAATTTTTGTACTTATTTTATTAAATTTTAAATAAAATTTATTTATTTATTTTATTTAAAATCACAGTGGGTGGGTATGTCTAGGAAAGATTGGATGTAGATTAAGATAAATTAAATTAATTTAATAATAATATAATTAAATGGATTAATTCATGAACATTTATCTTAATAAATAACTGATCAAAATGAATTCTAACCAGTTATTTTAAATTTGTATTCATTGCACTAGTGGATGATCATGATATTAGACTAGATTTTGTATGTTTATGGTTTATTTAAATTTAATTATTCCATGGGATTTTGTAAATATTTTATTAAATTAAATTGATGGTCTATGAGTCATCCCTCCCTCTTTATTATATATGGGTCTTCATGTCCCATATTTCTTTTATGTAATCCCATTTTTGGTTCCCTTCAACTATGAGTGAAGTAAAAGCATTGTAAGGATAGAGCTCCCATGCACTTGGATTTGGTTTAAGATAGAACCAAGATGAAACCAAACTAAGGATATATGTAAAAAAAATATGGAATGTAGAAAATTCAATCCCATACAGACTCAAGGAATTTTTTTACCCTAGTGTCAATGGTTTTTTTATTGTCCCCTCAATAAAAAACCAATATTTAAAGCTCATGATCATTCCATGTTTTATTTATTTTATTTCTATCTATTGCATGGTTTATTTAATGGATGAAAGTCTGAGATCACATAAATAAATAAATTAATATGTAAATAGGGAATTAAAATAAAAAGGATTATGTGTAAAAAAATTATCAGTATATGGTTAATCACTTAAGTAAAATCCACTTAATATTAAAAAATAAATGTAAAAGATAAAATAAGAAAACTTACACATAATAAAATAAATCCCTCAAGTTAATATTAAGTTATTATGACTTTCATTGTCTAAATTAAGATGAACCCAAAGTTAAAGTGTCAGTTCTACCTCCATCGGGGGAACTTTTAATTATTAGGAAGTATAAATTTAAATAGTGGTTTGACTTAACTAGGTATTCATTGGGTTTAATAGCCTTAGTCTATCTAAGTCAAATTTGGAGGTAGGTGTCATAACAACCCATAATTTACATACATAGATATTACTTCAAAATTGAAGAATATTCATTACAAAACATAACAAAACCATGCTAGGACCATATAGGTTTAGTGTCTTTAGAAACTAGGAAACATAAACAACTGTTTTATAAGATATATACAATGTCTTCTGCATATTTATTCATAACTAGACACCTTTTTGACATATCTTACTTAATACCCTTATCATGACCTGGGGAAAACAAACATAAGAAATGGTGAGCTCGGATTCTTAGTAAGGTTAAACAAGGGAGATATCAATCATATCATAATTATAAGATATAATAATTTAGAATTTGAAAATCTTATCCTACATATGAAAGATCGTGATATTATGTCATGGGATAAATCATAAAAGCTCAAAAAGAAATAATGAATATATTACCAAAAGTCATAGCATAAGACATGGAATTTGTGTCATACACATAAGCATATAAAATCATTTCATATTAGTTAAGTCTCATTTCCAAGACCATAATAGCGGAAAAATTCCATTACTGAACCGAGTTTGCTCCTTATTCCATCCATGTATTACTGAACCGGGTTTTCTTTCTATTCCAGTCTTGTTTTACTGAACTGAGATCATTTATTGTTCTGAAGTTTTCTATATCATGTGATATAAATCTTTACCCAATGAATTGGATGGAGATGTAGGTCTCAACCATCTCATAATAAAATCATTCTTACGTATTCCATAAAAACATATATCATTCATCATATCATAACCCAAGGAATAAAATGGGTTTCTTAAACATCATTCCATTATAAAATAATCCATTTAAAACAAATGGATATTATAAATAGAATTACATCATAAAAATAATCAAACCATATGAATAGAAGGGATATTATACTTGAAACATAACCCTATTAAATAATTCCATCTTAGATGGAAAATAATTTTGATAGAACACTTGAAATTAATTCTATAAGAAACTACCCTTTCTTCTTAAAAAATGTTTTCTTTTCTAAAATTACCACATAATTTTAAAAGTGAATAATTTCTTTGAAAATAAATTTTAAATATTATAAAATAAGATTCATTGAAATAAGGTGTTATAAAAATGTAAAAACTATTCAGGACATATACGTTACAAGAAAACATTTGTATCATACTTTTGTCAAATAAGTCAAAAAGTACATCGTATCAATAATAACAAAAGATTAATTTCATAAAATTTAATAAAAATAAACCAAGGGTTAAAATTGAATTTAAAAATTTTTATAATAATATAAATAATATTTTGGAATATATATTTTGGAAACATGTTCATGGATGAAAAATATATCCCAATAAATACTTACGTATAGACAATCATAGATAATAATGAGATTGTGAAATTATCCCTTACCTTAGGTTTGATACCCTTTGCATGTATCCAAACCTCCTGTATAATAATTTAAATAATTTAATTGACTTATTAAAATATCATATATGATCATATTATCATCCATTTGTTAATAACATTTCATTATTACTTGTTATTCGGGTATTAACTATTTCATTTTCTTATGCATGTTTCCTCGAATAAGTTATGGTTGCCCTTCTTAGGTCATATTTATATCATTAAAAAATGATATTAACATAATATATATCATATTAATTTATTATATAAATTTATATAATCATGATTTAATATATATTGTGTAGAATGAATTTTATCACATCGTGGAGACGGTAGATCATACGTGTGCACGAGCGACAATAACATTCCCATAATTATGAAATGGTATGAAATTAGATGGTATTTATTTTTAAAAAAAATCATATAATGTTATAATAATAATATATAGTTATTATTTCCATAATTATATACATCCAATTAAGGTGGTGGTGAAAAACATATTACACCACGGTGTGGAGATGGTAAGTCGTACGTACGCACGCATGGTGATTTCATTTTTTGTAGGATAAATAGAAGGTTGAATATGGTTCTCACATAATCATAATAGTATCTTAGTATTTAATTTATTCTGGATTTATTACATTATAATGGAAACAACTGATGATGAGTAAGTATAAGAAGAAATAAGTTTGAAAGAACCGGTAGAGGAGATTGCCTCTTTTTCGACGTGCTCCCTATAAATCTCCTCTTAAAGCACTAGAGTTGGTCTTTGGAGAAGACCAGAACCTCTAGAATGTCACTAGGGAAGTTTATAATGGAATATTTTAGGGGATATCCGAGTTTTAAGGTTCAATGAGTTGAAAATAAATGAGGGAGGAGGTTCCCTTTTATAATTGAGGTGAGGAGCAACTTTGGAATCTCTAAAAATATTAATTTATAATAAAATCAAAACACATCCAAAAACCTCCAAAATTACCTATTTTATAATATTAGATGATATAATATTGTAATATAATCATAAAATAAATTTTATAATAGTTTTTATATCAATTTAAACCTTATCATCTTAATTGACACTTAGTTATTCTATTTAATTTTAAATAAGGTTACAAATATTTCAATATTAAAAGGGTGAAATATTTTTTTATTTGATGTCAATTTGACCATAAATAAATAATTTGGAACATTTTATAACATATAATAATTATTATATATTTTTTAAAATATTTTATGATTTTTAAATAATTTAATAATACATTATTTTGATAAACAATCAATAGAGTCAATTTCGACACTATTCAATTCATTGATTATTAAAAATATAAATATAACAAATTAACTTTAAAAAAAATATTTTATTATATTAATAAGAGGTCAATTTCATCTATAAAATTTGTTTTATATATTAATTATTTCAAATTATATTTATTTTAATATTTTTAATAACATTTATTTGTTATCTCCATTAATAAAACAATTACTACATCAGTTTTGTGTAATTATTTAATATACTTATTTTTTGATAAAAAAATACTATGATGAAGATAAATACTATATATTTCATAATAATACTTATAGTTTAATATATATTCTAGAAAATACTATATTAAAAATATTATACTTATTAAAACATAAATGCGACAACTTTAACGTCACTTTAAATAAAATATTATAAGTGTCATAATATATTCCATATGGCTTCAAATGGTCAATAACTCGACCCTGGATGATTATGGTAGATATATACTCAAAAAATAATATTTGGTCAAGTTTTGTTGTTTTATAATGGTTATTATAATTTTAATAAAAATTATTTTATAGACTTTTCATCAATTAAATAATATTGTATCATCAATATATAAGCCTTTAAGGTAATTATTTTTTTCTTAAAAATTAAAAATAAAATACTATGATAAATAAAAACATTTTATATTTAAAATTATTAATTATAGTCTAATTTATATTTTTTATAAACTTATATTAAAAATGATATAGTTATAAAACTGTGATTAATACATATTTAACTTTTCTTTAAATAAAAAAATAAATGTCCTAATCTAATCCAAGTGGATTAAAAATAATACCATTTAGACCCAAGTATGATTTAGATCTAAAAAAAGCATCTAATGATATTCTTACAAGTGTTATAATAATTTTATAATATTATTTTTCCTCTTAATTACCTAATTTACCCTTTTACCATATTGATAAAAATTACCAAATTTACTATTCATAATGTCCAAAAATAAAAGAAAGAGATTTACATTGTTTAGACATAATGATTTCAAATATGGAATCTATTTTTCAAAAATTCAAAACATAGAAGTTGTAGTAATTAGTTTAAAATTAATCTCGTTGTCGGAATGATAAAATGGGTTTTAAAAGTTAAAACACTGCAAAAGATTGAAATTTTTTTACATCTAAATTCAATGTAAAATTATTATAAATGAACAAAATTATATTAAATAATAAAAATATAATATATTTTTAATTTAAAACCATTCAATAATATAATTTAACCATATAAATTATTCTGATGAAAACCGTTTTTTTTTCAATTAAGATTTAGTATATTTTTACTATTCATCAAAACTTGAAAGTTATCGGGAAAATATCAAAAATTCATCCAAAGTAAATATTTATATCCCAGTTCTAAATAATCTATTTATTTTTCATATAAAAATTATTAATGTGTCAAAATTTTAATTTTAAATGGGTTCTCCATTAAAAGACAGCAAAATTACCCTTTTGAAAAATATAGGTTTTTATACATAAAATAGAGTTTATTCATATCCTATGACTAAAATATCTATTGTATGAATATAAAAAATATTTTATTAAATATATAACATATATATTTCATTAATTTCATTTACTAATTGTAATTCACATAATTTATTAATAAAAAATACAAATATTTCCTTTACATTTATTGGGTTTATATTTTTTATAAATAATTGGTAGCTAATGAATTCACTATACATTTTTATAAGTTAGTTATATTTATTCCTGATAAATTAATATCTAGGTTATAATGGTCATTTTATAAAAATTTCGTCTTGCGGTTTCATTTAAACTCGCAATTGTGTGCAATGCAAGCTATTGAGGAATTAAAATTATTTAAAGAAAATATTTCATAAAAACATTTAGGTGTTACATTTTACCCCCATTAAACTGAATTTCACCCTCAAAATTCGTCACTTGGATATAAATAGATGATTATCTCTCTACCTCATCACATTCCCAAGTTCCCATGTAGCTTTCTCAAATTGTTGGTTCCACCATAAAACTTTAACAAAGCGAGTGGTCTTGTTTTGTGGACCTTTTTTGCTATGATCTAGAATCTCTATAAGTTTTTCTTCATAAGAAAGATCTTGCTCCAGCGATGTAGCTTCTTAGTTTACTACATGTGAAGGATCAATTATGTACATTCTCAAGAGAGATGCATGGAACACATCATGAACTTGAGATAGATTCGGTGGATGTGCTAATTTATAAGATACCTTCCCAACACAATCAATAATTTCAAAAGGATTGATATACCTAGGGATTAGTTTTCCCTTATTTCCAAATATCATTACTCTCTTCCAGGGAGATATTCATGGAAACACCTTGTCACCCACTTCAAAATTTTGGACTTTTCATTTGTTTCAGCATAACTTTTTTTTCGACTCTGAGTTGTTATGATGTGTTGTTGAATTGATCTGACCTTATCTACGATTTCATCAATAAGATCAGGTCCTAATAGATTTCTTTCCCCAATTTCATCCCATCAAGTTGGATTTATGCATTTCTTTCCATATAGGGCTTCATAAGGAGCCATATGAATACTGGATTCAAAGTTATTACCATAAGAAAATTTCACCAAAGGTAGGTGTTGATCCAAACCACCTTTTAAATCCATATAGAAATCTCTCAACATGTCTTCTAGAGTTTGAATTTTCCTCTCAGACTGACCATTTGTATGAGTATGATAAGTAGTTCTGAAACTTAACTCTGTATCCAGAGCATGCGGAATAATTTTCTAGAACTTCAAGGTAAATCTCATATCCCGATCTGACATAATGGAAATTGGTACTCCATGAAATCTTACCAATCCCTTTATATATATCCTGGAAATCTGATCAAGAGATGAATACTATATAATAGAAATGAAGTGTGATGACTTTGTAAGGTGATCAACTATAACCCAGATAGTATTATGGCTTTTAGATGTTTTGGGAAGTTCGATGAAAAAGTCCATAGTGATGTTTTCCCATTTCCATTTCGATATGGGTAATGGTTGTAACATCCCCTTAGAATTCTATCTCTCAGCCTTAACTTGATGAAAAACCAAGCACTGAGAGACATATTCATCAATATCTGTTTTCATGCCATCCCACCAGAAATACTCTTTCAAGTCCCTATACATTTTTGTTCTTCTAGGATGAATAGATAATGAAGAACTATAAGCCTCATAAAATATTTCCTTTAATTATGGTATGGGAGGAATAAAAACATGGTTCTTGAACCTTATTCTTCCATCACAATCAAGGTTTAATTCAAGAACATTTATTACATTCTTTTATAGCTCAACATCTACCTTATGCACCTCCTTAATCTTTACATTTATAGATGGTTGAACATTCATTTGAGAAAGATATTATTTCTCCCCTTCATTTAAAATTTCAAGATCCATACTTTATCAATCCATAAATATTGAATATTTTGTGATCCTCATCATGGATAGGATGACATGGTCTTTTTGACTCAAAGCATATGCAACCTTGTTCACTTTCCCAAGGTGGTAATTTATTAAGTAGTAATAATCTTTAATCAACTCCAACCATCATATTTGGCACATATTCAGCTCCTTTTGTGTGAAAAATATACTTTAAACTTTTATGATCAGTATAAATATCACACCTTTCACCATAAAGATAATTACTCCATATCTTTAATGAAAATATTACCACATCTAAATCCAAATCCTGAGTTGGGTAATTTTTCTCATGGATTTTCAATTATCACAAGGCATAAGCTATCACTATATAATTTTTTCAGGAGAACATATCGCAACTACTTCTTGGATGCATCACTATAGATCACAAACATCTCTCCACTACATGGTAGTGTGAGCACAGGTACACTAGCTAACCTTCTTTTTAGATATTTGAAATTATTTTCACATTCCTCCGTCCTCACAAAATTAACTCCTTTCTAAGTCAACTTGGTGAGTGGATAAGATAGTTGTGAAAAATATTTCATAAAATATTGATAATATCCATTCAAACCAAGAAAAATTCATATCTCATTTACTATTGTTGTTCTAGGCCAATTTTCAATAACATCATTTTTTCTAGATCCATATATATCCCCTCTCTTGAGATTATGTGACCCAAAAATGAAACTTTATGAAGCCAAAATTCACACTTGGTAAATTTTTCATAAAGATTCTCCTTTCTATGGTTCTTTAGTATAATTTTCAAGTGATATTTATGCTCTTGCTTACTCTTAGAATATACAAGAATATCGTCTATAAATAATACAACAAACTAATCAAGATAGTCTCTAAAGACTCTATTTTCTTGATCCATGAAGATAGTGGGGGAATTAGTAAGACCAAAAGGCATCACTATAAATTTATAGTGTCCATACCTTGTACGGAATGTCATCTTTGTTATATCCTCTTCCTAAACTATTATTGATTATATCTTGAACAAATATAAATCTTAGAAATGTATTGATCTCTGTATAGTTGGTCGAATAATCCATATGTTTGGGTAAGAGGATATTTTTTCTTAATAGTGATCTTGTTATGTTTTTGATAATAAATAAAGATTCTCATTGATCCATCATTATTCTTAACAAACAGAACTGGTGCACCCCAAGGTGATTCACTAGGGAATATAAATCCCTTTTCATGATTCTCTTCGAGTTGCTTCTTCAATTCCTACAACTCAATTGGGGAAATTCTATAATATGTCTTTGAAATAGGCATATCACCTGGTATGAGTTCTATTGAAAACTCAACTTCACGATTCGTTGGAAGACCTAGAAATTATTCCTAAAAATAAATCAACAAAATATGGTATAATTAGGAGTATTCTTAATGGTGAATTTATCCCAAACCATTTGATATTTATAACCTTAATTTATAGTAACCAAGACCCATAATATGGAATAAAATTCCATTGAAAGGTCATATTCATCCCTGTATCGATAGATGATCATAGATCAGTCTAGAATATGAAATGTGACTTCCCTTCTTTGGAAATTGATATGATATCCATATATAGAAAGTAAATCCATGCCAAGAATTGCATCAAATTCCACTAAAGGAAGGATTAAAATATTTTCAGGACATACTTCCCCGCAAACTTAAACTAGAGAAGAATTATAATCTTTTGATGCAACTGTTGTGTCATTAGGAGTTGTCACAACTAACTCAACATATAATTATTGAGGTAATACAATGATACCCTTAGAAAATTCTTCAAAAATAAAAGAGTGGGAGGATCAAAAATCCAATAAAACATTTTCTACTTTAGATTGGATGGTAATTGTACCTTTCACCACTTCATTATCATACTCCACGTCACCGATAATGATCACATATGACTTTCCTTTTTCTTTTGCCTTAAGAGTTTTCTGACATCGATCATCATTGATAACATTTGGATTAGGGAATTGGTTGGCATAATTCCCCATTTCCTTTCACTTGTATCATTGAAGTGTGGGAGGTGTATTCTATGTAGCATTTTCTCTATTCACGTCATTAGACATTTTTTTCCCATCACTGTGGCATTCAATTTTCCGATGACCATCTATTCCACACTTAAAACATTTTCTAGTCCCATTAATACAATCTCCTCCATGTTTATTTCCATAAATTTATCATAAGGGAAAACTCTTCTTATTTTCAATGTGGCCTTTAGATTTTCCCTTGAATTCCATTTTTCTCTTCTTATCAAACCCATGGGACTAATGGGTTAATCCAATATTCATATAAACCTTGAGAGCACATCAAACGATTTCCTCATAGATATTGAAGTCCTTTATGAATAATGACCTTCAGAGATTGGGTTTTAATCCACTAAAGAATCAATCAATTTTACTCTCAGGTTAGATAATGATTCCATAAGTGTACCTTGAAAGTCTTGTAAAATTTTCTCTGTAGGTACCAACAGATTTATCATCCTTTTTATTAAGCTCAAGGAACTCCTTATATATATTTTTTAGAAGAATAATAGGAAATTACTTATTGAAAAATTATTTCTTTAACTCATCCCATTACATATAGTCAATTTCATCTCTTTTCCTTGTATTCTTGATAATATTCCACCATTGATCAGCTTCACCTTCCAAAAAATAAACTTCCAAGATGAATTTATCATGCTCTGAACATTGGAGAACTAAAAATATCTTTTCAATGGTACTAATCCATTTTTCATCCATTAGTATATCAGAAGAACCATTAAAAGAAGGTGGATGTTTCTTCATGAAGGACTCAATAGAATGTTGTTCCCTCTTTTTCTTATTTGGAAGTCCTGCATGATTCATAGCTTGAGAAAGTTGTGTGAACATAGAGACAACATTTTTCATTCCATATCCCATAAAAATTGGTTTCTCAGGAGGACAATCATTGAATTATTCCTCTCATTTAGCATTAACATGGTTCCTTTGGGTTCCATCCATTTTCTAAAACCAAGAATCATAGTGTTATCAACACTAATCATAATGGTAAAACCACATGATCAAGAATAAAATATCAATTTAGGACACTTTAGGTTTTATCCTAGGTTATTCATGTTCATTTTTAAAAAACAAGGATTATAACCTATACTTTGAAATATCCTTAGGGTTCTTACTAAGGTTTTCTCATATTAGTTTACAAAGGTTAACTCTACATTTCCTCTAATAGAAACTATAACATATTATACTTTACATTCATATATATTACTTCAAAATTGAAGAATATTAATTACAAAACATAATAAAACCACACCAAGACCATATAGGTTTAGTTTCTTTAGAAATTGGGAAACATAAACAACTGTTTCATAATACATACACATTGTCTCTCGCTTATTTGTTTATAATTAGACCCCTTTTAGAAATATATTACTTAATACCCTTCTTCATGACCTAGGGAAAAGAAATATAAGAAATAGTGAGCTTAGATTCTCGGTAAAGGTAAAAAATGGTGATATCAATCAAATAATAATCATAAAACATAAGAACAAAACATTTTAAAATCTTATCCTATGTATGAAAGATCGTGATATCATGTCATGAGATAAATCATAAAAGTTAATAAAGAAACAATGAATATATTACCAAAAGTCATAACATAATACATGGAATTTGTGTCATGAAAATAATCATATAAATCATTTAATATTATTCAAGGCTCATTTCCAAGACCATCATAGAATACAAAGTCCATTATTGAACCTAGTTCACTCCTCGTTCCAGCCCTGTATTACTGAACTGGGTTTACTTTCTGTTTCGGCCCTGTATTACTGAACCGAGATCATTTCCCATTCCAGGCCTATCTATCTCATGATATATAAATATTTACCCAATAAATTTATGTAGATATAGATACCACCCATCTCATAATGAAATTATTCTTATGTGTGCCACAAAAACATAAATCATTCATCATAGCATAACCCAAGGAAAAAAATGGGTTTCTTAAACATCATTCTATCATAACATAATCAATGTAAAACAAATGGATTTTATAAATATAATTCCATCATAAATATAATCAAACCATGGGAATAATAGGGATAGTATACTTGAAACATAACCCTATTAAATAATTCCCTCTTAGATGGAAAATAATTTTGATAGAACACTTGAAATTAATTCTTGAGGAAAATATTCTTTCTTCTTCAAAAACGTTTTATTTTCTCAAAATGCCACACAATTTTAAAAAAGAGGAATTTATTTGAAAATAAACTTGAAATATTTTAAAATAATATTAATGTAAATAAGGCATTATGAAAATGTAAAAATATATTCATGTCGTATATGTTAAAATAAAACATTCTTCTCGTACTTTTTTTGAATAATTCAAAAAGTACCTCATATTGAAAATGAAAAAAGATTCTTTTCATATCGTTTAATAAAAATTAACCAATGGGTAGAATTAAATT
The DNA here is from genome assembly GCA_963277665.1 of Viscum album. NCBI lineage: Eukaryota > Viridiplantae > Streptophyta > Magnoliopsida > Santalales > Viscaceae > Viscum > Viscum album. The sequence goes on from OY728164.1 coordinate 156,759,796, forward strand.
TAAACAATTTTATAATAATATAAAAATATTTTGGAATACATATTTAGGAAACATAGACATGGATGATAAATATACCCTAGTAAATATATACGTATAAACAATCTCAGATAATAATGAGATTGCAAAATTATCCCTTACCTTAGATTTGATATCTTTTGAATGTATCTGAACCTCCTATATATGATTTAAATAATTTCATTTACTTATTCCAATATCATATATGATCATATTATCATCTGTTTGTTAATAACATTTCATTATTACTCATTATTTGGGTATTAATTGTTTCATTTTCTTATGCATGTTTTGTCGAATGAGTTCTAGTTATCCTTCTTAGGTCATAGTTATATCATTAAAAAATGATATTAACATAATATATATCATATTTATTCATTATATACATTTATATAATCATGATTTAATGGATATCATCTATAATGAATCACATCGCATCGTGGAGATGGTAGACCGTATGTGTGCACGAGCGACAATATCATTCCCGTAATAGTGAAATGGTATGGGAGTGGATGATATTTATTTTTTTCTAGAATTAATATCATGTTATAATAATCATATATAGTTATTAATTCCATCATTCTACCCATCCAAGTAATGTAGTGGTGAAAAACATATTACGCCACGGTGTGGAGACAGTAAGTCGTACGTACGCATACGTGGTGATTTCGTTTTTTGTAGTATGGATAGAAGGTGGAATATGGTTATTCTATAATCATAATAAAATATCAGTATTTTATTTATAATTTAGTTATTACATTATAATAGAAACAAGCCATGAATAGGATGTAGAATAAAAAATAATTTTGAAATAATCGGTAGAAGAGTTCACCTCTTCTTCGACGTGCTCCTTCTAAATCTCCTCTTAAAGCACTAGAGTTGGTCTTTGGAGAAGACTAGAACCTCTATAATGTCACTAGGTAAGTTTATAATGGAAAATTTAATGGGATATATGATATTTAAGTCTCAATGTTTTGTGAATAAAATATGGATGAGGTGCCCTTTTATAATTGAGGTGAGGGGTACTTTTAGAATCTCCAAAAATATTATTTTATAATAAAAACAAAAAACATAAAAAACCTAAAAATGTCCTATTTTAGAATATTATATGAGATAATATTGTAATATCATAAAACAATAAATTTTAGACAAGTTTTCTATCAATTTAAATCTTATCATTTTAATTAACACTTAGTTGTTCTATTTAATTTTAACTAAGGTAACACATATTTCAATATTAAAAGGGTGGAATATTTACTTATTTGATGTCAATGAAACTAAAAATAAATATTTTAGAACATTTTATACCATATAATAATTATTATATGTTTTTAAAAATGTTTTATTATTTTTAAATAATTTAATAATACATTATTTTGATAAACAATCAATAGTGTCAATTTTGACACTATTCAATTAATTGATTATTAAAAATATAAAGATAACAAGTTAACTTCAAAAAAAATATTTTATTATATTCCTAATAGTTAAAGGTCATTTATAAAAAAAATTATATATCAATTATTCCAAATTATATTTATTTTAATAATTTTAATAATATTTATTTGTTATCTCTATTAATAAAATAATTACTACATCAGTTTTGTGTAATTATTTAATATACTCATTTTTTAAATAAAAATTAAAAATAAAATATGAAGATAAATATAAATACTCTATATTTCATAATAATACTTATAGTCAAATGTATATTCTATAAAATCTTGTATTAAAAATATTATATTTATTAAAATATGAATGTGATAACTTCAACATCACTTTAAATAAAATATTATAAGTGGAATAATCTTTTCCATATGGATCCAAACGGTCAATAACTCGACCCTTGGATGGTTATGGTAGATATATACTCTATCAATAATATTTGTTCAAGTTGTTTTTGTTTTTTAATGGTTATTATCATTTAAAAAAATATTTTATTAATTTCTCATCATTTAAATAATTTATGCATCATCAATGTATACGCCTTTAAGGTAATTATTTATTTCCTAAAAAATTAAAAAAAATAACGATAAATAAAAACATTTTATATTTCAAATCTGTATTTATGGTTGAATTTATATTTTTATAACTTATATTAAAAATGATATAGTTATAAAATTTTGAGTTTGACATATTTAACTTTTCTTTAAATAAAATAAATCAAATGAAATAATCACATCCAAGTGGATTCCAAAGGATACTATTTCAAACCAAGGATCATTTAGGTTGAAACACACTCATACAATGATATTAGTACAAGTTTTAATATAATTTTATAATATTATTTTTACCCTTAATTACTCGATTTACCCTTTTACCGTATTAATAAAAATTACCAAAGTTACTATTCAGAATGCCCAAAAATAAAAGAAATATATTTACATAATTTTTACCTACTAATTAAAAATATGTAATCCATTTTTAAAAATTAAAAATATATAAGTTTCTGTAATTATTTTAAAATTAATCCCATTGTCGGAATGAGAAATTAGTTTTAAAAGTTAAAACATTGCAAAAGATTGAAATTTTTTTACATCTACATTCAATGTAAAATTATTTCCAATGACCTAAATTGTATTAAATGATAAAAATATAATCTATTTATACTTTAAAACCATTCAATAATATAATTTAACCATATAAATTATTTTGATGAAAAAAATTGTTTTCAATTAAAATTTAGTATATTTTTACTATTCATCAAAACATGAAATTTGTTAGGAAAATATCAAAAATTCATCCAAAGAAAATTTTTATATCCTTATTAAAAATAGTAGGTTTATGTTGTCATATAAAAAGTATTAATTTTTAAAAAAATTAATTTAAAATGGGTTCTCTATTAAAAGATGGTAAAATTACCCTTTTGAAAAATATAGGGTTTTATACATAAAATTGGGTTTATTCATATCCTATGACTAAAATATATATTGGATACATAAAAATATTTTATTAAATATATAATATATATTTCATTAATTTCATTAATTTCATTTACTAATTGTAATTCACTTAATTTATTAATACAAAATACAAATATTTACTTTATATTTAATTGGTTTATATTTTTCATAAATAATTGGTACCCAATGAATTCACCATACATTTTCATAAGTCAGTTATATTTATTCCCGCTAACTTAATGGATAGTTTATAATGTTCATTTTATACTAATGGCATCTCTCAGTTTCATTTAAACTCATGATTGTGTGAAATGCAAGCTATTGAAGAATTAAAATTATTTAAAGAAAATATTTCATAAAAACATCTAGGTGTTATAGGTGTTGAGGAAATCTAAGTTTGAATTTCTATATTAGGGAGTCCACTAAATAAATCAAGTATCTTCCAGTTGTTATTTGGAAAAACCTCCTACCTAAATACTTTCTTATAATTTTCATGGCCTCCATCTGAACTATAAGAAGGGAAATAGGGATATTTTCCACTAGAATGTCCATGTGATGGGACATTCTGAGTTCAATGGTGATGACCATTGAGAATTTATAAAATATTGGTAAAATTAATAAAATTAAAATTATTATGTCACATATAATTTGTAATCAAGCGAAGTACTAATAATCTACTCTCTTATTAATTGTAGAATAATGAAAATTTCATCATCAACAATATCCATGCGATCAATTATATAGAAATACCATACGCTAACTAATAGTAACTTACAGTAATGGTTTAGATTCCTATGGGAAGTTTTGTTCTATTAATGGAAGTCTTACATGTTAGAATCCCCAATCCCTGATCCACCTACTAATAACATGAGTGCTGAGGAGTTCTTTGTCTATAAAAAACACTAGAATGATGCACTAGATGTTCAGTGTTCGATGCTTTCATCCATGTCTAGTAAACTTATGAAATCACAAGAGAACATTGATTCCTATAACATTCTCCAATATCTCCATGATCTTTAGAAGGATAGATAAATATAAGAATATTTTGAGATATCCAAGGCACTATTCACAAGAAAAATTAGAGAAGGTGAACAGGATGGGCCTCACATAGCCAAACTCATTAGCTACATGGAGCATCTAGAGGTTCTGAGGATTAAGTTATCTGAAGAACTATGAACTGGTCTCATTAATTTTTCACTCCCTTAGAACTTCTCCATTTTTTTATAAAATTTAATATAAATAACATAGATAAGTCTCTCTCATATCTTCTCACCCTACTTTACCAAGTTTATATATATATCAAGCACAAAAATCCTTATGTCCTTATAGTGAACAAAAGGAAAGGCTAAGAGAAGAGCTCTAAGACTCACTACAATTCTAAATATTATTCTTAATTCCCTTACAAGAAGAGGAATATCTAGGGGAAAGAAAGGGAATAAGACATTTTTTGTTTTTTGATCGAAAAAAGGGACACTAGAAAAAAAATATACCCAAAAAAGAAGAAAGGGGGAGTTTTAGGTGTATTTTTTGTCAAGTGAAAATTATATATTTCTATAAATTGGCTATTAGATACAATATTTAGGGGATCAAATATGTATTCAAATATACAAACCAAGTATATTTCAAAATATTATCCATGTTGAGGTGGATTTATGAGCACCCAATGAAGTTAGACTTAATATTTTGGCTATTGGATATCACCACCTCACATTGCTGACTGAAATGATATTGGTTTTTAAAGATTGTTACTATGTTTTTTCAATTACAAAAAACATTATTTATGTGGAAAAACTTTATATAGATAGATTTATCTTTAAATATGGGAATAAATGTTTCTTTCTTTAAAAATAAATCATTTTTTATGGTATGGCATATATAAATAATTGTCTTTATGTGTTGGATTACACAAACCAAGTAATCTAAAATTGATAATGAAAGTATTTCACATGAATTATACCAAACCTAACTATGGAATCACCAGTTATTCGATGTAAAGAAAAATAATTTTACCAAATTACAACAAGACCAATATTTAGATTCATTTGAACTAAAACCAATTAGTGTATGTCATGCATGTTTACAAGGAAAAATGACCAAATTCCCATTTAGTAGAAAAGGTGGAAGGGGCACTAAATTTCTTGATTTGGTTCATACTGATATGTATAGAAAATTTACAATTGAATCCAGGGGTGGGTACTCAAACTTTAGAACTTTTATTAATGAATTTAATAGATATGGAGATGTATAATTAATGAGGTATAAGTAAGAATCATTTGAAAAATTCAAGGAATATATGAATGAAGTTGAGAAACATCTTGATAATAAGATTAAGAATCTATTCTCATACCACATTAGAGAAAATATTAATCAATAATTCATTAATTATTTATGATAGTTTGGGATTCTATCCTAACTCACTCATCCTTATACACCATAATGGAAATGTATAAGTAAAAGGATAAATTGCACCCTATAATACATTTTCATGTCAGTGGTAATTCATACAGATGTTCCATTATCCTTTTGAGGAAATACATTAAAAACTATATCAAATATTCTAAAATGAGTGTTAACTAAATTTGTAAATGGTATTCTATATGAACTTTGGTATGGAAATAAACTTGTGTTGTTGTATGTACAAGTATATGGTTGCAAAGAATTTCTTAAGTATATTTATGAAAAAAGACTTACACCTTGAGGCACTTAGTGAATATTTATATCATACCCTAAGGAAATGAGAGATATTACTTATACAACTCCTCAGATGAGAATGTTTTGGTTGAGAGATGTCCTACATTCCTTAAAAGTGATCATATCTCTAAAAGAGATATTGGGAGAAAGAAAGACATTGATTAAGTCCTGGATCATGATACATAAGAGTTAACATGTGATTAACCACTAAAAGTAGAAAATATTCATTTTTTATATTTTAATATTCATGTGCTTCATTATTTATAAACACCATTTTTAGTACATTTTACAATTTGAACATTATTTCACATTATGATTGTAATTATTTGTTAAAGTACACTACTACTTGGTACATATTTGAACACATACTAAAACACAAAATGGTAATTATTTTACTTTAATATTTAATTTCCAGTTTTCTCATTCCATTGGAAATAATTCATGCTTTCAGATTACTTGAAGATTCACATTGAAAGACTACCAAAGTGGGCATTGAACCAACAACATTCTAGGAAAAGTGAATTAGATAGTAGCCCAATAAAAGTATTGTAGCAGCCGATATGCAAACCTAATGATTATAAAAATTAAACTAGAGATATAATACATCATGGGGAACATTTAATTCAACATTTTACTAAGATAATTCGGATATTTTAATGGATTTCCTGGTGGCCCAAGTTGAAGATGAAATTATGGGCCAGATTCTGTGACCCATAAAAATATACCATCATTTAAATCAATTATCGAATACCAAAACTTATTTTGGGATGAAATTTTACAGAAATTCATAAGACACCTGTATCTTCATATTTTTCTTCTATTTACCACATAAATTTGGCCATCTAGATGATCTTTTGAACACACCTATAGGAGGCATGCAAGTTGGCTCAAATTTTTTTATCAAGGGTGGAAAATTCCACACTCCCTTAACTTTTCACCCACCTTGGCCTACCACCGTTAATTAGGATGACTTACACTATTGGAAGCTCCACCCAATGCTTCAATACTTTCTATTTAAGGTAGTGGTGTTGTATGATTTAGGCATCTTTTGTGCTTTGTTACATTGTAAGGTTATTTTTTCAATTTGATGTTTTAATCGCTTTTCTTCAATTTGTAAGTTTCTTGAATCACCTTAGATTCTTAATAAAACTTATCATTCCTATCATTTTATGTTATTATTATTGTCATGTTGATGCCATTTCCCCAAGGTGTTAACTTATTCACACCAAACCTTGTGAAATTATTCACATAATAGGGGAGTGATTGTTTTCTTTTTATTGTTTTTTTTACTTCTTAAATTCCTCCTTCGTGAGTCTACTTCCCTCTTCCATTGAAACCATATCATCAATGGAGGTCCAACCCACTTATGGGTTGATCCAATGGAGTAGAAAGGGGCTGGATTGAATGTTATTTCTCACTCCATTAATTTCTAATCACTAATTTTAATTGATTTTTTTATGATCTTTAAACTCCTTTATCCTTGTTTAATTTAAGGACACACACTTCAAGTGCTAATACAAACCTTTACCTTGGAGTGCTCAACACATTGATTCAATAAGTGTATAGGTGATTAGTATTAGGGTGTGTAGGTATTAAACCAGTAATTGATTATTTTTTTTAATCTTATTAAATGAACCCATCTCAAATATAAGAAATTGAAATAGTTGAAAAAGGAATGTATCCAATACACCCCAAGTGATAACCTAGGATCAACTCATTATTTTAAATTTCATTAACTTAAGTATTTTAGTGTTCACTTAAATCTATCTAAAATAAACCCAAATTTGTCCACTTCATAACCAAAAAAACAGCCCATAGAATGTATCTGTCTATAAGTTTCTTCTTAGGTCACTGAGGATTCGACAACCCAAGCTAAACTACAAGCGACCGCTTAACCCAAAAAACTTGGGTGAATTTGGGTGAGACCAAATTTTGGAACCGTTGATGTGGACCTAAGTAATTTATCTTAGACACTACCATCATTTTCTCACCCCACATATCTATTCTCATCCTCGGTTTAATTCTCATGGAATTCTATTTTGAACAAACCCAAACATGGGGAACCTCTCCCTACATTGACTACCCCACTCCAATTGTGATGTACAATGACCATCCTAGTTTCTATTCATGGGAGAATAAACAACCGATTGAGTCACAATGTTTTAAATCATATGCTCCACAAAATATTCCAACCTATAATGTAACGCCCCAAGATTTTATGAAAAATATTCTTTTTAATTTCATTAATGTCTTGTGTTGTACGCTACAACAAAAGAAGCTTTCACAATACGCATCCTTGACTTTCCTTCCGTTATACGCAATCGCGACCTTCCTCGATAGCGTGTGTAGTACGCAATACTGAGTTTCACGAAACAACGATATGCTATTAAAATATTATTAAAACTAGCCGTTATGAATAGTAATAACCACTTTTTGGAAATTTTGTAAATTTTATTTTTCAAAATGGACTTCATTTTTGGATTCGGAGTATCGAATTTAGCCTAAGGTGAAATTTTGGTACTTTTCGGATAACTTTCATATTCTGATGAATAGTGAAAATTACTAAATTATAATTCAAAACAACTTTTTTAATCGAAATAATTAATAGTGATAAATCATTAATTTGAGTGGTTTTAAAGTATATTTAGAATATATTTTTACAATTTAATACAATGTTGGTCATTGGATGTAATTTCACATTTAAACTAGAAAAAAACAAGTATCAATCTTTTGATAGATATTGTTTCTTAAAAACACGCTATTTGTTTTAACAGCGGGATTTAATTATAAAATTAATTAATTCAACTTTTATGTTATGAATTTGGTAAAATAGACTTCATTTTTGAATTCGGAATATGAAATATAGCTTGGGATGAAATTTTGGCATTGTTCTGAAAAACATCAATTTTTGATGAATAGTGAAACTACTAAGTGGTAGGTTAAAAACTGAATTTTGCATAAAACTTAATTTTACCGCTTCTGTGAATGGAATTTCGAAAATCCGAGAGACACGGTTAATGTAACGCCCCGACCCCAGTTACCCAGAGTCGGTGCATTATTACATAACATTGGCATGATCACAAGAAAGATCAAATCTCGAAAGACCGATTGGTTTAGTAGCCTTGGAAACACTAGATATATTCATAAGTTTTACATTACATCATTAAACGAAAAACTACTACAACAACATATTGTCTCCATAATCCACACTCATATCCCCACATAATATCCCTGCAGGTCATTCATAACTTACTTCTTCACTTCCTGGGAAAAATAAAACATAGAAAAGGGGTGAGCTCAAATGCCCAGTAAGGATAACAATATAGCGGAAACTTTCATAAATAAGAATAAACTTTTAAGGCAATGTATAACTAAAACAGAAGCCTTTCAAACATGAACTTTCAACATGGTATGGCATAAATAAAATGAAATAATGCCATTTACTTACTCACATGGATATTCTACTAATCGAATAATCACATGCAAAAATCAATAACCACTTTCACAATGTTGGAATGCATAATGCCAGACTATCATAACCACATAGTCAAGGCCTCGTGCCAAGACTACAAATAAGATTTTGTCAAGGCCTTGTGCCAAGACACTAGTTTGTCTCATGAGACCTACCGATGCATCGAGGAGCTATAGCGGGCTCCACCCGTCACTTATTAAGTCCAATGCATTCCCATATGAAAAGGTTTAAACATAACATAAACATTCGTATTAAAACTAGCATACGAAATGTCAATAATTTCAGCATAAAATATGAATGGTATAAAAATAGCACATCCATAGTCAAACATATCACAAAACCTTCAATACAATATAGAAGTTTTGTATCATAATAAATCGACTTCAAATAATCTTAAAATCCATCAAAGGATGTTGACGTAGATGAAATCAAAATTCTTTTTAAAGAAATATCTCCTTTTATTTTGAAATCATTTAAGATCCATATAAAATAAAACATTTTCTTTGAAAATATTCTTATAATCTTGTAAGGAATGCTTTGAAGATTTTATAACGGCGTAAAATAACCGCACCCACCGTATAAGTTAAAAAAACATTCTTACCTCAATTCTGTCGAAAAGGTTAAAAAGGACCTTGTTTTGAAAACGACGGAAAGATTCCTTTATAAACCTCTTATAAAAAGTCAAAAAGGGTATAAATGACTTTAACTCATATTCTAGTAAATAGTAAAAATGTTTTGAAATGCATTTTTAAGAAACATGGATGTGGATGATAAAGAGATCCCAGTAGATTATTACGTATAAACAACCTTGGATAATGAAGAGGTTGTAAAGTAAACCCTTACCTTGTACTTTTCCTTTGTTGGGGTAGGTTAACCTCCTGTATAATGGTGAAGTAATTGTTATTAAATTATACAAGAATCATATATATTAATATGATATCATATATGATCTTTTAACATTGATTTGTTAATAATATCTTAGAATTATCGTCGTTTCGGGTGTTAACTTACTCATTTTATTTATATGTTTTGTTACATAATCCATGGTTGTTGTATCTTATTCATATCCAGAATGATATCTAGTCCTTAAAAATCATTTTTAAATCATCAAATGATAATTATACTTGAATGGTTACGATGGAGAATGAATCTCATCGCGTTCGTGGAGACGGTAGTCCGTACGTACGCACGAGCGACAATATCATTCTTTTGATATTAAAATAATATATAAATGAATGGTATATCATATATACAGAATCATTAACATGTTATATTTATTATTTACATGAGTTACACATCATTATTATACCCATCCAAATAATATTATATTGAATAACAATTACACCACGACGTGGAGACGGTAAGTCGTACGTACGCACGTATGGTGACATGTTATTCAAAGGGTGGATAGAATACTGAATATGGTTGTACCATACTTATAATAACATCACAGTATATGTGAGATAATGGATTTATTATTTTATAATGGTAAGAACAAAGGAAGAAGAAGTGGAAGAAGAAATGAACTTAGAAAAGGGTGGTGAAATCATTACCTCTTCTTCGGGTTCTTCCTTTTGATTTGATCAAAAGGGCTCCTTAGGTTGGCTTTCTGATCAAACTAAGGCCTCTAGGTTGTAGTGAGGGATGTTGGGAGAGTATTTGGGCAGAGTTTGGCCGAACCAAAAGGCTTTAGAGGTGTGAAGAAATGAGAAGGAGGAGTGCCCTTTTATAAGAGGGGTGAGGGGCACCTTTGGAAAAGCTAGAAATGTTAATTTATAATAAATTCATATTCGGTTTCTAAAGGCCCCAAAGTTGACTATTCAAAGGATGAGGTGGGGATAGGTCGAAAACAACTCATCCAATAGAATTTAGACAGGTTTGGGTACTTATATTAACCTTATCTTTAAGTATTAACTCTAAGTTAATTAGTTTCACTTTTACAATGTCTCTTTGTATTTTTATATTATATGGTTAATAGACTTACCATATACATACAAGAGACCCCCAAGTGGTCCATTAATGATTAACCTATCATAATATAAGTCTCTTGGCCGAACCTTATATTTTTAGGAATTTAATATCAATTAATAATATAATATTTGTTTTAAGAACTCTTTTATGTCAATTTTGACACTATTCAATAGTTGATTTTTGTGAAACTCATAACAGATTGATTACTTCGAACAAAGTCCATTAAATCAATCCTAATATATCATATTAGCCTAGAAAATTAGTTTAATTCATTAAAAGTTTCATATTATATTTATTTGGGTATTTATAATATCAATTATTTTAATTTTTCACTATAATAGTAATTACTGCATCATCATTGTGTCATAAATAAAATAACTTATTTAATGTCTAAAAATTATAAAGAAAATATCATTATGTATGAAATCTTTTTAGCTTTCTAATGAATATTTATAATCGAAAATCCAACATGTATAACCCTATGTAAAAATTGTTCTTCTAAAAGATGTAAGCTTATACCATTTTTATTTTTATTTTAGCTTTATTAATATAATGTGTCATTATCACTTACAAGTGGATCCATGGGGTCCCAAAATAGACCCAAAGATGCTCATGGTCGACCATTTATCAACCAATAGGGTTAAGACACGTTTTAGGGTAATTTAGTATTATTATAATATTATTTTTTAACCCTTATTTACCGGATTTACCCTTAATCATGGTAAATAAAATATTTACCGCAGTAATTATTCAAAATGTCTAAAAATAAAAGTTACCTATTTACACAATTTGAACATCCTGATTCCAAATATGGAATCCATTTTTCTAAATTCAAAACACAGAAGTGGCAGAAATTAATTTAAAATTAATTCCCGCTGTCAAAACAAAAAGCGTGTTTTTAAGAGATAATAACTACCAAAAGATTGACACTTGTTTATGTTCGGTTTAATTGTAAAATTATGTCCAATGACCAAAATTATATTAAATGGTAAAAATATATTCTAAATATACTTTAAAACCACTCAAATTCATAATTTATCACTATTAATTATTTTGATTAAAAAAGTTGTTTTTAATTAAAATTTAGTAATTTTCACTATTCATCAAAATATGAAAGTTATCCGAAAAGTACCAAAATTTCACCTTAGGCAAAATTCGATATTCCGAATCCAAAAATGAAGTCCATTTTAAAATATAAAATATATATAATTTCAAAATTTATGTATTACTATTCATAACGGCTAGTTTGATCGGTTGTGGTGTGTGTTAAAACTCGAAGTTGCGTATAACACACGCTACCGTTTTATTCAAAGGAAAGCGTACCTTGGAAGCTTGGGATGTTTCATTTTAAATTTTTTTGATGTCCCCATTTAGTCAAAAAGTTTAAAATATTGTATTTAAAAAGGTTTCACTATTAAAAGTTGATAAAAGTTCAATACTGAAAATGAATCTGTTCTTGCATTATGACTAAGAAACTCATAATATGGAATCTAAAATTATAAGGATTATATAAAGTTTAAAATTTAGTCAATAATATTCTTAACCTCTTTTGAATGGCTTTTTCCTTTGGTAAGTCATGGTGTGATTGAACTCGGTGTTGCGTGTAGTGCAAGTTATTGAATTATTTTGAAGAAATAACACACTATGAAATCTTGGGGTGTTACATTCTCCCCTCCTTCAATAAATTGCGTCCTCGCAATTTGAAATTGTTCTTCGAAAATAAAAGGTTTAAAATAGAAAATATATTTGTGGGAAAACCCACATCGGAGATTGGGTTACTAAAATTTAGTCTTATTATGAGGAAAAGAGAAATGAAAGGGTCACCACCAAATTATGATCTCGATTAGGAGAACATTGGTGGCAATTAGAGACATATAATTGGAGGAAAAACGTAAATATTTATAGGTAGTGATTGAGGTCATCAATCAAAAACAAGTATATAATTGAGGTCCTTAAACTCATCAATCAATGATGATTTGAAATACCATCGGTTCAACAAAACATAGGGTATTGGGATAACACATTTTTGACATTTCAAAATATCTTAGTTGAAATCCCACATCGAAAAATGAATTAATGAGGCCTCTATTTAAACTAAAGAGTGGAAAGTATGAAGATTACCGAAAATAACACATACTAGGGATCCATGTAGGAAAATATGGATATGGAGGAGAAATCTAACCATCAATTATCTGATGGAGAGTGGTAGAGAACATGGCTATGAAAAGGCCAACAATCCCGAAGCCATAAATTAGTGATGATTTAAGGTACCATCTAGGACAACATTTTTGTTCTAAGTTCCTTTTCTTAATGTTGTGGAATTTATTTATGAGATTGGCTAAGAACATAAGGAGGTATACATACTTTAGAGTTTTATCCATTAATAAATTTCTACCACAAACTCATCTTTCACTCTAAAACATAATAGAACGTAAAAAAAATTCTATTTACACTATTCGTATAGGGTTCCAAAATAATCGAATTTATAATTCATCTACAAGATCTTTTAATAAAAACTAAATTATTTAATCCAGGACATCTCGTGGGCCAGTGGTAGGTGATACACCCTTGTCGCCCTTCGGTTGCGGGTTCAAGTCTCGCAGCTTTGCCGGACGCGACGGGTTGCCGCCCGACCTCCGGGTTGTCCTTTTATGGCAGTCCAAAATTAATATCAAACTTAGAATTTATCCAAAATACTTCTATCCAAACTCACAGTCCAACATTTATAAGGAAGGTAAACATAATGTAGATCCTTTTTACCCTGTAATAGAATATTAATACCTTCATCATGTATTCTTTTAAAACACTGAAACATCCTGATTTACCATAATCCTTATTGATTACATTCATGCTCCCTTATTCCATATAGAATGCTGGATATACTTCATCAATCCAAAAATGTTTTAAACCCCACAATGATGGAATATACAAATCATTAATCAGCTTCAAGGTAGTCAAGAATTTCCAATATAATTTATCCAAATCAATCATGTATTATTCTAAAATCACTACTTCGGTATCAGAACCATATTATGGTTTATCTTTCTCTCAACCAAATATTTTCCAAAAATTTAACCTTCTATTGAGTCACTTTTCTTTGTTCCACACAAACTCAAGTCCTTAATGAAATAGTACTGCAGTACAATCCTTATATACTCCATAATTATTATAACAAGTACATTATTGATACAACACTCAATTGACATAATCAACATAATAACTCTAATCATTCCTCTTCATCTGTGGTAGTATCATAACTTGATTATTATCCAATAGCATCATTTGCAGCATAGTCTGATGACTGGGACATAGGTTCGCGTAGTGTCCAAACTCCTTGCAAATGAAGCATTGTACATTTAAAACCATTTTCTTACCCTTTCAGTCACGTAATTTGTGCCCTTTTCCTCCACACTTATAACAAACTCCTATTCCTTTCAGGCAAGTTCCAGGGTGTTTCTTTCCACAGTTACCACATATGGGAAAATTCTTTTTTTCCCTCTTCCCTTTATCCATCTTTCTCTCTTCCATCCTTTTCTTCTCTTGCTTCCCTTCAAAGCCATAGGACTCAGTAAACTCTTTACATATCTTATCAACACATGATATTATTTCTTCATATGATGATAATACATGGGAGACTATTTCTCTTATAAATTCTAGCTTAAGACCATGAAAGATATGATCCTTCCTTCTCTTTGAATCATGTGTATTTCTGGAGTTCTCATTCCTTCTACTGGGCGCCATTTCTATACCATGGCATAAACTAGATCAGTTTATGAATCAAAATACATAATCCCATACTTATAAAACACCTAACATAAATTGAACTATTTATGGATATAATCCATAATCATAAGAATGTTTTCTTTGAGGAAGTATATACTCATAATCCCTTCAAAATGATTTGTAAAGAAAATGAGAGTTATCCTAAGCATATCCCCCGGGAGTGTCGTAACCAAGAGTGCAGCAAGGCCCGTTGTCGTGCACCAGTTCCCGTTCGAGTCTAGCTCAAAGCGGTGTTTTCGGGTTTTACCCCTAGGTACATCTGTGCCAGAGCCGCCTCTACCTGCTCGTATCCAGACAGGGATGTATTGCTCGGAAAACTCACAAAATCTCTACAATACCAAAATTCTAGGAAGTTCTTCTATACTAATCCTCAAAGTTCATCTTAGGTCTACGTGCTCTAATCAGAGTTTATCCAAATCTAGCTTCCAAGGTTTGTACTAAACCTCCCTCTGATACCAACTGTAACGCCCCGACCCCAGTTACCCAGAGTCGGTGCATTATTACATAACATTGGCATGATCACAAGAAAGATCAAATCTCGAAAGACCGATTGGTTTAGTAGCCTTGGAAACACTAGATATATTCATAAGTTTTACATTACATCATTAAACGAAAAACTACTACAACAACATATTGTCTCCATAATCCACACTCATATCCCCACATAATATCCCTGCAGGTCATTCATAACTTACTTCTTCACTTCCTGGGAAAAATAAAACATAGAAAAGGGGTGAGCTCAAATGCCCAGTAAGGATAACAATATAGCGGAAACTTTCATAAATAAGAATAAACTTTTAAGGCAATGTATAACTAAAACAGAAGCCTTTCAAACATGAACTTTCAACATGGTATGGCATAAATAAAATGAAATAATGCCATTTACTTACTCACATGGATATTCTACTAATCGAATAATCACATGCAAAAATCAATAACCACTTTCACAATGTTGGAATGCATAATGCCAGACTATCATAACCACATAGTCAAGGCCTCGTGCCAAGACTACAAATAAGATTTTGTCAAGGCCTTGTGCCAAGACACTAGTTTGTCTCATGAGACCTACCGATGCATCGAGGAGCTATAGCGGGCTCCACCCGTCACTTATTAAGTCCAATGCATTCCCATATGAAAAGGTTTAAACATAACATAAACATTCGTATTAAAACTAGCATACGAAATGTCAATAATTTCAGCATAAAATATGAATGGTATAAAAATAGCACATCCATAGTCAAACATATCACAAAACCTTCAATACAATATAGAAGTTTTGTATCATAATAAATCGACTTCAAATAATCTTAAAATCCATCAAAGGATGTTGACGTAGATGAAATCAAAATTCTTTTTAAAGAAATATCTCCTTTTATTTTGAAATCATTTAAGATCCATATAAAATAAAACATTTTCTTTGAAAATATTCTTATAATCTTGTAAGGAATGCTTTG
This sequence comes from Viscum album, assembly GCA_963277665.1. Taxonomy (NCBI): domain Eukaryota; kingdom Viridiplantae; phylum Streptophyta; class Magnoliopsida; order Santalales; family Viscaceae; genus Viscum; species Viscum album. The sequence goes on from OY728164.1 coordinate 156,776,085, forward strand.
AAGATTTTATAACGGCGTAAAATAACCGCACCCGCCGTATAAGTTAAAAAAACATTCTTACCTCAATTCTGTCGAAAAGGTTAAAAAGGACCTTGTTTTGAAAACGACGGAAAGATTCCTTTATAAACCTCTTATAAAAAGTCAAAAAGGGTATAAATGACTTTAACTCATATTCTAGTAAATAGTAAAAATGTTTTGAAATGCATTTTTAAGAAACATGGATGTGGATGATAAAGAGATCCCAGTAGATTATTACGTATAAACAACCTTGGATAATGAAGAGGTTGTAAAGTAAACCCTTACCTTGTACTTTTCCTTTGTTGGGGTAGGTTAACCTCCTGTATAATGGTGAAGTAATTGTTATTAAATTATACAAGAATCATATATATTAATATGATATCATATATGATCTTTTAACATTGATTTGTTAATAATATCTTAGAATTATCGTCGTTTCGGGTGTTAACTTACTCATTTTATTTATATGTTTTGTTACATAATCCATGGTTGTTGTATCTTATTCATATCCAGAATGATATCTAGTCCTTAAAAATCATTTTTAAATCATCAAATGATAATTATACTTGAATGGTTACGATGGAGAATGAATCTCATCGCGTTCGTGGAGACGGTAGTCCGTACGTACGCACGAGCGACAATATCATTCTTTTGATATTAAAATAATATATAAATGAATGGTATATCATATATACAGAATCATTAACATGTTATATTTATTATTTACATGAGTTACACATCATTATTATACCCATCCAAATAATATTATATTGAATAACAATTACACCACGACGTGGAGACGGTAAGTCGTACGTACGCACGTATGGTGACATGTTATTCAAAGGGTGGATAGAATACTGAATATGGTTGTACCATACTTATAATAACATCACAGTATATGTGAGATAATGGAGTTATTATTTTAGAATGGTAAGAACAAAGGAAGAAGAAGTGGAAGAAGAAATGAACTTAGAAAAGGGTGGTGAAATCATTACCTCTTCTTCGGGTTCTTCCTTTTGATTTGATCAAAAGGGCTCCTTAGGTTGGCTTTCTGATCAAACTAAGGCCTCTAGGTTGTAGTGAGGGATGTTGGGAGAGTATTTGGGCAGAGTTTGGCCGAACCAAAAGGCTTTAGAGGTGTGAAGAAATGAGAAGGAGGAGTGCCCTTTTATAAGAGGGGTGAGGGGCACCTTTGGAAAAGCTAGAAATATTAATTTATAATAAATTCATATTCGGTTTCTAAAGGCTCCAAAGTTGACTATTCAAAGGATGAGGTGGGGATAGGTCGAAAACAACTCATCCAATAGAATTTAGACAGGTTTGGGTACTTATATTAACCTTATCTTTAAGTATTAACTCTAAGTTAATTAGTTTCACTTTTACAATGTCTCTTTGTATTTTTATATTATATGGTTAATAGACTTACCATATACATACAAGAGACCCCCAAGTGGTCCATTAATGATTAACCTATCATAATATAAGTCTCTTGGCCGAACCTTAGATTTTTAGGAATTTAATATCAATTAATAATATAATATTTGTTTTAAGAACTCTTTTATGTCAATTTTGACACTATTCAATAGTTGATTTTTGTGAAACTCATAACAGATTGATTACTTCGAACAAAGTCCATTAAATCAATCCTAATATATCATATTAGCCTAGAAAATTAGTTTAATTCATTAAAAGTTTCATATTATATTTATTTGGGTATTTATAATATCAATTATTTTAATTTTTCACTATAATAGTAATTACTGCATCATCATTGTGTCATAAATAAAATAACTTATTTAATGTCTAAAAATTATAAAGAAAATATCATTATGTATGAAATCTTTTTAGCTTTCTAATGACTATTTATAATCGAAAATCCAACATGTATAACCCTATGTAAAAATTGTTCTTCTAAAAGATGTAAGCTTATACCATTTTTATTTTTATTTTAGCTTTATTAATATAATGTGTCATTATCACTTACAAGTGGATCCATGGGGTCCCAAAATAGACCCAAAGATGCCCATGGTCGACCATTTATCAACCAATAGGGTTAAGACACGTTTTAGGGTAATTTAGTATTATTATAATATTATTTTTTAACCCTTATTTACCGGATTTACCCTTAATCATGGTAAATAAAATATTTACCGCAGTAATTATTCAAAATGTCTAAAAATAAAAGTTACCTATTTACACAATTTGAACATCCTGATTCCAAATATGGAATCCATTTTTCTAAATTCAAAACACAGAAGTGGCAGAAATTAATTTAAAATTAATTCCCGCTGTCAAAACAAAAAGCGTGTTTTTAAGAGATAATAACTACCAAAAGATTGACACTTGTTTATGTTCGGTTTAATTGTAAAATTATGTCCAATGACCAAAATTATATTAAATGGTAAAAATATATTCTAAATATACTTTAAAACCACTCAAATTCATAATTTATCACTATTAATTATTTTGATTAAAAAAGTTGTTTTTAATTAAAATTTAGTAATTTTCACTATTCATCAAAATATGAAAGTTATCCGAAAAGTACCAAAATTTCACCTTAGGCAAAATTCGATATTCCGAATCCAAAAATGAAGTCCATTTTAAAATATAAAATATATATAATTTCAAAATTTATGTATTACTATTCATAACGGCTAGTTTGATCGGTTGTGGTGTGTGTTAAAACTCGAAGTTGCGTATAACACACGCTACCGTTTTATTCAAAGGAAAGCGTACCTTGGAAGCTTGGGATGTTTCATTTTAAATTTTTTTGATGTCCCCATTTAGTCAAAAAGTTTAAAATATTGTATTTAAAAAGGTTTCACTATTAAAAGTTGATAAAAGTTCAATACTGAAAATGAATCTGTTCTTGCATTATGACTAAGAAACTCATAATATGGAATCTAAAATTATAAGGATTATATAAAGTTTAAAATTTAGTCAATAATATTCTTAACCTCTTTTGAATGGCTTTTTCCTTTGGTAAGTCATGGTGTGATTGAACTCGGTGTTGCGTGTAGTGCAAGTTATTGAATTATTTTGAAGAAATAACACACTATGAAATCTTGGGGTGTTACAGTTAATATCAAGGACTAAAATGTGGTTCAATGAGATGAAAATAATTTTTTGGTGAATAGTAACTTTTTACTTTTTTTACCACGGTTAATAGTAAATAGGGTAACTAAGGGTAAATATGATATTAATATTACCCTAACACATGTCCTAATTCTATTGGACAAGTGTAATTCGACCAAAAACAAACTTAGGAATAAAATATGACCATTTAGGCCCACTTGGATTAGATTAGGACATTTATTATTAATTTATTTAAAGAAGGGTTAAAATAGTTAAAATCAACGTTTAATAAGTAAATCATTTTTAATATGGGGTTATACATAAGATAAATTCGATTGTAAATATTCATTAGAAATCTAAAAAGATTTCCTACATGATGGTATTTTATTTGTAATTTTTAGACATCAAATAATTTAATTTATTTATGACACAACGATGATGCAGTAATTATCTTTTTAATGAAATATTGACATAATTGATGTTATAAGCACCAAAATAAATGTAATTTGAGATTTTTTATGAATTCCACTAATTTTCTAGGTTACTATGATATATTAATGTTGATTTAATCAACTTGGTTCGAACATTTAATTCTGTTATGACTTTCACAAAAATCATATATCAAATAGTGTCAAAATTGACACAAAATAGTATTTAAATCAAATATTATATTACTAATTGTTATTTTATTCCTAAAAATCTAAGGTTCGGCCAAATGACTTAGATAAGGATATATATATTAATAATAAACAATTTGGGGTTCGTTTGGCATGTTATAGTAAGTGTATTAACCATATAGTGAAAGAAAACAAAAAGACACGGTAAAAGTTAAATTATTTAACTTAGAGTTAAATCTAATTGATAAGGTTTAAAATAATATCCAAACATGTCTAAATTTGATTGGTTGATGAGATTACAACCCTATCTCATCTAATCTTCGAATATGAGTCATTTTTGGAGGTTTTTAAGTGGGGTTAGATTTATTATAAATTAATATTTTTAAGAATTCCTAAGGTGCCCCTCTCCTCCCCTATAAAAGGACACCTCCTCCCCTTCCTCCTCACACCAATTTGAGCACTCAAGCTCGGCCAACCCCTGCCAAAATCTCTTCTCCACTTCCCTAGAAACATCCTAGAGGTTCTGGTCTTCCTCAAAGACCAATTCTAGTGCCCTAAGAGGAGGTCTCAAAGAGGCACTTCAAAGAAGAGGTAATTACCGTTACCAATTCTTTCATCTTTATTTCTTCTTCCACTTCTTCTTCTTAGGTTGTTTCATTATGAAGTAATAACATCAGTATCACTCATATACTGATATGTTATTATAAGTACGAAACAACCTTATTTCACCATCTATCCATCCTACGGAAAAAGAAATCACCGCGCGTGCGTACGTACGGAATACCGTCTCCACGCCGTGGTGTAATCTATTTTCCACCACCACCTTACATGGATGGGTATAATGGTGTAAAGAATAAATATACATAGTTATTACAACATCATAATGATTCTGATATATTTTATAATCCACTCCAATTCAATTCAATATTTATAGAAATGATATCATCGCTCGTGCGTACGTACGGAATACCGTCTCCACGACGCGATGAGATTCATTCTCCATGTTAACCATTTAAGAATGATTATAATGTATATATAAGAAATAATAATGAAATACATGACATTATAAAGCTACTGGATTTATGTATATATATATACATATGTATGTCATCTACTTACTTCCATTTCAAGACAATAAGGAAAGAAAAACAGCGTTCATGCGTACGTACGGACTACCGTCTCCATGAACGGTGTTTTTCATTTTATTTATCTATCTATTATATATATATATATACTGAATATATATGATATATAAATCATATTTTATATTCTGGAAGTAAGTAAATCATGATATAAGTAATAATGATGTCGAGAACAACAAGTCAAAACACCTACGATAAATGAAACGATTTTACCCAAAACGCTTCTTTAACATGGAATTTACAAAAGAACGGGTAATATAATGTCATAAGTGAACCATATATGATATCATAACAATGAATATGATTCTGTAATAAGTCAATGACATTATTTAAATCATTATACAGGAGGTTCGGACACATACGAAGCAAATTGGACCTAAGGTAAGGGAAATATCACAATCTCATTTTTATCCGAGATTGTTTATTCGTAAGTATTTACTGGGGTGTATTTTATCATCCACATCCATGTTTCATCAAAATGTAATATTATTTCCATCCACCTACAATTGTTTAAATCCATTTTTACCCTTCGGTGAGTTTTTAGTGATATGTATGAAAGGAATCTTTTGTCGTACGAGGTACTTTTTGACTTTTCCGACAAAAGTACGAAGAATGTTTTTTTTTAACTTATACGGCACGAACGGATTTCTACTGTTTTATAAAGCCTTATTTTCATGAAGCTTCCTCTAAAATATTTCATGACTATTTTCAATAAAATCTCTTTCTTTTAAAGTTGCATGATGTTTTGTGAAAATAAATTGATTTTGAAGAAGAAAGGATATTTTCCTCAAGAATTCAATTCAAGTGTTTTATCAAAATTATTTTCCATCTAAGATAATAAAGAGTTCTGTTTCTATCCATATTTTTACATTGATTTGACTATGTTGTGATGGAATTATGTTTATGAATTCCTTTATCTTATATGAATGGTTTTATGATGTCATGTTGTTTAAGAATCCCATTTTTATTACATGGGTTATGAAATGATGTATGATTTATGATTTTGTGGCACACATAAGAAAGGATTCATTAAGAGATGGGTGGGACCTATATCTCCCTCCAATGCATTGGGTAAAGATTTTATATCTCATGAGATAGACATGGCTGGAATGGTAGGTTATACCGGTTCAGTGAAACAGGACTGAAACGAGGATTACTCGATTCAGAAAGGGACTTTGTCCACTAAGATAGTCTTGGCAATGAGTCTTGACTAACAAGAAATGATTCTCTATGATTATGTGTGTATGCCACAATGAGTAATGTTTTAAGTTATGATTTCATTTCACTACTATGATTTATCCCATGTTATGAAATTATGCTCTCTTTTGCAGGTTAAGATTTCCAAAAATGTTATGTTCTTATGAAAATTATGTGATTGATATTTCCTTTGTTTACCCTTACTGAGCATTTGAGCTCACCCTTTTATGTTTTCTTTTCCCCAGGATATAAAGAAAGGTTTTAGGTAGAAAAAAGGGATGACCTTTATGGGAGATATTGAAGAACTTTCACCACGATTAGAAGATTACGTTCCGAGTTTACAAAGACACTAAACTATTACGATCCTTTAGTGTGTGTTTTTGTTATGTACTAAGTATTCCGCAAATGTAATGTAATGTCCATGTACGTCAAGATACGGGTCTCTACAGTTGGTATCAGAGGAAAGGTTTAGTCAACCTTTGGAAACTAGGATGCGAGAACTTTAGTGAGATCCCTAGAGATATTTCTAAGGTATGTCTAGGGATGTCTCTAAGGTTAAGTATACGTATAGGTTATAGTCCTAGAATTACGCTAACGATCTTCGAATTTAACCTAAGATGTTAGATATTGAGGGTACTAACCCTTTATTATGTTGTTTTCCCTAGCATGATTTTTGCCTCTCACACTATTCTTTTTGGGGTTTTAGACGATGGCTGGAACCCGAAGGAACCGTGTTAATGCGGAATGTGATGGGCAATGCAATGATTATACCCCTGAGCAACCAAACGATATAGGAGCTGGAATGAAAAATCTTGTAGCCATGATCACACAACTTTCTCAAGCTATGAATCATGCAGGACTTCCAAACGAGCAAAGGAAGGAGCAACATTCTGTTGAATCCTTCATGAGGCAGCGTCCACCTTCTTTCAGTGGGTCTACTGATCCATTAGTTGCTGAACAATGGATTAGTACTACTGAAAAGATATTTTCAGTTCTTCAATGTTCTGAACATGATAAAGTCATCCTAGCAGTGTATCGTTTGGAAGGAGATGCTGATCAATGGTGGAATCTTATTAAGAATACAAGGCAAAGGGATGAAATTGAGTCTATGGAATGGGACGAGTTCAAGAACTTATTTTTCAATAAGTACTTCCCTCGTATTCTTCGAACAAAGATGGAGAAAGAGTTTCTTGAACTGAAGCAAAGGGACGATGAACCTGTTGGTACCTATGAAGCAAATTTTACAAGACTTGCAAGGTATGCTTCTGGAATTATCATCCAACCTGAAAGTAAAGTTGATCGATTTTTCAGTGGCTTAAAACCAAGTCTTCGAAGGGCATTAGCTATAAGAGACTTCAGTAGCTATGAAGAAATTGTGCGTTGTGCTATCAAGGTAGAAATGGAAGTTGGTGTTACATATCCATCTCATGGTTTTGACAAGAAACGAAAGATGGAGTTCAAGGAGAAATCTCAGAATAATGGTGAAAAGAAGATGAATGTTTCCTTATGCACAAAGTGTGGAAAGAAGCATGGTGGAGATTGTCTAAAAGGGACTAGAAAATGTTTTAAGTGTGGAAAAGAAGGTCATCGAGCAGCTGAGTGTCGAAGTAATGGAAAAAGGGTTTCTAATGATAAAGCAAACACTGCAGAGAACGCACCACCAACACTTCAATGCTTCAAGTGCAAGGAAATGGGGCATTATGCTAATAATTGCCCTAATCCAAGGGTTAGTGATGATCAACATGAGCAACCACTGAAGGCAAAGGACAAAGGGAAATCACATGCGATCACTATTGGAAATGTTGAATATGACAACGATGTGGTGGAATGATTAAATGTTTATGTAATGGGATTCCAAAATAATGTTGTATCATTGAGTATTGCAATATTTATTGATGTGGTATTCAAAGTGATTGAGATATTTTTTTTGGAAATAAGATGATATGCGCATAATGAAGACGAGAAAATGAAATGTTTAATAGTATTCATGAGCTCGTGATTGATATAAGGACTAAGTGATATCATGGTGTTAGTATATAGAATTTTGAGGATTTTGGTATGTGGAAAGAGTTAACTTTTAATAGAATTCGTGTTTTCAATAAGGTTCAATGGGTATTCAAGAGAGTACAAGATTAAGGCCTTTGAATGTTTGGAATGTGACCAACATAACATATCTTATGATATATGGGGATCAACGATGGTATTAAATCTCTGGTAATCGTTTCCACTATGTTATGAGAATGGACTGCAGTATTATGGATAAGCCTAAAGATTGGAATGGATTATGTTGGACATAAGTTAGTATTGTTTAAGGATAGAAGTTTTTTCGATATTATTGATGGGATGTTATAGTAATATAGTTTTATAAAAAGGACAACCTACAGGACGGGCGACAACCCATCGCTTCGGACAAGGCTGTGGGAATCGAACCCACAACCGAAGTGCGACTGGCCTTTATCGCCTACCACTGACCTACAGGAAGTCCCTGTTTAGTAGAAACTAGTTTTATTATATTAAGCAGTACGATATATGAAGTATAAGTCCATTTTAGGAACCATATATGATTAATCTCACTATAGATCGACTTATGTATATAAGTTTTGCTAACCTTTTGTTTGAGACAGATGGAATGACCTGTCATTCTATCACATGATCTGCTAACACATCACGAATAACAAATTCAGCTTCATTTATTTAAGAGATGAAGTAGAAATTGTTCAAGGCACGAACAAAAGTGATATTTTACCAAAATAAAGTAAGTATTTATTCTAAGCAAATTTTCAACTTTAGGGAAATGATCTTGAAAACCAAAAATGTTGTCCTAGTGATCTTATACCTGATGAATCAGATGGTACCTTATATCATCACAAATCTATGGATTTGTGATTACTGGCTTTTCCATAGCCATGTTCTCTACCACTCTCCATCAGAACATGATGGTTAGATTTTTCTTCCATATCCATATTTTCACCTATGTGGAAACCCAGGGATTAGTATATTTGGGTAATCGTTACATTTCATACTTTAGTTTTTAAAGCCATGTTTTGGTATTCCTTTTTACGATGTGGGTTTCTATCAAAGAAAATTTTGAATAGTAAACCATTTATAACCCCGACGAATTTCGAGGGAGAAATTCATTTTAAGGGGGGTAGAATGTAACGCCCCAAGATTTTATGAAAAATATTCTTTTTAATTTCATTAATGTCTTGTGTTGTACGCTACAACAAAAGAAGCTTTCACAATACGCATCCTTGACTTTCCTTCCGTTACACGCAATCGCGACCTTCCTCGATAGCGTGTGTAGTACGCAATACTGAGTTTCACGAAACAACGATATGCTATTAAAATATTATTAAAACTAGCCGTTATGAATAGTAATAACCACTTTTTGGAAATTTTGTAAATTTTATTTTTCAAAATGGACTTCATTTTTGGATTCGGAGTATCGAATTTAGCCTAAGGTGAAATTTTGGTACTTTTCGGATAACTTTCATATTCTGATGAATAGTGAAAATTACTAAATTATAATTCAAAACAACTTTTTTAATCGAAATAATTAATAGTGATAAATCATTAATTTGAGTGGTTTTAAAGTATATTTAGAATATATTTTTACAATTTAATACAATGTTGGTCATTGGATGTAATTTCACATTTAAACTAGAAAAAAACAAGTATCAATCTTTTGATAGATATTGTTTCTTAAAAACACGCTATTTGTTTTAACAGCGGGATTTAATTATAAAATTAATTAATTCAACTTTTATGTTATGAATTTGGTAAAATAGACTTCATTTTTTAATTCGGAATATGAAATATAGCTTGGGATGAAATTTTGGCATTGTTCTGAAAAACATCAATTTTTGATGAATAGTGAAACTACTAAGTGGTAGGTTAAAAACTGAATTTTGCATAAAACTTAATTTTACCGCTTCTGTGAATGGAATTTCGAAAATCCGAGAGACACGGTTAATATCAAGGACTAAAATGTGGTTCAATGAGATGAAAATAATTTTTTGGTGAATAGTAACTTTTTACTTTTTTTACCACGGTTAATAGTAAATAGGGTAACTAAGGGTAAATATGATATTAATATTACCCTAACACATGTCCTAATTCTATTGGACAAGTGTAATTCGACCAAAAACAAACTTAGGAATAAAATATGACCATTTAGGCCCACTTGGATTAGATTAGGACATTTATTATTAATTTATTTAAAGAAGGGTTAAAATAGTTAAAATCAAAGTTTAATAAGTAAATCATTTTTAATATGGGGTTATACATAAGATAAATTCGATTGTAAATATTCATTAGAAAGATAAAAAGATTTCCTACATGATGGTATTTTATTTGTAATTTTTAGACATCAAATAATTTAATTTATTTATGACACAACGATGATGCAGTAATTATCTTTTTAATGAAATATTGACATAATTGATGTTATAAGCACCAAAATAAATGTAATTTGAGATTTTTTATGAATTCCACTAATTTTCTAGGTTACTATGATATATTAATGTTGATTTAATCAACTTGGTTCGAACATTTAATTCTGTTATGACTTTCACAAAAATCATATATCAAATAGTGTCAAAATTGACACAAAATAGTATTTAAATCAAATATTATATTACTAATTGTTATTTTATTCCTAAAAATCTAAGGTTCGGCCAAATGACTTAGATAAGGATATATATATTAATAATAAACAATTTGGGGTTCGTTTGGCATGTTATAGTAAGTGTATTAACCATATAGTGAAAGAAAACAAAAAGACACGGTAAAAGTTAAATTATTTAACTTAGAGTTAAATCTAATTGATAAGGTTTAAAATAATATCCAAACATGTCTAAATTTGATTGGTTGATGAGATTACAACCCTATCTCATCTAATCTTCGAATATGAGTCATTTTTGGAGGTTTTTAAGTGGGGTTAGATTTATTATAAATTAATATTTTTAAGAATTCCTAAGGTGCCCCTCTCCTCCCCTATAAAAGGACACCTCCTCCCCTTCCTCCTCACACCAATTTGAGCACTCAAGCTCGGCCAACCCCTGCCAAAATATCTTCTCCACTTCCCTAGCAACATCCTAGAGGTTCTGGTCTTCCTCAAAGACCAATTCTAGTGCCCTAAGAGGAGGTCTCAAAGAGGCACTTCAAAGAAGAGGTAATTACCATTACCAATTCTTTCATCTTTATTTCTTCTTCCACTTCTTCTTCTTAGGTTGTTTCATTATGAAGTAATAACATCAGTATCACTCATATACTGATATGTTATTATAAGTACGAAACAACCTTATTTCACCATCTATCCATCCTACGGAAAAAGAAATCACCGCGCGTGCGTACGTACGGAATACCGTCTCCACGCCGTGGTGTAATCTATTTTCCACCACCACCTTACATGGATGGGTATAATGGTGTAAAGAATAACTATACATAGTTATTACAACATCATAATGATTCTGATATATTTTATAATCCACTCCAATTCAATTCAATATTTATAGAAATGATATCATCGCTCGTGCGTACGTACGGAATACCGTCTCCACGACGCGATGAGATTCATTCTCCATGTTAACCATTTAAGAATGATTATAATGTATATATAAGAAATAATAATGAAATACATGACATTATAAAGCTACTGGATTTATGTATATATATATACATATGTATTTCATCTACTTACTTCCATTTCAAGACAATAAGGAAAGAAAAACAGCGTTCATGCGTACGTACGGACTACCGTCTCCATGAACGGTGTTTTTCATTTTATTTATCTATCTATTATATATATATATATACTGAATATATATGATATATAAATCATATTTTATATTCTGGAAGTAAGTAAATCATGATATAAGTAATAATGATGTCAAGAACAACAAGTCAAAACACCTACGATAAATGAAACGATTTTACCCAAAACGCTTCTTTAACATGGAATTTACAAAAGAACGGGTAATATAATGTCATAAGTGAACCATATATGATATCATAACAATGAATATGATTCTGTAATAAGTCAATGACATTATTTAAATCATTATACAGGAGGTTCGGACACATACGAAGCAAATTGGACCTAAGGTAAGGGAAATATCACAATCTCATTTTTATCCGAGATTGTTTATTCGTAAGTATTTACTGGGGTGTATTTTATCATCCACATCCATGTTTCATCAAAATGTAATATTATCTCCATCCACATACAATTTTTTAAATCCATTTTTACCCTTCGGTGAGTTTTTAGTGATATGTATGAAAGGAATCTTTTGTCGTACGAGGTACTTTTTGACTTTTCCGACAAAAGTACGAAGAATGTTTTTTTTTAACTTATACGGCACGAACGGATTTCTACTGTTTTATAAAGCCTTATTTTCATGAAGCTTCCTCTAAAATATTTCATGACTATTTTCAATAAAATCTCTTTCTTTTAAAGTTGCATGATGTTTTGTGAAAAGAAATTGATTTTGAAGAAGAAAGGATATTTTCCTCAAGAATTCAATTCAAGTGTTTTATCAAAATTATTTTCCATCTAAGATAATAAAGAGTTCTGTTTCTATCCATATTTTTACATTGATTTGACTATGTTGTGATGGAATTATGTTTATGAATTCCTTTATCTTATATGAATGGTTTTATGATGTCATGTTGTTTAAGAATCCCATTTTTATTACATGGGTTATGAAATGATGTATGATTTATGATTTTGTGGCACACATAAGAAAGGATTCATTAAGAGATGGGTGGGACCTATATCTCCCTCCAATGCATTGGGTAAAGATTTTATATCTCATGAGATAGACATGGCTGGAATGGTAGGTTATACCGGTTCAGTGAAACAGGACTGAAACGAGGATTACTCGATTCAGAAAGGGACTTTGTCCACTAAGATAGTCTTGGCAATGAGTCTTGACTAACAAGAAATGATTCTCTATGATTATGTGTGTATGCCACAATGAGTAATGTTTTAAGTTATGATTTCATTTCACTACTATGATTTATCCCATGTTATGAAATTATGCTCTCTTTTGCAGGTTAAGATTTCCAAAAATGTTATGTTCTTATGAAAATTATGTGATTGATATTTCCTTTGTTTACCCTTACTGAGCATTTGAGCTCACCCTTTTATGTTTTCTTTTCCCCAGGATATAAAGAAAGGTTTTAGGTAGAAAAAAGGGATGACCTTTATGGGAGATATTGAAGAACTTTCACCACGATTAGAAGATTACGTTCCGAGTTTCCAAAGACACTAAACTATTACGATCCTTTAGTGTGTGTTTTTGTTATGTACTAAGTATTCCGCAAATGTAATGTAATGTCCATGTACGTCAAGATACGGGTCTCTACATATAATGAGTTCTAATCCCAAAAAGTTCAATATGAACATCCTCCTATAGAATTCCAACAACTTAATTATTATACTGGAATATATTATCTCTCTCAACCCCTTTCCCATCCTGATCTACAATAATAAATTGAGAAATTGTGTCAAAAAATGTAGAAAATTAATTTTGATGTTTCATCCTTGAGAGTAGAACTAAAATGCAGTGAAATGGTTATTGAACCCATTCCCACTTAGGTTGTCCATTCCTCATCATTGATAGAAAAATATTATTACACAAAAACTTCTCATGAAAATGCTAAAGAAGCGTCATTTGAATCTAAGATAACTGAAAAACATGAAAGAATTTTTTATTGTTGTTTAAATCAAGAGGAAACTGATTTTTTGTATTCACAAGAAGGGAATTTGACATCTTGGATTGAGTGTCCTGAATAAAGATCCATTGATAATTTTTCAAAAACACCAATCACTGAAACATTGGGATAAATCAAAAACTTCAAGTCTATACCCATTCCTGACACTGATATGTCTAATTTTTTGGTTGAATATTCTATTCAAAAGTAACCAATTCTATTAACATATCATGAAAATGGAATTGAGTTTGATTCAAAGGCCCAACCAGTGTCTAAAACTGTTAGCTGACCCGAGCTCAAATTCAAGGTCCTTACATCCTCTCTCAAGTCTTCTTTTATAGAAGATAATTAAAATAATTATATCATAATTTCATCCTCTTTTGATGCTAATAAAGATAAAATATTACTTGATGTCTTTTGCAAGATTTAGAAGAAAATTGGATGGACCCTTATCGATATTCATGGGATTATCCCATTCATTGGGACCTATATATTTTTCTTGAATCAATTTCAAAACCTTTCTATAAACCCCATTGGAGACTCAATCAAAATCTAATTAAAGTGGTGAAAAATTTAATCATTAAAATTTTAAAAGTTGGTGTTGGATAAGCTGGGGGGTCCAAGTCGAAATAATGACATTAAACTAAGCAATTTCTAGGAGTCAACCCATCATCAATATGGATTTTATTTTATTTTTTTGTGTGTATTTATGTGTTAAAAATCAATTAAAAAAACATTTTCCACTTTTTTTCTTATCCTTTTTTTTCTTCTTTTATTTTATTTATTTTCAATTTATTGTTATTATGTGCAATATATATTTTGTTTTATGTGCTTATATATATATATATATATATATTTAAAAAAATGGGAAAATAAAATAAAAATATAAAAGTTGAAAAAAACAGGAAAAAAATATTTATATTTGTGAGAAAAATCCCACATCATAGGTCGTGGGGACAACCTCATCATGTCCGACTAAGCTGTGGGACTCAAACCCATGACCAAAGGGAGATAGGGGAGTGCACCTTCCACTTACCTACACCCTATAGTGCTTCTTTCATCCACCATTTATGAATGTATACATATATTTAATAATTTTTTTATATTTATTTTTATATACATAGGTATATATTTATGTATATAGGTATATGTATATATTTATATTTTTGATATTTTTTTATTTCCTCTTGCACCTCAAGTCTGCGTTTGACATGAAAAATTAAATAGTTATACTTTTTTCCGTTTCTTTTGTTTTCGTTTACTTTTAGTTAAGGGAGCCTCAAGGGGTTTTCATGGTTTCTAATTGTGTTGGTGTATAAGATTCAGGGGATACTGTGATTGATGGATTTTTAGGCAAATCAAAAGTGTAAAAAAATAAACTATCATCATTTATGAGGTTTCTCTGAGTGAAATACTGATCAAAGGAGTAATCAGGGGCGTCATGAACTTCAACTTCACAAACCAGGTGACTCTGTTCCATGTTTCTTATTTAAAAGTCCTTTTATAACTTATCTCCTCTACTTCTACCCCCTTTTGAATTTTCTTTTCTTTAAACACTAGGGATAGTTTTATTTTATGTTGTGTGGTAAAATAAAAAATTGCTTTTTTGTGCATAAAAAATTAAAAAAATGTTTTGAAATTAAAAAAAATCATGGAAGGAAAAATTCCTTTAACCTTGAACTTTATATTACACATTTCACCATTTGAAATTGAATATCAAATAATTTTTCATTCTTTGATTATAATTTTAATTAAAGTTAAAGTTCAAGAGAATATATTTTGGAAAGTGTGCTTGTTCGATGTGATTTTTTACCATTTATATTTTCATCCATTTAAAAAAATCACAACACAAGTCCTTTGGATAGTGGGGTATTATTTTGAGTTCTTGGGGTCCCATAATAAATGGCATAGTTTTGGTGATCATTTTAATTTTAAAATGAGTATTCAAAAAATCAATCAAAAAATTAAAAAAATCAATTGCGTGTAGAGCAATGGATTGACCTAATGTGTGGATTTCGGCACTTGAGGATCATGAATCCATATTTTTCTTGCCCAGAGTTGGGAATTTTATCTCTATTTGTGGTAATTTGAATTTATTTTTATTTAGTAAGCTCGATATGATGCCCGAGTATGTGGGATTCACTTGGAGTCCTAAGGTCTTTGAGCCTAGGATTAATCAGCAATGTCTCACTACATGGGTTGACTCGATTGAGTTCAATTTTAATTATAATGGAACTTTTTTAAAAAAAATAGACATAAAAAAATAAATGAAAACTCATATTAATATTGAAATGTGATTCCACCTAGCGCTTGTATCTTTTCTCCCTTGAATAAAGATTAACCCCCATGTCTATTGCGACGCACAACACATCATCATACTTAATTGAAATTAGATAAAATGTGGTGATGAATTTGAAAAAAGGAATGGGCTTGGGTTTAGGATATTCCTCTCTAAAAAACTTGTATTAAATTATTTTTATGGGTTTTATAATTGTTTAGTATTTGGTCTTTTGGTGAGTATTGTGTTTTAAAATGTTTTTGGAAAAGGGAATTAAAATTTCATATTTTTTAGATATATTTTTCTTAGGAATATAAAAACTCAAGTTTGGGGTGTGATTATACACTGAAATAGGCTAATATTAATTTTTTATTTATAATATTCATGTGATTCATTATTCATAAATACCGTTTTTAGTGAATTTTACAATTTTAACATTATTTTACATTATGATTGTAATTCTTTGTTAAAATGCACTATTACTTGGTACATATTTGAACACATCCTAAAACATCAAATGATAATGATTTTACTTTAATAATTAATTTCCATTTTTCTCATTCCATTGGTAACAATTCATACTTTTGGAGTACTGGAAGATTCACATTGAAAGACCACCAAAGTGGGCCTTGGACCAACAATATTATGGGCAAAGTGACTTGGACAACAACCCAATAAAAGTACTATAACGTCCAAGATACAAACCCAATTATTCTAAAAATTTTAATTAGAGATATAAAACATCATGGTGAACATTTAATTCATCATTTCCCCAAGAAAATTTAGAATTTTTAACGGAGTTCCAAGTATCCCAAGTTGAAGATGAACCTTTAGGCCAGATTCTACGGCCCAGAAAAACAGCTCACTATTTAAATCAATTATTAAAAACTAGAAACTCTTTTAGGATTAAATTTTATATAAAGTCATGTGACACCCATATGTTAATATTTTTCTTCTATATTCCACCCAAATTCAGCCATCTAGATGCTCATTTGGACACACCTGTCGGAGGCATGCAAGTTGGCTCAGATTTTTTGTCAAGGGTGGAAAATTCCAATCTCCCTTAAATTTCCACCCACCTTGTCCTGCCACTATTAGTTGGGGTGACTTTAACTATTGTATTCTCTATCCAAGGATTAAATACTACCTATTTAAGGTAGTGGTGTTAGATGATTTAGTAATATTTTGTTCTTTGTTTCATTTTAAGTTTATGCTACCAATTTGATGTTGTAATCACTTTTATTCAATTTGTAAGTTGCTCAAATAACCTTAGCTTATTAATAAAACATTTTCTTATTCTCATTTTATGTTATTCTTGTTGTAATTTTGATACTGTTTCCCCAAGGTGTGAATTTATTCACACACAAACTTATGAAATTATTCACACAATGGTGGATTGATTGTTTTGTTTTTTGTTTTTTTTTTAATTCTTCAATTCCTGCCTCATGAGTCTACTTCCCGCTTCCATTGAAACCATAGAATAAATGGAGGTCTAACCCACTTATGGGTTGATACAAGTGAGTATAAAGGGGATGGATTGGATGTTATTTCTTGCTCCATTAATGTATAATCACTTCTTTTAATTGAGAATTTTTTTTATGATCTTTAAACTCCTTCATCCTTGTAGAATTTAAGGCCACATACTTCAAGTGCTAATACAAACCTTTACCTTGGAGTGCTCAAAACTTTGATCCTACAAGTGTATAGGTGATTATTATTAGTCAGTGTATGTATTAAACCAGTAATTGATGATGTTGTTTGATATTCTTAAATGAACCCATCTAAAATATAAGAAATTGAAATAGTTGAAAAAGGAATGCATACAATCCACCCCAAGTGATAACCCAGGATCAAATCATTCTTTTAAATTAAATTAAATTAAGTCTCTTAGTGTTATCTTAAACTTATCTAAAATCAACCCAAATTTTTCCAATTCATAGCCAAAAAAATAGTCTATAGAATTTTTGTGTCTATAGGCTTGTTCTTAAGTATTTGAGGATTTAACAACCCAAGATAAACTACAAGCGACCAATTTACCCTAAAAACTTGGGTAAATTTGGGTGTATCCATCATGGAAATAAATTCCACAAATCCCCATATAAGAGGAAATTCTAGAGACACATTTACTATATAGGAGTATAGATGAGGTTTGATAATTAGAACGATATAGTTTTCTAGTTACTGAATATGGTGACTCGTTATTAGTTGATAATAATGATCCTTTAACCAATAAGGAAGAAGTAAGTATAACACAAGATACTAAATGGAAAGAATATATGAATTATGAAATAAATTCCATGTATCATAACCATGTCATCCTTTTGGTAGATCCTTCAATTTATGTAAATCTCATTGGTTTTAAATGGGTATTCAAGAAGAAATGGGACTTGGATGGAAAAGTTAGTACCTATAAAGAATGAATGATTGTGAAAGGGTTTAAATAGTTTCAAGGTATAGACTATGATAAAACCTTTTCACTAGTTTCCATGATAAAATCACTTATAATTCAACTTTTCATAGCATCTTACCATGACTATGAGATTTAGAAGATGGATATCAAAACGTATTTCCTAAATGTAAACCTTCAAGAATATGTCTATATGACACAACCAAAAGGATTTGTGTCACCAAAGAATGATAATAAGTTATTAAAGTAAAATATATACATTTCTGGATTAAATTAGACATCCATGTCATTAAATATTTAATTTGATGAAGCCATAAAAAAAATTGGTATCATAAATAATGAATATGGGTCTTATTTTTATAAATGATTTATTGGGAGTGTGATTATTTTCCTAATAGTTTATATCAATGGCATACTTCTTATTGGAAACAAAATTCCAGTCCTATATTATGTTAAATCCAGGTTTAACACATGCTTCTCTATGAAGGACTTAGGTGAAGTATTATATATTATTGGGATTAAGATCCATCAGATATATCCAATTGGTTTCTTGTACTAAGTCAAATTACATAAATTGACAAGATACTGAAGATATTTAGTATGGAACAATCCAAGAGGGTATTGTTTCTAGTGTCACATGGCATTCATTTTTTCAAGAAAATGTGTCCTCAACACATGAGGAGATATAGAGTATGGAAAGGAATATATACGTATCAATGATTGGTTTAGTCATGTATGTTATACCATATACTAGGATAGATGTTTCCTATGTCTTACGTTTGGTAATAATATATCAAACTGACCTAGGTGATTGTTATTAGATAGCAGTCAAGACTATCCTTAAGTATTTAAGGCATACTAAGGATATTTTATTGGTATATGGAGGAGGTTTTGAGCTAGTCATCAAATTATATGTGGATTCTAGTTTTAAAACAGATCAAGATGATACGAAATCACGGTTTGGATACATCTTCACTCTCAGTTGAGGTGTTTCAAGCTGGAATATCTCAATGTGAGCCACTGTTACTGATTTGATAGAGGATACTAAGTATATTATAGGTTTTAAGGAAGATAAATAAGTGGTTAGTATGTGAAAATTCATCCAATATATTGATGTGGTGCCTATCAGTAAAGACCCTATCACACTCTGTTATGATAATACCATAGTGGTGGATCTTGCAAAGGATCTAAGGTCACATCATCAGAAAAAGAACATGTGTCATCAATATCATCTCTTGATGTATTTTTCTCAGAAATGTTAAATCATAGTGAGCATAGTATCCAAGGAAGACCACAAGGTATAACCCTTAACGAATGCCTTAACTCAGAACAAACATGATCACCATGTGAGATCTAGTAGACTAAAATTCATTAGCAATTAGCTCTATTCCAAGTGATATTCTATTGGTGTTGGTGTCCTATAACCAATTTGTTTACTTTAGATTATATGTATATTCAAATAGGTTAATATTAATCAAATGCCTTATTAAATATTGTTTTTTTATATGTGACTTTATTTTAATAATGTCCTAGAGTATCTGTTGCATTAAAAAAGGCATAGCAGTTCCCCTCTCTAATGAGAAACTTGAAATGTCATGATGGTATTCTTAATACTTTTTCTATGGTTATATAGAATTATATAATGGGAAACATAGTATTTTGATTTTCAATTTTGATTAATAGTAAGAATATGAAACTTTATCTCATGAATTTCACACTTGGTAATCTCTAAGATGGGAGATTATGACAACAAACCCTCTTTTAGGAAATCTACAGGTTTATATGTTATTGGATATTCTTGTTTGAAAGTGTGTGTAATGATCATTAGAATTTAATATTTTTATTAATTCATGTCATATCTCATGCACTTTGATGTATTTCCATAAAATGTGACAGCATATGATTATAGAGAAGTTGGGTACGTTGGGTGAATCGTGAATGATATATTATTAATGAATAAGTAGAGGAAGGATTTTTCACTTCCATATTTATGGAAGTTGATGTTTCTACCCTTTGATTGAAATAAAACCATCACATTAAATTTCATGATCATGGTTTATTAATGATTTCATTTTTGATAGTCAAGGAAAGATGTATCAAGCATATAGGTTGATGTAATGTCCGAGCTTGGATGACACTAAAACGGTGCCCTGTACCGGTTGGTTATGAGGCCTCAAGCGTGCCTCCCCACATGCCAGAGGCTTCCAGCTTGTAGTGACGGTCTAGGGTGTGATATTGGGGATACTATTACATTGTATCATAGTAAGGAAACAATGAAAATAGCTGAGTATCATACACAAGTAGTAAATAAACTGAAATATAACATGTTGTAATAATAAATTAAATGTTGTAAAAGACCAAAAAAAATATTCCATACATACAACACTAGTCACCCACTGGGTCGACCATACATATACATGAGTACAAAAATAAACTGAAATAAAAGTATAGGTATCTATTACTAACTCTGATCCAGACCACATACCTAGTAAAAAGACACTATCAAACTACAC
Organism: Viscum album; assembly: GCA_963277665.1. Classification (NCBI taxonomy): domain Eukaryota; kingdom Viridiplantae; phylum Streptophyta; class Magnoliopsida; order Santalales; family Viscaceae; genus Viscum; species Viscum album. The sequence continues at coordinate 156,797,048 of OY728164.1, forward strand.
CAGCCTGATTAGAAGAAACCACTCGAGTAGCTCCGCTTGATCATACAACTCTGGGCCTTAGCACTAACCACCATGCAATTGTGCTCAGCCTGAAAAGTAGATATAAGGTATACACTTACACTAAGGTGTAGATGTAGGGTTGAGAAATAATATCATTATTCCACCCCAATAATAAACCTATAAATATTTTAGTGTATGAAAAATAAATATGCTCAGCCTAGATGAGACCCAAGTGAAAAGATAAGTAAATCCAATTAATGTGAACCCACAGTCAAACCTTGGGTCTGTAATCTCAGTCAACTAGGAAAGCTCCTCCATGGATTTCCATATCTATATGTGTATATATTTATAGTACCATACCTATACATATATAAATAAATATGAATATTCATGATTAATGTGAAGTAAATAACATAAAATCAAATAGCAGTCGATCATTGGAGTCTGAAACCCCAATTGCCTAGACATCCTATATAAGGGCATTGAGTTGGACATCATTCCACTCAAGTTGTGTATAATTAAGTAAATCTATAGTTTTGTAATCCCAATTTACATATACCTTCTTCGACCAATGTTAAAAATATCTCTAAGCAAGCTACATCACCAAAGGGGAATACTCATCCTACACCTGGGTTCACCCGTACTCATCTCCAATCATTATAAAGAAGTATTCTTGAGAAGTACATTTGGACATCTGATAAATGGTCACTGAGCTAGATTCCATGATTTTCATTACATGTAAAACCAATCTAATGTCTAATCCCTATTTCTTATTCTGTAGTCATTCATGACATTCGGAACTTTGATAATCCCTAAGGGTTTAACCCTTAGGTGATCTATAAGGATAACTCACTAGTGAGATGCCATGAATACCCCTGGAGCCTCTAATGAGGAAGATAGGAATCATCCCTACCATTAAGAATAGGGTAATAATTCTGGGTATCCAATGATGTGAGACTCCATGCCCCAACACCATGGCCAAGTAACTAATCAGGGAGAGCATAATCATCCCTATCCCTCGGGAGAGCATAATCATCCATGAGTAGAATCAGATCGAGGAGATCATAATCATTATCACAACATATCAAACAAAGAAGAGTATAATCATCCTCATCATTCAATATGGAAGAATCATCCATGAGTATCATTATTAGGGACACCATTTCCACTTTTCATAGTCATAGGATCAACAACCGGATAGGAAGAAACACCTCTAAAAATCCCAATAATATAATAATCAAATATACAAGCTCAACTGCTATATCTCAGGTAGTACCTATAGGTATACAAATAACATATTAAAATAACATGACTCAAGAGCCGGATCCCAGGAAATCATGTCTCGGCATCCCAAAGAGAAGGAAAGATACCTCATGTTAGGCTCAACAAACACCAACCAAGAATAACCTATGGCTATCGTCACTACACCAGCAATAAACAAGTGAAAGTATAAAAAATTGAGTGAGAGGGGATGAACGTCTAAAACCAACACTACTTCCACATCCTCATGGTCTTACAAGTTTGACATGGGTTCTAAGGTGGCACCTGCTACTATCTCTACCCAAACCCAACATACTAACTCAGGGTCGGTCAAATATTGGGGCACCCTCTAGGTCCCTCAAGTAAAAACACTGTAGAGACATCCTACTTGGCATCATCAAGGTATAAACTTAAGAAAAGGTATCCTACTCAAAATCCTTGGATACAAAGGTAAAGGAGGAATCCTACACAAGATCCTCACCAGAGAAAGTAAAAAAGGAATCCTACATGGGATCCTCAAATAGTAAGCAAATAGATGCATTCTACATGGGATCCTTTGAATGGTAAGCAAACATAGGCATCCTAGATGAGATCCTTAGAACGTTTAATAGGAAAAAAATCTACAAGGGACTCCCTAATCTAGAATGTAAGAAAATTAATCCTACAAGGACCCTTGGTTACAGTAAGAAGATAGAGGCATCCCACAAGGGATCCTCTAGGTAAAAATGTAAATAGAGGAATCCTACCAGGGATCCTCGAAACAATTGGCTACTCAGCCTCTTTGTCCATAAGGGAACATCTCATAAATGGGACTTCCTCAAGGAAAAATATATAAAGGAAACAGTCTAGAGAGATAGATCATGGATTATCTCAGGTCAAGGTTCTCACTCTTAAGAGACAACAGAATTCGATTATCGGAGGAAGAACCTCTCCATTTAGGTAAAATACCCCAAAACACCCATTAGTATTCGTCAAATCATCCCCAAGGGTTTAACCAACATGATCTACTTGAAAAACTACTCATAATGGACTCATATTATGTCCAATTATGACTCTGGGGTGAAAAGGCATGAAAAACCCAAATAGGGTTGAAAAACAGGTAGTACACGGCATGTATCCCTAAGTACACTGTGTGTACTCCCATGCCCCACATGGGTAGGTACTCTAACCAAAATTTTCATGTAAATGCCCAAGTACATGGTGTGTAAAATGGGTACATGAAATTTACTCTACACGGGTACCTTCCCATGTCCTTCACATGGTATGGCCATGTATTTATCCTATCCATGTTCTTTTATACAGCATATGACCCACATGGGTCCTAGTCATCTACTCTAAATGGAATGTGCCCTATACATGAGAAACTTGGATAGGTACTCGGCTATACAACTGAGTCCTTTAACACAGTGTGTATGACCCATACACGGCATGTACTTTGAAAAGTTCATCTTTCCCAAACATGAAGATTTCAAGACGTGTGTTCTCTGAACAACATGTTGTGTAGACTGGTTTTTAGGAATGGAAACCTCTGAATCGCATCAAAACCCCCATTTTCACTCCAAAAGTAGTAGATCAACCCACAAGGGGTCCTAAGAAAGCATAAAAGGGATTTAAAATTTTTAAAACAATTTATATATGGGAATTTACATCAAAACATAAAAATGTTCTACTTTTGGTAGGAATCCGCCGAAGTTTCGCTCGTTTTCTTGGTCCATGGTTAACGCGTCTCGAGCTCTGCAGTAGTACCCTTCTTCCTCTCTCTATATCTCTACATATATATATATATATATCTATCTCATTGTCTCTCTCGACCATGTGAAAAAGGACCCCCGATTGCATGCATGAGAATCCAGAAGGAAAAGAAGAAAATAAAAGAAAAAAATAAAAGGAAGAAAAGAATAGAAAAAGAAAATGAAAAATAAAAGGGGCCTCAAGTCGGGCCCAACACCCAACTCGATTTTATTCCTCCTCTTGGAAAAACTCTCTGCTTCGGACTCAGTGGAAGATACAAAATCTCAATATGACTCTCCATTCAAAATAAATGGTTGAACGAACCTACACAAATAAATTAATATTTATTTAATTAAATGTTAAATGTTAATTATTCTTCTAAAATTTGAACAGCTAGGAATTCAAACAAACTCTTATACTAGGGTAAAAACCCTATTCTGATACCAACTAAGTGGTAAAAAATTTATTTGAGATCATATGATAGGGTTAAATTTCCATTTTACCCCTTATAAGCATATGTATGAAAAAAATCAAATTTCTGCTCAAAATTACAATATGAAAAAACACAAGTCCTTACAGTTGATGAAATGAGTGTACAAACTACATGATGAAATATCATGAAAATGGAATTATATTTTATAGTGAGTGTTTATATGTGTTTTTTTACTAAGTCATATCTTCTTCCTTTATGGGTGCCTTGACCAATTGTTAGACATTAATCTTAGACTTTAGGAAAGACTGTGTAATTCTACTAAGGAAGAGGCCTAGAGGGTCACACACAAAGTGTTTTCTTTGACCTCACTTAAATATTATTTATTTATATTTATTATTGGGTGGTTTAGTACACACCATAAAATATAATAATATTATTATTTTATTACATGGCATGAGGTTCATTTTGGGTTTAGTATATTATTTAGGGTCTTTATGCAATTAATTAAATGATAAACCCTATCCCTAAGTCTATAAATATAAATTTATATCAATCATAGGAAGGTGAATCATTTTGTACAACAATTTCCTCTCAATATCACTCTCCTCCTCTCTTCCTCTCAAAACTTAGAAGAATGAGATAAAAATACTTTAATCTCAGAGGAATGTGAAATGATCAAGTTGAAAAATGAAAGATAATAAATCATTTATTCTATCACCTGGTGGCTCATTAGTGTTGTTTGAAAATCAAAGGACCATGTGTGGAACACCTATAAATGGGATATTCTTTGGGTCCTCATTGTACAATGATGATACAAAAATCAGGTTAGAATGATCAATGTCACCAATGAATAAATATCTCAAGACTGAAGTAATCTTTCTTATTGTATTTTAAATTAATTATAAATTAATGTGAAAGATCCTATATCTTAGTTCTAGAAAAATTATTTGACAATATTCTTAGAAAAAATTTCATTGGTCATGGTGTTTGCATCATGTACATTGCAAATAATCCATTGAATATGAAAAAATTCAAGTTGTTCATATGTTGAATTCACATTATCTATGTCAAGAACCATTACTATGTCACTGAAATATACACTCACTTATAAAGCTACCTAAAAAGGGATTATTCAAGGATATACTTAAACTATAATTACTAAAATAAAAAGTTTACAATCTTGGTCAAAAAGGAAAGTAACACAAAATTTATTTCAACCCAAAGAAAGAGGTTTCTAACTCTCAACCCTTAAAATGGATACACATGTTTTTTTATAACTTATAGAGTTTCTATTATAGGTGGAAATAATTGTGCATATGTCATTTTTTGATGAATTTTTAAGATTCAATTGGGTATTTTTTTTAACACACAAAAGTGAAGCTTGTTCATATTTTAAAAAATATGAAAAATCTATAGTGAAACTTAATGGAATTACCATTAAGACCTTAATAAGTGACCATGGTCGTGAATTTGAGAATATATATTTTTAAAATTTATATTCAAAAAATTATTATAATCATAATTTCTCTATACCAAAACACCTAAAAAATTGGGTTATTGAAAGGATAAATATAACTCTCTAAGAAATTACCTAGACCATGCTTAGTGGGTATAACTTGCCAATTTATTTTTAGGAAGAAGCTATGAAAACAGTTAGTTATGTAATTAATAGGGTTATGATAAGCCTTATCTTAAAGAAGAATCCTTATGAATTGTTTAATGGTATAAAACCAAATGTTAATTACTTTAAAGTTTTTTGTTTTAAAGTCTTCATTTTTAATATAAAATAGAAACTGGAAAAAATTTCACTAAAGATTAATGAAGGTTTTTTTCTAGGTTATTCAACATCTAGAAAAGTATACACAATCTTTAATAAAATAACCAAGATTGTGGAGGAATTTTTTTATGTCACCTTTTATGAAATAAAAATAAATAAACCTAAAGTATCTTTAGAATAACTTGAGGATGGTATGTAAAATTTAAATATCAATAATATTAACCATACTACCATTTTACCTGATAAATATACCAATAGAGACCAAACCAACCACCCCGAAATAAAATATGACTTGGAATAAAAAATCACTATAATTCCTATAATTGTTATGACTATAAGATTTCATTCTTTAGATATTGTTATGGGTTATCTTGATAAATGAAGTTGTAACATCCTAGATTTTATCACTTTATAAATATTAATAGGGGGTTTTCCATGTGACCTCAGGTGATCCTCTCCATATGCTAGAGGGTGATGACTAGAAGTGGGGGTCTAAATTCATAATGTGGGGAGACTATACCCCCTATATCATAGTTTGAAATAAATATAAAATAACCAAACACCTTTCATAGTAGTAAATAATTAAATCATGCATAATAAATTAACACCCAGTTGTTATAACCAAGTGAACTTATGCTTAGGTACCCAAGTGTAGTGGTGGCCTAAGCAAGGTGTGAGTAAAAAACTCAGGAGGGAATTAGAAATGAGTTATTGTACTAACTATAAATCATTATGATATGTGAATATTACAAGATAATATAAAATAAAAGACAATTTTCAAGTATAATAAATTAATTTAAATCCTTAGGTACATGAACTTGATCAACCATGCCTACTTCAGCTAGTGTTGGGGTGTATCTGAGCACATCATGATGACCAAACCTCCCAAATAACATGTTGTCTCTAAATATATGGTATCCCTATCCAATGATCATGACTCTAGGGACCCATCCAATAATGGTCCTATAATTCGAACTCTTAATACAAGGCATTCGATATCATGTCCACATGACTCTAGGGATGAGGCCCATGATAATACTGTCATCTAGGATCCAAATCCATGTAATATTCTATTAGATCCTCATGAATCTAAGGATGAGGCAAGTCACTGTCTAATTATCTGAGCTTTAAATACATGGTATCCCTTATCAGATCCTCGTGAATCCATGGATGAGGCATATGATAGTCAGATCATCTTGTCTCCGAATCCATGGAAACCCCTATAACATCATCATGACTCTAAGGAAAAGGATCAAAATAGTCATATCATCTCCGAACCAAATCCATGGAATACACTATCATATCCTTAAAACTCCAAGGATGGGGACCATGACATTCCTACCATATGGACTCCAAATCCTTCATAGACCATATTATAATCTAAGCCCCAAATACATGGTAGATCTTATAAAATAGTGAGATCCATGTCTATTGTAACTCTAACCACATCCCTGAGGTCACATCCCATAACCCTTCATAACTAAATAAAAACAAAATGGTTATTCAAACTCTCATGCACAACACCAATATCACATCCCTATAGGGTGTACACATCAGTTCAAGTTCTAGGTTCCACCTGCAACCATCACAACCCATGATCACACATAACCACTCATGGATGGTCTATAAATGGGAAACCACTAGGGTCCCTTAAGTCAAAGATTTGAGGCACTCTAATAGGAGTCCTTGGTCTCAACCATAGTCTTGGGATAACACCTAACACTCCAATGATGTCACATCCTACAGAATCATCAACAAGGAAGAATAGATTTTCCAGCTACACAGGGCCTTTCCACATTAGAAACCATAAATAAATGTTCCAAAACCTATCTCGATTAATTAGGTCACTCTGGGTCATTCCTCTCACCCGATATAGTCTTTTTCAGCCTATGATCTATCCACCTATGCCTAATCACATCTAAAATAAGAGGATCACTCGTCTTACCCTCCTCTCGATGATCCCAAATGGCTTGAAGTCCAAGAAGGGTTTCTCTAATGCCTATATGAACTAGGATCATTATCCCACCCTCGCCTCTATCTTGGAGCCATATCAAGCCCCTACGTATGGGATTTTGGGTCTCACTTGGTCTGGAATGACCTCTCACAAGGTACAGAGTCCACTCAATATCTTAAGGTCACAGCCTCAACCATCACTCACTAAGGCATCGAGCTAGAACACAAGGATTGTTCGTGACCCCTAGCACTCAATCATTTTAGACATTTAATTTTATTAAATTAAAAATATTTATTGATTTAAATTAACTAGGGGTGACACCCCCAACACATGCAACATAACTAGACATAACTTCCATAGGGAAAGCACATGAGGCCACCTACCTTTATTCAGATCCTTCCAATTATCTACATGGTCCGACAGCAGCTGATAAGTATATTCCAAGCTTGTCCAACTACATCCTTGATCAACCAGGATTGAATCCATGTCCTGATCCCATAAATCATGCAAAAAATACATAATTAATTAAATATTGAGTTTATAATTAATTAATTAATTCAATTTCAACTCAAAATAAATCCAGATAACTCATCAGTTTATCTCATCACACCAGAACTGAATCCAACTTCCCTTAGTTGGTCCTCTAGGAACTCCCAAAACTATTCTCAAAAAAAACCTATCATGTGATGATAAAACAATTACTAATTAAATTTAATTTAAGCTGAAAATATTATAAAAATCATATCAATGAAATAACTAAATGAAATAGTGCATACTGAGGTGTGGAAGACATCATGGTACATCTTATCCCTAGGTTTCATGAAATCCCTAACATGCATGGACAATTACACCATCCTCTAGTGGAATCAAAACTGAAACCCTAACCAAGAGAAACCAAAATTAGAAAATAATGGAGGATATCCAATGAGATTACTAGAGTTTAAGGCACACCTCAAATCACTAAATAATGACCCCAAAGCATCCCCTAATCAAGGGTGGAGAGGGGTAAAAAAGGTAATTCTCAAAACCCAAGGGTAATTTGGTAATTTAAACTCTTTAACCCCCCCCCCAACCACCACCATATTTCTAGTGGTGCCTACCGTCTAGCTAGTGGCTCTGCTTCAACTTTTGTTATGGAAGCTACCTAGCCTCTCCCGAGGCTCCTATAAGAACCTAGGATGACTCTCGGACCTCCTTTCAGGTCCCAAACACCCCTATTACGGTATTCCAAGACTTATAACTTAATCTTGAATCATGTCTCTAAAATTGACCCATCCACTAAATCAAAAACTCAAATTTTTCTTAAATTTCATAAGCCCGTATAGACATGGGGTTTTACAACATCCCCACCATATTACTTATCATCCCTAAATAAACATCCCAACCTACCTCTTTCATGAATTTCCACTCAAAAAATCATGTTCCACCTCTAAACTCCCAACACACCTTTATAAGACTTTATAGCTATTGACGTATCACAACATCCAATCATGATGCCTTCATCCCCAAGGAATCCTATAGTCATCTAGGAACACTCAATAAATCCCATACCTAACTTCTGGTGATATTCCCTAGTTAAACCATTCACTTTCCATTTTCGTCATCATACCCCACCATGAAAAATGATGCACCACCAATCTAATTCCCACTTGGATTTTCATAAACCTTGTTAATCCCAACACCCATGCTTGGAGTCCACATGAAACCATAACTAGATTTATACCTAGAATTAACTAAGGAATCCATTAGTTCATAGGTATATTTATTTAGTGGTATCAAAATACTAAAATGATTTTCCATTGACCGGTCCCATACTTACTGTCCCTTCTCACGTGAGATCCACACACTCATGGATAATATCCCACTACCCACATTAAATCGTCCTTATCATCACACTATGGATCCATATTCTTGACCATAGTGACCCATTCCCCACCATCACTGGATATAAACACTAGAATGTTCAAACCCACTCATTCCATATCACTAACCCATAACACCAATTCATCGATCATTCCCACTTCCTAAGAATGTTCCCCACAAAAATCACTGAATTTAAACTCATAATGAAGGTTACCACCCTCAACCAATAATTGTCACATTTTTTACATCATGTATATTCTCACCCTTCTCCTTGATCCCATCCTCAAAAGGTCTTTATGCCAACCATGTGTGTCACCCCTCCTGATCCATTCTCACCTCAATCTAAGAAACACTTTCCTTTAACAAACCTCATACACTATATATCCCCAATAAGAAATGTCAAGGACCATCCTTGGGTCAACCATTCCATGAAAATCAATCCATTTCCACATACCCTCTACCATGGAGGGAAATATCAAATTTTTAATCAAAAACCTTGGGTCGCTATACCCACAAGAACATCATTAATTACCATAAACCCTTGTCCAAATCACGATCGTCTACTATTCTAACACCCAACTCATAATTTTGTGAGTCGCATGACACCAAGGTCATTTTGACAATGCTCTATGGAATATCAATCATGACATGAAAGGATATATTTGGAACTCCTCCTCAAAAACAAGCACTCTACCTGTGCTATGTTTCAGTACATGAATGCCCACCTCACGGTGTATTCCTACTGCCACAGGTGATCAACCTCAGTCTGAAGCATTTCAACCTCATCAACACACTTATCCACCACCCCACACCATTCCAGTCATGAGTTCCCATCTGTGCTCTGACCACACTGCTAAATCATCCCAAACGAGCAGGTCTAGTGGTCACCCCCGACCCCATCCACGAAACCACACTTTGATACCTAAAGCACTAAAACCTAAGGTTCTCATCACAAAAACCAAAAGAACCTCTCATGAATTAGTCTCATACCATAAATAACCACCCATGATTCCCATCACTAAAGAAGACACATACCATGGGTTAACCCCTATTGTAGTAGCCCTAGATCAAACAAATCACCAACTCACCAAGGTTTGAGTTGTAACTAAGGACCTCTTGATATCCCACATCACCTTACTAGTTAGGTATCATGTCAGGGTCAATAGGTTTGACAACCTAGACCAATAATCAAAACTCATAGAAGTTCACATCACATGACATCAACATGATCAAACACCCACTCGTCGTGTCTCATAGATAACGACATCATGCGTCGACCACTTCCCATAATGGGAGAACCCATCCTCTCCAATAATTTTCATGTCATACTGCACCCCAGAGGATCACATCTCACTGGTCAACTCTTCCCACAACCAATGGTATCATCCTAGAATGTCCATACCAAGGGTAACACACACATCTATGGTTTAGTTAAGTAAAATTCCATTCAAAGATATGTGGGGAAATGTTGTATAGATTTTTATTGAAACTTTAAATAACCAAAAATAAATTAAAACCACCCACAAAGGGGTTCCAAACATTAATTAACTCTATTTATACCATGACCTACTAGGTTCACAGTACCTCTTTTGCGTAAAAATGATGTCATCTTCCTCACCATCAAACATATCACTATAGATCTACATGAATTTACATTAAAAGAAGGTCTATATATAGGCCAAACCAATTGATTATAATTCCAACAAGTATATATATATTAAAATTTCATATTAATAGTTGTTGTCACTTTAAAAAACTGAGCCGTAGTTGTTGGTGAAATCACGAACTAGTAGGCCTATAACAAGAGAATATTATGTGATTGACATGATGCATGAGATGCATATTTACCCTATAGTCCAAGAGTCAAATTCAAATCATTGACCTATTTAAAATGGGTTTAATTCTAGAAATCAAAAATAAACCATAAATTATAAACCATGGGTTTTTCATTTAGAGAAAAAAATAACATCAACCATAATAAAGCAAACCCAAATGGAAATTACATGACCTGTTAACCTAGAATTACTATAGGAATAGGTGTTATTAATGAACTATCCCAGTATCTATCACAAATTACGACACATTTATAAATCTCCTATCTACAAAATCTTGAATTAGTAAGGAAAAAAATGCTTTGATACCACTTTTTAACATCCCAACCCAACTCACTCTATGAATAGTAATTGGATTGGTTCTCTAAATGACCTCAGGCGAACCTCCCCATATGCTAGAGGATTATAACTGGCAGTGGGGTCTAAGGTGGTATTGTGGGGAGACAATTAAATCTATATCAAAGTGTTCAATAAATATAAAATTATCAAACACCATTCATAGTAGTAAATAATTATTTTATACATAATAAATGAACATCCAACAATAATACATGAAATGTAACAAGATCCTAAACAACCATACCATACAATCATCTAACCACCCACTAAGATGGTTACTTATAAAAACTTTAAATAAAAGAAAATAAAAAAAAGGATCCACTATATCTCTAAGAAAAAACTCATCCCAAGATCCATTTACTTCCCCAAGACATCTCTCTCAATCATATTATTCTTAGGCCTCATCCCAACCTGTGCATGTAACCAAGTGAATGTTATCTTGGGTAACCAAGTGCAGTGGTGACCCGAGTAGGGTGTGAGTAAAAAACTCACAAGGTTACCATCAATGTGGTCCCATAATAACCATAATAAAAAATGATATGTTCATGTGACATGCTCAGTTAAAATTAAATACAACTTCCAAGAATAAAAAAATGTTGTTGATCCTTACATTTGTGACCCTGATCGACCATAACTGCTTCATCCAGTGTCAGGGTGTCTCTAGGAATATTATGATGACCATTCATACTAAGTATCATGAGGGTTCCACATCCATGTAAACCTCATAAAATCCTCACAACTCTAGGGACTCGTCCCATGGAAGTCCTATCATCCAGGATCATAATCCAAGCCATCCCCTATCATGTACTCATGGCTCTGGGGATGATGCCCATGATAGTCCTATTATCTAGAATCCAAATCTATGGAATCCCTTATCATATACTCATGAGACTAGGTAAGATTACCCTGGTAGTCCTATCACTTAGGCTCCAAATCTATGCAAGCTCTTATCAGATCCTCACGACTTAGGGGATGAGGTCTTTAGCAGTCCTATCATCTAGGCTCAAAATCCATGGCATCCCATATCGCATCCTCATGAATTTGTATATAAGGATCATGGTAGTCCTATCATCTAGACTCCAAATCCATGGTAGACCATGCCAAAATATAAGCACCAAATCCATGTTGGATCTTATCATATACCAAGCTTCATGTCCATGGAATCTCCAATAGCACCACATATGCCCCAAGGGCGCATCCCATAACCCATCATAATCAAAGAAAACACAAGTCTTAGTTGAACTTACAATCCCAAAACTACTATATTATCCCCATAGAGTGTACATGTTATTTTTGGATTCTGGGTGTCACCTGTAAACATAACTACCCATGATCACACGTACCCACTCAGGGTCAATCTGTCAATGGGAACCCACTAGGGTCCCTCTGATCAACCAAATGAAAGCACTCCACTATAATTCCTTGGTCACAAACATGGTCTCAAACCAATACCTAACACTTTTGAGATGCAATGTCCTATGGAATCATCAATAGTGTGGCATGGACTTACTGACTATATGGGGTATTACTATATTGGTATCCATCAAAAGATAGTTGGCGGGTAATCACGATCCATAGGGTTACTCTGGGTCGGTCTACTCACCCAACCTAATCTCAATTTGCCTATGATCTATCCACATAGTCATGGTCACATCAAACTGGTGATGGTCACATTTTGTGCCCTTGTCTCAATGAGACCAGATGTCTTGAAGTCTAAGAATGGGTCCTCTAAGGCCTGCATAACCTAGGATCACTAGCCCACCCTCGCCTATGGCGTGGAGGAATATTAATCCCCTATGAATGGGATCCTAGGTTTAAGTTTTTTTGGCCTTAACTCTCATGGGGTCTGGAGAATGCTATTTTTCTTAGGGTCCCGACCTCATCCATCGATAGTCAATGTGTTGAGCTAGCATACAAGGGTTTTTCATGACCCCTGACACTCGATTATTTAATAAATTCAATTTAATTTAATTAAAAATATTTCATTTAATTAAATTAACCTAGGGAGTCACCCTCAAGGGAATACCCAATCACACACATAAAACATAAAATTATGTAACTATCATAGGTAAAGTATGTGATACCACCTACCATTATTTAGATCTTTCTAATAATCACAAAGGGCTGACAGCAGCTACAAAGGCCCATCCAAGCTGTTATAGCTACATCCTTGATCAACCAGGATTGACTCCATGTCTCTATCCCTTAAATCATTCCAAAAATCCATAATTAATTAATTAAAAAATTTATAATTAATTAATTCAATCTCAACTCAACATAAATCTGGATAACTCATCAATTCTTCACGTCACACCAGAACCAAAGACAACTGCCCACGAGAGTTCCACAAGGAACTCTTGAAAATATTCTCAAGAAAATCCCTATCACTCAACTGTAAAGAAATTAACAATTTAATATAATTTCATCCAAAAAAATTATAAAAATTATTCTGGTGACATACCTCAATGAAATGTCACACAAAGACATGTGGATGTCATCTTGGGATGTCCTCTCCCAAGACTGCAATAAATCCCTATTGTTCTTGGTCGATTCCACCATTCTCTAGTATAATTAGTTCAAAAACACTAATAAGGAGAAACAAAAATTATAATAGAAGGGAGGAGGAGATATAAGGATCATACCAGAGACTAATGCATGCCTCAAATCACAGAATAACAGCCCCAAAAACATCTCCTAATCAAGGTAGGATAGAGGTATAAAGGTGATATGAGGAGGTTGTTCATGTGGGAGAAAATAAAAGGGTACAGGGATCCCCCTTCTAAAAACCTAAGGGTAAATTTTGGTAAAGTTTCTTTCTTTAAAACCCCCACCATCTAGTCAGTGGATCTATTGCAACTTTTTCTACAAAAACTACCTACCCTTTGTTGAGGCTCCAATGATCCTCCAAGATGACTCCCAAAACACATTTTATATACTAGACACCTATCTTGAGGTGTTACAAGCCTTAGAACCTGAGTCTGAATCCCAATTCTAAAATTGAATCAGAAACTAAATCAAAAATTCAAATTTTTATTGAATTTTAGAAGCTTGTACAAACATGGGGTTTTACAACCTCCCCACCTTATTAATTCTCCTCCATGAAAAGTCTTGGTGGGAATCCAACTAAACATACTAACCCACCTCAATCACATATTTCTTCTCAAATAGTCTCTTTCTACCAATGAATGGCCATCATTCCTCTAAAGTTCCACTTTTAACATATGGAACTTAAACCACCAACACACAAGATAACACTTGTAACCACCACCGACCACCGAGATAGTTCTTATCCAAGCATGTCCATTCACTGATGCATCACCAAACCCAGTCAAAATGCCTTTATCCCCAGGGTATCATGTTGTTATCTAGAAACACTCAGAAAATCCAGTACCTGACTTTCAATGGAATTCCTTGGCCAAACAATCCATTTTCCATTTCCATCATCATGCCCTTCCATGAACACTGATTCACCACTAATCTGTTAACTTTTAAAATTGTCACGAACCTTCATGAGCCCAACACCCATGCTCAAAATACACCCAACACCATAATTAGATTTATAACTAAAATTCATGAAGGAATCTAGTAGTTCTTGGGTCCATTTTTTCAGTCGCATCAAAATTCGAAAATTACCATCCAATGATTGGTCACATACTCCCCGAATCTTTTCATATAAGGGCCACACACTCACAGAAAAAATACCTCTCCCCACATTATAATCATCCATGTCATCACGCTGTTGATCCAAATTTTTAACCACTATATCCCATGCCCAATTTATCACTGGACATAACCAATATCATGGCTAAACCTTCTCATTATTTAGTGCCAACCAAAAACACCAATTCATCACTCGTCCCTACTTCCCAGGAATGGAACCCATGAAAATAACTAAATTACAACTCATAAAGAGGGTCACTGCCCTCAACCAATCATTGTAACATTTTCCACCACATGTATATGCACACCCTACTTTATGAGAAAACTCTCAGAAGTTTTTGCTTCCACCCACTTATGCCACCCCTCTTGAGCCACACTCACCTAAAGCCAAGAAAAACTTTCCTTTAGATAACCTCTAACACCATGTCTCGCCAAAAATACATGACAATGATCACCCTAAGATCAACTATTCCATGGAACCTGACCCATTTCTATATCCCCTATACTATGGAGGTATTTTTCAAATTGTTACTCAAAATCCTTAGGCCACCATGCCCACAAGCACCTCATTAATTGTCATTAGCACTCAAACCACTCTCGATCATCGTTGATTCTAACACCTAAATCCCACACCCATAATTCACACAACACCATGGTCACTCTGACTATGCTCTATGTAATTCCAGTCTCAACACACTAGGTTTTCCCTTGGAACTCATCTTCAAAATTAGGCACTCTGCCTATGCCATGTTTCAAAACATGATCACCCACCTCTTAGTGTCATCCTAGAACCATAGGTTATAATCCTTAGTATAAATCATTTCAAACTCATCCACATGCTTAGAATCCACCTGGTTTCATTTTAGTCAATACTTTCCACCCACTCTTTGACCACACCGCTCTAGTATCCAAAATAGATAGGGCCATATGTCACCCTGGTCCCATAATAGAAACCATAATTTGGTACCTAAAGCACCAACACCCAAGGTGATCATCACAAAAACCTGTAATAACCTCCCTTTCATTAGTCTTATACCTTAAATAAACACTTTTTCTTTCCATTTATAAAGAAAACACAAACCCTAGGCTAACCCCTCTCGTAGTAGCCCTGAATCAAACACATCACTGACTCACCAAGGTACAAGTTGTCACTAAGGGAATCTAGGTCTCCCATATATCCTTACCAGTCAAGTATCACTCCAAGGTCGCTAGGTTTATCACACTAGTCAAAATTCACATAAGGTCACTTCCCATGGCATTGATATTCCCAAACACCCACTCATGGGGTTTCACCGATGATGGCATCATGCGCTAAGAACCGCCCACAACTAGGGCACCCATCCTCTCTAAGCATCTGCACATCATAATTCTCCCTAGAGGATCATGTCTCACTAATAAATTCTTACCATAATGAAATCATCCTATATGATCCATACTAAGTGTAAAACACACACCCATAGTTTGTTAAAGTATAATTTCATTCTAATCTATGTAGGAAAAGATCGTATAGGTTGTTACTAGAACTTTAAATAATCGAACCTAAATAATAACAACCCAAAATGGGTTCCAAATGTTGAGGTACCATATGAATACCCTAACCCACCAAGGTAACTGAACCTCCTATGAATAAGAACTGCATCATCATCCTCACAATTGAACATCCCACTATATATCCACATAAACATCCATCAGAAGAAATTCTATATATATATATTGTCCTAGATGAATAGAAACACAAATTACTTATATGTGAAAACACTATATGATTAGTTCCTAACACTTTAAATAAAGTATCCTTAATTATTAGTGAAATCACAAATAGTAAGCCTATAACATATGGATCTTACATTCCCCACATGATACATGATAACCCTCATGCCTCTAAATTTCAAGAGTCAAATACAAATCACTAGCCTCTTATAATGGACTAAGGGAAAAAATACACAATAAATCATAAAATTTAAACAATATGTGAATAAATCAAAGACAAAATCACATATAATCGTAACAACACAAAATATAATGGTAATCATATGCCCAGGTAACCCATACTTCCTACCAAAATAGGTTTTCTCGATGTACTAGTCTAGTATCCATCATAGGCTATGAAAAATTCCTAAATATCCTATCTACCAAATCTTGAAACAGTGAGACAAAAAAATAAAATAACTCTAATTCCACTTTTTAACATCCCAACCTGGATCACTCTATGAATAGTAACTATATCAGTTCTCCGCATGACCTCAGGCATGCCTCCCCATATGCTAGAGGCTACCAACTAGCACCAGTGGTCTAAGGTGGTACTATGGTGGAACTATACACCATATATCAGAGTTTATAATAAATATGAAATAACCAAACACTATCCTACATTATAAACAATAAGAGTACATAAAATAAATTAACATCTATTAATAATTCATTAAATGTAACAAGAGCATAAATAGCCATACCATACATATATATGACTTCCCACTAGGCTGGTTATATATAAAAAATAGAAATAATAGAAAATAAACAGAAAGGAACCACTACATCTCTGATCCAGAACTCATCCAAACCTCTATATGCTTGCCTGAGCCATCCTTCTCGATCATGATATCCTAGGCCTCAGCCTAACCTATGTCTGAAACTAAGTGCATGTCTTCTTGGGAAACCAAGTGCATGTCTTCTTGGGAATCCAAGTGCAGTGGTGACCTGAGAAGAGTGTTAGTAAAAAACTAAGTAGGGAACCACCAACATGGTCCCTTACTAACCATAAAACACCATGATTTAGTGGATCCTCATGACTCTAGGGACAAGGAATGTAATAATACTATTATCTAGGATCCAAATCCATGGAATCCCCTATCATAATTTTAGATCTAACACCATAGAGGATCATATAATATACCAAGCTCCATGTTTGTGGTATCTACAACTGCATCACTTCTATCCTGAGGGTGAATCCCATAACACATCATAACTAAATAAAAGCACAAGGGGTAGAATAATTTCCATGCCCAACACCACTTTATCAACCCCATAAAGCGTATATGTCATTTCAGGTTCTAGGCTCCACCCACAACCATCACTACCCATGATCACATGTACTCAGTTGGGGTTGATCTATCAATGGGAAACCATTGGGGTCCCTTTAGTTAATAAAATAAATTCACTCTACTAAGATTCCTCGGTCTCAACCATTGTCTCAAACCAACACCCGATGCTCCTAAGATGTCGCATCCTATAGAATAATAAATATGGTAGCATGACCTTGATAGATACATGGGGTCTTTCCATATTAGAAACTTCAAGATATGGACCATGGACCATCTCGATCCACAAGGTCACTTTATGTTTTTCCTCTCACCCAACCCGATCTTGGCCAGACTATGTTTTATCCATCTAGGAAAGGTCACATTAGATGGAAGAGTTTCACCCATATCTCCCTTATCTCAATAAGCATGAATGGCTTAAAATCTAAGAATGGTTCCTCTAAGGCCTATATGACCTTGGATCACTATCCCACCCTCGCCAATTGCTTAGAGACATCTCAGACCCTTATGAATGGTCTTCTGGGTCTCAGTTGTTCCAACATCACCTCTCATGAGGTATGAAGGCTATCTGGTGTCTCAAGGTCTAAAACTTAGCCATCGGTAGGAAAGTTATCGATTTATCACACATGGATTGTTTGTTACCCTAGGTAATTTATTATTTTATATATTTAATTTAATTAAAAAATTATTTAATTAAATTAACCCGGGGTATCACCCTCAATGGAGTTTCCAATCACCCACATACAATATAAATGGACATAACATCCATAGGTCATGTATGTGATACCACCTACCTTTATTTGGGTCTTTTTTATTATCTATGGGTGATGATAACAACTGCAAAGACCCATCCAAACTCATCCAGCCGTGTATTCGAACAAACAAGATCAAATCCACATCCCAGGCCCCTAACTCACACCAAACATACATAATTAATTGTAATATTTATAATTAATTAAATGATTCAATTTCAACTCATTATAAAGTTGAATAACTCATTGGGTCATTGTGTCACACTAGAACCAAAGACAACTGCTTGTGGGAGGTCAGTTGGGAACTCCCGACACTATTCTTGGGAAAATCCCTATCATGAAATGAAAAAAAACAATTTAATTCAATGTAAGCCAAAAAAATATAGAAAAAATATTGTGGTAAGATACCTCAATGAAATAGTTCACAACAACATACAAACAACATCATAGGACATCCTCTCTATAGGTTACATGCAAGACTCACCATGCTCGGTTGATTCCACTATGATCTAGTGGAATCAGAACCAAAACCCTAATATAGAGAAACCAAAATTAAAAAATAAGGGAGGAGGAGATTCAATGATATTACTGGAGTTGAATTCAAACATCAATATATCAAAAAATATGAAAAA
Organism: Viscum album; assembly: GCA_963277665.1. Lineage (NCBI taxonomy): Eukaryota > Viridiplantae > Streptophyta > Magnoliopsida > Santalales > Viscaceae > Viscum > Viscum album. The sequence continues at coordinate 156,816,319 of OY728164.1, forward strand.
TCATATCCAAATCTAGGGAGGATAGGGGTCTAAAGGGGTGGGGAGGAGGTTGTCTATGCATGAGAAAATGGGAGGGTATAGGGCTCACCCTTCTAAAAACCCAAGGGGTAATTTTGTAATTTACCCATCTTTAAAACCTCCAATGGCTATTTGGTGGTTCCTACTGGCTAATCAGTGAATCTACTACAGTAAAAGATGTAATAGTCATCCGGCCTCTCCCTGAGACTCCTCTGAGCCCCCATGATAACTCTTAAAACTCCTTTCATGTCCCAAAGACCCCTATTTAGGTGTTACAAGATTTATAACTCATTTTTGAATACCAATTTAAAAATTTACCAAGACACTAAATCAAAAACATAAGGGCTAGTCGAACGCCCATGCCCAACAGCACTATATCAACCCCATCGGATGTACGTGTCAGTTCGGGTTCTAGGTGCCAACTATAACTATCACTACCCATGATCACCCATACCCACTCAGGGTTGTTCTATCAATGGGAACACACCGGGGTTCCTATAGTCAAGAAAATGGAAGCACTCCAATAGGAGTCCTCAGTCTCAACCATGGTCTTGAGCTAACACTTGACCCTCCTAGGATTTCACATCCCATGACATCTTCAATAAGGTAGCATGACCATGTTGTCTACATGGGGTCTTTCCACATTGGCAATATTCAATAGATATCCCATGGCCCATTTTGATTAGTAGGGTCACTCAGGGACAGTCTTCTCACCCAACCTAATCCTGATTAGCCTACAGTTTATCCACCTAGTCTAGGTCACATCGGATGGAAGAGGATTACCCTTCCCACCCTCATCCCGATGATCCCAAATAGCTCAAATTCTAAGAAGGGTCCTCTAAGACCTATACAAAATTGGATCACTATCCCACCCACACCTCTAGATTAGAGGTTTCTCAATCCCCTGCACATGGTCTCCTAGACCTTAGTTGGTATGGCCTCACCTCTCAGGAGGTTTAGAGGATACCTAGTGTCTCAAGGTCCCGGCCTCATCCATCATCTTCCAAGGCATTGATCTAGAATGCAAGGGTTTTTATGACCCTTGGCACTCAATTACTTTTTTACATTCAATTTAATTAAATTAAAAACATTTCATTTTATTAATTTAACCTAGAGAGTCACCCTTAGGTGAAGCTCGACCACCCACATGCAGCATAAACGAACATAACTTCCTAGGGAAAGTATGCAATACCACCTACCTTTATTTAGCTCTTTTTAATTATCATCAAGGGTTGGAAATAGCTACAAAGGACCATATAAGATCATCCAGCCACATCCTTGATCAACTAGGACCAATTCCATGTACTAATCCCCTAAATCATGTAAAACATCCATAACTAATTAATTTTAACATTTATAATTAATTAATTAATTTAATTCCAACTCAGAATAAATTTAGATAACTCATTGAGTCATCCTGTCACATTAAAACCAAAGAAAACTACCTATGGGAGGTCTTCTGGGAACTCCTAAAACCATTCTTGAGAAAATCCCTATCATTTGATGATAAAATAAGTACCAATTTGTTTTAATTTAAGTTGAAAAGATTATAAAAATCATTGTGGTTACATACCTCAATGAAACAGAATACGGTGACATGCGGACGACATACAAGGATGTACTCTCCCTTGGATATATGAAATCTCCATCATGCTCGGCTAATTAAACCATGCTCCATTAGAATCAGAACCAAAACCCTAACTAGGAGAAACCAAAATTAGAAAAGAAGCAAGGAGGAGATTAAAGGATCCTACCATAGTCAAAGGAACACCTAAAATTGCCAAAGAACATCCCCAAAAACATCCCCTAATCAAAAGAGGAGAGGGGTAAAAAGGGGAGGGTATGAGGTTTATAATATCCTATAACTAGTACTCCCATATCTGGTATTAAAAACGTAATCTTTACATTTGTGGATTTGATACTGATAAACATGGCCCAATTTTTTCCATCTAAAACATGTAACATCAAACTGAAATATTGGATCACTTACATACTCAGGGACCTTTTAGGTTTAGAGTTTTAGATAATTAGGAAAAACTATTTCAAAGTGGATATTTATACATGGTATCCATTTTTTCACAAAACCAATTCATTAAAATGACATGCTTTCTTCATTCAAGGTATCTTTTATTTATAGAATTCTCACTTTATTAACTTTTCTACTCATCCTTAATCCTAGTGAAAATTCATTTGAAAATGTGGGATGAGAAAACAAAATACAAGTAAGGTACATATAAAAAGTAATGAAGAAACTCATTAGTTCAAACCCATAAGATCATAAAAAAGATTTTTCCCTTTAATAAAATAAACCTTGAGCTCAAATAATCATTTATTTACACATGAAATCTGATTTATTCTCCAAATTTCTTTAAAAAATTCTTTATAAGAAAACATAAAGGAAAAAACCATAATCATGTGAGTTTATTAGAAAACATGATAACCCTTGAAAAACATTTTCTTAAAAACATACCTTTTTACTCAAAAGGGAATAATCATTCCTTTAAATCAAAATAACATTAGCTTACCTTGTGAAATCAAAATATTTCCATGAAAACTCATTATCCACCATAAAAAAGTCATGTAGGTAACTTGGGACATCATTTTTATATCACTCTTATAATCAATCTTACAGATGGAATAACCTAATGAGTAAATTTCAATAATCTCTTAGGATAAATATATAATATGTTAACTTTATGTCTTTACCCAATGCATTGGTGAGATATATCAGGCTCACCCATTATCATGAGCTATATCGGACTCACTGGTCATCATAAATAATTTAAATGAACCATAAAATAATCATAACATGTGAAATATTTTATTTTTATCATTATACTCATTAAAATATACTTTTTAACCCATATGCAAATCATTTTCAGATATTGATATATCCTTTTCCTTTAAAATCAAATTTTAAAAATTAAAATACATAGAATAAATGAAAGGAGTATTTTTCTATGAACAAAACATGTAAGATTATAAAGGAATCTAGACATAAAATATTGGTCATGGTGGTGAGAAAATCCATCGGCATCATATACGTTAAAACATAACATTCCATTTGCCTTTTGTAAAGAAAGTCAAAACGTTCCATATAAAATATATTAAAATATTTTTTTGAAAACCATTGAAATAAAGTAAAAAAGTGTCATAAAATGACCTTTATAATTAATTTATTTCCATATAGATACATTCATAAATATTGTTTTTTAAGAATATGGACATGGAAGAAAAATATTTAGAAAATAAATCTTTAAAATATTTAAAACGAGGTTTAAAGGTAAAGTTTCCCTTTCCTTGAGTCCGAATTATCGCGTACATTATTTATCTCATGTATAATAAAATTTTATTAGTTATTTAACTTAATAATAAGCTTTTACAAGTTTAATTGTCACGACCCGTCCCCTGGGGATCGTGCCATGGCTACCCCAAGCCCGCCTTCCATAGGCTAGGGGTTAGAGACTAGCACCAAAAAGGAATATCCCTATAATAGGAAGGCATTTCCTTTAAACCAATACAAACACAAAAATCAAGAACACAACAAGAAGCAACCACGAAGTAAACTGCTATAGTAAAAAGTGTACTGAAAGTAAAGGGGTCGGAATACAAGCCCAACTAAAAAGTAAAAGTACAAATGAAAAGAGAAAACAACTCTGGGATCATCCATTGAGGATTCTACTTGAAGGTTAGGTACATATCATCTCCAAAACACTCCACATTATCCTGTCTCCTCTCTGTACCACCTGGTCCTGGGTCCCTCAAGTCTTAGCCCAACTGTTCGTTGTTTAAACAAGACAAAACAAGGTGCGAGCGAAACCCGTGTAGGGGTGAGTATAACAATACTCAGTAGGGACCCCGAGAGCCCCGAAGGTCTCCCAGAGTTCCAAAAAGTAAAAAACCACAAAGCAAGACCTCAATCAAAAGGCGCAAATAAATAGACACATCCCAAACTAGATATAAGTAAATCACATAAGTATAGATGATTAGTCAATAAGATAGATCATCTTATTATGTTGAGAGGCACTACTACTGGCCATATGGAGTCTAACCCACATAGGATCGATAGGAACTAACCCCCAAAATACCCACACAGGATCTAATCCTCCCAGGATTGATAGGTACTAACCCCCACAAGACCCACACAGGATCTGATCCTCCCAAGATTGATAGGTACTATCCCCCGCAAGACCCACACTGGATCTAAACAACACGGGATCGGTATGTCGTTGATCCACGGTGGGCCGCTCTAAGGCTGGTCCTCATCGGGTCGTGCACTGCTGATCCACACTGGGTCGCTATAATGTTGATCCACATAGATTCACTAGAATGTTGATCCTCACAGGGTTTCTAGGTGCTGATCCACATAGGATCGCTAGGTGTTGACCCACACAGGATCGTTCGGTACTAATCTCTGTATGATCCGTCTCTAAACTCCACCTCACCGCTAGCCACTGGATTCCCGCTCATAGCACGCCTGATTCTGAGAGAACCACACCTCAATACATAAGTCGTATTTCAATCAGCACTAAGTCCCATGAATAATTAACCCTATGATCCTTCTCTCCATAAGGGTCCCAACGCAAAAGACAGTGAATCAACCTGATGCCCGGTCTGTAAGTTATTGGCATTTTAGTGTCAAAGGCCCTGTTGGATTTGGAGTCGATCCAACCCGGTCATACTAAAACATTCTCCAAAACTCTCATGGATTATTTCAAAAGGACATCCTTTTCACTAGGGTCTTTATTCCACAGACGGCGCGTCAATTGGACCCACGGTCTGTTAGTTACATCCCTTTCCATGAAACAGGGGGTGATCACACCTCGGTCCGGCCCGGCTTGGTCGGGCCTAATAGAATATGCCAAAGGGACCGCTTCCCTGAAGGGATCCCAACACTACTGATGGTGTGTTGAATGGAAAATTATTTTTTCAGTTACTGGTGTTTCTTTATTCGGAGAGTGGTTGGGTCTGGGCCTGGTCCGACTCGGTCAGACCGGCCGGATGAAACGAGTCTTGGGGTCTATCTGACCCCTCCTGGGTCCGACCCATTAAGGGTCAGCCCATTTCACTGGTTCCGGCCCATCAGGGTTGGCCCAGTTTGGTTCGTGGGCTTGGTTCGTGGTTGGAACGGCCCACTGGGTGGGACTCAGCCCACCCGCACTGGCCCATCGGGCCGCGGGTCCAGCCCGCTTGGCCTGCCTGCATTGGTTGGGTCCTCCTGAAGGCATATTGTTGCATCCTGTTGGCCCCGTGCTTGCGGGGTCATTCTCCTGCCAATGGGGTGCTTCCCCAATGAAATTAATGGTCGGTCGTTTTTTCGATTGGGTTCCTCCAACGCAGTGCGGCGCGGGCCACGCCGCACCCTCCTGCTACGACTGCTTCCGCCAGCGGCACCTGGGGGTGCCGCCCATGTCTCACAGGGCTGGCTCAGGTCGGCCACCTTTGGCCACCACGGTGCACCGTTGCGTGCCGCCTTCCACCAACTATGGCTGGTTGGAAAGGGTCTCCTCTGGCTACCGCCCACCACCGCCGACATAGCGTGTCGGCGATTTCTTTCATGGGTCACTAGATGTGCTCCGGTGTCCGTTCTTGGTGTTGTCTGGCCTACAGCTCTCCCGTGTTGCCGCCGTCATAGCACGACCCACTATTTTTCATGTTCATCATTTGAGGAAATTATCCCTAATGAACGGAGCATGAACAAAGCAGTGGAGGGTCTGATCCTTGTTCGTTTTCCCCACGCCCACCGCGTTAATGTGATATCTAGCGGGAGAGGAATTTAATTCATCAAAAACAACTTCAAAATAAACCCCCTACCTAGAAGAGATGTTCACTGACAACGATCAACGGAACCCCCTTTGTCATTTTTGTCGGTTCGTGATTTAGTGGCGCTTATCACCGCTCACTGAAACTAGTCTTGTCCTCCAAGTGGTTGGTGTCATGGTACATTGTCAAAGCTTCATCGCTTGGTGAAGTCATGCCAACACTCCACCCTGAGCTCCATATAAATTGGGGAGTATAAGGGTGAGTAACGCACATGAGATTAATGGAGTCCATTTAATTAAGGAACCTTCCTAATTCCAACGATGCAGTTACAAGAATAAAGGGGATCCAATCCATTTAATGTCTTGACATGTCGTTGGTCCCGCCACCACTGCTCGTCCATTGGAGGAAAGGAAAAAATAAAAATAAATAACTTTTTTATTTTATTATTTTCTTAAATGTCCAAAAACCAATTTTTATCCCGACCTTCTGTGGTAGAAGTGAATCCTTTCTCAAGTGAATCCTGGCGCTGTAAATTCAACGGTGCCCTCAGATTTTTAATCTGAGCATTGGTTCAAAAGATAGAAAATTCCACCTACGTGTTTACTGAATGTACCTTAAAAAAAGTTTAGAAATTCATTTCGAGCACACTGGGCCTTGGAATCATGCACCGTCAATTTTCACAGACTCATAATAATTCCTTATAATTAAAAACATTACATGGAAAATCCAGTTCTTTACATTCTCCCCACCTTAGGGATTTTCGTCCCCAAAAGCCACAACATGGACTAAGGAATCAAATGGGGGTATTGTGCATGAATCTGAGACTCCTGCTCCCATGTGCTCTCCTGGAGGTCCCCATGCTGCCAGCAAACGCACACCAGAGGTATCGATCATCCATGAAAGACCTGCTCATGTCGATCCTCAATCTCCACTGGAACCTCTGTAAAAGTCTCCCCATAATCAATGTCTATATCACCCCAATCAATAGCGTGTGATGGATCATGCGCGTACTTCCTCAGCTATGACATGTGGAAAACTTCATGCACCTGATGCATTTTTGGGGGAAGATCTTGGTGATACGCCACCTCTCCAACTCTGCTGAGAACTTGAAAGGGTCTGATGAACATCAGAGATAGCTTACCATTACGGCCTAATCTCCACAAAACTCATCGAGGTGAGACCCGTAGGAAGACTTGGTCTTTCTCCTCAAACTCTAAAGGTCTATGTCTCCTGTCAGCATAAAATTTATGTCTACTTTGTATAGTCTTCATCTGCTCCTGGATGATCTGCACTTTTTCAGTGGTATCCCATACCAACTATGGACCCATAAGTACTGACTACTCCAAGTTTGTCCAGTATAGAGGTGATCTGCATGGTTGATTGTACAAGGCCTCAAATAGCGTCATACCGATGGTGGAGTGATAGATATTTTTGTATGTGAACTCCACCAATGGAAAGTGATCCTCCCAACTATGGAAAAATCTAGGGTGTAAGAACAAATCATGTCCTCAAGTGTCTATATGGTCTGCTCCATCTGACCATCCATCTGAGGATGAAAGGCGGTGCTCAAACATAGCTGAGTCTGAAACACCTCCTGTAATCCATTCCATAACCAGGATGTAAAATGTGTGTCACAGTCAGAGACGATCATCGATAGAACCCCATGAAGTCGTACAATATCCTGTATGTAGAGGTATCCCAAGCCCTCTACTGATCCCTTCTCTCGGATGGGTAGGAATTTTTCCAACTTTGTGAGTCGGTCAACGGTTACCCAGATGGAATCATGTCCCCTGGACATTCATGGTAGCCCCATTATGAAGTCCATGGATATACCATCCCACTTCCACTCTGGTAACTTAAGTGTCTTTTCTAAGCATGCTGTAACTTGATGATCTGCCCTCACTTGCTAACAAGTGAGGCATCGTGAAACAAACTCTACCACTACTTTATTCATCCATGGCCACCAATGCTGATGTCAGAGGTCCTGGTACATCTTCGCCACACTAGGATGTACCACCAAAGGGGATTTATGGAACTCCCTCAACACCTCCTCCCATAGCACCACTGGTACCATGGTGTGTCCTTTGAAGAGGATGACGCGCTCCCCACCTTCATAAAATCCATTAGGTGCATTTCCGGAGGATATCTGAGCACATCGAGCCTCGAAGTCAATATCCCCAAGATGTACCTCCCGAACTCACTGAAGAAGTGGGAGAGTGATAGACATAGAATGGAGGTAAGCTTCTCTATCTCTATCCACAAAGGATATCTGTAACGTGGCAAGCTGCTTTGTCACCTCACTCAACAGTTGTAGACCTTACCTTCTGCTGAGTGTGTCTACCACTACATTCCCCTTCCCATGAGTATAGACTATCTCAAATTCATAGTCCTAGAGGAACTCTATCCATCATCACTATCTCAGGTTCAAGTCCTTCTATGAGAATATATACTTGAGACTCTTGTGATCAGAGTAATTTGTAAATTGTTCACCCATCAAGTAGTGTCACCACATATTAAAGGCGAAGACCACTACTGCTAACTCCAGGTCATGGGTAGCATAGTTCTTCTCATGTTGTATCAGCTCTCGTAAACCATAAGCGATCACTGCTCACTCCTGCATCCAGACACATCCATGTCTGGTCCCTGATGTGTCACAGTAGACTACATACCCAACGTCCTCTTCCGGTAGCCTCAAGATGGGGGCACTCTTCAGTCTCTTCCTCAGCTCCTGAAAACTCTGTTAACATCTCCCCATACACACGAAGGGTTTTTCCTTCTTCATCAATACTGAAAAGGGTTCTGAAACTCTAGAAAATTCAGGTACGAATCTCCGGTAGTACCCAACCAACCCTAGGAAACTCCGCACCTCAGTCACACTCCTAGGTGGCTCCCAAGAAAGGACAACCTCTATCTTCACCAGATCCACTGCAACTCCAGCCTCTAAGATAACATGTCCTTGAAAGTGGAACTCCCATATCCATAACTGGAACTTCGAGAGTTTACCATAAATCTGTTTCTCTTAGAGTGTATCCAGTACTATGGTCGCGCAGTCATTGAGTAAGCCCAAATTTAAAATTTATAAACCCTACAAACTACTAGTACTGTGGTAAGAAGGGTGTCGAACCACAGAGAAGTACTTATGTTGTACTAGACCAAATTAAAACTAAAACAACAAAAAATGATAACAAAAACTAAATGTAAACAATGAAACAAACATTGAGAGTGGGTGTGAAAATGAAGGTGAAATTGTGAAATGTATGGCTTGAACAGAGAACAAACAGTAATGATTATTTTAGGGTCCTCATGGTGCTTTGAACTGATTAAAAATATATTCTACACATCTTCTTGGTTTAATTCAATTACTCAGTGCTTAAAAATGGTGCTAATCCACTAAGTTGCCACTTCAGTGGATCAACACAGCTTGATCAACTTCCTTGAGTCTCGATCTTTCAATCTTGACCCTTGGATGAATCTGCTTAAATTAGATAAGAGATGCATTGACCTTTTCCAATTATCAGCACTTTGGTCAATTATCCATGGTTCAATGATTCACTACCACACCTGTTGGTCATTAGGTAATGTGAAATGATGCTCAAAATAAACAGAAGAGAAAACTGAGTAATGAAATTGAATTGAGAAATCAAACTAACAAACCATGACGAATAGATGGATGATCATTTCTATATATCCCAATTCCTATAATATATTTAATTACACATTAAAATAGTCAAATAGGTATAAACATAAAATGAATGAAGAAACATCTCCTGTGAGATTTCTCTTCTCTCCAGATTCAGCTCTGATACTAATCTCCAGCTCAATGTCTGTCTGCCTCTATTTCAGTGATGAAATAGATCGAGATTTGATCACGATGAATCAATGGATTGAGGTATCTATAGATGGAATGATAGATACTTTCCCCCATAGAATGAAGTTCTAGAATCCCCCTTCTTTGCTCTCCCTCTCCCTGGATGAATTCCCAGAATAAAAAAAAGTACCGCGTCTTGCCCTTGATGAATGCTAATCACCTAGTAATCAAACTCTTTGGAATCTCATCTGAAGTGTTCCCTGACCTCCATGTGGAGCTTTCACAGTTCCATGTCTCCCTCACTGGTCACTGGAGCAGTTTCTCTTAACTGAATGAATGGGTTACACACGCGGTGAGCCACAATCCTCCCTCTGCAAAAAAATGCATGTGAGTCAAATACAAGAATAATGAAACAAAAAATGTATATATATATATATATATATCACTTCTTAAAAATAATTATTAATATATATGTATATACTAAATAAAAATACTTAAAAGAAAATATATTTTGTAATACCTAATACTATTATTAATATAATAACTATTGTATTTAATTAATAACATACTTTACTATGATAAGAAATTAATATTGTATATGATATATAACACATAATATATATATATATATTATTATATAATAAAATAGAATAAAAATTAAAAAATAAAGAAATAAATGAAGAGAGGGGGGTTCGTGCGGAGAGGGAGAAAGACGAAGGGGGGAAACGGGTTCAGGCTCGGCTGTGTGAAGAGGAGGAGCGCGGCAGGGGGTCTCAGCGTGGGGTAGAAAGAAGAAGGGGCACAGCAGATCTGGGAGGCAAGGCTAGATCAAGTGCTGGTGAATTGGGGTCAGGTCTGGTGGTGGTTGTGCTTGAGGAAGAGAGTGGATAGACTCACTCTAAGCAGGGTAGGAAGGCGGGTTGTCGGCGGCTTTGGCATAGGGGGATTCAACAGGTTCGGTGGCTAAGGGGAGAGACGTTGGCACTGAGGGGGGTCAATGTGCAGAGGAAAGGGGGGAAGAGGCATGGGGTAGAAAGAATAAGGGTCGCAGTGGATCTCAACCAAGATTGAGGGAGAAACTCAGGCGGTGGGAGTGAGAAAAGGTGAAGATCGCGGGTTCGGGTTCATCGTGAATGCTCTTCAGATCTTGGAGATTAGGGATTTTGTATCTTTTGTGTTTGATTAACTAGTTTTCATATATTTAAAAAAATTTCTACTGGTTGTGGCTGTTTTACCGCAATATCTTTGTTTCTTTGATTTGAGTTGTTGTAGTGTTATGTGTGTTGTTTCTGTGAGGGAAGATGCAGGAGCAGAGGTGTAGTGGGGGTGATGGTGAGACGGGATGAAGCGGAATGGTGGCACTATAAATATGAAATGGTATTAAGAGGTGTGTGGAACCATGAAGATGAAATTACTTGAAATGGTTCCACCGGTTGAAGTGAGATAGCAAGGGGTAAAGTGGTGTGTGTGGGAACAGGTGGCATCGTGAGTGATGCTCGCGGTTAGACCATGAGGCTGGGGATACAGTGGCAGTGGATGTGAAGTGGTGGGATAGGAGGAGAGGGACTTTGTGACCGAAATACCTACAAAACTAACAGAAAACACCAAGAATTAACAGAATTTACTAAAACAAAAAATAAATTAATAAATAAATTAATTGAATTAATGAAAAGAATTAAAAACTAAATGAAACAAAGTTAAATAATAAAATTACTTATAAATTATTTAAAAGGATGAATTTATTTATATTAAATATTATAAACAAATTAATTTAAGATAAATTAAAGTAATTACAGTTACTTGCTTAAATTATTTAACCAATTAATTAACCAATTAACTAACTAAAGAACTCATTAAATTAAAGAATAAAATTATTAATGGAATAATATTAAAATGTTTAAAGTAATTAAATTCTTAAAAGAATTAGAAACTAAAATGAGTTATTTATTTAAAAATTACCAATAAAGAATTAATTAATTAAATTAATGAATTGCTAAACTAACTAGATTGAAAGATTGTAAAAATAAAAGAATAAAAAATAAAAGTCAAATTCAAAAAAAATAATTAAATTAAAGAATTATTTAAAATGACAATAATACACATTAAAACACATGATTTAAAATAAAATTTCTTATTTTACACTGTAAGGCACAAAAGCACGACAATTATCAATTATTTAATCAAAAACAACATTTTGGTGTAAAAAGTCAATAAAAATACAAAAAGGATGTCGCGAAGATTGTGAAAACACGGCCACATCATACTATCTACATATGATAGGCATGCTCCTCCTTCTTCACTGAGTACACCAAGATGTCATCGGTAAAGACCACCAAAAAGCAATCTAGGTATGGATAGAAGATCCTATTCATGAGTCCCATGAACACTATAGGGGCGTTGGTCATGCCGAATGGCATGAACAAGAACTCATAGTGGCCATACCAACATCAGAATGTCATCTTCTGCTCATCCTCATCTCATACCCTAAACTGATGATAGCCTAATCTGAGGTCTATCTTCAAAAACCAACTAGCTCCCTTCAGCTGATTAAAGAGATCATCTTTCCTTGGAAGTGGATACTTGTTCTTCACGATCACCTAGTTCTGGTGCCAATAATCCATGCAGAGCCTCAAACTCCCATCTACCTTCTTGGTGAACAAAATTGGGGTTGCCCATAGAGAAACATTGGGCCTTATGAACACCTTTCTCTGTAAGCCCTCCAGATGTACCTGTAACTCAAGAAGCTCCACAAGAGATATCTGATGTGATAGTGTAGATATCAGTGTTGTCCCGGGGTATAGGTAAATGTAGAATTCCACCTCTCTGTAAGGAGGTAGTCCCAGAACATCATCATGGAAGACATCGGCATACTGGTCCACTACTACAAGATATCTCAGACTCTCAACATAAACTACTCTGAGGGTAAGGATATCCAAATGATGTGTGATCGGCTGCACCCTCCTCTGGGTAAGTCCATCCTGTGCTGCAAAGGTTCCCTTCTCGTTGGTGAAGGAAAAACTAGTCCCATCCTTGAGGACACACCACACTTTGTGCCTAATACAGTCAATCTGAGCATGGACTATGGATAACCAGTCCATAACCAAGATGATGCCGTAAGGCCTCGACACTGCTACTATAAGATCCCAGTTGAATCTCTCACATCCTAGAGTGAGCTCACACTTCTGGCACCAGCGTGTAATTATTGAATCTTCTCCCGTAAGAGTCTCTAATCGCAAGGATCAAGCCAACATCTCCACCAGAATCTTTGAGTTCCAAACGAGAGCCATGTCAATGAAAGAGTGATTGGAACCTGTGTCTATAAGTACTTTAGATAAGGTGGAGTAGACACAGATCATACCTTGAATCATCTCTGGAGCGTTGTGGTCGTAGGCCTCAGCTACCTGGAGTTGAGCTCATCCTTGTCCACCTACTCCCTATGGTCATGGTGGACCACCTAGAGGTGGTGGTGGTAGAACCTTGAACCGTCATCCACCACTTATTGCATGACCTGCTCCTCTTACACGTGTGCCGCCCTGCGGACCTCCTCACTCGAATATTTGCCTCTACCTCAGTGTTCCCTCGACTGTCTGCTGATCATCGGTATTGCGGGTCAGGTAGTCACGAGCCATGTGGCCCTGTCCACCACACATGAAGCACACTCTGCCTCCCAGCTAACCTCCTCTACCACGTGAGCTCTGCACCTCCGACCCTACGTCCTGGGGTCATCCACTAGAGAGTATGGCCCGCTTCGACCTATGTGTCATCTGCCTATTTCCTTTTGCATATGACTCGTCTACCTTTAATCCAGTGGTGGATCTCACCGTCAGTGCTTGCTCAGCTAAGAAGATCTCCACCAACAATGTTTTCTCGAGCACTCCATCCTGTGTTGGGATATTCAGTGATATATTTGATGCTCTAATCTCTCTCCAAAGACCCTGATCAAAGGTCTGGGCCCTGAATAAAGGGTCCCTCACCATGTCGGTGGAGTAGCGCGAGAGGTCAGTGAAACTCGCTAAGTACTGGGCCACGGTCAGGCTACCCGACTGTAAGTGCAGCAGCTTTTGAATATGCACAAAGCATAGAGTCATTAGAATGAACTCTTCCCTGAAGAGTCCCTTGAAATATGCCCAGATGAGGGTTTCCTCATCGTGTGTCTAGAGTGTTAGGCTCCACCATCTCCCTACTACTCCCTGGAAAATATTGGAAGCTAGGATCACCATCTGGTCGGCTGGTGTCCCAACCAGGCGAAAAACTCTGGCCACAGCCTCCAGCCAGTCCTGGGTCACCTGGGGATATGTCTCACCTCATAACCTCAGAGGCCTTTTCCACTGAAACTCATGCAACATGCTCAGTTGTCGTGCACTATCTGTTGGTGGGGATTGTGGGAACGGTTGCCCAGTGGGTGGTGGTGCTGCTGGTACACCACCCGAAGGTTCTAACACTGTAAGAGGGCCATGTACTGAGGCCTCATCACTCAGTGGGCCGTCATCGTGTACTCTCACATGAATCTTGGTTTTTTATCTACGTGGTGGCATCCTGAAAGGAAACGGGTGCACCATGGTCAAAAAGTTAAACCTGGTGAGCTGAATCAAAAGTTATCAAAAGTAAAACATTTCCAAAACACACACAATGAGTGTTTTCATGCACCGAGTTGGAAATTAGAATTCAGGGTCCTGGTGTATGGATATGTCGGCCACCGCACCAACTTTGGATTCCCCAAACTGAAAACTACACTCAAAACACTTAACACTATTGCTTCAATAAAAAGATCAGAGTTTTAGTTCTTCGGTAGAACTGACTCATCTGATACCACTTTGTCACAACCCATCCCTCAGGGCCCGTGTCGTGACTACCCAAAGCCCACCTTCCATAGTCCAGAGGATGGAAACTATCACCAAAAAGGCATATCCCTATAATGGGAAGGCATTTCCTTTAAACTTTTACAAACACATAAACCAAGAATACAACAAGAACCAACCACGAAGTAAACTACTATAGTAAAAAGTGTACTGAAAATAAAGGGTCTAGAATACAAGCCCAGCTGAAAATTACAAGTACAACTAAAAAGAGAAAATAGCTCCGGGATACTCCACTAAGGATCCTACCCAAAGGGTAGGTACAGATCATCTCCACAACACTCCATGATAGCATGTCTCCTCTATGTACCACCTGGTCCTGGCTCCCTCAAGTCTAATCCGAACTGCTCGTCATCTGCACAAGACACAACAAGGTGCGGCTGAAGCCCGTGCAGGGGTGAGTATAACAATACTCAGTCGGGACACCAAGACCCCCGAAGGTCTCCCAGAGTTCCACAAAGGAAAAACTATAAAGTAAGACCTCAATCACAAAGTGAAAAGCAATAGACATAGCTCAAACCAGGTATAAATAAAGCATAGAAGTATAGATGATTAGTCGAGAAGATAGGTTATCTTATTCTGTCGATAGGCACTAATACTAACCATATGGAGTCTAACCCACACGGGAGCAATAGGTACTAACCCCCATAAGACCCACACAGGATCTAATCCGCCCAGGATTGATAGGTACTAACCCCTGAAAGACCCACACAAGATCTGATCTACCCAGGATCGAGAGCTACTAACCCCTTCAAGACCCACACAGGATCTGACCCACAGAGGATCGGTATGTCGTTGATCCATGATGGGTCACTCTAAGGCTAGTCCTCATCGGGTCGCGCACTGCTAATCCACACAGGGTCGCTAGAATGCTAATCCACATAGGTTTTCTAGAATGTTGATCCACATAGGGGTGATAGGTGTTGATCCACACAGGATTGCTAGGTGTTGACCCACACAGGATCACTTGGTATTAACCTCTGTATGATCTGTCTCCAACCTCCGCCTCACTGCCAGCCAGTGGATTCCAAATCATAGCATGCTTGATTCTGGGAGAACTACTTCTCAATCAATCGAACATATTTCAACCAGCACAAAGTCCCGTGAAGAAGTAACTTGATGATCTGTCTCTTCATAAGGGTCCCAACGCAAAAAATGTATCATCAACCGGACGTCCGGTCTATAATTTATTGGTATTTTAGTGTCGAGGGACCAGTTGGATTTGGATTCGATCCAACCTGACAGTACACCAAATTTCTCCAAAAATCTCATGAATTATTTCAAAAGTACCTCCTTGTCACTAGGGTCCTTATTCCACAAATGGTGTGTCAATCGGACGCTTAGTCTGTTCGTTATATCCCTTTTCATGAAACGGGGGGGTGATCGCACCTCGAGATGACCCGACTTGCTCGGGCCCGCTAGAATATGCCAAAGGGACCACTTCCCATAAGGGATCCCAACGTCATTGACAGCATGTCGAACAGACACTCAGTTCATCCGTTACAGGCATTTCTTTATTCGGGGATTGGTTGGGTCTGGGCCCTGTCCGACTCGGTCAAACCGGCCCGACGCAATGGGTCTCGGGGTTTATCTAACCCCACTCGGGTTTGGCCCATTAAGGGTTGGCCCAGTTTACTGGGTTCGGCCAGTCGGGGTCGGCCTAGTTTGGATCACGGGCCCGGGCCGTGGTTGGCCCAGCCCACCGTGTGGGGATCAACCCACCCGCACTGGCCCGCAGGGCCATAAGTCTAGCCCGGCCCACTCAGCAGGTCCATCTCGCGCTGGCTCAATCGTCCCAAAGGTGGACCATTGCGTCCCGCTGGCCCCACACTTATAGGGTCGTTCGCCAGCCGGTGGGGCACTGCCTCACCGTAATTAACATTCGGTCATTTGGTCGACTGAGTTTCGCCAACGTGGTCTGGCCTGGGCCACACCGCACCCTCTTCCTACAACCTCTTCCACCAGAAGTGCTTGCAATCATCTCCCTTTTCCCATGCGGCCAGCTCGGACAGACCACCTTCAGCCACCGTGGCGTGCTGTCGTGCGCCTCCTTCCACCGCCCATGGCCAGTTTCCGCGGGTCTCCCCTAGCTACTACCGGTGTACGCCGACATGGCGTGCCAAGGGTTTCTTCCATGGGTCACTGGATGTGCTCTGATGTCTGTTCTTGGTGTCGTCTACACCTACAACTCTCTCATGATGTCGTCGTCATAGCGTGACCCGCTATTTTGTGTTTCCATTATCTGAGAAAACTGTCCCCGAAGAACGGAGCATGAGTGAAGCGGCGGAGGGTCTGGGCCTTGTTCGTTTGGACAACACCCTCCATGTTAATGTGATTTCAAGCAGTAGAGGAATATAATTCATCAAAACTACTTCAAAATAAACCCTCTGTCTGGAAGAGACGTTCGCTGACGATGATCGATGGAACCCCCTTTTTAAGAACCTAGTTTTTTCTGCGAAAGACTTTGGAATATTCTTGATGTAATTCCAGAGCAGCACCTTCAGACGGCGTGCAATTCCGAGCCCCGGAGTGGCCGGAATTAAATTTTCAGTGCGTTCACACTAGACACGCCAAATAAATGGGATAACTCCTAAACGGGGTTTTGGATCAGAGATCCGAGTGCACGTATGGGTCCATAATGTGGTTTTTACCCTATGAACTATATAAAACATGTCGGCGCAGGACGTTTGGACCCCTCGCTCGCTTTCGGAATGTGAAACGAATAAATTAAATAATTAATTTATTCGTTTAACGGATTAAATCAAGTATCTCTTAAAAGGTTGCTCGAATTGGGAAATTGAGGCTATCGTTGAGTCCGTAACATGTCTTTTACCCTAGGAGGGGTGTAAGTTTCACGGGCACAGGCCGTCAGTAAAAAATGGCCCCTGGGGCATTTTCGTAATTTGGTATCCTCGGGCGTTGAGTTAAATAACTTTTGAACGGGGCCTCGGATTAAAATTACTAGACCACTATTGTGCTCGGGAGGTGGTGTTTACCCTAGGTGCGACCTAATTTTCATTGTGTTTGGGTTTTCTGACGCAGATTTAATTTGAAATGAGTTTTAATTAATTAAGGGATTAATTAATTTTCCCTTATTTAACCCATCCCTCCTCCCTTGTTTCTTCCTCCTGGAGGAAGGAGCTCCCAACCAAGGAGCTCTCAACCTCAAGCTCCTCCTCCCTCTTTCAAGCTTTGGCAGTTGTGGATCTGGCCAAGGAAAACCCTTGCGAAGCTTCGGGCGAAGCCCATCGAGGTAGGCGGTTGTTGTTTTCGTTTTTAATTCCCGAGCCTCCTTTGAATCCCAACTATAGTGTCGAATGGTTTCTATTTCTTCGAGAAAATCCCATTTATGCGTAGTATATTTCATGCACTTTTTGATGCTTGTTACAGATTTTAATTCCGAGTTCCGGGGAGCTCGCAAATGTCCGACGAAGTTCGCGGGTATTTGGGTTTTTCCGGCGGGTGTCGACGGCGGAGCACGGTAGTCGCAGCTAGTGGGCTCCAGCGGAGGTCCGGGCGAGCGGCGGACGGCGGCGGCCTCAGGCTGGTGGGGCGGTGTGGGCTCTCTTCAGCGAAGCAGACGACCTGGAGAGCGGCTTCAGTAGCCGGCGGCCGCGGGTGAGGTCGAGCGCGACGGTGAGGGGGCTTCAGTGTGGGCGAACGGTTAGGGCGGCCTAACGACGGCGAGGCTGAGGCCGAGCGGGGCTCCTCCGGGCGAGCTGGGGGCGACGGCCTCCGCCGGTGAGGGTCTCAGCGGCGACCACTGGTCGTGTGGGAGGAGAAGGACCCGCCAAATGCGGGTTCTGTTCTTGACGAGGGGGAAGACCGAAAAAGGAAAAAAAAGGAAAAGAAATAAAAATAAAATAAAAATTATTAATTTGTTTATAATAATAATATTATTATTTTTATTTTTATTTTTATTGAAATGGTTTATTTATCATAAATCATTCGCAGGGTGCCTGATTTGGGGACCGTCTGAGGAGATGCGTCTCTTAAATTGAGACAGAGATTTTGAGATGGTCTCAGAAATTTTTAATTCCCGAGACAAGGGGCTCGGGGCACGACACGATGTTAAGTGGTTTGACGTTTTTCCGGGGGATCTTATTTTGGACGGCGCAGACGCATCCAACGTCCATTTTAAGCGCTGTCAGTGGCGTTGCGACCCTGGTACCGAGACGGAGTTTTTTAGTGTGGTTTTGGGCATTGGAACCGGAGTTGAGGCGTGGGCCCCACGGTCTATCTTTTAAGCTGTGAGCATTGTTTTGTAACTTTTTCATCAGATGTCAATTAGAGGTGTGCGAGCAGTCAATTTTGGGTGTTTTTCCAAGGGCATTGCATTGGTGTAGTGTGCCCATTTTAATTCTGCACGTTGGTATGGGCCCCGCGAGGGCTGTTTGGGCGTTGACGGTGATTTTTTTTTCCAGATTTATCACCTGATGTCCGTTTTGGAAAATTGAATAGTCTAACTTGTGTGATTTTTCGAGAGGATCACAGCAGTGCAATCTGTTTGTTGTGTTTCGGGACTGGGATGTGGGTCCCACGTATCACTGCTCGTGTGCGGTGCGCCGGAATGCATCTTTTTCTCCGGATATCTGTTGCACTCAAATGAGTAGTCCATTTGATGCATTTTCCTAAGGGGATCGCAATGGTGCGATGCGCCCGACTGTTTTCGGGCCCGAGGCTTGGGACCACGGGACGTCGTTCGGGCGTAAATCGGTGTTGGAAAATTTTTCGTCAGATATCTGTTTGAGGCGAGTAAGTAGTCTATCTCGCGTGTTTTTCCACGATGATTACAATGGTGTAATCTGTTCAGGCAAGTGGAGCCTCTTACGTGATCTTATTAAATGTGGAAGCACGAGAGGTGTACCGGTGGCGGTTCTTCTACCGTGGTTGTAGCAGACCCTTGGTGTGTGATCGCGTTCACTCCTGAGAGAGTGATATTGGTGTTTAAAGAGATGTAGTTGGTCGCGCCTGGGCCGTTGAGGTGGCAAGTTGGAGTTGTTACGTTTACGCCCTTCGCATTGACGTTGGGTGCCATGTGTACGATAGCCTTTGGGATGAAAATGTGGTATACTCTGGGAGTATACGGGAACGCTTGAAGGTACATGTGGATGTTGGTACCTGAGAACATTTTTGCGCTCGGTTGGGGTTGACTTGGGCCCACATGTTGTGTGGGCCCCATGTGTATGTCGTGTTCTACTTTGCATAATTTTGACCTCTCGTGACGTAGAGGGTTCCTCTGTGCTCTTTTGTTTGACCAACAGGGTTGAGTTTTCCCTTGGTGATGTTCTCGTTTGACCAGCAGAGATGGTTTGGTTCCTCGGTTTCTTCAGTTGTGAGGGGTTTCGGTACTGTTCCCCTTTCACTGGACTGCGGCACCGTTTGCGACTATGGGTGTTCATACCGTGTGGGTGTTTTCCCACTTTCTGGGATGAGTTGTCTCGGTCCGCTTCGACAGTGACTCAGCGGATTGGAGCGTAATCTCCTTGAGAGGCCCGGGGGAGTTTCTCTCGTTCCTTCATGATCCATGGTAGAGTTCTTGTGGATTCGATGTGACCAACACATTATGTGGGCATTGATCCTCTACCCAGGAGGTTTTTTCCAGCAGGGCTGAGGTTGTTTCCAGTAGGGCTGAGGTTGTTTCCAGCAGGGCTGATGTTGTTACCAGCAGGGTTGAGGTTGTTTCGAGCAGGTCTCGCCAGTTGTATCATCCAGCAGGGATAGCCAGTGGGTTACCATCCAGCAGGGATGGCCAGTAAAGCGGTGTTCACCGAGTAGTACCATCCAGCAGGGATGGCCAGAGTAGTTCTGGGATTACCTCCAGTTGGACTGGGCAGTGGTCCTCGATGCCGAGCTTACCTCTAGCTGGGTTGGGCAGTGGTCCCCGATGCTGGGCTTACCTCCATCTGGGCTGGGCAGTGGTCCCCGATGTCGGGTTACCTCCAGGTGGGCTGGGAAGTGGTCACGTCGCCGACTTTAGCCGGGTCACCCTCCAGTGGATTACCCTGTTATGGGACTAGGCAGTGTGGCACCCGTCGACTCTTGCCAGGTCTCCCTGTAGTGGGAACCCGTCGACTTCTAGGGACCCTCCAGCGGGGCTGGACAGGGGGTCCCCTGTCGACTTTGAGGATACCTCTCGACTGCGAGGAAATGACAAGGTGTGGCTTGACATTCCCCCAGAACTCTCAAGTATGAGGGGAACTTTCCCCACCGAGATGCATCCTTGTGACGTGACCTAAACCTGTGCGGGCGAGTCAGTGCCGCAAAAAGTGGATAGTTTCGAGGTGCGATGATTTGAGCCCTTGACTTGTAGTTTGGGCCAGACGCGCAGGATGCTGGTCATCGATGGTGTTTACTTCTAGGACTGTTGGTGACTCACTTTCTTGGGCTAAGCTACGGGATGGAGATCCCCTTACGATCTTGTTCGGGCTTCTTGATTGAGCATATGGATATGTATATACCTTATTTCGGTACCCACTTCTTGGGTTTGTTTACTCTCCTTCCAGGAGAGGTGAAGATGTACGGGGTATGCCACATGCTTTCCGTGTCTAGCTTCTCGTGGTTGGACGAGTCTACTCTCCTGCTATAGGTAGCGAGGACTCGACGGGAAGTTCATCTTATCATGGTTTCCAGCTCCTTGTGTCTGGACGAGTCTACCTTCTTTCCTCTTTTTGGGTTGAGCTGGACTCTTTACTGTTACTCTACTGCACTCTCGGTTGTACTCCTTTGCTTTCCCATGTTCGATATACTACTCACCCTTCGGTACCTCCTTTGTTTCTCCCTCGAGCCTTTGGGGTATCCTACTTAGTATTTTTATACTCACCCCTACTTGGGCTTTGCCCGCACTTGGTGTGCCCTTGCAGACGACGGACAGGTTGGTTGTGACTTCAGGGGAGCTTAGGATTTCGGGAGGTTGGACCGCGTTCAGTGGTCATAGTCGGGTTCTAGGTGGGGGATCCTTCCAGCTGTTTTTCTTTTGTTTACCTATTTCTGGGTTGTGGCACTTTTCTGGTTGGGCGCGTGTTTTGCCCTTTTTCTTTTCAGTTTACTTTCAGCACTTGCTTTGTATTGATTAGAGGTAGATGCACTTTGTGGTTTATCTATAGAATTTTCCCTTTAATTTACTTGTCTTTTCTCTTTTACTCTACACTTTTTCATTGAGTGTGATGCATGTGTGTGTACAGGTACTTAGGCAAAGTCCTCCCCGAGTAGTTGTGCCTTCGGCGCTGGTCGCCAGCCCCTGGCCTATGGAGGCGGGCTCGGGGTAATTGTGGCTCGAGCCCGGGTAGGTTCGGGTCGTGACAAAGTGGTATCATAGGTGGTTCATTCCTTGGGACTTTGTTCGGACGTCCCTAAAAAGGAATTGGTTGGGATTTAGGGAAACAGTGTTAACGTGTCTCGAGAGCGGTTCTCAGGATAGGGAGTCTAGTGATGGTGCGGCGGCCAACATATCCATTCACCAGGACCCTGATAACCCGCTTGTCGACTCTTCATGCTGAGACACTCATTGCAGGGAAAATTGGTTTGTGCATCACATAGGATTGAGTCATTGACTGTCCTTCTTGAGTCAGCTCCCCATCATTGTTATTGGTATATACATTTATGCTCATCTGATCGCGGCACTCCTTGATAACATTCAGGATGTCTCTGCGAAGACATCCAGCCAGGATACCTACTTTGGTTTGTGATGACGACCCTCTGAGCTACAAGGCCTCAATCTAGGACCCATCATGCAAGCCCCTTTCTCTGGGTGGGCCGGTAGTAACACCCCCACCTGTTGAGCAGTAGACAGCTTCAGTAGATCAGACTGATCTTGAGCGCAGGTTGAGCGCGCTCTGTGAGTTCCAACGGCAGAGATCGCTGAGTTTCAGTGGTGAGCCAGACTCTCAGGAAGCATAGGTTTGGCTAGAGACAATGGTTTGCCTTTTTAGGCTTGTGAAGATGCTAATAGATCTTATGGTGGCCTTGGAATCAAACCTTTTTCGCGGAGCAGCTTGACGTTGGTGGAGTCTGGTGACTCAGTTTCTTGACGAGTCGTCGCTTTCATGGGGCGACTTTCAGTTGTTGTTCCATGAGGAGTTTTTCCCCTCCTGCTTGCACTCTGTTCGGATTCAGGAGCTTCTGTAGTTTCAGTATGGAGGGATGACAGTGTCCGAGTACGCGGCTAGCTTTGCAGACCGTGCACGCTTTTACCCGGACTTGGTCCATGACGACAACATCCGAGCATGAAAGTTTAAGCAGGGTCTCCGCCGAGAGATTCATGATGTCATAGTACCCTTGGGAATTTCCACATATGTCGGGGTGCTAGAGCATGCACTGGTGACAGAGAGCTTCCTGTCATGTTCTAGAGTTGGTGGTGGCAGCAGGCACATTGGAGCCGAGACGTCTGCCACAGCTAGCGGGCGCCAGCAAGTAGAACCTCGATGCAGGTGGATTTCTGACAACTGGAAACAGGGGTGTGGTCATACACCACAGTGGCACCAGAGGGCACCAGTGCAGCCCAAAGAGAGTCGGTGCTATGCTTACGATGGGCGAGGTCACCTGGCACAGGACTGCCTGACCAGGCATGCGGAGAACTTCAGGCAGGCAGTAGGTGAACCATCACGGCAGAGGCAACGCCGTGATCGGAGTAGTACCCAGATAAGTGGTGCTATAAGAGGAGCAGGAGGAGCTGGAAGTGGAGGAAAACCTTACGAGGTCTTCTCATCACCACTAGGTGGTCCACGTCAGGCTCTGGGAGCTGACAGTTGGGACCGCGGACAGCCGCGAGCTTTGGATGTCTACGATCCTGCGGAGCATGAAGTGGTAATAGGTATTCTATACAGCTCTTCTACTTTTTGCAGTAGAATTTTTAGACTCTACGTGTGAAATTATTTTCTCCCTCCTCCTTGTTTGATTTGTCACCAGGGTGGCGCGGGGCGTCGGTGTAACCCTGTGTTGGTAAGGTAAGAGGCGTAGGACATTTCTCTTTAGTCAATGGTGTTGACTCCTTCACTTCCGAGCGTGTAAGAGGGTCTTGGTTGTGTGACATCAACTGTGAAATATTGTGTGACCAGATATCCTTGGGTGTTTCACCATATGGATATTCTAAAGGAGGGAATCACTGGGCCTTGTTCCAGGTGCGGGTGGTTATTCCAATCGCGGCGTACGACGTAGGGGTTCGGTCAGGGAGGTGAGCTACCCCCGAGAGCCTTCTTGTCGTTTGAGACCGTGCGAAGGGATGGCGAGGTTGTCTACCACCTTGCCCTAACCCCAAAGTCTGGAGTGGGTGCACGAAGTCTCCCACGTGACTCACCTGAGAAGAAGTGTGTGTGCTCCTATGCACGTCATCGGTAAGGGCAGATCTCATGTGAGCAGATCAAATCATTTGGTCTGTGTGTGGTGGCGCATAACTATGCAAGAGTTCTTCTAGGTACGGGAGAGCCAGGTGCGGGTTGGGTACCGTGAGTTGTTCCCTAGTTTTTCTTTTCAGGGACGAAAAGATTGAAGGAAAGAATTATTTAAGAACCCAGTTTTTGCGTTGAAAGACTTTGTAATATTCTTTATGTTATTCCAGAGCAACGCCTTCAGACGACGTGCAATTCCGAGCCCCGGAGTGGCCGGAATTAAATTTTCAGTGCATTCACACTGGACACGTCAAATAAATGGGATAACTCCTAAACGGAGATTCAGATCAGAGATCTGAGTCCACTTATGGGTCCAGAATGGGGTGTTTACCCTAGGAATGACATAAAACATGTCGGCGTGGGACGTTTGGACCCCTCGCTCGCTTTCGGAATGTGAAACGAATAAATTAAATAATTAATCTATTCGTTTAATGGCTTAACTCAAGTATCTCTTAAACAGTTGCTCATATTAGGAAACTGAGGGAACCGTTGAGTCTAGAACGTGCCTTTTACCCTAGGATGGGTGTAAGTTTCGTGGGCGCGGGCCGTCAGTGAAAAATGGCCCCAGGGGTGTTTTTGTAATTTGGCGGCCTTGGGCGTTGAGTTAAATACCTTTTTAACAGGGCCTCGGATTAAAATTCTGAGACCTCCGTTGTGGTCGGGAGGTGGTTTTTACCCTAGGAGTGACCTAATTTTCATTGCATTTGGGGTTTCGGACGTGGATTTAATTTGGGATGAGTTTTAATTAATTAAGGGATTAATTAATTTTCCATTATTTAACCCATCCCTCCTCCCTTTTTTCTTCCTCCTGGAGGAAGGTTCTCCCAAACAAGGTTCTCTCAACCTCAATCCCCTCCTCCCTCTTTCAAGCTTTGACGGTTGCGGATCCGGCCAAGGCAAACCCTTGCGAAGCTTCGGGCGAAGCCCATCGAGGTAAGCGGTTGTTTTTTTAGTTTTTAATTCCCGAGCCTCCTTTGAATCCCAACTATAGTGTCTAATTGTTGATATTTCTTCAAAAAAATCTCATGTATGCGTAGTATATTTCATGCTCTTTTCGACGCTTGTTACGGATTTCAATTCCGAGTTCCGGGGAGCTCGCAAATGTCCGGCGAAGTTCGAAGGTATTTGGGTTTTTCCAGCGGGTGTCGACGACGAAGCACAACAGTCGCAGCTAGTGGGCTTCAGCGGAGGTCCGGGCGATCGGTGGACGGCGGCGGCCTCAGGATGGTGGGGCGGCGCGGGCTCTCTTCAGCGAAGCAGGCGGCCTGGCGAGTGGCTTCAGCAGCCGGCGGCCGCGGGTGAGGTCGAGCGCGATGGCGAGGGGGCTTCAGCACGGGCGAGCGGCTAGGGCGGCCTGGCGACGGCGAGGCTGAGGCCGAGCGAGGAACCTCCGGGAGAGCTGGGGGCGACGGCCTCTGTCGGTGAGGGTCGCAGCGGCGACCACTGGTCGCCTTGGAGGAGAAGGACCCGTGAAACGCGGGTCTTGTTCTTGATGAGGGGGAAGACCGGAAAAGGAAAAAAAGGAAAATAAATAAAAAGAAAATAAAAATTATTAATTAGTTTATAATAATAATATTTTTATTAATATTTTTTTTTTGAAATGATTTATTTATCATAAATCATTCGTAGGGCGCCCGATTTGGGCACCGTGTCACGACCCGTCCTCGGGGCCCGTACCGTGACTACCCCAAGCCCACCTTCCATAGGCCAGGGGAAGGCGACTAGCACCAAGGCATAATTCCTGGTAATAAGGGAAGGCATTGACTTTGTAAAGTAAACAGACACCACAGAACAAGCAAGCAGTAGAAGTAAACACTAAGTAAAAACTGAGTACAACAGTAAGTGTGGAAAAGTAAGTGGGCTAGAATACAAACCCAAACTGAAAGTAAAGTACAACTGGAAAGGGAAAACAGAAACTGAAAAGTAAAGTCACAGCCTCGAGCCATCCACTGGAAATCCCACCTAAAGGGTGGGTACAGATAGCCACCACAGGTCCTCGGGTCCAGCCGTCCGCTCCGAGTACGTCCCGCCCAGTGGTTCTCCTCTAGGTACCGTCCTGCTCCGCAGGCCTCAACCACGATTAGCGTTGTCCATCGTCTGCAACCAACACAGCGTAGTGCGCGCATAGCCCGTGCAGGGGTGAGTATAAGCTACTCAGTAGGGACCCCGAGACCCCCGAAGGTCTCCCAGAATCCACAAAGGATAATCCACAAAGGAAAGATGCAATCACGAAGTAACATCCGACACTGCTTAGGTATATGCCCATACATATACCTAAGTCATCAATTCCAGTTCGCTCCAACCTCCGAGCCCAAGTACAACCCAGTCCACACAGGAAATCAAAACATAATCCACACAGGATACCACAACTCAATCCACATAGGAAAGCAAAACAGGATTCAGCTCACACAGGTATACATCTTCATATGACGATAGAGATGATCAGATATAGCCAGTGATTCATCTAAGTCGTCGGACCCACAAAGGATCGATAGGTACTAACCCCCGCAATGAACCACACAGGATCGATAGGTAACTAACCCACACAATGACCCACAAAAGATCTGACCCACACATGATCGATAGGTAACTAACCCCCGCAATGACCCACACAGGATTGGACCCACACAGGATCTGTAGGCGCTGGCCCACACAGGACCGCTGAGCGCTGACCCACACAGGATCTGTAGCACTGATCCACGTAGGATCGTTGAGTGTTGTAGTCGTCGCCGTCGAATCCATTGAGGATCTCTGTACAGTCATCGTCATCGTCGTAGTCGCAGCCAGCTCTAGGGTTCCCGCACACAGCAAGCTCGTTCGGGAGGGTCCGCTCCACGAGCCGAGAGGATGATACATCAACTGACACATAGTCCATAGTTTATGTATCCAAAAGTTTTGTATCGTCAATAGGAACTCAACTCCACAGATGACGCGTCAATCGGACGCCCAGTCTGAGAGTTATTGGCTTTTTCGTCCCAGGGGCCTGGTTGGTTTTTAAGTCAAAATCAACCTGACCATACTCCATCTACGTCCAAACCTCGGGCGGAGTAATCCAAAAGATTCGTCTCACTTAGAGGAATCTAACAAAGTCGACGACACGTCGATCAAACGTCCGGAGCTCAAGTTATAAGTGTTTCCGCTCCGAGGGCCTGATTGGTTTTGTGTACGAACCAACCCGGCCGAACACAAGGTGCTTCGAAACCTTGAGTGTGATATACTGAAACGAATGTCTCGATCCAAGGATCGTATCGCAACTGACGGTGCGTCGATCGGAGGCCCGTAGCTCAAGTTATTGGCAACGGAGCGAAAAAGGTTCGGTAATATGGGGTTCGGGCCCGGTCCGACCCGGCCCGATACCCCCAGGGTTGGCCCAAACCAGGTCAACCCGAAACAGGTCTGGGTCCGGCCCGCTTGGGTGCGGCCCGACCTAGGCGTGACCCGGTATGGCGGACAGGCCAGGCAGTCGGCCCGGTGCGCGACGCGCTGGCCAGGGGCTCGGCCGAATGACCGAGTCGTTTCGGGGGCAGGGGGCGCTACCCCTGCGTGCAGAAACCGCGGCCCCATTATGGGGTCGCTCTGTCCGGCACAGACGGGGGTTTTCGAACCCCCGGTTCCTCCATGGTCCGGTCGGCCCGCTCCGGCCGGCCGGCTTTTGCCGCCATGGGACCGGCAATGCCGGTCCCCTTGCTCTGACACAGGCGGCCCGGTACCGGCCGCCGGTTCTCCTGCATCGCCGCGGCTCGGAACCGGCCGTGGCCTTGGTTCGTCTGGCGCGGCGCAACAGCGCCACGCCCTTCCGTCGTGGCCCCCTCCAGCCGTGGTGCTTCTGAGGTCCTCTGGTGCGACGCGACGGCGCCGCGTCCTTTGTTCATCTTCTACGGCGCGACGCGATGGTGCCGTGGATTTATTGCTTCCAACGGCGTGGTGCAGCGGCTCCGCGCTTCTGCGCTCTCCCTTTATACAATGTCCCCACGGTGCTTCGGCACCGCGTTTCCTTGCTCACCGCATCAAAAATCAACAACCAAAAAGGGGGAGGAGTGTCGACCGTGTTCGTGCAGTCCGACCTCCTCCATTTATCATGATAACAGGCGGTTCAAAGAAAAGGAGAAAGCGACGGAAGATTTCACGAACTAAAAAATAAAATAAAACCCTACCTCAACACTGTCGTCGAACGAGCGTTCATCACGGAATTAACCGTCGTGGAAGAAGAGGATCACCGCGGAATAAGAAGATCACCGCGGAAGAAGAGAATCGCCATTGGCGTTAGGTGATCTCTAAGGAAGGCATCACTCACCGTCGTCCGCTGTCGGAGATTGGCATTCTTCATCGGCGGTGGTGCGTTCTTCGCATTCTTCGTCGAAGAACGAAGTATCTTCTCTTTTTCTCCCAAAGGTTTAACACAACACAACCCAAACAACTAAATAAAATAAGTTCAACACTTATTTTATTATCGACATAAGCTTTTGAAATTCAAAAGATAAGAAACGAACAATTAATTCATTGAATTAATTGTAACGATTTAACTGCCCAATTTAATGGGGTGTTTCTTAACCAGAAAAATGTAAGGTTTTACTTTCATTAAAAGGGGGGTTGCGGGTGCGTTACTTAGGAGGGAAGAAATGGTGGGGATCGTGTGGGCCCCACCTCACAAATATCCTACCAAGTGGGTAGGATATTGTGGGTTCCACCTCATCCGCTTAACTTAGCTTAAGCGGCTTTAAGTGAAATAAAATAAAATTGTTGCACCCCTTTTTATTTTATTTCATAACTTAACCCCAAAAATTAAAAACCACACCCAAGCAAACGCAACTCCGGAAAAGGCGTTTCTAAGCAAATACCGGTGCTACGATTCCATCGGTACTCTCAGAATTCGATTCCGAGCACCGGTTCAAAAGTTAGAAAAACCTGCTCGTTCGTTCACTGAACGTACCCGAGTTAAACTTCGAAAAATGATTCTGGACACACCGGGCCTCAGAATCAGGTTCCGTCAGAAACTTCGTTCTTGTAAAATTCTAAAGAAAATTAAGAAAAAAAATTCCTTGAATTTTATGGGCCTTTACATTACTCCCACCTCAGGGCTTTACGTCCCCATAAAGATACATCAAAAACTAGGGAAACAAAAGTGGGTACTGAGCACGCATCTGAGCCTCCTGCTCCCAAGTGCTCTCCTAGAGGTTCCCGTGCTTCCATCTGATGCGCACTAGAGGAATTGACCGTCCATGTAGGACCCCCTCCTGTCGATCCTCGATATCCACCAGAACCTCCGCAAAAGTCTCCCCATCATCAACGTCCATCTCCCCATGGTCAATGATATGCATCGGGTCGTGTACTTATCTCCTCATCTGAGATACGTGGAAGACGCCGTGCACCTGGTGCAACTGAGGTGGTAGAGAAAGGCGATAAGCCATCTCGCCAATCTTGATGAGGACCTGGAATGGTACAATGAAGCGTGGAGACAACTTGCCACCTCGGCCAAACCTCCGTAATCCACGTCGAGGTGAGACACGCAAGAAGACATGGTCGCCATCCTCAAACTCTAGTGGCCTCCGCCTCCTGTCATCATAGGACTTCTGCCGGCTCTGAGCTGTCCTCATCCGCTCTTGGATGATCTGGACCTTCTCCGTCGTGGCCTGGACCATCTCCGGTCCCACAAGTGCTGACTCCCCAGGGTCTGTCCAGCACAAAGGAGATCTGCAAGTTCGGCCGTACAACACCTCGTATGGTGTCATCCTGATTGTGGAGTGGTAGCTGTTGTTGTACGCAAACTCCACCAAGGGTAGGTGGTCCTCCTAGCTGCAACCAAAGTCGAGGACACATGCGTGGAGCATGTCCTCGAGAGTCTGTATGGTCCTCTCTGTCTGACAATCTGTCTTAGGGTGAAAGGCGGTGATCAGACGTAGTTGTGTCCCGAACGCCTCCTGCAACCCCTTCCAAAGTCGGGAAGTAAAGTGAGAATCTTGATCGGAGACAATAGATGATGGCACACCATGAAGCCATACAATCTCCTAAACGTAGAGACGTCCCAAGCTCTCCACTGAGCCCTGCTCTCTGATGGGTAAGAAGTGAGCCGACTTGGTGAGTCAGTTGACAATCACCCAAATGGATTCATGACCTCTGGAAGTGCATGGAAGTCCAGTCACGAAGTCCATAGATATGCCATCCCACATCCACTCTGGGACCTCTAAGGGTTGTACCAAGCCTGTTGGTACCTGGTGCTCTGCCTTCACCTACTGGCAGGTGAGGCATCGAGAAACGAATTCTGCCACAGCCTTCTTCATGCCCGGCCACCAGTGTTGTCGTCTGAGATCCTGGTACATCTTCGCCACTCCAGGATGTACCACCAGGGGAGAAGTTTGAAACTCTCTTAACACCTCCTCCCGTAAATAAACTGGTACCAAGGTACGTCCTCTGAAAAGGATGTCGTGCTCTCCTTCTACATAGAATCCATCAGGTGCTTGTCCTGAGGATATCTGCACATGCCCCGTCTCATAGTCAGTTTCCCCACGTTGTGCCTCTCTGCCCCGCTGCAGTAGTGGCGGAGTGACTGTGAGTGACTGAAGGAAAGCTTCTCCATCCCTATCCACAAAGGATATCTGCAAAGCGGCTAGCTGCTCTATCGCCTCCCCAAGTAGCTGAATGTTCATCCTCCTGCTGAGAGCATCGGCTACCAAGTTCCCCTTACCAGGAGTATAGACTATCTCAAAGTCATAGTCCTGGAGGAACTTGAGTCATCGCCATTGTCTCAGGTTTAGGTCCTTCTGAGAGAAGATGTACCTGAGACTCTGATGGTCAGAAAATACTGTAAAGCGCTCACCCATCAGATAGTGCCGCCATGTCTTCCGAGTGAAGACCACTGCTGCTAACTCTAGGTCATGGGTAGCGTAGTTCCTATCATTCGGCCTCAACTGACGTGATCCATAGGCGATCACAGCCCGATCCTGCATCAGAACACACCCGAGTTCGGTCCCTAATGCATCGCAGTAAACTATGTACCCTACTCCCTCCTCTGGAAACCTCAAGATAGGTGCGCTGGTCAATCTCTGTCTCAGCTCCTGGAAGCTCTGCTGACATCTATCTGACCACAAAAAGGGTTTCCCCTTCTTTGTCAAAGATGAGAGTGGTTCCACAACTCTGGAAAAGTCTAGCACAAACCTCCGATAGTATCCAGCTAGTCCCAAGAAACTCCGCACCTCCGTCACGCTCCTGGGTGGCTCCCAAGCTAGCATTGCCTCGATCTTCGCAGGATCCACCGCAACTCCTGCCTCAGAGATGACGTGTCCCAAGAAGTGGACCTCACATATCCAGAACTTACACTTCGAGAGATTTCCATAAAGCCGGTGCTCTCTGAGTGTGTCTAGTACAACCCGCAAGTGGTAGGCGTGCTCCTCCTCAGTCATCGAGTATATCAAAATGTCATCGATGAAGACCACGACAAATCGATCGAGGTACAGTTGAAAGATCATGTTCATGAGGCCCATGAACACCGTTGGAGCATTGGTTATGCCGAATGTCATAACCAAGAACTCATAGTGGCCATACCGACATCTGAAGGCCTTCTTCTGCATGTCCTCGTCCCGAAATCTGAGCTGATGATAGCCTGACCTGAGGTCTATCTTTGAGAACCACCGTGATCCCTTGAGATGATCAGAGAGTTCATCAATCCTCGGTAGCGGATACTTGTTCCTCACTGTCACCTAGTTCAGGCGATGATAGTCGACACAAACTCTCAAGCTCCTGTCCGCCTTCTTGGCGAACAATATCAGGGAAGCCCAGGGTGAAACACTGGGTCGGATGAATCCCTTGCCCTACAAGTCCTCCAACTGTACCTGTAGCTCTCGAAGCTCAGCGGGGGCCATCCGATATGCTGGAGTCGATATCGGGGTTGTCCTGGGGTATAGGTCAATATAAAAGTCTACCTCTCTGCGAGGAAGTAGTCCTGGAACGTCATCGGGAAAGACGTCTGCATACTGATCCACCTCTGCAGGAAAACTAGGACTCTGCACGTCAACTGCTCCTAGGATGAGGATAGCCAACTGATGAGTGATGGGATGTCCTCTCCTCTACGAGAGTCCATACTATGTTGTGAAGGCTCACTTCTCACCGGTGATGGTGAACCTGCTCCCGTCGGTGCGCACACATCGCACCTTGCGCCTAATACAGTCAATCTGAGCATGGACTATAGATAACCAATCCATGCCCAAGATGACGTCGTAAGTCCTCGATGCCGCTACAAGAAGATCTCAGCCGAAGCTCTCGCCTCCTAGAGTAAGCTCACACTGCCGGTACCAGTGCGTAATCGTCAATTCTTATCCCGTAGGAGTCTCTATCCGTAAGGATCAAGCCAACGGCTCTGTCGGAATCTCCGAGCTTTGAACAAGGGTAGCGGCTATGAAAGAATGACTCGCTCCTGTGTCTATAAGAACTGTAGCAAGGGTGGAGTAGACAGAGATAGTACCTCGAATCATCTCGGGCACGCCATGGTCATAGGCCTCCGCTGCCTGGAGATGTGCCTGTCTCTGCCCGCCAGCTCCCTGTGGTCGGGGTGGACCTCCTGGTGGTGGTGGTGGTAGAGCCTCAAAGCGTCGCCCACCACATGCTACTCGGCCAGCTCCTCTGCCTCGTCTGCCTGCTCCCTGCGGACCGCCACGGTCGACTCTCTGCCTCTGCCTGGGTGGCCCCTCAACCGTCTGCTGCTCCTTGGCACGGTGGGTTGGGCAGTCACGAGCCATGTGTCCCTGCCCGCCGCATGTGTAGCACTGTCTGCCTCTCGAAAGACTGGCTCCGCGCTGTGTGCCCCGCACTACTGAGCCAGTGTCTTGAGGTCATCTTCCTGAGGGTCTGGTCTGCCTAGACCCATGAGTCATCTGTCGAATGCCTCCTGCAGAAGACTCTGCTACGTGCCGCCCCGCGGTAGGTCTCACTGCTGAAGCAGGCTCTACAAGGAAGCTATCGATCAAAAGGTCTCGCTCCAGCACTCCTTCCTGAGTCGGAATGCTGAGGGAGATCAGCGATGCCATGATTTCATGCCTCAATCCCTAATCAAAGGTCCGGGCCCAGAAGAATGGGTCTCGTACCATGTCTGTCGAGTAGCGTGAGAGATCGGTAAATCTCACCGAGTACTGGGCGACCGTCAAGCTGCCCTGCCGCAGCTGAAGTAGCTCCTGGATGCGCACCGCACGGAGGGTGGCTGGGACGAACTCCGAGCGAAAGAGGCTCTCAAAGTCCGTCCAGAGGAGAGATGCCTCATCGTGCACCTAGAGCATCAAGCTCCACCATCTGTCTGCTGCCGCGTGCAGTAGGCTCGCTGTGAGGTTCACCATGAGGTCTGTTGGTGTCCTCACTAACCTGAAAACTCGTACCACTACCTCCAGCCAATCCTCGGCTGCATGGGGGTCCTTCTCCCCACGGAACCTGGGGGGTCACTGGCACTAAAACTCATGCAGTGCACTAAGGCGACGTGCATCGTCAGCGGCTAGGGCTGGTATCATCGGTGGTTCGGTGGGTAGAGGTACTGTCGGTGCCTCAGCTGTCAAAGGGCCCTGTACCAAGGCCTCGTCGCTCGGTGGGATGTTGTCACGCACAACTCTCGGAACCCTAGCTAGCTACCGTCGTGGGGCCATCCTGAAAAGAGACAGGTGCGCCACTGTCAGAAAAGTATACCTGGTGAGCTGACACAAAGTAATCACAAAGAAAACTTGAAACACATGTGCAATCAATGTTTTCGTGCATTAAGTCGGAAATCAGAAGTCAGGGTCCTGGTGTACGGATATGTCGGCCACCGCACCAACACTGGACTCCCTGGACTGATAACCACACCCAATACTCTTAACACTATTGCTTCACATAGAAAAAGATCAGAGTCCTAAGTTCTGTGGTAGAACCGAACTCCTCTTATACCAATTTGTCATGACCCGTCCTCAGGGCCCGTGCCGTGACTACCCCAAGCCCGCCTTCCATAGGCCAGGGGATGGCGACTAGCACCAAGGCATAATTCCCGGTAACAAGGTAAGGCATTGCCTTTGTAAAGTAAACAAACACCATAGAGAAAGCAAGCAGTAGAAGTAAACACTAAGTAAAAACATAGTACAACAGTAAGTGCGGAAAATTAAGTGGGCCAGAATACAAACCCAAACTGAAAGTAAAGTACAACTGGAAAGGGAAAACAGTAACTGAAAAGTAAAGTCGCAGCCTCGTGCCGTCCACTGGAAATCCCACCTGAAGGGTGGGTACAGATAGCCACCACATCTCCTTGGGTCCATCCTTCCTCTCCGAGTACGTCCCGCCCAGTGGTTCTCCTCCAGGTACCGTCCTGCTCCGCAAGCCTCAACCACGATCAGCGTTGTCCGTCGTCTACAACCAACACAATGTAGTGCGGGCATAGCCCGTGCAGCGGTGAGTATAAGCTACTCAGTAGGGACCCCGAGACCCCCTAAGGTCTCCTAGAATCCACAAAGGATAATCCACAAAGGAAAGATGAAATCATGAAGTAACATCTGACACTGCTTAGGTATATGTCCATACATATACCTAAGTCATCAATTCCAGTTCGCTCCAACCTCCGAGCCCAAGTACAACCCAGTCCACAGAGGAAAGAAAAACGTAATCCACACAGGATAGCACAACTCAATCCACATAGGAAAGTAAAACAGGATTCAACTCACACAGGTATACATCTTCATATGACGATAGAGATGATCAGATATAGCCACTGATTCATCTAAGTCGTCGGACCCACAAAGGATCGATAGGTACTAACCCCCGCAATGACCCACAAAGGATCTGACCCACACAGGATCAATAGGTAACTAACCCCCAAAATTACCCATAAAGGATCTGACCCACACAGGATCGATAGGTAACTAACCCCTGTAATGACCCACAAAGGAGCTGACCCACACAGGATCGATAAGTAACTAACCCCCGGAATGACCCACACAGGATCTGTAGGCGCTGGCCCTCACAGGACCGCTGAGCACTGACCCACACAGGATCGGACCCACACAGGATATGTAGCACTGATCCACGTAGGATCGTTGAGTGTTGTAGTCGTCGCTGTCGAATCCACTAAGGATCACTATACAGTCGTCGTTGTCGTCGGAGTCGCAGCCAGCTCTAGGGTTCCCGCAGACAGCAAGCTCGTTCGGGAGGGTCCACTCCATGAGCCGAGAGCTTGATACATCAACTGACACATAGTCCAGAGTTGATATATCCAAAAGTTCCGTATCATCAATAGGAACTCAACGCAATAGATGGCGCGTCAATCGGACGCCCGGTCTGAGAGTTATTGGCTTTTTCGTCCTAGGGGCCCGGTTGGTTTTTAAGTCAAAACCAACCCGACCGTACTCCATCTGCATCCAAACCTTGGGCGGAGTAAGCCAAAAGATCTGTCTCACTTAGAGGAATCCAACAAAGTCTACGACACGTCGATCGGACGTCCGGAGCTCAAGTTATAAGCATTTCCGCTCCGAGGGCCCGGTTGGTTTCGTGTACGAACCAACCTGGACGAACCCAAGGTGGTCCGAAACCTTGAGTGTGATATACCGAAATGACCGTCTCGATCCAAGTATCACATCGCAACTGACGATGCATCGATCGGAGGCTTGTAGATCATGTTATGGGCAATGGACCGAAAAAGGTTCGGTAATAAGGGGTTCGGGCCCGGTCCGACCCGGCCCGATACCCCCAGGGTCGGCTCGAACCGTGTCGACCCGAACCGGGTCCAGGTCCGGCCCGACCTGGGCGCGGCCCGGTCTGGCGGACTGGCCAGGCAGCCGGCCCAGTGCGCGGCGCGCTGGCCAGGGGCTCGGCCGAACGGCCGAGCCATTTCGGGAGCGGGGGGCGCTGCCCCCGCGTGCAGCAACCGCGGCCCCATTATGGGGCCGCTCCGTCCGGCGTGGCCGGGGGTTTTTGAACCCCCGGTTCCTCCATGGTCCGGACGGCCCGCTCCGGCCGGCCGGCTTCTACCGCCACGGGACCGGCAAGGCCGGTCCCCTTGCTCCGACACCGGCGGCCCGGTACCGGCCGCCGGTTCCCCTGCATCGCGGCGGCCTAGAACCGGCTGCGGCCTTGGTTCGTCTGGCGCGGCGCGACGGCGCCGCGCCCTTCCGCCGTGGCCACACTCCGGCCACGGTGCTTCTGAGGTCCTCCGGTGCGACACGGAGATTCCGCGTCCTTTGTTCATCTTCTACGGCGCGGCGCGACAGCGCCGCGGATTTATTGCTTCTAACGGCGCGGTGCGGCGGCGCCGCGCTTCTCCGCTCTCCCTTTATACAATGTCCCTGTGGTGCTTCGGCACTGCGTTGCCTTGCTCGCCGCATCAAAAATCAACAACCAAAAAGGGGGAGGAGTGTCGGCCGTGTTCGTGCGGTCCGACCTCCTCCCGTTATCACGATAACAGGCGGTTCAAAGAAATGGAGAAAGTGACGGAAGATTTCACGAACTAAAAAATAATATAAAACCCTACCTCAACGCGGTCTTCGAACGAGCGTTCGTCGCGGAAGAAGAGGATCGCTGCAGAAGAAGAAGATCGCCGCGGAAGAAGAGAATCACCATTGACGTTAGGTGATCTCCGAGGAAGGTGTCACTCGCCGTCGTCCGCCGTCGGAGATTAGCGTTCTTCGTTGGTGGTGGTGCGTTCTTCGCGTTCTTCGTCGAAGAACGAAGAATCTTCTCTTTTTCTCCCAAAGTTTTAACACAACACAACCCAACCAACTAAATAAAATAAGTTCAACACTTATTTTATTATCGACCTAATCTTTTGAAATTCAAAAGATAAGAAACGAACAATTAATTCGTTGAATTAATTGTAACGATTTAACTGCCCAATTTTATGGGGAGTTTCTTAACCAGAAAAACGTAAGGTTTGACTTTTATTAAAAGGGGGTTGCGGGTGTGTTACTTAGGAGGGAAGAAACGGTGGGGCTCATGTGGGCCCCACCTCACAAATATCCTAACAAGTGGGTAGGATATTGTGGGTTTCACCTCATCCGCTTAACTTAGCTTAAGCGGCTTTGAGTGAAATAAAATAAAATTGTCGCACCCATTTTTATTTTATTTCATAACTTAACCCCAAAAATTAAAAACCACACCCGAGCAAACACAACTCCGAAAAAGGTGTTTCTAAGAAAATACCGGCGTCGTGATTCCATCGGTGCCCTCGGAATTCAATTCCGATCGCCGGTTCAAAATTTAGAAAAACCCACTCATTCGTTCACTGAACGTACCCGAGCTAAACTTCGGAAAATGATTCTGGGCACACCGGGCCTCGGAATCAGGTGCCGTCAGAAACTGCGTTCTTGTAAAATTCCAAAGAAAATTAAGAAAAAAATTTCCTTGAATTTTATGGGCCTTTACACACCGTATGCGGCGACGCGTCTCTTAAATTGAGACGGAGATTTTGAGATGGTCTCGGTAATTTTTAATTCCCGAGACAAGGGGCTCGGGCCGCGACACGATGTTAAGTGGTTTGACGTTTTTCCGGGGGATCTTGTTTTGGACGGCGCAGACGCATCCGACGTCCGTTTTGAGCGTCGTCAGTGGTATTGCGACCCTGGTGCCGAGGTGGAGTTTTCTAGTGTGGTTTCGGGCATTGGAATTGGAGTTGAGGTGTGGTCCCCACGGCTCGTCTTTTAAGCTGTGAGCAGCGTTTTGTAACTTTTTCATTGGATGTCCGTTCGAGGCATGCGAGCAGTCGATTTTGGGTGTTTTTCCGAGGGCATTTCATTGGCGCAGTCTGCCCTCTTTAATTCCGCATGCTGGTGTGGGCCTCGCAAGGGCCGTTTGGGAGTTTACGGTGATTTTTTTTCAACTTTATCACCGGGTGTCCGTTTTGGACAAGTGAATAGTCCAACTTGTGTGATTTTTTGAGAGGATCACAGCGGTGTGATCCGTTCTTTGTGTTTCGGGACCGGGATTAGGGTCCCACAAAGCAACGCTCGTGTGCGGTGCGCCGGAATGCATCTTTTTCTCCGGATATCTATTGCGCTCAAGTGATCAGTCCTTTTGAGGAGTTTTCCCGAGGGGATCACAATGGTGTGATATGCCCGACTATTTTCGGGGCCGAGGCTCGGGACCACGGGATGTCGTTCAGGCGTAAAGCAGTGTTAGCGACTTTTCTGTCGGATATCCGTTTGAGGCGAGTAAGTAGTCTATCTTGCGTGTTTTTTCACGAGGATTACAACGGTGTAATTTGTTCAGGCAAGTGGAGCATCTTACGCGATCTTATTAAATGTGGAAGCACGAAAGGTGTACTGGTGGCGGTTCTTCTATCGTGGTTGTAGCAGACCCTTGGCGTGTGATCGTGTTCACTCCTGGGAGAGTGATGTTGGTGTTTAAATATATGTAGTTGGTCGTTCCTGGGCCGTTGAGGTGGTAAGTTGGAGTTGTTACATTTACGCCCTTTGCGTTGATGTTGGGTGCCATGTGCATGATAGCCTTTGGGCTGGAAATGTGGTATGCTCTGGGAGTATACGGGAATGCTTGGAGTTACATGTGGATATTGGTACCTGAGAACGTTTGTGTGCTCGGTTGGGGTTGACTTGGGACCACACATTGTGTGGGTCCCATGTGTCTGTCGTGTTATTCTTTGCGTACTTTTGACCTCTCGTGATGTAGAGGGTTCCTCTATGCTCGTTTTTTTGACCAGCAGGGTTGAGTTTTCCACTGGTCCTCTTCTCGATGGTTTTGACTAGAAGGGTTGAGTTTTCCCTGGGTGTTGTTCTCGTTTAACCAGCAGAGATGGTTTGGTTCCTCTGTTTCTTCAGCTGTGAGGGGTTTCTGTACCGTGCCCCTTACACCGGACTGCAGAACTGTTTGCTACTATGGGTGTTCGTACAACGTGGGTGTTTTCCCACTTTTTGGGATGAGTTGTCTTGGTCCGCTTCGACATTGACTCAGTGTATTGGAAAGTAATTTCCTTGAGAGGCCCGAGGGAGTTTCTCCCATTCCTTCGTGATCCCTGGTAGAGTTCTTGTGGATTCGATGTGACCAACACATTACACAGGCACTGATCCTCTACCCAGGAGGTTGTTTCCAGCAGGGCTGAGGTTGTTTCCCGTAGGGTTGAGGTTTTTTCCAGCAGGACTGAGGTTGTTTCCAACAGGGCTGATGTTGTTACCAGCAGGGCTGAGGTTGTTTCAAGCAGGGCTCGCCAGTTGTACCATCTAGCAGAGATGTCCAATACAGCAGTGATCACCGAGTAGTACCATCCAGCAGGGATGGCCAGAGCAGTTCTGGGCTTACCTCCAGCTGGGATGGGCAGTGGTCCCCGATTCCGGGCTTACCTCCAGCTGGGCTGGGCAGTGGTCCCCGATGTCGGGCTTACCTCCATCTCGGCTGGACAGTGGTCCCCGATGCCGGGTTACCTCCAGCTGGGCTGGGCAGTGGTCTCATCTCCGACTTTAGCCGGGTCACCCTCCAGTGGATTACCCTGTTACGGGACTGGGCAGTGTGGCACCCGTCGACTCTTGCCGAGTCTCCCTGTAGTGGGAACCCGTCGACTTCTAGGGACCCTACAGCGGGGCTGGGCAGGGGGTCACCTGTCGAATTTGAGGATACCTCTCGACTGCGGGGCAGTGACGAGGTGTGGCTTGACGGTCCCCCGGAACTCTCAAGTACGAGGGGTGCTTTCCCCACCGAGACGCATCCTTGTGATGCAACCTAAACCCGTGCGGACGAGTCAGTGCCTCCCAAAGCGGATAGTTTCAAGGTGCGGTGATTTGAGCCCTTGACTTGTAGTTTGGGGAAGACGTGCGGGATGCTGGGCATCGATGGTGTTTACTTCTAGGACTGTTGGCGACTCACTTTCTTGGGCTCAGCTATGGGATGGAGATCCCCTTACGATCTTGTTCGGTCTTCTTGATTGAGCATATTGATATGTATATACCTTGTTCTGGTACCCACGTCTTGGGTTTGTTTACTCTCCTTCCAGGAGAGGCGAAGACGCGCGGGGTATGCCACGTGCTTTCCACATCTAGTTTCTCGTGGTTGGATGAGTCTACTCTCCTGCTATAGGTAGAGAGGACTCGACGGGAAGTTCATCTTCTCACCGTTTCCAGCTCCTTGTGTCTGGACGATTCTACCTTCTTTCCTCTTGTTGGGTTGAGCTAGACTCTTTACTGTTACTCTACTGCACTCTCGGTTGTACTCCTTTACTTTCCCCTATTCGATCTACTGCTCACCCTTTGGTACCTCCTTTGTTTCTCCCTCGATCCTTCGGGGTATCCTACTGAGTATTTTTATACTTACCCCTGCTTGGGCTTTGCCCGCACTTGGTGTGCCCTTGCAGACGACATAAAGGTTGGTCGTGACTTCAGCAGAGCTTAGGAGTTCGGGATCTTGGACCGCGTGCGGTGGTCGTAGTCGGGTTCTAGGTGGGGGACCCTTCCATCTGTTTTTCTTTTGTTTACCTGTTTCTGGGTTGTGGCACTTTTCTGGTTGTGTGTGTGTTTTTCCCCTTTTCTTTTCAGTTTACTTTCAACACTTGCTTTTTACTGATTAGAGGTTGATGCACTTTGTGGTTTATCTATAGCAGTTTCCATTTACTTTACTTGTCTTTTCTCTTTTACTTTGCACTTTTGCATTTAGTGTGCTTCATGTGTGTGTACAGGTACTTAGGCAAAGGCCTCCCCGAGTAGTTGTGCCTTCGGCGCTGGTCGCCAGCCCCTGGCCTATGGAGGCGGGCTTGTGGTAGTTTCGGCTCGAGCCCAGGTAGGGTCGGGTCATGACACCCTTCATCGTTGTCGTTGGTTTTTGATTCAGTGGTGATCGTCACCGCTCGCTGAAACTGGTCTCATCCTAAAATTGGTTGGTGTCATGGTACTTTTCCAGAGCTTCATCGCTTGGTGAATCCATGACAACACTCCACCCCGAGCTCCATATAAATAGGAGAGGAGAAGGGTGAGTAACGCATGTGGAATTAAAGGGGTTCATTTAATTAAGGAACCTTCCTAATTACAATGGTGCAGTTACAAGAATAAAGGGGAGTCAATCCATTTAATGGCTTGAAATTTTGTTGGTCCCGCCAACACTGCTCTTCCATTGGGAGGAAGGAAAAATAAAAATAAAATAACTTTGTTATTATATAATACTCTTAAATGTCCAAAAACTAACTTTTTCTCCCAAACTTCTACGGTCGAAGTGAAGCCTCCCTTAAGTGAATCTCGGTGCTGCGGATTCAACGGTGCCCTCAAATTTTTAATCTGAGCACTAGTTCAAAAGATAGAAAACGCCACCCACGTGTTTACTGAACGTACCTTAAAAAGGTTCAGAAATTTATTTCGGGCACACTGGGCCTCAGAATCATGCACCGTCAATTTTTACAGACTCATAATAATTCCATATAATTAAAAAAAATTACATGGAAAATCCAGGTATTTAAATTAATCCATTATACTTAAACCCTTAATTCCATTTATTTCAATGAAATATTAAATTAATTAATCGATTAAGTCCATGTCGGGTGTTTTGGGGATATTTGGTCCATAACTTCAAAATGACTCTTATATGTAAAACATGGTCAAATAGGTCATTATTATATCATATCCATAATAATAATCTTGAAATAATTATAATTTTTATACATTAATTATACTTTTAAAAACAACCATGTAAGGTGGTTATGAAAAATTAATTACATTACAATCATGGAGATAGTTAGTCGTTCATACCCACGAGTAACGTTTATATTTTTCAAAGAACATGAGGGAAAAAGTTAAGTATCATTTTATAATTTTATAATTATGATTATAACATAAATATAATATCAAGTCTTTAAATACACTTATATATACTATCCATGTGAGGTTGTTATGAAAAACAAAACACACTGCTTTATAGAGGTGGTAATCCACATGTACGCAAGAACGATGTTATCATTTTTCAATGAATGAAAGAGTAAAAAAATAATATATTATCTATTATATTTACATAATTATTATTATGACATTAATATAATATATATACTTCAAATCCATCATCATAACCAACCATTAGAGTCAGTGATGAAAAACGGATTATATCGGTTCACAAGGCAGTGGTCCACCATATACACGAACATTGGTTTCATTTCCCATTAGATAAAAAATGAGATGTATTAAAGATAATACATAAACATAATAACATCTAATTATATTTTAAATATTCATTTTATTATATCACAATGGTTAGAATATTTTTTATGGAGGTAGAAGAATAAATATAACTAAAACATTCGGTTAAAAATTATACCTCTTCTTCAGAGAACCTTCTTTTCTATACACGATAATCCCTCTAAGGTTGGTATTATATACAATATAATACCTATAGAAAATGGGGATGGATTTTGTTAGGTATTTTCTAAACCAAATGGATCTTTAAGTGTGTATAGGAGAATGGAGTGTGTGTCCTTTTATAAGTGAGGGGAGGGGCACTCTTGGAATTTCTTAAAGTATTAAATTAATATAAATTTATTTTCAAGGAAATTTGAAACCAAATTTATATATTTAGAATATAAAATTATTATGATTCCAAATTTAATGATATTTTATAATAAATAATATTTTATTAAAATAAAATTTTTACAAGATTATATGATGTTTTCACCCTTATCTCTTTGTTTTAACCTCACGTTAACCCTTTTGATGGTTATCGTGATATCAAAAAAAATACTCTTTAGGGGTCAATGAAGTTACTATAAAAGGAAAAGTGACCCATAAATATAAAATTTTTTATATTATATACCATATCTCATTCAATTTTCCTAATATATAATTTTTATGAATTTTAAATCATTTAATAAAATATTATTTATTATAAAATATCATTAATGTCATTTTGGGAACTATTCATTAAATTTGACTTTAAAGTCACAATATAACAATATAATTTGAATATAATATATTTTATCAATAATAATATATAATTATTAACTATAAAATTCATGTGGAATAATAATTCATCAAAAATATATTACTTATAATTTATTCAAAATTATTTACAATGATTTTCCCAGTGCTTGCACAAGCATTGTGTCAACATTGTCTAAGTGTTTAATGTAATTATGCAATCAAAAAAATAGAAATATATTAACATCATAAAAAATTATTATT
Organism: Viscum album; assembly: GCA_963277665.1. Taxonomy (NCBI): domain Eukaryota; kingdom Viridiplantae; phylum Streptophyta; class Magnoliopsida; order Santalales; family Viscaceae; genus Viscum; species Viscum album. The sequence continues at coordinate 156,859,235 of OY728164.1, forward strand.
CTCAAAATAAATTTAATATTCATTAACATCTTATTTTTATCCCTATGCGAACAATAATATAAATTTAAAAGCAAGAGAATGATATTTTATATTTTTCTTTACTTAAAATATTATATAGGTCATTATTAAAGAAAAAAGGATCCAAGTGGTCATAAATTAGAAATTTTATGAGAATGTATGAACTCAACTCATTTAATATGGTAATGTAAATTGTTATGTATATTTTAAATCCTTTTCACATTAATTTTAATCTTAATTAACCCGATTTACCCTTTTACCGTGGTTATAACTATTTACCATAGTTACTATTCATAATGACTAAAAAAGGAACCTATTTATAAAATATTAATTATATGGATTAAAAATATGGAATCTATTTTATCAAATTCAATTAAAATAATTTTCATAATTTAATTTAAAATTAAACCCATAAAACACGACGAAAATCAGTTTACTAGAAAAAAATGATTTTTTAAGTATAAACATTTTTATATCAAAATCATGAATAATATTTATTATAATGACCTTAATTAGATTATTTATAATATAAATAAACTAATATTACTTTTCATCCATTTTGAAACAAAATGTAACTTTTTAAATTCTTGAAATGAAAATATTATTTTAAAAAAAAACAATATTTTTTCACCATTCACTGAAAAATCAATATTTTTTAAAAATCCTAAAATATAATCCTAAAATAATTTTAATATTATTATTTTAAAAATTATATCCTTTTTATCAAATAAATTTTCAAACGGTGGAATAAATTAATTAAAATATTCACTCACAAAAATAAATAAAACTCATTTTTTAAGGAAAAATCTATTTTTAAAGCATAAAATGACTTTACTGAAAATTGAATGTTTATTTCCTAATAATTATTAAATAAATTTGTATTTAGTAGGACCTTTATACATATATTTCATATTGTGGTCATTCTTATTCATAACCACCAATTTAACAGCTAGGTTATAACATTTATATTTAAATAATAATATTTTGTGGTTGTTTAAGCTTGATATTACAGGTTAAGAAAGCTATAGAGCATATTGTTTGCTTAAAATATTAGGGTATTACATTTTTTTTCACCATTTAGTAAATTCATTCCTTGACATTTTAACTTTATATTAGTAACCAATAGTTTAACATTTAAAAATACCTTTGTTGAATACTCACATCATAAAAAGGGTTAATAATACTTCCTTTTAAAATGAGGGAAAGGGAAATATGATGATCATCTAGAATAGCACATAAATAGGTTTCCAAATAATAGAACATTAGTGGGAGGTAAAAATATATACATGGAGAAAAAAATAATGTCTAAATAATGATGTAGAGTGAGAGAGAACATTCTCCATAAGAAAGTGAATTATCATGATAACATTAATGACCACAAAATAATAAATCAATAGGGGATAAATAAGAACATAAATTTATCATAAATGATCTTAAAAATATAAATTTTTTATTTCAATATCCTTTTACTAGAGTTGAGGTGGGTTTTTACTATCAATATATAGAATACGAAAAAATGTACTTACTTGGTTTATTTTCATTTTATATGCAAAAATTCTACCATTGGTTGTGTTTTGAGCATTTTCCACTTCTATATCTTCTCTTAATCTAAGCAGTAAATATTCAAGATGATTTTTTCATGATGAAATAAATAAAATAAAATAATAATGGATCACAAGATCCAAAAAAATTATAATAAGTTATTCTTATTACTTTAGACATTAACCAAAACAAAAATGGTTAGCATAAGATAATATATTATCTAATATGAATAAATATTTATAAATAAATCTCTAAAATATAAATATTATCACCCAAAGTTAAAATTAAATCATTTTATAAATAACTATCCTTAAAATTCTTCAAAATATTCCTAACCAAGTTTGAAACACAAAAATTAGAAATAGTAGATCATATGATTTTCTAAGATAAACTTAACATGTATATTTAAACAACATTAGTCACTCATAAAGTCATATACCAAAACTTTATATTCCCTAATCATATAGTCTCAAAAATACACTAATATTTTCCATAAATAACCTGAATTTCCAAAAATCCAAAGTAAAATCATATATACTTTCAAAAGATAATTCAACCTTTACTCCTCAAGTAAAACCCCATCTTAACCAAAAGTATTTCCATTTAACTTAATCGTATAATGCTCCCAAAATAGTGAAATTCTTTCAAAAATAAAATTAATCACTTATTCAAAAAATCAAATTTCAATCCCATGGTTAACTGTATGATATATCATATGTTCCCAAAATTTAATAACCCTTTTATCCCAATTAACCATAATAACCTCAACATCAAAGACCATCTTAACCCTAAAGGTTATAAATACCTTTAAGATTATGTCCATAAAATGTAAAATAATTATTCTTCAAATAAGATTATAACTAAAATAAATAATAAACTCAAGGGTTATATTACCATAAAAGTCTCTCAAAATACTCTTTATCACCTTTAAATCTCATCACTTAAAACCTAAAAAGGGGTGTATATGCCTTTAAAATTATGATTAATGTTAAACTTATAAACCCACAATCGTATTAATAACTCTTAAATTAACCTCATATGAAAACATCACAATCTAAAAATTTATATAAACCCTACTCTAACACCAAGTATAATATCACAAACCTGCGCTCTCAAATCTAGTGTAAAAATATAATCTTTACATTTCTAGCTTTGATACTGATAAACATGACCCAATTTTCATCCAAAAATATAAAATAAAACTAGAATATTGGATCACTTACATACCCAATGAACTTTTAGGTTTATAGTTTTAGATAAATATTATAAACTCTTTCAAAGCGTAAATTTCCATAAGGTATCCATTTTTTCCACAAAATGAGTTCTTTATAAATACATTCTTATTTCATTAAATGTAACATCCATATCTATAACTCTAACTTCATTAAATTTTCTAATCATCCTTAATCCCTATGAAAAATCATTTGAAAACATGGGATTATAAAATAAAATCCCAGTAATGGATATATAAAAAGGAATAAAGAAACCTTTTTGTCACGACCCGACCCTACCCGGGCTCGAGCCGCAACTACCCCAAGCCCGCCTCCATAGGCAAGGGGCTAGAGACAAGCGCCGAAGGCTAAAAAAATTGGGGAGGCCTTTACCTGAGTACTTGTACACACACACGCAGCCCACTCAATGCAGAAGTGCAGAGTAAAAGAAAAGACAAGCAGAGTAAAGTGAAAATGCTATATATATAAACCACAAAAGTGCATCGACCTCTAATCAGTACAAAGTAAAAGCTGAAGGTAACTGAAAAGAAAAAGGAAAAACACGCGCCCAACCAGAAAAGTGCCACAACCCGGCAACAGGTAAACAAAAGCAAACAGTTGGGAGGGTCCCACACCTGGAACCCGACTACGACCACCGCACGCGGTCCAAACTCCCGAACTCCTAAGCTCCACTGAATTCACGACCAACCTGTCCTTTGTCTGCAAGGGCACACCAAGTGTGGGAAAAGCCCCAGCAGGGGTGAGTATATAAATACTTAGTAGGATTCCATGAAGGCTTGAGGGAGAAACAAAGAAGGTACTGAAGAGGTGAGCAGAAGATCAAACAGGGAAAAGTAAAGGAGTACAACCGAGAGTGCAGTAAAGAGTCCAACTCAACCCAACAAGAGGTAGGAAGCAGACTCGTCCTAGCACAAGGAGCTAGAAACGGTGATAAGATTAACTTCCCGTCGAGCCTTCACTGCCTATAGAAGGAGATTAGACTCGTCCAACCACGAGAATCTAGACACGGAAAGCACGTGGCATACCCCACGCATCTTCGCCTCTCCTGGAGGGAGAGTAACCAATCCCAATAAGTGGGTACTAGTACAAGGTATATACATATCCATATCCTCTGTCAAGAACCCCGAACAAGCTCGTAAGGGGATCTCTATCCCATAACTCAGCCCAAGAAAGTGAGTAGCCAACATTCCTAGAAGTAAACACCATCGATTCCCAGCATCCCGCATGTCTGCCCTGAACTGCAATCAAGGGGCTCAAATCACTGCACCTTGATACTATTCGCTTTGGGCATCACTGACTCACCCTCGCGGTTTTAGGTCACATCACAAGGATGCGTCTCGGTGGGGAAAGTGCCCCTCATACTTGAGAGTTCTGGGGAAAGTCGAACCACACCTCGTTACTGCCCTGTAGTCGAGAGGTCTCCTCAAAGTCAAGGTCATCCCCACACTGACCCGTACAACCAAGGGTCCCGCTTTGGTAGTCACGGAGAAAAGTCACTGACTAGCCTCATAAGAAGGCCTGAGTCTGAAATGCCAACGGGTGACCCATTACCCAGCCCTACCGGAGGGTAAACCCTAATACATCATCAGGTGACCCACTGCCCAGCCTTGCTGGAGGGTAAACCCTAAACAAGTCGACAGGCGACCCACTGCCCAGTCTCTGCTGGAGGGTAGACCTGGAAGAAGTCGACAGGCGACCCACTGCCCAGTCTCTGCTGGAGGGTAAACCCGGAACAAGACGACGGGCGACCCACTGCCCAGCCCTGCTGGAGGGTAGACCCTCAAGAGTCGTCGGGTGACCCACTGCCCAGTCTCTGCTGGAGGGTACACCCTAAGAGGTTGTCAGGTGACCCACTACCAAGTCTCTGCTGGAGGGTAAACCCTAGAAGTCAGTGCACAACCCACTGCCCAGTCTCTACTAGAGGGTTAACCCGAAGAAGTTGATGAGCAACCCACTGCCCAGTCTCTACTGGAGGGTAAACCCGGAACTGTTCTGGTCATCCCTACTGGATGGTACAACACTGGCCAACAGAACTCGGAGTGGGTATCATGCAACCACCCAACTCCAGAACAAAACTAGTGGAAACCACTCAACCCTGCTGGTCTAAACCATCGTGAACAGGAGGACCCTCTATGTCGCGAGAGGTTAAAGGTATGTAAAGCAGAACACGACACGCACATGGGGCCCACACGACGTGTGGTCCCAGGTCAACACCAATCGGGCACACAAATGTCCTTGGGTACAAACCACAACGTGTACCTCCAGTCATTCCCATATACTCCCAAAGTATACCACGTTTCTAGCCCAAAGGCTAACATGAACATGGCACCCAACGTCAACGTGAAGGCGTAAGCAGAACAATTCCAACTTTCCACCCCATCGGCCCAAGCACGGCCAAATAAAACTCTTCAAGCATTACTTCACTCACATGGGAGTGCATGGGATCACAGGCCAAGGGTCCGCTACAAACACAGTAGAAGAACTGCCACCGGAGCACCTTACTTGCTTCCGCATTTAAATGAGGTCTCTAAAGAGACTCTGCACATCCAAATGGATCACACCGTTGTAATCCTTGCGGAAAAACACGCGAGATAGACTGTTTACTTGCCCGAAACGGTCAACCGGTGAATATGGTACTATTCACTATAGCCAGCCCGTGTGGGGCCCACCCCAAGATCCAAAAACTGAACAAACGGATCACACCACTGCGATCCCCTCGGAAAAACACATGGGATCAACTACTCAATTGCCCAAAATGGACACCAGGTGAAAAATGTACTATTCACCGTAGTCAGGTCGGGTGGGACCCACACCACGATCCCAAAAAAGGTCGGGCGAACTGCGCCATCGTGATGCTCTCAGAAAAACACATCAAATTGACTTCATACTTGCGTGGAATGGATGTCCGGGGAAAAAGATGCATTTCGTCGTACCGCACACGAGCAGTGCTACGTGGGACCCGCATCCCGGTCCCGAAGCACAACGAACAGATCGCACCGCTGCGATCCTCTCGAGAAAGTACACAAGATCTACTATTCACATTTCCAAAAAAGAGACCCGGTGACAAAGCTGGAAATCACCGCCAACTCCCAAAATGGCCCTCGTGGGGCCCGCACCAGCGTACGTAATTAAAGAGGACAGACTGCGCCAATGCAATGCCCTCAGAAAAACACCCAAAATTGACTGCTCGTACGCCCCGAACGGACGCCCGATGAAAAAGTTACAAAATGTTGCTCGCAGCTCGACAAACGGCCCGTGGGGCCCATGCCTCAACTCCGGTTTCGACGCCCAAAACCACACTAGAAATCTCCGCCTCGGCACCAGGGTCCCAACGCCACGGGCGGTGCTCAAATCAGACGTCGGATGCGTCTACGCCGCTCAAAACACGAACCCCCGGAAAACGTCAAACTACTTAAAGGTGTGTCCCGCCTCCGAGGCCCCTCATTTTGGGAATTAAAAATTCCCAAAACCATCTCAAAATGCTCATCTTGACGCCAGGAAGGCACTACCGCAGACGGCATGCAAATCGGACTCCCGTAATGAAAATTACGGGCGTCCGAAGAGGGGGAACGAATCCCCTTGGGCTGGACCGGCCTCGGCCAGCCCGCGGCTCAGCCGCGCGGCCCGGCACTGGCTCGCGGTCCGCCTACAGACCGGCCACGAGGGCTGGTTGTTTTCGCCACGTGAAGACCCGCCCGGCGCGGGTCTTTGTTTCCCCCGCGGGGTCGCGGCGCGCGCCCCGGTCCTCCGAGTCAACCGGCCGGCACAGCCGGCCGGTCCTCCCGCTTCGCACCGCGCGAAGCCGCCACGGCGAAGAATGCCGCCGCCCGGCCTTAGCCCGCGCCACCTATGCCTTAGCCCGCTCCGCCGTTCGAGAGCCCCGCCACCACCTCCTGAGGACGCCGCGCCGCCGCTCAAACCCGCCGGAAACCCTAAACCCGCAAACTTCGACGAACAACTGCGGCCTCCTCCGAACTCAGATTTCAATTATGAAAGATGTGTTAGAAAGATAATAAAATATAATACACATTAATGGATTTTTTTTCAAATATTAAATAACAATTCGACACATGTTGATGGGTTCAAAGGTGGTGCGGAAATTAAAAACGCAATATGCACAATCCTGCCACTTGGGTGAAGCCCGACGCTTCGTGACGATCCACCGGAGCCGTCACCGCCTTGGAGAGGAAAGGAAGGAGGAGGAGGGATTCTTGAGGGGATCTCCTCGGTTGAGCTCCTTCCTCCAGGAAATCAAAGGAGAGGGAGGGGTGGATTAGGTTTAAATAAGGAGAAATTAATTAAAAACTTAATTAATTTAAAACTCCAAATTAAGCCGCATCTGAAACGCTCGACCGGGTCGAGGTTAAGCCTCCCCTAGGGTAAAAATCACCTCCCGGGCACAACGGTGGTCTCAGAATTTTAATTTGAGGCCCTGTTAAAAAGCTATTAAACTCAACGCCCAAGGCCGCCAAATTACAAAAACGCCCCTGGCGGCATTTTTCACAGAAGACCCGCGCCCGCGAAACTTACACCCCTCCTAGGGTAAACTACATACTCCAGACTCAACGGTGCCCTCAGTTTTCCAATCCAAGCCACTGTTTAATAAATACCTAAGTTAAGCCGTTAAACGAATAAATTAATTATTTAATTTATCCGTTCCACACTCCGATAGCGAGCGAGGGGTCCAAACGTCCCGCTACGACATGTTTTATGTTGTTCATAGGGTAAAAACCCCATTTCGGACCCATCCGTGCACTCAGATATCTGATCTGAAACTCCGTTTAGGAGTTATCCCATTTATTTTGCGTTCCCAGTGTGAACGTACTGAAAATTTAATTCTGACCGCACCGGGGCTCGGAATTGAACGTTGTATGAAGGAGCTGCTATGGAATAACATCAAGAATATTCCAAAGTCTTTTACAGACAAAAACTTGGTTCTTACATCATTCCCTCCTTCAAGATTTTCATCCCTGAAAAGAAAAACCAGGGAACAACTCAGGGTACTAAGACCACACCTGGCTCTCCCGTACCCAGAAGAACTTTTGCACAGTTCTGCGCCACCGCAGACAAACCAAAGGATTTGATCTGTTCATGCAAGGTCTTCCCTTGCTGATGTCGTGCACAAGATCACGCACACTTCTTCTCGGGTAAGTTGTGTGGGAGACGTCGTGCACCCACTCCAGACTTTGGGGTTAGGGCAAGGCGGTAGGAAACCTCGTCATCCCTCTGCACAGTCTCAAATGGCCCGAAGGCCCTCGGGGGTAGCTCACCTCCCCGGCCGAACCCCTACGTCGCATGCCATGATCGGAATCACCGCCCGCACCTGGAATAAGGCCTAGTGATTCCCTCCTTCAGAATATCCATATGGTGAAACAACCAAGGATATCTGGTCATGAAAGGTTCCACAGTCGATGTCCCACGACCAAGACTCTCTTACACGCTCGTAAGTGAAGGAGTCAACACCATCGACTGAAGAGAAAGGTCCCTCACCTTTTATTCCACTAAAACAGGGTTACACCGACGCCCTATGTCACCCTGGTAACTACCCAAACAAGAATCAGGGAGAGAAGTATTTCACACATAGAGTATAACAATTCTACTGCAAAAGTAGGAGATCCGTAAAGCGTATCTCTTATCACCTCATGCCCTGAAGGATCGTAGACATTCAAAGCTCACGGCTGTCCACGGTCCCAACCGTCAGCTCCTGAAGCCTGATGTGGACCGCCTGGTGGTGATGGGAAGACCTCGTGACGTCATCCCTCACTTCCAGCTCCTCCCACTCTTTTGCAAGCACCACCTATTTGGGCACTACTCCGATCACGGTGCTGCCTCTGCCGCGGTGGTGCACCTACTACCTGCCATAAGCCCTCTGCATGCCTGGTCGGGTAGTCCCGTGCCAAGTGACCTTGCCCATCACAAGCATATCACTGAATCTCTCCAGGCTGCACTGGTGCCCTCTGGCGCCACAGTGGTGTACGGCCATACCCCTGAGTCTGGTTGTCATAAAGCCACCTGCGTCGAGGTTATGCTTGTTGACGCCCGCTAGTTGCGGCAGACACCTCGGCTCTATTGAGCCTGCTGCCACCACCGACTATAGAACGCGACAGGAAGCTCTCTGTCACCAATTCCTGCTCTAGCACCCCGGCATAAGTGGGAATTCCCAAGGGTGCTATGACAGCACGAGTCTCTCTACGGAGACCCCGCTCGAACTTCCGTGCTCGTAGGTTATCATTGCGGACCAAGTCCGGGTAAAAGCGTGCACAGTCTGCGAAACTAGCCATGTACTTGGCCATCGTCATCCCTCCCTGTTGAAACTGCAGAAGATCCTGAATCCGAACGGAGAGTAAGAAGGAGGGGAAAAACTCCTCATGAAAAAACAACTAGAAGTCGCCCCACGAAAGCGACGACTCGTCAAGAAATGGAGTCACTAAACTCCACCAACTCCAAGCTGCTCTGAGGAAAAGGTTGGCGGCCAAAGCCACCTTAAGATCTACCGGTGTCTGCACAAGCCTGAAAAGGCGAACCACTATCTCTAGTCAAACCTCTGATGCCTGAGGGTCTGGCTCACCACTAAACCTCAGCGGTCTCTGCCGCTGGAACACACGGTGTGCGCTCAACCTGCGCTCAATCCCTGTCTGCTCTGTTGGAGCTGTCTGCTGCTCAAAAAGTGGGGGGTGCTGCTACTGGACCACCCGAAGAAAGGGGCTCACATGATGGGTCCTGGAATGTGGCCTCGTAGCTCACTGGGTTTTCATCATGAACCAAAGCTAGTATCATGGCTTGCTGTCTTCGCGGAGACATCTTGAATGTTATCAAGGAGTGCCACGATCAGATGAGAATATATCTATATCACAACAATAACAACGATGGGGAGTTGACTCAAGAAGGACAGTCAAGACTCAATCCTATGTGATTCACAAACCAATTTTCCATGCAATGAGTGTCTCATCACACTGAGTCGACAAGCGGGTTATCAAGGTCCTGGTGAATGGATACGTCAGTCACTGCACCATCACTGGACTCTCTGGCCTGAGAGCTGCTCTCGAGACACGTTAACACTGTTTCCCAAAATCCCAACCAATTCCTTTTATTTTAGGGATGTCCGAACAACATCCCAAGGAACGAACCACCCTTTGATACCACTTTTTCACGACCCGACCCTACCCGGGCTCAAGCTGCAACTACCCCAAGCCCGCCTCCATAGGCCAGGGTCTGGAGACAAGCGTCGAAGGCTAAAAAAATCAAGGAGGCCTTTGCCTGAGTACCTGTACACACACACGCAGCCCACTCAATTCATAAGTGAAGAGTAAAAGAAAATACAATCAGAGTAAAGTGCAACTGCTATATATATAAACCACAAAAGTGCATCGACCTCTAATCAGTACAAAGTAAAAGCTGAAGGTAACTGAAAAGAAAAGGGAAAAACATGCACCCAACCAAAAAAGTGTCACAACCCGTCAACAGGTAAACAAAAGCAAACAGATGGGAGGGTCCCACACCTGGACCCGACTACGACCACCGTACGTGGTCCAAGCTCTTGAACTCCTAAGCTCCACTGAAGTCACGACCAACATGTCTGTCGTCTTCAAGGGCACACCAAGTGCGGGAAAAGCCCAAGAAGGGGTGAGTATAAAAATACTCGGTAGGATTCCCTGAAGAATAGAGGGAGAAACAAAGGAGGTACTGAAGAGGTGAATAGTAGATCGAATAGGGAAAAGTAAAGGAGTACAACTGAGAGTGCAGTAAAGAGTACAGCTCAACCCAACAAGAGGTATGAAGTAAACTCGTCCTAACACAAGGAGCTAGAAATGGTGAGAAGATGAACTTCCTGTCGAGCCTTCGCTACCTATAGCAGGAGAGTAGAATCGTCCAACCACGAGAATCTAGACACAGAAAGCACGTGGCATACCCCGCGCGTCTTTGACTCTCCTGGAGGGAGAGTAACCAAGCCCAAGAAGTGGGTACTGGTACAAGGTATATACATATCCATATGCTCTGTCAAGAAACCCGAACAATATTGTAAGGGGATATCTATCCCATACCTCATCCCAAGAAAGTGAGTAGCCAACAGTCCTAGAAGTAAACACCATCGATACCCATCATCGCACACGTCTGCCCCGAACTGCAAGTCAAGGGGCTCAAATCACTGCACCTTGATACTATCCGCTTTGGGTGGCACTGAATCTCCCTCACGGTTTTAGGTCGTGTCACAAGGACGCGTCTCAGTGGGGAAAGCGCCCCCTCATACTTGAGAGTTCTGGGGAAATTCGAACCACACCTCGTCACTACCCCATAGTCGAGAGGTCTCCTCAAAGTCAAGGTCATCCCCACACTAACCCATACAACCAAGGGTCCCGCTCCGGTAGTCATGGAGAAAAGTCACCGACTAGCCTCATAAGAAGGCCTGAGTCTGAAATGCCAACGGGTGACCCACCGCCCAGCCCTGCTGGAGGGTAAACCCTAATACATCATCAGTCGACCCACTGCCCAGCCCTGCTGAAGGGTAAACCCTGAACAAGTCGACAGGTGACCCACTGCCCAATCTCTACTGGAGGGTAGACCTGGAAGAAGTCGACAGGTGACCCACTGCCCAGTCTCTGCTGGAGGGTAGACCTGGAATAAGTTGACAGGCGACCCACTGCCCAGTCTCTGTTGGAGGGTAAACCCAGAACAAGACGACGGGCGACCCACTGCCCAACCCTGCTAGAGGGTAGACCCTCAAGAGTCATCGGGTGACCCACTGCCTAGTCTCTGCTGGAGGGTAAACCCTAAGAGGTCATCGGGTGACCCACTGCCCAGTCTCTGCTGGAGGGTAAACCCTAGAAGTCAGTGCTCAACCCACTGCCCAGTCTCTACTAGAGGGTAAACTTGAAGAAGTTGATGAAAAACCCACTACCCAGCCTCTGCTGGAGGGTAAAACTAGAATTTCTCTGGTCATCCCTACTGGATGGTACAACACTGGCCAACAGAACTCGGAGTGGGTATCGTGCAACCACCCAACTCCAGAACAAAACCAGGGGAAACCACTCAACCCTGCTGGTCTAAACCATCATGAACAGGAGGACCCTCTATGTGGCGAGAGGTAGAAGGTACGTAAAGTAGAACATGACACGCACATGGGTCCCACACGACATGTGGTCCTAGGTCAACCCCAACCGGGTGCACAAGTGCCCTTGGGTATAAACCACAACGTGTACCTCCAGTCATTCCCGTATACTCCAAAATTATACCACGTTTCCAGCCCAGAGGCTAACATGCACACAGCACCCAACGTCAACGCGAAGGCGTAAGCGTAACAATTCCAACTTGCCACCCCATCGACCCAAGCATGGCCAACTACAACTCTTCAAGCATTACTTCACTCACACGGGAGTGCATGCAATCACACACCAAGGGTCCACTACAAACAGTAGAATAACCGCCACCGGAGCACCTTACTTACTTTCGCATTTAAATGAGGTCTCAAAAAAGACTTCTCACATCCAAACGGATCACACCGTTGTAATCCTCACAGAAAAACACGCGAGATATACTGTTTAATCGCCTGAAACGGTCAACCGGTGAATATTGTACTATTCACTATAGCCAGCCCATGTGGGGCCCACCCCAAGATCCCGAAACTGAACAAACGGATCACACCACTGCGATCCCCTTAGAAAAACACACGGTATTGACTACTCAATTGCCCAAAATGGACACCCGGTGAAAAATGTACTATTCACCGTAGTCAGGTTGGGTGGGAGCCACACCACGATCCTGAAAAAGGTCGGGCGAACTGCGCCATCATGATGCTCTCGGAAAAACACGTCAAATTGACTGCTTACTTGCGTGGAACGGATGTCCAGAGAAAAAGATGCATTTTGTTGTACCACACACGAGCGGTGCTACATGGGACCTGCATCCCAGCCCCGAAGCACAACGAACGGATCGCACCGCTGTGATCCTCTCGAGAAAGTACACAAGATTTACTATTCACATGTCCAAAACGGATACCCGGTGATAAAGCTGGAAATCACCGCCAACTCCCAAAACGGCCCTCATGGGGCCTGCACCAGTGTGCGGAATTAAAGCGAACAGACTGCTCCAATGCAATTCCCTCGGAAAAAACACCCAAAATTGACTGCTCACACGCCCCGAATGGATGCCCGATGAAAAAGTTACAAAACGCTGTTCACAGCTTGACAGACGTCCCATGGGGCCCACACCTCAACTTCGGTTTCGACGCCCGAAACCACACTGGAAAACTCCGCCTCGGCACCAGGGTCCCAACACCGCTGATGGTTCTCAAATCGGACATCGGATGCGTCTGCGCCGCTCAAAACACGAACCCCCGGAAAAACATCAAACTACTTAAAGGTGTGTCACGCCTCCGAGGCCCCTCATTTCGGGATTTAAAAATTCCCAAACCCATCTCAAAATGCTCGTCTCGATGCCAGGAAGGCACTGGCGCAGACATCATGCAAATCGGACTCCCGTAATGAAAATTACGGGCGTCCGAATAGGGGGAATGAATCCCCATGGGCTGAATCGGCCTAGACCGGCCGGTCCGCCCGGTGCTGGCTCACGGTCCACTTGCAAACCAGCCACGAGGGCCGGTCGTTCTTGCCGCTTGAAGACCCACCTGGCATAGGTCTTTGTTTCCCCCACGGGGTCGCGGCGCGCAACCCCAGTCCTCCGAGTCAACCGGCCGGTCCTCCCGCTACGCGCCGCCGCAACTGAGGACCTCTCCACCGTGCTGAAGACTGCCGCCACCCGGCCTTAGCCCACGCCGCCTGCGCCTTAGCCCGCTCTGCTGTCCGAGAGCCCCCTCGCCGCCTCCTGAGGATGCCGCGCCGTCGCTCGAACCCACCGGAAACCAAAAACCCGCAAACTTCGACGAACGATCGCGGCCTCCTCTGAACTCGGATTTCAATTCCGAAAGATGCGTTCGAAAGATAATAAAATATAATACGCATTAATGGGGTTTTTTAGAAGATTAAACAACAATTTTACACATGCTGATTGGTTCAAAGGAGGTGCGGAAATTAAAAACGCAATACGCACAATCCTGCCTCTTGGGCGAAGCCCAACGGTTCGCGACGATCCGCCGGAGCCGTCACCGCCTTGAAGAGGAGAGGATGGAGGAGGAGGGATTATTGAGGGGATATCCTCGGTTGAGCTCCTTCCACCAGGAAATCAAAGGAGATGGAGGGGTGGATTAGGTTTAAATAAGGAGAAATTAATTAAAAACTTAATTAATTTAAAACTCCAAATTAAGCCGCATCTGAAACGCTCAACGGGGTCGAGGTTAAGCCTCCTCTAGGGTAAAAATCACCTCCCGAGCACAACGGCAGTCTCATAATTTTAATCTGAGGCCCCGTTCAAAAGTTATTAAACTCAACGCCCGAGGCCACCAAATTACGAAAATGCCTCTGGCGGCATTTTTCACAGAAGACCCACGCCCGTGAAACTTACACCCCTCCTAGGGTAAACGGAATGATCCGAACTCAATGGTGCCCTCAGTTTTCCAATACAAGCCACCGTTTAATAAATACCTGAGTTAAGCCATTAAACTAATAAATTAATTATTTAATTTATCTGTTCCACGCTCCGATAGCGAGCGAGGGGTCCAAACGTCCCGCGCCGACATGTTTTATGTCATTCCTAAGGTAAAAACCCCATTTCGGACCTATTCGTGCACTCAGATCTCTGATCCGAAACTCCGTTTAGGAGTTATCACATTTATTTAGCGTTCCCAGTGTGAACGCACTGAAAATTTAATTCCGGCCACACCGGGGCTCGAAATCGCACGCCGTCGGAAGGCACTACTTTGGAATAACATCAAGAATATTCCAAAGTCTTTTACAGCCAAAAATCGGGTTCTTACACTTTTAATCAACTTCAAAACCATAAGATCATAAAAGAGCATTTTTCCTTTAACATAAAAAACTTTGAGCTCAAAAAATTGTTTATTTACACATGAAATCAATTTTACTACACAATTTTTTCATAAAACACTTTATAGGAAAATATAAATGCAAAATCATAATCATGAGGGTTTCTTAGAAAACATGAGAACCCTTGAAAAAACATTTTCATAAAAACATACCTGTATATCAAAAAGTTCATAATCATTCCTTTAAATAAAAATATCATTAGCTTACCTTATGAAATAAAATGAATTTCATGAAAAATCATTAGAAATCATAGAAAATCATATAGGTAACTTGGGATATCATTTTAATATCACTTTTAAAATCAATATTATAAATGAAATATCCAAACCAATAAATTACAATAATATCTTAGTAGAAGACTATAATCATTTAACTTTGTCCTTTTACCCAATGCATTAGAGAGCTATATTAGCCTCACCTATCATCATGAGCTATATCAGGATCACCCATCATTATAAATAATTTCCAAGAATCCTAACATAATCATAACACATTAAATCTTACATTTTTATAGTCATACTCATAAAAATATAATTTTAAAATCACAATCCAAACATTTTCAAATATTGATAAAGTGGACAAGGATCGATCAGATACCACTGAGAGGGGGGTGAATCAGTGGTATATGGTTTTTAAAAATTCTTTTACTTTTTATTAGACCTCTATGACTCTTCAAAGTCTTGATCCCTCATATTTAACACTCAACATTACCTTTCATGCAATAACAACAAATAAAAAACAACATACAAGGATTTACAAGGTTCATTACAAATACCATATCCTTATCATGTTGGTTAAACCCCCCGACATGGATTCTCAACTAAATCAAAAGGTGATTACAACAGTAATTGGTTGGACCCCCAATTGGAAATTGGTTATACCCCCCCCCCCCCCATTCCAATTAGCCTTCAATAGTTTGTTAGACCCCCCAAGAGAACCTTATTCATAGTGATTGGTTAGACCCCCCAAGAGAACCTTCTTCACAGTGATTGGTTAGACCCCCCAATCAAAAACTTCAGAAATTGGTTATACCCCCCATTTGAAGCCTTCAACTTTAGATGATTTTATCCACTATATAAATATCAAGTAAATATAATCCTCCAAAATCTTGTTGGATCACACTGATTTGTGTATAATTTCAAGTATCTTTTCACTGATGTTGGACTTGCTCAAATAATATACGATCACTGTATAAAATCATTTTCCTCAGTGCAACACTGCTCAGGAAAGAATTATTTCTTCTTATAAAGACTCAAACTCACTAAACACTGAAAAATAGGATACAAAAGTCTTCTAAAACACTGATATAAATACTATCTCGGCTTCAATCTCAAATAATTGTACACTGATTATGTAATTTATATTGCATGTTCACTTCTTTAAACTTCATGCATGTATAAAATAAAATGCATGATCATCCTACTTTTTGCAATAACATGCATTAAAATTCTCCTCACTTTTCTTCTTTGTTTATTTCCACACACATAGTGTGCACACACACTATCCAATGTTTATTTATTTTGAGTGCAATGTATATGTGTCATGCATGTGAATCCATATATATAACAACCATGCTCTTTATTTCACACATAAACATAATTTATTACATAAAATATTCACTTTATGCAACATATAATATCGAGAGGCCTGGTGTATTTGGGGATTAGGAACATTATATAACAACTTAAAACATGAAATACACATCTTTATTGAAAACTTCTTTTACATGACCACACACATTCCTTCGTACTTAGCATTGAACGGGATAACCTGAGGACATGCATAAGAAAAGGGTGAGATATAAATCCCAGTAAGGGAGTAAACAAGGCATAACATGAAGAATATAGTACATGTTATCCAATAGGAATATAAATAGATCATAATAGAAACATGAACATAAAGTCATGATATAGCATGATTATCATAACATGGAAATGTGGCATCAACATTTAACATGATATTAGCATGATCCAAGGATCATTGCACATGGAACATGAGTAAACCCTCATTTAACTTGAATTATAATGAGTAAACCCTCATTTCACTTGATGTTTCATGATACTAATCTTTACCCAATGCATTGGAGCACTATCAGGGTACACCCTTCTTGATCATTTCATTTCATGCATAAGTGTGCCACATAGATCATACAACATGGATTCATTAAACATCATCATTTATTATATGATAAAAGAATTTGGAATTAATACATGAAACTATATAATCAATAATTAAATGTTCATGAAGGTGAATACCATTTATAGAGAAATGGGCATGGTATTCACTACACAATGACTTTGGCTTGGAAAACCGAAGTGTAATTTCGGCAGCATAATAGCGTGAAATAAGAATTCCTAAAAAATGGTTGATGAGAGAGAAAGGGGTATCTCATAATTTGTACATTAAATGTGCATTAAGGGGGTGATATAGATACATTTCCCAACATATGTAATGGAATTTAGATTCATAATATAAAAGAATTGTTTGAATGTAAATGAGGAGAGAGAAATCCCTTACGGAATTTCAGCATGGTAACGGGTGTACATGGGAGGAATTAATGAGAGAGAAATGGGTATCTCATCATTAAAAATAATTAGTTAATTATAGTGGAGGTGATAAATCATACCCCCAACATTTTTAATTGAAAATAAAAGGGTACAACAACATAAAGAAACTTGGAAAAAATGAGAGAGGAAGAAATCCCTTACTTGGAAGTGTGATCCAAAGGCTTGGGAGAGGCTTGAGAGAGGATTATTGGGAGATTGGGGAAACTTGGGAGGATACTAGAGATAGGAGGGCAGAGTAGGGATGTGATACAAGGGTTTTTAGTGAATAGAAGTGGGATCTTGGGTGGGTTTATATAGGAAAAGAGAGGGAATTCTTTATTATTTAGGTTTTGAACATCACACATTAAACTAATCAAAACCACAAACCAAACCATGGTTTTTTTCCATGGTTTTTTCCAAATGGGATTTTAAAACATTATTTTATAATGCCAATGGCCGAAATTCTTAAAATATTAGGATTGATTATGTGGAGGTGAGTCGCACTCTCAAGGAAATCATTTTAAAAGTAAAAATGTTTTATAAGTCTTGGAGGTTCCACTAAGGCACCATAAAATTAATCAAAAAAATCTAAAATCACATTATTTTAAAGTTAAAACATATATTTTCTGAACATACATTTTATAGTATTTTATTACATCACTATTGGTACATTATGATATCATAAGACACATTATATATTTAAATGGTATTTATTTTTTACCCAAAAATTTGATTGTCTCAGAAAATTATGAAAAATACACCGTTGGACAATTTCAACATCCTAATTCCAAAAATAATCTTCATTTTATATTAAAAAATTCTAAATATGTGAATTTTAACTTTTAAAATAAATACCAACATTTATTGAAAATTCATGGGTTTTGACGAAAACAGTTTCAAACCTTAATAAAAATAACAATTGTATTCATAAAAATTATACGATCATTTATATTTAATAAAAAGTAATTTAATAATAATATTATTTTATTAAAATATTATTTAATCCCAAAAATCCATTAATTCATCAAAATAGATTTCTTAATTGAATATTAACTAAAAATACTATTTATGCTTTAAAAAACATTTACAAAGTAACAATAATGAAATGAATGTATATTATTTATAAAAAATTAAAGCACGTAATCATAGTGCTAGGTTCTTGTTACATAACCCCTTATAACACCTGCATAAGACCTAAGGTAAGGTGTGCGATGGTGATAGACTCTTGGGGTGGCTCGAATAACATTGCTCGAGTGGTAATCTCTATAAACGTCTAGTTCTCCCGTAGGCAGTTATGTTCATGCTTAACATGTTGAAGCTCGACTTGGGCTTGGTCAAGAGCAAAGCCCAGTGACGCTATCTCCTTTTTGAGCTTCGACAAATGGTCTTCGTATAGAGAAATTCTACTCGATGATGTCATCACTTCCTTTTTCTCAGTAAATTAGATTTGTTAATGCCCTATATTTATACTAATCATGTGATCGCTGTTCAACAGCTATATTAGCAACAGTAACAATTATTAACAGTATTTTACAATCCAAAAACATAAAACTAAGGAAGTGTAAATATTTTATATAACCATTTTACATAATAATACATTTAAATAGATCAATAGGAATTTTTATTAATAGAATTTTGGGTCATTACAATATATGCATGGTTATGTATGAATGAATTCATGTGATGTTTGTCTTATGGAATCCAAAAAAACTGCCCACTTACTTTTAATGAATGCACCACTTGTATCATGAAAGGACTTCTATAATCTTACCAAAAACATTATTTCTCTTATTATTTCATGCTAACCAAAATGAATGTTGGATATTAATGGGTGCAAGTAATTATTCACAAGACACAATGTGAATGTGAATATTGCCTTATGGAAGTCTCAAAATATTCTACCTTCACACACATAAACCAAAATGTATATAGGCTTTACATGAGAAAGACCCTTCTTCATGATATTTAGTGTAAGTTTACACTATTACATGGTTCCTCAAACCCTTCGCGTAAGAATTAATGGGTTATATATTTCTTTTAAAAATATAAGGGAGTATCATGTTGTATTCTAACCCGATTATTTCGTAGAAACCAATTTCATCGTGAATTTATCCGAGTTTGAAAAGCACAAGTCGAACACTGATGATATATCTTCAACCTTCGCATAGAACAGAATCTGTGCAGAACTTCTCTTTCACAAACCAAAGCAATTCATGATGGTTCAACTTCTTCTGGAAGTGAATTTATCTCACACTTAGAATCTTCTCATCGTAGTATGCCTTGGTATTTATAAGCATAAAAAATAAACACAAACATACACACTGCTTCTATTCTGTGACTCTGAGTATCACCTTCATTGAAAAAATCAATCTTCTGGACATCGTAAATCCTCGATTTATTCATCTTAATATTATAAAAATGAAATTTCATCAAGATTTATATCACTAAGGAATCATAAGAATACTCTAATGATGATCATAAGCTCAGTTAAATCTCTCAAACAACATTTCATGGTGATCTCTAGATTCACAAATCTCCTCTAATGGATCAAGGAAGAAAACAATAAGGTTGAAGAGATCAGACATCCCAGATTTATTAGATTCTCAAATTGAGAAGTGGATATTCTTTATGAGCTATAGTAACCTATCCCACATCGAAAACATTTTCTATTTTTCTCTCCTTTATATTACAACATGTGGCTTCAACCATCCATAATTGGTTACTGAGATGCACTGGCACCACCCCATGCCTGCACCCTCATTTGCTATTGTGTCATCCTACATGGTGGCTCAACACTGCCTCAAATCCCCCATGCAGGCGTGCACCTCCTATCACCATGTAACCTACTTATTTGGCATGGGCAGGCTCCCTTATCTATGGTTGACCCTCTAGGGTCCCACATAAGGCTAGGGTTGATCTAGTTAGGGATTTTGGGTTGGAAATTTTTTTTATTAATAACCAAATTGAATACTTAGAAAAATTATAAGTAATATAATTAAATATAAATACCTTTATTAATTAAATTCCAAGCCAAAACCCATAAATACTCTTCAAACATACTTACACATTAACAATATCCTTTTTCATGAAAATCACACTTCTTCATGAAATAATAAATTCATATTTCATGGAATGATCTTAAACTATTTTAAAAAATGTGTATTATTTGCACAAGTATTTGTACTTATGAAAATATCTACAATCGTCACATTTAAAACCTCACCAAACACTTATTGACAACAAATTAAATTCATTGGACACTTTAATCTCCCCCTTTATATTTTTTGTCAATACTCAAATGATGTCAATATGTTTAATTTTATTTATCCCCCTTATTGGAAATGAATACAAAGATGAATTTAGGAGTTAAATCTTCAAGAAACTTCTTCTCCACTTCAATTTTTTAGCATAAGGAAGCCTCACTCAAAAAAATCAATGATATTTCAGTTAATCAACTCTAATTCTGCATGATCAAGCCTGGTGTAGAAAATAAGAGAGATGTAACTTAATCATCAAAGCTATTCAAATCCTATAATGTGATACCATTATCAAACTTGTTTCAACAATTTCATCACAAAGAAAAATTTAAACAATATTTCTAAGATATTTCCTGCACACATATAAACAAACTAATCAGAAAGTTCGAGTACAAAAATAAATAGATTCCCCTTTTAAATTTAGATTAAAATTTTGAGAGAGATCTTAATTTTCACCAAATTGTGAATATTTGATTGCTTTAAATCATCTATGACCCCCCTCAAGGGATAAATCCATCTCCTTCAATTCATTTCATATTAGAACAAAAGAATTTATATAAGGTAATAAGGAGGAACCTGTTTATTATTTAGAAATAGCACCCAGGATGAGAGTTTCCTCTCAACATTGCTTTTTCCTTCTTCCTTTTAAACTCAGATTTGGAAGAGTTATCATTCGTCTCTTGTAATGTTATAAGTATCGTGAAATATTTTGTGCCATGCCCAATTTTTTCACACCTTTCACATGTCATAATTTTTAATTCATCATTTATAGATGACTCCTCGACATCATTAAATTATTTATATGTCACCACTTGATTTTATTTTTCTTTAACAAGCTTCTAATATTTTTCAAATTGTTTTAGCTTCTCACACAATTTACTGGTGATTATAGCTTTCTTTATTGTCGACTTATCTTATCATATTCATTATAAGGAATATCACTTGATAGAAAAACTATGAATTTCTCATCTTTGTGACCTTCTTGAACACATATACCATAGACTTCATTCAAGTATTAATATAAGTTATGAATTTATAGTTTAGATGAATCCTTGATCATAGGATACTCTTTATAATAATCTGATCTCATCTTCTCAGCATTGTTCCCCCTTGATTCATGCCTCCTCTATAGTAGTGACATGGTATACCAGCATGAATAAGCTTTATGACCAAACACTCCAAAACACCAATAGTATCCTTTGAACCTTGATCTTATTGATCTTATAGATTGATAGAAATTTAGCTTTGAAGATTGTAGTTATTTTTTTTCATAGGGTATGGATGTATCTACTTAGGAGAAAATATTCTGGATGAATTAGTTCACTCTTCCTTTGTGAAAAATATTTTCTCATTTGTTCTTTTGGGAAAATTTCATTCAGTCTTATCTTTCAGACCTTCATTGTTATAAATACCAAATGTATACTGAGATTCATTCGGTTTAGAATCAACACTTTTCTCTGAACCCTTCTTCTCAGTAGCTTTAGAAGATTCACCCTTAATCTCAACCTCTTTGGGGAAGTCTTATTTCATCTTCTTCAACTCACTTTGAGCTAAAAGGCATATATATTGTGTCTCAGACAATTCTTCCTCTTTCTCAACAATCCTTTCTTCAATATATTTCACCATTTTCTAAAATTTAGCTAATTTCAAATGATTTTGATTATTCTATTCAACAAATTTTGATTCTTCCTTGTCAAGTTCTTTCTTTCCAACAATTTTTAGTTTTCCTTCTAGCTTATAAATATTTATCTTATTTGTTATTATTTTATTAACATGAATCTCCTATTTCTTGACACATTATTTATTCTCAAATGAGATCTTATAAATTTATTTATTCAGTTTTTTCTTTTCCTTATTAATTTTCATATTGACCACAAGAGTAGCTTCTAGATTCTCTTTTAACATCTATTCTAAATCTGTTATCTCATCACCTTCATCTCCTTCAAATGAGTCTATAGATATCCTAGATTTACCCATAAATCACATTTGATTCTTAGAATATCTACCATCTTTTGAATCACTACTTGATGATGTAAATTTATCCATTTCTCTACTCATCATACTTCTCTTCTTAGAAGTAAACATTTTCTTATAATTCTTCCACTTCCTTTTTTTATACTTCTTTTCTTCTTCTTTTGATTCAGTGTCATCAGCCTTATTCTTTGGACAATTACTAGAAAAATGACCACTGATGTGAAAATTATAGAACTTTAGTGGTTGTTTGCTATTTCCTTTCCAACTCTCAATTTTTGAACATTCTTGTAAACAAGGACATCATTTGACTGAAGTCCAATTTAGCTTCTTCAACATCAAAATCTATTGATTTTGGTTCTTCCTTGATTTTAGTTTTACCTTTTATCATGGATTCAAAATCCATTTCATCTCTTTCCTTTCACTTCAATGTTTTCACTTTTCTCATTTTATAAGATATGAGAGTATTATGAAGTCTATCCAATGATATATTTTATCTATCTTCCAATGCTGAAATATTTGGGTTAAATCTATTTGGGAAATTTCTCATAATCTTCTTCACAATATTGGATCATCCAGATTCCTTCCAAAACCTCTAATATTTCTAACAATTTCATTTACTCTTGTAAATTAGTCATCAATACTTTCATCATAATTAATTTTCATATCTTATAATTTACTTCTATAGATTTGAAATATGGATTATCTGACTTTAATATTTCCTTTATAACTGCTTCTCAGTTTATCCTAGATCTCCTTGGTAGTTTGGAGACCCATCACTTTAGTGTAAAATTTTTCTGATAAAGCTATCAAGATTTCATTTTGAGCCTTTCCATTAACTTATATATTTCTCTTTTCAGCTTAAGTCATAGAAACATCTTCATTAATAGGAGGGAATCTCACTATTGCAGCATCTATCACTTCTAGGACAAGATATAGAAGGTAAGGAAGCATCCAATTCCTCTAACTGTTATAGTTCATGCTATCAAAAGTAGAAATTCCTCATCTATTCACTGATTTCAAATCCTCCATTTCTCATAAATTTTTCTAGATCTACAGATGGTACATTGCACTCTGATACTAATTAAAGTGTCCAAGGATTGGTCAGATGCCACCGAGAGGGGGGTGAATCAGTGTTATATGGTTTTTAAAAATTATTTTACTTTTTATTCAACCTCTATGACTAATTAAAGTATCGATCCCTTATCTTTAACACTAAACCTCACTATATAAGAAATAACAACAAAGAAAACCCAGCACATAGGTATTTACAAGGTTGATACAAAGACTTGCTCCTTGTCATGTTGGTTAGACCCCCCAACATGGATTTTCCACTAAATCAAAAGTTAATTGAAATAGTAATTCATTAGAGCCCCTAATTACAAATTGGTTATAAATCACAATTCCAATATTCCTTCAAAAGTTGGTTAGAACCCCTAACTGCACCTTCTTCACAGTGATTGGTTAGACCCCCAATCACAAACTTTAGCAACTATATAGAACCACCAACTACAACCTACAAATTCAGATGATTTGATCCACTATAGAAAGATAAAATGAATATCCCCCCCACAATATTGTTGGATCACACTAACTTGTGTACAATTTCAAGTATATTTGCACTAATTTTGGAGTTTCTCAAATAAAATCTTATCACTATATAAAATCATCTGCCTCAGTACAACACTGCTCAGGAAATAATTCTTTCTTCTGTTGAAGACTTGACCTTACTAAACACTAAAAAATCATATACAAAAATCTTCTAAAATACTGATAGAAATATGTCCCAATTTCAACTATGCACTAATTATGTAATATGTATTTCATGTTCTCTTATTAAAACTTCATGCATGTAAAAAATATAATGCATGATCATATTACTTTGTGCAATAACACACATGCACAAGCTCCTCACTTTTTTTATTTGTTTCTTTCCACACACATAGTGTACACAAACACACTATCCAATGTTTATTTAGTTTGAGTGAAATGTATGTGTGTCATGCATGTGAATACACATATTCATGGTAATGCATAAATGCATGCATGTGATGTTTATCTTATGGAATCCTAACACAATTCCCACTTATTATTAATGCATGAACCACCTATATCATGCAAATAAGACTTCAAGAACACCAAAAACATTGTTCCTCTTCTTCTTTCATGCTAACCAGAATAAGTGTTGGTTGTTAATACATGCAAGTAATTCTTTACAAGACACAATTTGAATGTGAATATTTCCTTAAGAAAGTCTCAAAATCTTCTACCTTCATGAACAAAAACCAAAATATATATAATCTTGACATGCGTAAGACCCTTCTTCATGAGATACAGTGTTAGTATACACTATTACGTGGTTCCTCAAACATTTCATGCAATAATGCATGGGTTCTTTGTTTCTTTTCACAATAAATGGGAGTAACATGTTTTATTCTAACCTTTTTTCTTCGTGAAAACAAATTTCATCATGAAGCTATACGAGTGTACAGATCATAAGTTGAACACTCACAGGTTCTCTTCAACCTTCTCACAAAATAGAATCTATGTAAAACTTCTCTTTCAGAAACCAGAGCACTTCATAGTGGTGCAACTTCTTCTGGAATTGAAGTTCTCTCACACTCGACATCTTCTCAAGGGAGTAGTCCTAGGTATTTATAGGCAGTGAACAATTTACTCGAACGTACACATTGTTTCTATTCTGCAACTTCAAGTATCACTGTCATTGGAAAATCAATTTTTTTCGCATCATAAAGCCTTAGTTTTTTCATATTAATATTATGAAAATGAACTTGCATCATGATTTTGATCACTAAGGAATTATAAAAATAAGAAAATGGGGATAAAAAGATTAGTTCGATCTATTGGACAACATTTCATGGTGATCTCTCGATGCAAAGATATCCTCTAATGGATCAAGGAAGAATATAATGCGGTTGACGAGTTCGAACAGCCCAGATTTATCAGATTATTGAATTAGACGGAGGGTATTATTTCAGAGGTACAGTAACCTATCCCACATCGAAACCACTTTCCTTTTTTCTCTCCTTTATATTATAACTCATGACTTCGACCATCCAAAATTGGTTACCAAGATGCACTGGCTCCGCCTAGTGCATGCTCCCCCGTCCACTACCATGCCACACTACACGGTGGATCCACACTGCCTTTATGCCCCTATGCGGGGGAATACCTCCTCCCACCATGCCGCCTACTGATTTGTCTTGGGCAGGCTCCCTCATCCATGTTTGACCCTCCAAGGTCCCACATAAGGCTAGGGTTGAGCTAGCTGGGGCTTGTGGGTGGACTAGTTTTTGATTAAGAACCAAATTGAACACATAGAAAAAATCTATGTAATATAATGAAATATAAATACCTTCATGAATTAAATGTTAATCCAAACCACTCAAATACTCTTCAACCATACTTACATGTTAACAATCTTCTTTTTCATGTCAATTCCACTTATTCATGTAATAAGAAATTAGTATTTCATGGAATCATCTTAAACTGTTGTAAAAATGTGCATTATTTGCACAACTCTTTGAACATAAGAATATCTCTACAATCATCACATTTAAAACCTCACAAAGCACTCATTGACAACAAATTAAATTCATTGGACACTTAAAATGATATATTTTTTCCCCTTTAAAATCCAACTTTCAAAATTAAAACACCCAAAGCAAAGGGAAGGAGATTTTTTCTTTGAATAAAAAATTGAATATTATAAAGGAATAAAAACTTTAAATAATGGTTATGGTGGTGATAAAATTTATTGATTTCATAAACATTAAAGTAGAACATTTTTTACTTTTGTAAAGAAAGTTAACATTTAGTATAAAATACATAAAATATTCCTTTTGAAAACATTTGAAAGAAATTAAAAAGAGGCATAAAATGGCCTTAATAATTAATTTATACCCATATAGATACATTCATTAAAATTATTTTTAATAATATGGACATGGATGAAAAATATTTACAAAATAAATCTTTAAAACATTTAAAACAAGGTTTTAATGTAAAGTGACTCTTACCTTAAGTATGACTTGTCGCATGAATTCTTTATCTCATGTATAATAAAATTTAATCAATTATTTAATTTCTTAATAACCTTTTTAGGTTTAATCCCTTATCCTTAAACCATTTATTTCATTTATTTCAATTACATATTTAATTACTTAATTGGTTAATTCTATATTGGGTGTTTTGATGATGTTCAATCCATAACTTCAAAATGATTTTGGTATATTGAATTTGGTTAAAGTGGTAATTATTACATTATATTGAGAATAATAATCAGGACATAATTATTATATTTACACATGAATTATACTTTTAAAACCATCCATTTATAGTGTTCTGAAAAATGAATTACCACTACTACAAAAACAGGCTTTATTAGCGCTCAAAATGGGCTTTAACAGCGCTAAAAAGGTTATTTAAAGATCAGCACTGATAAGGAGGGTCCCCTTTATCTTTGCTAAAAATCATTGATAAAGGTATCCCTTATCAGTGCTAAAAAATTCTGATAAAGATATCCTTTATCAGTGCTAAAAACACACTGATAAAGGGAGCCTTTATCATCGCTAAAAAAGCGCTGATAAAGGGCTCCTTTATCAGTGCTAAAAAGAACTGATAAAGGGATCGTTTATCGTCACTAAAAAAGCACTAATAAATTATTTCCCTACTGTAACATAAAATTCTATAGCTGCACACCCAAACAAGACCTTCAAAAAATTAGCATATCAACAAGTATACCCATACAAAATTAACACATAATTTATAAGGTAATTACAGCATGTATACACATACAAGAAGTATAACCATACAAAAAGTATACCCCTACACCATTAACACATAATTCATAAGTTAATAAAATACATAAAGAATTCAATTCATAATTCAGGGGGTTGGGGGTTGTTCAGGGGTTTAGGGTGGTTGTCCAAGGGGGTAGGGGGTGTCCACGAGGTGGGGTGTCTGGGGGGATGGGGGTGTCCAGGGGGTGGGGGTTTTACAAGGTGGGGGGGTATCCATGGTGGTTTCCAGGGGTTTGGGGTGGTGTCTAGGGGGTTGGGGGGTTTTCCAGGGCTGGGGGTGTCTAGGGGGTGGGGGGTGTCAAGGAGGTGGGGTGGTGTCCAGGGGGGTGGGGTAGTCCAGGAAGTTGGGGGGCTGTCGAAGGGGGTGGGGTGGTGTCCAGGGGGTGGGTGGGTTTCCATGGGGGTGGGGGTGTCCAAGCGGGTGGGGGATGTCTAGGGTGGTGGGGTAGTGGGGCTATCCATGGTGGTGTCCAGGGGTTGGGGGTGTCTAGGGGGTTGGGGGGATCTCCAGGGGTGGGGGTGTCCAGGGGGTGGGGGTGTCCAGGGGTGGGGTGGTGTTCAAGGGGGTGGGGAAAGTCCAGGAGGTTGGGGGGTTGTCCAAGGGGGGTGGGGTGGTGTCTAGGGGGTGGGTTGGCTGTCCATGGGGGTGGGGGTGTCCAGGGGGTGGGGTGTCTAGGTGGTGGGGTGGTGTTTAGGAGGGGTGGGGGTGAATCCAGGGGGTTAGGGGTGTCGAGGGGGGTGTCCAGGGGGTGGGGGTGGTGTCCAGGGGGTGGGGTGGTGTCTAGGGGGTTGGGGGGCTTTCCAGGGGTGGGGGTGTCAAGGGGGTGGGGGTGTTCAGGGGGTGGGGTGGTGTTCAGGGGGGTGGGGTGGTGTCCAAGGGGTGGGGTGGTGTCCAAGGGGTGGGGGTGGTTGTCCATGGGGGTGGGGGTGTCCAGGGGGTGGGGGTGTCCAGGTGGTGGGTGGTATCTAGGAGGGGTGGGGCATCCAGGGGGTGGGGGTGTCTAGGGGGTGGGGGCGTCCAGGGTGTTGGGGGTGTCCAGGGTGGTGGGGGGATGTCCATGGGGGTGTCCAGGGGGTGGGGTGGTGTCCAGGGGGTGGTTGGTTTCCAGGGGGTTGGGGGGCTTTCCAGGGGGTGGGTGGGGGTGTCTAGGGGGTGGGGGTGTCATGGGGGTGGGGGTTTCCAGGGGGTGGGTGGTGTCCATGGGGGTGGGGCGGTTCAGGGGAGTGGGAGGCTGTCCAAGGGGGGGCGGGGTGGTGTCCAGGGGGTGGGGGGTGGTTGTCCATGGGGTTGGGGTGTCCAGGCGGTGGGGGTGTCCAGGTGGTGGGGTGGTGTCTAGGAGGGGTGGGGGTCGTCCAGGGGGTGGAGGGCCATCCAGGGGGTTGGGGTGTACAGGGGGTGGGAGGATATCTAGGGTGGTGAGGGGGATATCCATGGGGGTGTTCAGGGGGTGTTCGTTTTTCTGTACATCAATCCAAATGCGTTTGGTTGGTTTTCTGTACGCCAGTTGTTGTTTTCACTTAAAATTCTAACCATTTTAAACAAAAGAGAGACACTTTGAGTGATACCTGCCACACCATGCCTCGAATTGAGGCGGGGTTCACTCATACACATCACACATGACCCATGGATTGTTCTCCTAAAGTATCAACACAATATGAATGAATGTGTTTGGCCGTTTTTTCCATACGTCAGTTGTTGTTTTCACTTAAAATTATGTCCATGTTAAACAAAAGAGAGACACTTTGAGTGATACCGGCCACACCGTACCTCGTATTGAGGAGGGGTTGACTCTTACACAATAAAAATGACCCATGGATCGTTCTCCTAAAGTATAAACACAATCTGAAGGCATTTGGTTGGTTTTCTGTATGTCAGTTTTTGTTTTCACTTAAAATTCTATCCATTTTAAACAAAAGAGAGACACTTTGAGTGATACTGAACACATTGTGCCTCGTATTGAGGCTATTTTGACTCTTACACGTCAAAAATGACCCATGTATTGTTCTCCTAATGTATCAACACAATCTGAATCTGTTTGTTCAGTTTTCCGTACGTCAGTTGTTGTTTTCACTTAAAATTCTGTCCATTTTAAACAAAAGAGAGACACTTTGAGTGATACCGGTGAAAACATGCCTTTGATTGAGGCATGGCTTACTCATACATGTCAAAAATAACCCATGGATCGTTCTCCTAAAAGTATCAACATAATCTGAATGTTTTTGGTCAGTTTCTCGTACGTTAGTTGTTGTTTTCACATAAAATTCTGTCCATTTTAAACAAAAGAGAGACACTCTGAGTGATACCGGTCACACCATGCCTCTTATTGAGGTTATTTTGACTCTTACACATCACACATGACCCAGGGATCATTCTACTAAAGTATAAATGTAATCCAAATGCATTTGATCAGTTTTCTATACGTTAGTTGTTGTTTTCACCTAGCATTATGTCCGTTTTAAACAAAAGAGAGACACTTTGAGTGATACCGGCCACATCGTGCCTTGGATTGAGGTAGGGTTTACTCTTAAACATCAAAAATGACCCATGGATCATTATCCTAAAGTATGAACACAATCCGAATGTTTTTGGTCAGTTTTTTGTATGTTAGTTGTTGTTTTCACTTAAAATTTTCTCCATTTTAAACAAAAGAGAGACACTTTGAGTGATATCAGCCAAAACATGCCTCAAATTGAGGAAGGTTTGACTCATACATGTCACACATGACCCATTTATCATTCTCCTAAAATATCAACACAATACAAAAGTGTTTGGTTGGTTTTCCATACGTCAGTTGTTGTTTTCACTTAAACTTTTGTCCATTTTAAACAAAAGATAGACACTTTGAGTGATACCAACCACATCGTACCTCAGATTGAGGCGGGGTTGATTCTTACATGTCACAAATGAATCAAGGATCATTATAAAAAATTATAAACACAATACTAATACGTTTGGTTATTTTTCCGTACGTCAGTTGTTGTTTTCACTTAAAATTTTGTCCATTTTTAACAAAAGAGAGACACTTTGAGTGATACCAGACACACTATGCCTCAGATTGAGTCAAGGTTGACTATTAAATGTCACAAATTACCCATGGATATTTATCCTAAATTATCAACACAATCTGAATGCTTTTGGTCAGTTTTACGTACGTTAGTTGTTGTTTTCACTTAAAATTATGTCCATTTTAAACAAAAGAGAGACACTTTGAGTGATACCATCCACACCATGCCTCATATTGAGACAGGGTTCACTCATACACATTAAAAATGACCCATGTATCGTTATCCTAAAGTATCAACAGAATCTGAATGCGTTTGGTCAGTTTTTTGTACGTCAGTTGTTGTTTTCACTTAAAATTATATCCATTTTAAACAAAAGAGAGACACTTTGAGTGATACCGGCCACACCATGCCTCGTATTGAGGCGAGGTTTAATCTTAAATGTCAAAAATGACCCATGGATCATTATTCTAAAGTATCAACACAATCTGAATGCATTTGGTTGGTTTTTCATATGTCAGTTGTTGTTTTCACTTAAAATTCTTTCCATTTTAAACAAAAGAGAGACACTTTGAGTGATACCGGCCACACTGTGCCTCAAATTGAGGAGGGGTTGACTCATACAAGTCACACATGACCCATGTATCATTATTATAAAGTATAAACACAATCTGAAGGTGTTTGGTTGGATATGAAGGTATTTTTTATATTTTACCGTTTTTTCTTATCCAAAGCCCAAAGAAAAGTGGTTCATCTTTATTGCATGTTGCTGGTGCATTTCATCTGTTAAAATATAAAAATGACTCATTGGAGAAATAATGTTTTATTTAATAACAATTACAATTTTCCTACGAACATTTACATATAATAATGTTTCATCTTTTGATCTCCTTAACCCCTCTCAAAAATGGTCGCCAATTATACACATCCCCAAGTTAGATCTTCATTCTATTTGTGTACAATCTTCCATCAGGTATGCGGCCCACTCATTTATGAACAAATCTATATCGTCTTGTGAATATGTGTCTTTTCAACAGTCATAGTAGTATTTCAAGATATATAAATAAATAATTAATATATAATTTAAATGAAATAGTAGATGTTTTTGAAAATACCACTTTAGGGATGCTAGTTTGTTGATGTAAAACAATCTCTCTTGTAAATTTATAAACATAATAACTACAATCATCATCGTTTGTTTGTTTTGGACACTCTAAAAACTTTTATCATTAGGATAATAAGTAACTTGTTTTGATATGTGTTTGGATAGTGAAAAATTATTATATATACCTTGATATTTTTTCAGATGTAGTACTTGCTCGCCTCCTTATGCTTAGCCCCTGTCCTCATTCCTTTTTTATACGATATTGATACACTGCCCTATCATAACATAATCCTCAGTAAAAGATAATATAAATTATATTACTTGATGTTTAGACCTAAAACGTAGGATGTAGTGTCTTACAGATTCACAAACTCCATCATGTGTGGTCGGTTTGTTGGATATCCTTGCATTGAATCCAGAAAATAAATATTTGGAGTATCCAAGTTCACTGCAATTAGCATCCAATGTTTCCTAAAAACACAAAAAGTAATAAGTAATAAAATAAGTGAAAATATAATTGATATGATTTAATCGTAGAGTTTTACCCCTGCATGGTTGGTATTAGGAAGAGTCTTCCATCCATAATCTTGCTTTAAAATTTTTTCAGTAAGCCTTTCACTATTTCATCCTTTTTTGATGGATCTAATTTCATTAGTTGTGTTGATGTGGTATGAGGACTAATGAGTCCAAATTTTGTCTCATGGGAGAATTCCTTCAAATGTTTTTCATATATATTCCTGCCAATAATATAAAATGCATTTAGTCATAATTATCACATTATATCAACTTTTATAAAATCAATTTATGAAAACATACCTCATATATACATTTACAATTGTGACGTCTAGCCAATTGTATTCAAGGACCTCATTTACATTTTCAGCAGAAATGAAATCTTGAATTTCCTCTCCATATATATTCTTTTCAAAAACCACTATATGACTAATACCACTTTTTAGCTTCATATCCACATGAGTCTTTAATGCTAGTAAATGTGGATAGAGAACAGGTGGTGTTATTGTGCTTTCAGTAGCTCTTTGGAATAGGTTGGTCGATCCTTTATATGATTTTGAGCCCACGTTTCTTGTCACCCCCTTCCATTTCTCCATCTATAATAACATTCATTGGTTCAGACCTTTTTTTCATTAATTGTTAAAGGTTTAGCTTGAAAAAAATAGAAATAAATACCTCTTTGTCCACATGTACTCTTACAAGTTGTGACGGTCATGCAATGAATGTACCAATAGCCTTTTCGACCGTATGAATTTCATCATCATCAAGTGGAACAGGTAGTTCTTCATTTCGTTCATTAGCTATAGTAATCATCACTTTCAGATGATCCTTTGGAAGTGGTCTATTATGCAGCTTATCCTCTGGGATGTTGAACACCATAACCCTCGCTACAAGGTGATAGGTGGGTGTTGACAGATATAAATCACAGTCATTATAACCCTATAAAGATCATTAAAGGAAAAGGATATTTGTTTTTCTAATTCACATTTCATGGGAAAAATTAGTAGAATATTGATTACCACGGCTAAGACAGCTCTTTGAGGGGAATGGCTTACCTCAAAGCTGGTGGGGGTGGAGTAGGATCTTCACACGCTGGTTGTTCCTGAGTTGTGTCTTCCCCTACTTCCCACCCATAAAAGTTGCTAGCAACTCTCCCTGCCATTGAAATTGTTCTTCAAGAGTTACTAGTCTTTCGCTCATTTGTTTCATTTCTTCATTTCTATCATCCGTTTGTTTTTTTCTCAAAATATACTCGGGGTGTCACCACAACCCCCACACCTCTGACATGACTGTATTGTTCTGGCCGCTTCAAAGCCGTCGATAATAGTTCTGCATCCACTCTAGGAGTAGATGATTCTTATGACTGTCAGATATAGGAAAATAAGTAATTATTATTATGTAATAGAAATTTAAAATAAAACTTTTTATTGTGTCATACTTACATATATTTCCCACACTTTTTGTGTGTTTTAATCTAATAACTTCCCTTCCTTATTCACACATCCCTCCTTCTATAGCACGTGATATAGGATGGAAGTGTCTTTGGCTTTAGACTCATCAATTTACATATAAATATAGAAATATTATTTGGATTTTATTTCTTGGAACCTAACAATATTACTATAAATTTAAAATACATACCATTTTATTTTCTAGTGAAGTGTACCCCATCCTTGCTTTACGATAGGGGTATGTTGTTTTTGATGCACGTTCTTTATTTTCAGTACTGATTTGTTGTTTCATAAATGAAATATTGAAAATCAAAGTGATTAATACACATGTCCTCAAACAACATATTATCATCCAAAATGTACCTGAAACTTATCATTCCCATGACAACCAATAAATGCATCTCATTCCTCTTGGGATATCAGGTGAGTGTATACAAGGGGTGGGTGTGGGTTTATTTTACCTTTGGAATCATTCAGGTGAAATTTTGTTGGAATAGTGCAAAAACCTCAATGAATCCTTCCTGCAAGACTTAGTATATAATTCTTGTGTGAATCATCTACTATAAATGTACTCTACAAGGGATTGAGAAGAGTAAGACATTGTTTCATTATTTTATTTTCTAGTAAATTAAAGAAATAATATCATAATGTTACCATAATTTCTTCCCAGATCATAGCCTTCAGCCCGGACACAACATGGTGCCATGAATCTATGTCAATCAGCACAC
This sequence comes from Viscum album, assembly GCA_963277665.1. Lineage (NCBI taxonomy): Eukaryota > Viridiplantae > Streptophyta > Magnoliopsida > Santalales > Viscaceae > Viscum > Viscum album. The sequence goes on from OY728164.1 coordinate 156,893,360, forward strand.
ATTTCCGAGTGACAATTCCAATGTAACTACTAAACATATCCTTTTTGGGATTCACATGTTTCCCTCATTCATTCTATCTGACATCAAATTTGATGCCTTTTCTTTTCACCTTAAGAACTTTGGCTAACACCGTCAAACTATGACGCACTTGTGTTTTCTGTGACGTCGGTCCTTCATCCCTGACCATTTCATCAATATCAACATCATCAATATGTTCATTTGAAATGGTAGCAATGGCATGTGCTGATGGTTGTTGAACCTCAACACTAGGAGCAACAACAGGTTCAGAAACTTGTTGTTTCTTTGCACTATGAGCAGTTGTTGCTGCTGCTGCTTCTTGAGAGACTTGTTCATCCTCAAGGTTAGGAGCACCAGAATGTACAGAAGTCATTATCTATAAAAGTGGTTGAACAGTTAATTTATATTAAATAAATTCATTAATGATAAGATAATAACATGAGATAAAAATATCTATATTATAAACAAAATATAACCTGTTTATTGAACTCTCTTTCTTTTTTTCAAAGGCTGAAGGGATTTGACACCTCTATCGATTATTTAAATCCCTTCATTGTGGTCTCCTCTAACAAACAAAATTCCATCTACATTGGGACCACTGTGAAATGATTATGATGTACCACTGAAAGTAACATCCTCAATTGAATTTTCATCGGACCCTTCAGTAGTTTTGGACGATAACAGAACAATCGGCCACTTTCGATTTGCGGGGTCTGGAACATAAAATACTTTTACTACTTGTGATTCCATTATAAATTGTTCATCTTTATATCCTTATTTACTAAAATCAACTTTTACAAAACTCAATTCATCTATTTTAACACCACTATTGTTATCAACCCATTTACATTAAAAAATCGGCAATTGGAATGTTGTATAATAAAACTCACATATTTGTTTGATAATGCCAAATTATGACATATTCGCATAAATTGGATTTATGTCCTTACTACCAGAAACATGCATCGCTTCATCCACAAGTGTAACTCCACTATTTTTCATGGTACTATCTTCATCATGTTCATCTATATAGAATGTATAACCATTAATTACATAACCATTGTAAGATAATACATACACACTTATTCTGGTGGCTATCCATCGAAGTCGTTCTGAAATTGAATTCGTATTTTCATCTAACTCCTTAAAAATATGGTCCTGAAATCATCCTATAAACTGGTGATTATGTGTATTTGATATCCATTTTTCATCCCTTGATAGATTCAACTCCCTAAGAATTTCTTTGTGGGTTTCAATATATGGAGAAACCTCCCAACTATTATGCAAAACATAAAGGTGGGTCTGCTCCCGATCTATAATATTGATTGTCACAACATCTCTTCCAGAAATTACCTCACCCTCAATGCGTCTAGTGTGATGAGATTTCAGGAGACCAATGATTTCCACATCAGATAGGTATTCGGTATAGAATTCAATGGCCTCATCAACAATATATCGCTCCACTATACAACCCTTTGGCCGAATTTGATTTTTGACATACCCTTTCAAAATCTTCATATAACGTTCAACGGGGTACATCCATCTATAGTGAAAAGAACCACAAAGTCGAATCTCTCTCACCAAGTGAACCATCAAATGAACCATCATATCAAAGAATTTTGGCAGGAGGAACATTTCTAATTCACATAATATGATGAAAATTTCTCTTTCCATAGCTGTAAATTTCACCATGTCTAAAACTTTTCTACATATAGCTTTGAAAAAGAAACAGAGTTTGGTTAACGTATGACGAACATTCTTGGGCAAAATTTAACATAAAGCTATAGAAATTAAATCTTGCATCAAAACATGGAAGTCATGTGATTTCAAACTATTTAAATTCAAATCATTAATTGACATAATTTTCTTGATATTTGATGAATACCCCTCTCCCTCACCTTCCCCAAAATCGTACCTAGAACTGCACTCGAAGCCTCTATGAGATCCTATTGCTTGGAACACACCCTTTTCATTTCACACTAGTTCACTAAAAAAAGGGATTTCTATGACACCTTAGCACATAAAAAGGGCCTCAAACACATAATTAAAAGGAACCCATCTACAACACCTATATAGTAACCACTTTAGGAGTCACTGACTTGCCCACATGTTTTTGGATCACCTCTCAAGAACACATATCGATGGGGGAATTGTTCATCTTCCTTACAAGTCCAAATTCATACCAAATATCACTAACATTGGGCTCTACCAACGCCTACCATATACCTAGAAAATAATTGAAAAAATTAGGAAAAATAGTTTCTTGTACCTATTTCTAATAGTACTACAAGAAAAGTATAATGAACATAGATCGTACCTCCAAACACTCCTGGAGCCTCCTGGTAAAAAGACTCTAGTGACTACAACTATCCAAGATTCTAACCACTAACTTCACAATATAGGAGTGGTCTACTTAGGGGTAGTATTAGTACAATCAAACCAAAGTTCCATCCACATCATGCTGCTCCCCGATATCCTCCATCACTTTAGTGTTGTACATACCTCCTTTCTCCAGTTCCTTCCTCTGCCTAGGCTATTTGATGACTGCCTCTCTAACTGTAGCATGAATGTTAATAAAATTCAATGTGATATTTTTATACCCATCACAATCATATTAAATTCCTTTGAGTAATGGGCTATACTTGGGGTACCTATGAATGAAAGTGCCTCCTAAGATGAGACTTTCATCACCACCTACTGTGGGTGGGTGCTGCTAACCCTACATCCCATAAGATCACTACCTTAAAAGATTATGATATGAACTCAAAACATAGGCATAATAATAGAACACTAATATATACATCCAAATCTTAGTATTAAATGTTGAATTCCCCAAAACCACTAGAGTTTGGTCTATGAATTGGACAACATAAATTAATGTATTTAATAAAAAGAGCTAAAATAAAATCCAACCAAAAAAAGGAAAATAATGTGTGACCTACATAGAAGGAGGGGACAGATGTTAATTCACCATTGGTATACACCTCAATCTGTGTATCCCAAACTAATCTCTACCATATCCTAGTCCACCAAGGAATCTTTGAAATTTTCCATCATCTGTATAATACACGACATGTATGGGAAGATCCCTTGTTGGGATGAGTATTACAATACCCAATAAGACACGCCAAAAAACACCATACATAAAGAATCAAGAGTATCCATGTCACTAAACACAGGTATTCCAAACAAGATATGAGACATAATGATAACCAAGGATATCCCAAATATACTCATAAAAGACTCTGAGTCAAAAAAGTTCTCAACCATTTCTAGTTGTAGATCCACTCAGGGTTTCAAGGTAACACTCCTCTGAGAGGAAATGCTACCGAAGCTATAATTCCAAAGACAAAACTCATCCTATAGGTCACACTCATCTGATCTAGCCAAGAAGAGTCACATAGGAAACTGAGAGTGTTCACTCGATATATACACTCCATCAGACAAATACCCCATCATAAATATCATCTCATGATATAAATATAGGGGGTCAATGCCCAAGGATTGATGGGGGGTACTAGAGTCTACTAAAATAATCCTCCAAGATAGGGGATAGAAACTTGTGTAAGTGTTGGTCATGCCAATTCAACAAACCCAACATTGGGAAAACACATTGGAAATAAGGTTTGCTTCAGGCCTCTCGGAGGGATACAAGCTCAAGGTCACTAAGTGACCTATGGTCCATTGCTCAAGATCATATTCCATACTAACCCCCATAAAAGTGAACTGAGACCACTCACTATAGAATAATTATATTGAAAAATGATAGGGTTCATCCGAGATACACGCTCTATTAGACTAATACACCATCTGAAAGATCAGATCTCTATACAAAGAGAGGGGGTTAATTCCTAAGGCTTGTTGGGGGACAATATACCCTACTTGAAACATCCTACAATATAGGGGATCAATGCCCATGTAAGTGTTGGTGATTCCAATTCTACAAATCCAATATAGGGACAACATGAATGAAATGAGGATCACTCTATGTCCCTTGAATTGATACATGTTCCAAGTCACTGAGGGGTATGAGTTCCAATAAATGGGACCTACTTCCATAATAACCCTTGTATAAGTGGACTAAGACAACTCAATAAAGAATAATAGAACTCACCAACACTAACCATATCATTAAGAAGATATAGAGGGGCCAACATCCTTGGATAAGGTCATGAAGCTACATCAATCCCTCGTAGGAATAGACCAAGGGAACACAATCCACTAATACTAGTTCATGGAAGCTCAAAAATCTCACAAAAAACTGAAATAAAAGGAAATAGAGATCAAAACTATCCTCAAAGGAGGACATGATGTGTCCCTAGGGGTATACGGTGTGTCTAAAAAAGACTAGCACTGCCTATGTCTCATTTTCACATGGAGTGATCCATGATTCCAACTATAGAATGTGCAATGACCATTCACCAATTATTCATTGAATCATTGGACAAATGATAATTAAAACGATGAACACATGTAGAGAAGGGAGATAAATGACCAAAAATAAACCTAAAAGGGGAAGTGGGATACTTACCTAGAGTAGATCGCACCTGCAATGGAGGGAGAGAAGAAGTGTCGAGCGGTCAGGGAGCCTTCTGCACTACGTCAGGAGGGGAAGGCGTGACTGCCAGAGGGGGAGGTGCATGGGAGGAGTTTCCAACCATTGAGAAATGGAGGATTAGGGTTCATGGGGAGAAGGGTCTAGCAGGGAGGAGGAGAATTAGGGTTTACATGGAGGAGGATCCGTGGAAGGGGTTCGAGGGGGAGGATAAGGAGTAGGGATAGCAGTGGAGTAGGGCTAGCGGTGGAGGTCCGGAAAAGAGAAGATTAGGGGGAGGGGAGTTTTAACAGGGGTATAGTATCGTGAGAGCTTGAGGGTGTGATAAATAGAGGATACTGTGCACCTGATTTTATAAAATATGGGACTATGGTTTTATCAGCACTAAAAAAGCGCTGATAAAGAAGCCCTTTATCAGCGCTAAAATTTTAGTGCTTATAAAGGGTTCCTTTATCAGTGTCTTTTTAGCACTGATAAAGGGATTATTTATCAGTGCTTTTAATTAGAACTAATAAAGATTCACCTTTATCAGTTCATTTTTCTTAGCGTTGATAAAAGGTGGCGCTTCCCTTGCCCGTTTTTGTAGTAGTGTATGTTACAATAATAGAGACAGTAGGTCATACGTATGCATGAGTAATGATTTCATTTTTAAAATAACATGATAGAAATAAGTTAAGTACCATTTATATTTATATAATGATGATTATATCATAAATATCATATTATCTCTTTAAATACACTTATATATACTATCCATGTGAGGTGGTGATGAAAAACGAATCACATCACTTCGTGGAGGTGGTAATCTGTACATACACACGAATGAAATTATAATCTTTCAATGGATGTATTGATAAGAGAATAGTTGATATATTATATTTAAATAATGATAATTATGTCATGAACATCATATATTTACTTTAAATCCATTATCATAACCTGCCTTGATAGGTAGTGATGGAAAACAAATTACATCAATTTGTGAGGCAACAGTCTGTTGTACACATTGTAATGACCCAAAATTTTGAATAAATATTGTTTCTTAATTTTGTGTGTTATTTTTATATATATATATACTCAACAAAACTATTTCATTGGATAACATGAGTATAATTAAAATGAAACTGTTGGGTTTTGACTGTTATATGACCATTGGTCAATATGACCGCTGGAAACTAAACATTTTGATATTTGTCTCTAAATACAAGTGACCTTGGTTAATTAATATAGAAAGAAGATTTGATGGCCTCACCCAGTAGTCTTGGACCGATCGAAGCCCATCTAATAGAACTTGGGAAGGAGGTAGTACCACTGGGCTTTGCTCTGGACCAAACCCAAGCCAAACTTCATCGTGTGAAGCTAGAACGGGATCGTCTTCGCGAGAAGTTCAAACTGATAGAAATTACTACTCGTGCGATGTTGGTCGAGCCTCCCTCAGATTCTCTCACCTTAGCACACCTTACACTTAGGTCCTATGCTAGTGTGATAAGGGGCTATGTAAGGAGACCATAACTGCCTTGTGTAATCCTTTGTTTTAAATAAAAATTGGGATTTCTTCTTATGAAGTTTATGAATTTTCAAATGTCCGGATAAATATAGTATGCATATTTTTGGTGAATTTTAGAGAAAGGATATTTTAAGAAAAATGTTTATGTAAACCTTAAATAATTAAAAATGTGTAATGATTTTCAAAAAATGGTCTTCTACAATTATGTTCAGTACGAAATTTAGAGTCTAATAAGAACAACTTGAATTTTGATGAATAGTAAATTATGAATAGTGATTTTATGATTAGGATTAGCAATATGACCAAATGGATTAGTAATCTCACTTAAAGAAAGTTTTAAAATAATCTAGGCACCTTGATTAAGTAATGTGATTCAATAAAATGGTTAAATAACGGTTTCATAAATTATTATTCAAGTATTAGTTTTTTCAGGTGAATAGTGTTTTTTAATTAAAAATTAAATTAAAAATATTTAGAAAATTATTTTTATAAAATGGATTTCATTTTTGAACTCAGAGCATCGATATTATGTTAAGGTAATTTTTGGGGTTTTTTCTGAAAAAAATGAATTTTCGGTGAATAGTGTATTTATTTAAAATTAAAATTAAAAATATTTGGAAAATTATTTTTTATAAAATGGAGTTCATTTTTGAAATCAGAGCATTGATATTTGGTTAATGTGAAATTTTGGGATTTTTCTGAGAAAGTTGAATTTTCAGTGAATAGTAAAAATACAGTTTTAGGGTTTCGGTATGTTTAATGACATCATAACTATGTCATGGTGATGTCATGAGATATTTTAAGGGTTGGACGACCTAAGGTGATGGATATTTGTATTGGGGGCCCCATTTGGCCTAACTTAATGGGAAATATCATGGGAGAGCACATGGTTTTGAGAAAAGCACATGTGAGGTGTCTCTTGGCCATTAATGCCTTGTCCCCTCACTTTCCCTATAAATACCAAGCCCTCTTCTCATCCATTCGACTCAAAAACCATCCTCAACGAATTTTTGGTCTCTTTACCTCCCAAGGAGTCCTCCCAAGGTGCCCCAATCCCTCAAGGTCCAAACCTTTGAGTTTTAAGAGTTACATTTTAAGGTAAGGGATCTGATCTCTCTCTTTCTTTTCAAGAAATATATTTTATGTAATTTCTTTTATGCTCCATGTTCTTATGTTAAAAGGTGTTATTATATACTCCTCTTACTTCACTTTTCATTTTAACATAATTAGGGATCCCCTCTTACTCTCATTATTTCGTTTTATGAAGTTTTAAGTGGCGCCGTTAGGCTGCCGAAATTTTTGTAACAGATTCTTTCTCCCTTCTCATTTTTCAAGATCTATTTTCATGTAAAGTATTTCAAGTTACTTTTTATTATGTTGGGGTATGATCTCTAAATTTATCATACTGATATTTTATGATAATATGATGAGAGACCCCATTTTATCTCTTCAATTCAGTATTTTGAAGTTTTAAGTAACGTCGTTAGGCTGCTGAATTTTTAAGTGGTTCTTCACCCTTCTCGTTTTGAAGTTCTACTTTCATGTCAATTATTTCTAGTTCATTTTTTTTATGTTGGAGTATGATATCTATATCTATCATACTGATATTTTATGACCATATTATGAGAGACCCCATTTTATCTCTTCAATTCAGTATTTTGAAGTTTAAGTGGCGTCGTTAGGCTGTTGAATTTTTAAGTGGTCCTTGCACCTTTCTCCCTTTTCAAAGTTCTAATTCCATGTCAAGTCTTGCAAGTTCCTTTTTATTATGTTTTAGTATGATCTCTATATCTATCATACTGATATTTTATGTTCATATGATGATAGACCCTATTTGATCTCATCAATTCATTTTTGGTTGAAGTTTATGTGACGCTGTTAGGCTGCCAAATTTTCATAAGAGAAATCTTATTTTTGACTTTCTTTCATGTTCTTAATTTCATATGGTATATTTTCAAATTTCATTACCATGTTCTTAAATCGCTTATATTATGTCCCTCTACTGTTTTATGGGTCATTTATGAATGTTTGACCCATGTCCCCTCTCTTTTCAATGTTTTCTAAAACCCTGTAACATAGCCGTTATGCTGCAAAATTTTCATCTCAAAATGTCTCTCTTTTTTTATAAATTTATTTGATTTTATTAAGTGAATACTCAAATATCTCTCTTCTATATGGGTATTCACATATATAAAAAAAATCTATTTTAAATTCTGGGATTTACATACATGAAACCCGCTCTCCCCTTCCGTGGGTTTAAAGTGATGTAAAGATCGTGTCTTTAAAGCAGTTTTTATAACATTATGATTATAAAATTAAACCCATTTATTTTATGCTATATGGGTTATTTATGAAATGTTTGATGATTATATATGTGGCTCACATGATAATAAAGGCAAAATTAAGGGTGCGCCCTGATAGCGCTCCAATGCATTGGGTAATGATGTAACCACTAGAGATAACAATTTTCATGATATCTTGGTGAATAACCTTGGTAATTTTCAAATGACACCTTGGGGATGGACTTTGGTGATATGTTCATGATTTTCTATGTTAAATGTTGTATCAACATCTTCAAGTTGTGAAAAATGTTATTTTTATTATGATATGCCTCATGATTTCATTCTCATGCCTTAAAGTTCTTTTCATGACTTTATTGATGTATCTCAAGTTCGTATGTAAAATGTTTCGCTTGTTTCCCTTACTGGGCCTTCTGCTCACCCTTTCTTTTGATGTATGTCCCCAGGTTATGAGATGCAGTAATGAACCTAGTATGAAGTTAAGGAGAATCCTTTCAAGTGTTTAAGAAGAATTTTTTATGTTGTTTTCATGTATTATGTTCCTGGTTTCCAAGACACTAAACCTTAAAGATCCTCAGTTTTGTGTAATGTAATGAAAGTTTATGTTATAAAAAGGCGGGATGCTATAGTTGGTATCAAAGGATGGTTTATTTATTTTTGGAAATTAGGATATGAAAACTTTAGGAAGAATCCTATAGAAAAGTTTATATATAGGAAATCTTCCTGGTATTTTGGTGAGTATTGAGTAATGGGTTTCCAAGAAAATACATCCCTGTCTGGATACGAGCAGGTAGAGTTGGCTCTGGCACAGATGTACATAGGGTTAAAACCCGAAAACACTGCTTTGAGCTAGACTCGAATGGGAACTGGTACACGACAATGGGCCTTGCTGCACTCTTGGTTACGACACTCCCGTGGGATATGCTTTGGTAAAATTCATAAGCTTAGTATGAACCATTATTAAAGGAACAAGGATAAAACAAAATAAAGATTCACATAAGAATATATGATCATGGATAACCTAGTTTGGAACCTAGGGGATCACAAGTTAGGATATACTTTTATTCTACATGTTTATCCTTTTATGCTTAAAGTTTCCTTTTCATGATTATTAGCTAAGTATTTAATCCCCTAATTATAGTTTCTTTTCTTAGTTAATGGAGGGAAATGTAAGAACATGTCCCAAAAACCAATGTGATAGGAAATGTGATGATTGCCGAATTAATATGACAGAGATGATTAGGGGATTAAAGGATGATTATTATTTTGGAAGACGTTCACTATTTTGGGGACCCTATATGATCGAGGTAAATAGATTACTACAGTATTTTCATTGAGGAGTAAGGTTGAATTATATTTTTATTAATTGATGGATTTAAGGTGAACTTATGGTAATATAGGTTACTTATGGAAATGATTGACCTATCTTGGGGAAAATATGTTTAGGTTGTCTACTTTTGTTTTAAGATGTTAGGAGTGGTTGATGTTTTTTGAAGATGAACGATAAAGTTTATCTTAGAAGACTATGTTATCAAGTTCTTCTTGTATTTGGGTTTCAATCTTAGTTTTGTTTATTTTGAGGAATTTTAAGGACTATTATTTATGGAATGGTCTATGATGAACTTTGGATAGTACCATGGAACTTTGAAGATTTAAAAGTAGTTTCCATTCCTATGGGATTCTTTCTTTTTGAAGAGTTGTTTTACCTTAACCTTTCTATTTTTGGGATAATGTTTAAAGATAGAAGAAATAAATAGTTAATATTTTGTGGATTATGTGATTCTCTAGAAGATGATTCTTGTGATTTTGATGAGACCAAGTAGTTTTGAATGCTCATCGTTTGGAGAAAAGATTAGTTTTGTTAGAAACCTATTAAAGGATGAAACTCTTCTTGAAGGTAGGTATATTTTCTTATGTTTTTGTTCTATTTAGTAAATGAATTCCTCAAAATTATGAAAAGGAATGTAAAACAAAAACGTTGTTGGTTTACGTTTCCTACTAGGTAATCAAAGACCGTTTACACACATCATAATTTTGTGATTTTCTTATTGTTAACTTTCTCCTAATCATGTTTTCTATCACTCTCCCTCAGAACTTGACCCTTTGTTTTTTCTTCCATGTCCATGTTTTCCTACATGGAATCCTAGTATGGGTTGACTCGGGTGACCTTTTTTACTTCCCTTTATTTCTTTTAAAGTAATAGTTTTACTGAGTCCTTTTCCAGTGTGGGACTTTCAATGAAATTTCAAAACCCAGTTTTAAAAATTGTGAGGACGCAATTTCTTAAGGGGGGAAGATTGTAACGACCGGAAATTTTGAATAAATCTTGTTTCCTAATTTTGTGTGTTATTTTATTTTATTTTTTTTATATAGACTCAACAAAACTATTTCATTGGATAACATGAGTATAATTAAAATGAAACTGTTGGGTTTTGACTGTTATATGACCATTGGTCAATATGACCGCTGGAAACTAAACATTTCGATATTTGTCTCTAAATACAAGTGACCTTGGTTAATTAATATAGAAAGAAGATTAGATGGCCTCACCCAGTAGTCTTGGACCGATTGAAGCCCATCTAACAGAACTTGGGAAGGAGGTAGCACCACTAGGCTTTTCTCTGGACCAAACACAAGCTGAACTTCATCGTGTGAAGATAGAACGGGATCGCCTTCGCGAGAAGTTCAAACTGATAGAAATTACTAATCGTGCGATGTTGGTCGAGCCTCCCTCAGATTCTCTCACCTTAGAACACCTTACACTTAGGTCCTATGCTGGTGTGATAAGGGGCTATGTAAGGAGACCATAACTGCCTTGTGTAATCCTTTGTTTTAAATAAAAATTGGGATTTCTTCTTATGAAGTTTATGAATTTTCAAATGTCCGGATAAATATAGTATGCATATTTTTGGTGAATTTTAGAGAAAGGATATTTTAAAAAAAATGTATATGTAAACCTTAAATAATTAAAAATGTGTAATGATTTTCAAAAAATGGTCTTCTACAATTATGTTCAGTACGAAATTTAGAGTCTAATAAGATCAACTTGATTTTTGATGAATAGTAAATTATGAATAGTGATTTTATGATTAGGATTAGCAATATGACCAAATGGATTAGTAATCTCACTTAAAGAAAGTTTTAAAATAATCTAGGCACCTTGATTAAGTAATGTGATTCAATAAAATGGTTAAATAACGGTTTCATAAATTATTATTCAAGTATTAGTATTTTTAGGTGAATAGTGTTTTTTAATTAAAAATTAAATTAAAAATATTTAGAAAATTATTTTTATAAAATGGATTTCATTTTTGAACTCAGAGCATCGATATTATGTTAAGGTAATTTTTGGGGTTTTTTCTGAAAAAAAATGAATTTTCGGTGAATAGTGTATTTATTTAAAATTAAAATTAAAAATATTTGGAAAATTAGTTTTTATAAAATGGAGTTCATTTTTGAAATCAGAGCATTGATATTTGGTTAATGTGAAATTTTGGGATTTTTCTGAGAAAGTTGAATTTTCAGTGAATAGTAAAAATACAGTTTTAGGGTTTCGGTATGTTTAATGACATCATAACTGTGTCATGGTGATTTCATGAGATATTTTAAGGGTTGGAAGACCTAAGGTTATGGATATTTGTATTGGGGGCCCCATGTTGCCTAACTTAATGGGAAATATCATGGGAGAGCACATGGTTTTGAGAAAAGCACATGTGAGGTGTCCCTTGGCCATTAATGCCTTGTCCCCTCACTTTCCCTATAAATACCAAGCCCTCCTCTCATCCATTCGACTCCAAAACCATACTCAACGAATTTTTGGTCTCTTTACCTCCCATGGAGTCCTCCCAAGGTTCCCCCAAGCCCTCAAGGTCCAAACCTTTGAGTTTTAAGAGTTACATTTTAAGGTAAGGGATCTGATCTCTCTCTTTCTTTTCAAGAAATATCTTTTATGTAATTTCTTTTATGCTCCATGTTCTTATGTTAAAGGGTGTTATTATATACTCCTCTTACTTCCCTTTTCATGTTCACATAATGATAGATCCCCTCTTACTCTCATTATTTCGTTTTATGAAGTTTTAAGTGGCGTCGTTAGGCTGCCGAAATATTTGTAACGAATTCTTTCTCCCTTCTCATTTTTCAAGATCTATTTTCATGTAAAGTATTTCAAGTTCCTTTTTATTATGTTGGGTTATGATCTCTAAATTTATCATACTTATCTTTTATGATCATATGATGAGAGACCCCATTTTATATCTTCAATTTGGTATTTTGAAGTTTTAAGTAACGTCGTTAGGCTGCCGAAGTTTTAAGTGGTTCTTCACCCTTCTCGTTTTGAAGTTCTACTTTCATGTCAATTATTTCTAGTTCCTTTTTGTTATGTTGGGGTATGATATCTATATCTATAATACTGATATTTTATGACCATATTATGATAGACCCCATTTGATCTCTTCAATTCAGTATTTTGAAGTTTAAGTGGCGTTGTTAGGCCGCTGAATTTTTAATTGGTCCTTGTACCTTTCTCCCTTTTCAAAGTTCTAATTCCATGTCAAGTCTTGAAAGTTACTTTTTATTATGTTGGGGTATGATATCTATATCTATCATACTGATCTTTTATGTTCATATTATTAGAGACCCTATTTGATCTCATCAATTCATTTTTGGTTGAAGTTTATGTGACGTCGTTAGGCTGCCAAATTTTCATAAGAGAAATCTTATTTTTGACTTTCTTTCATGTTCTTCATTTCATATGGTATATTTTCAAATTTCATTACCATGTTCTTAAATCGCTTATATTATGTCCCTCTACTGTTTTATGGGTCATTTATGAATGTTTGACCCATGTCCCCTCTCTTTTCAATGTTTTCTAAAACCCTGTAACATAGCCGTTATGCTGCAGAATTTTCGTCTCAAAATGTCTCTCTTTTTTTCTAAAGTTATTTGATTTTATTAAGTGAATACTCAAATTTCTCTCTTCTATATGTGTATTCACATATATACCAAAATGTTCTATTTTAAATTCTGGGATTTACATACATGAAACCCTCTCTCCCCTTCCGTGGGTTTAAAGTGATGTAAAGATCATGTCTTTAAAGCAGTTTTTAAAACGTTATGATTATGAAATAAAACCCATTTATTTTATGCTATATGGGTTATTTATGAAATTTTTGATGATGATATATGTGGCTCACATGATAATAAAGGAAAAATTATGGGCGCGCCCTAATAGCGCTCCAATGCATTGGGTAATGATGTAACCACTAGAGATTACAATTTTCATGATATCTTGGTGAATAACCTTGGTAATTTTCAAATGACACCTTGGGGATGGACCTTGGTGATATGTTCATGATTGTCTATGTTAAATTTTGTGGTCACGTCTTCAAGTTATGAAAAATTTTATTTTTATTATGATATGCCTCATGATTTCATTCTCATGCCTTAAAGTTCTTTTCATGACTTTATTGATGTATCTCAAGTTCATATGTAAAATGTTTCGCTTATTTTCCTTACTGGGCCTTCTGCTCACCCTTTCTTTTGATATATGTCCCCAGGTTATGAGATGCAGTAATGAACCTAGGATGAACTTAAGGAGAAGCCTTTCAAGTGTTTAAGAAGAATTTTTTATGTTGTTTTCATGTATTATGTTCCTGGTTTCCAAGACACTAAACCTTAAAGATCCTCAGTTTTGTGTAATGTAATGAAAGTTTATGTTATAAAAAGGCGGGATGCTATACACATGAACAATGGTTTTGTTTCCCATTAAATGAAGAAGGATATGGATTAAAATTAAGAAATAAACCTAATAAAATCAAATTATATAGTATATACTAATTTTTATATCATAATGGTTATAATAGTTTTAAGTGAGTTAGAAAGGGAAATAAAACTAAAACATTCAGTTAAAAGTTAAACCTCTTCTTCGGAAAAAAGCCATTAATTTACACCTTAATCCCTCTAAAGTTGTTATTTTACCTAAAGTAATACCTATAGAACATTGTTATGGATTTTAAGAAGGTATATGGGTTGGTATTAGTTAAAAATGGATATTTAAGTGTATATATGAGAATAGAGGGGGTTTCCTTTTATAAGTGAGGGGAGGGGCACTCTTCAAATTTCTTAAAGTATTAAATTAATATAAATTAATTTTTGAGTAAAAGTGGATAAAATTGATATATTTAGAATATTTTATTATTATTAGTCTAAATAATTTCATAAAATACAATTTGTACAATTTTAGGTGATGTTTTCACACTTATCTCTTTGTTTTAACCCCCCCCCCCCCCATTAACTCTTTTGATGATTACCATTATATCAGAGTTTTTTACTATTTAGGGGTCATGAAAGTTACTATAAAAATAAATTGGCCTATAAATATAAAATGGTTTATATGAATGATCTTATCCCATTAAATTGGACAAATATAGTTTTTTATGAATTCTAAATAATTTAATAAAATATTGTTTGTTATAAAATATCATTAGTGTCATTTTTTGAATTATTCATTTAATTTGAATTTAAAGTCATAAATACAAAAATATAATTAGAATATAATCTATTTTTCATCAATAATACATTATTATTAACTATAAAATTCATGTGGAACCATAATTCATCAAAATACAAAACTTTTATTTTTTTTAAATTGTATACATTGATTTTTTACACTACTTGCACAAGCATTGTGTTATATTGTATAAGTGTTTAAAGAAATTATATAATCACTAAAAATTATAAAATAATTACCATAATAAAAGTAATTTCATTATTCTTAATATAACCTTTAGTATTTATTCTCAACTGTAGTGCCCCAGGCCGAATTGACCACTGAGAGTGGGGGTGAATCAGTTATTTACTTTTAAAAAATTATTTATTTTGAATTAAACCTATTAAACTTGTCGAGGTTATTGATCCAATCAGTGATATATCACAGTCTCACTTCATATGAATAATTAATAAGAGATATCACAACACATGATATTTATAATGTTTGATACAAAGACCTACTCCTTGTCGTGTTGGTTATTCTCCCCAACATCGATTATCCACTATAATCTTATAATCAATTAAAATGGTAGATACAGAGTCACACTATATCTATCCTAAAACTACACTGGATCTTATTTATGCTAAATTCTACGGTATTACCACAATCCACACTGGCTTTCTCCAGAATCTACACTAGAAACTTTCGCTCTTGAATCACACGAGAGACTTCCTGCTCCCAACTCCAACTAAGAGCCTTACTCCTTTATTAAAGGATTGATACATTGTAGTTTGATCTGTTAATATTCCTCCATGAGCTTGATGAATCTTACTTTCTCATGTACCAATTAAAGTATCTTCAATATCCACTGGCTGAGTCTCCCGATCTTTCTCATTCAATTATGATTGCCTATATTTGATCAGTTTCCTCAGTGCAACAAATTCTCTAGAAATTCTTCATTATATTAATGAATTCCTAGCCTTAATAAATGCGTACAAGTGTTGACCACAAATTATTGAATAATATTATATTCAAGAAATATCTTTCATAATGTCATCCTTGTATACCTTCTTGAATTATCAAACTTTATTCATGCATGCATGTGATAATGCACGATACATGAACAATGCACACAACCTTTTATCGTTATCATTATTTTAAGTGATTTATCAAATTAATTATTTAATATCAAATATTTCAAGAACCCGGTGAATCTTCTTCTTATCTTTTCCTTACAAATCACTTGATATTTATCCAGTATAGTACATGGGGTGCATTGCATGCATGGGTTGCATGCAAGGCTTGTCCTCTTCTTCTTTCTCATAACCAAGAAAGGTTCACATGGGTTATCCTCCTTCAAGAACACTATTCTCATGAAATCCAAGTGAGTATTGTGGGTGCCTCTCCTACCTTATGTGAAGAATTCACATGATGAATTATTGTCTTTGTGAAAGGCCTTTGCGTGATCAAGGCATTTTCACATATAACAGAAAGTGTTTTCATGGGTTCCTTCATTTGAAACTAGTTGTTTGTCTATGGGTTTCTTCAAAATCCTTTTCATAATAAATATTTTCTTCATGGTTTCATATCAAATTATTTCACATAAGCTAGTACTTGTCTGAGGGTTCATTTGAATTATAGGACTTTTTATGTGATGTCTCCTCAGTGAGACAATGGTTTTTTCATGGGTTTCTTATTATTTAAATCATGTAACCAATATGGTTCACAAGATATTATTCAGTTGATTTAATCACATGAACGCATCTATTTTCTAATATGAGGTCTCTCTCTTGCTCACTTTCTCAAAGGGTAGCAACACCAACTCTTAACTGATCTTTAGTTTATATATTCAAGTTTACACCAACTATATCTATCTTTTAAGGAATGTTTAGGACTCATTAAAACACCCGTGTATATTAGAATATCTCATTGAATAAATAATCTTTCATCTTCTCCATGCATCGTTAGAATTATCACATGATAGAATCACATGATCACTTTGTTAATCATGTGAATCCCTTGTAGAAAAACACTTTGACAACTCATGATAATCCCAAAACAATTCACATGAAAATATTTGTAAATATGGAGGGATCATGAGATCAAAGATTTGTTATTCTTCATGTGATGGCTTCATAGTTGTCTACCTACTGTCGAGTGATCCATAGAATATCACATGATGTTACTGAGTATTGTCATTCATTCATGCGATGTACTCATGCGATGTAAGTGGTTATTGTGGTGGATTCATATGAAAATTTTATCCTCCTTGGCCATCTCAAGTTCTTAGAATAATAACATGCATTCAATACATCGATTGCATGAATATTCTCAGTACGATTGATCATGTCTTGTTGTATTGGCTTGATAACATGTGGTGTCCGATTATCTCCATTCATGTGGGTAGAAAATTCATTATTTGAAGGTTAAAGATAATGGGCATATTTGAATACGTGCAGCATGGGAGATCTAATGGTGTAGATCTTCATGATTAGGTGATGCTCATTATTTCTATCCTTTTAATAGATGGGTGAATAGTGCCACAATGATTCTATCCAACATCAATTTTTTATATGTGTTGTTCTCAAATTTATTATCCATCCTATGCCCATTGTTCGGTCAATCCAACTATGGGATTCAGCACCCATTATAATTGCACATCATTACCTCATGGGCCGTGTCATGCTTGCATTGGTCGACTGGCACTTGCGAACCCAAAGCAGTTTATCCATGCTCACCTTATACACGAGCGTGACTTTGGGATTATACACGGCCCATGAGGATATGAACCCACATTTTCCTCAATGCAGCCTCCTTGGGTAGGATCTCTCATGAGGTTAAACTTGACTCCCTCAAGTGTGGTTGAGGGATATCCCTTAGGGGCTTGTGGTTGGCCCCAATTTTTTATGTGAGGCCAACTAAAAAAACTTGAATAATTCCAAGTATATAATATATAAAACAAAGTCGTTATCAAATAATGTTCCAATAAAACTCTTCATCTTCTTCATACAAAATGTAAATACAATTTTCTTGGCCTTCATAAAATCCCTTTCATGAAATTACCTTTATTTTTCATGGAAATGTTCATCTTAATCTTTTAGTAAACAAGGTTTCATCAATGACACATGTATTTATAACTTAAGATCACTTCAACAATCTTCATAGTTTTAACATATAAAATTTATCAAGCATGACATCCAATATCATCAAGTGATTCCATAACAATTTTCCAAGAATCACCACTCTATCCACTAACACATATTGATTTATTGATAGAAAATTCCACCTAGGATCAACAATCTCCCCCTTTTTATTTTTTTGTCAATATCAGCACATGTCATAAGTTAATATGTGGCACTAGCTTTCTCCCCCTTATTGGTAATCAAATGAAAAGGGTATTTTGGGTCTTATAATATCATCTATTTTTATAAAACATGTTATCCTCCCTTTTAAGATTATTTCTTGAACACTTATGAGAGAGGAATGATATCACATGGGTCTCTTAACAAATATCCTTTAGTTAATCAACTCTAAGTCTACTTGTGCTAACCCAGTGTAGAAAACAAGATAGATAAAACCAAGGTTGTCTATATTGTTTATAAACTACCATTAATGTGAAATCATTCTTAGAAATTATAAATTATCATGAAAGGGATTAAAAATAATCATATTTATCAATATAATGCTAAATCTTGCATACACTTAAAAAACAAATCAAAAAGTTCAGGTGAAAAAGATATAGTTCCATATTTATCTAAGAACTCTCCCTTAATTGATATAATTAATACAATTAAGAATTAGGGAATGAAATGTGATTGACATACCAAATATTCTAATTTTATAAATCTATTTAGAAGTTCCACATTTTCTAAGAAGTGAATATTTAACAGCTTTATTTCATCAATGCCCCCCCCCCCATCAAAGGATTCATCTATATCCTTTAATTCCCTACATGTAAGTACAATATATATATATATAAGGGAATAAGAGGGTACCTTATGGTTTTTTAAGAGTAACATTCATTCCGAGAGCTACCTCTCAACCTGGGATATTCTTTTCTCTCAATCTTAGCATGGGAATATTTCTTCACACTCATGTTTTTGGTTGAGTCTCTATTGCTTGATTATCTTTTTTATTCCCATTAACTTATTCTTTGTGTGAAATACCTTTTCAATTGTAGTCATTTGAGTACATAAATCCTTAGGTTCTTTCATTTTATTTTTAAACAACTCTAACTATCTAGGAAGTCATGTCAAGAATTTTTTAGTTGCATGTCCTAACTTATTAAACCTTTCACACAAGTTGATAACTTTATTTATGTTTCCATTTATGGATAACTTATCAATGGTTTTTAATTCATCATATGAATTCACTTTCTTTCCATTATATTTACCAAGTTTCTCATCTTCCTCTAAATTCTTAGCCAATTCCAATTGATTTGGCCAAACAACTAGGCACTTATTCTTAACATTCTCTATCTTCTCATAATATTCACATGGATTAACACTATTTTTATATTATATACTCTTTACTTTATCAGCATAGAGTAAATATAATATTAGTCTTTTCATGCATTTGATATCTTTGTGATGCTTATAATTACATATTCCATAAGAATCCTTTAAGCCTTTATATTTATTTAATCTTGGTAGCTTTGATAAATTTCTGGTCACAACATTATTTTTTTGATAATTAATTCTCATTTTTTATCATGACTCCCCCATGATTCGAGTATGTTTCCTAGAAATATCATGTTATACTGGAAAGAGTAGTCTTTATGCCAATATTTTTCATAGAACAAGAAAGAACAATTGAACCTAGATCTTCCACTTTGATATGTATTTTTTCCAAACAAATGTTGTTGTTTTACTTCTTCAAGATGAGCCTTATTTATCCTAGGGTCATTGATATTCTTGAAACATTTATCTCTACCTTTTATGTAGTAAATGATATATCATTTTTCTTCCAGGTGATATTTGTTTTAATAGTCTTCTTATTTTGTTCACATTTCAAGACCAACTTATCACCTTCTTCTCTTACTTTATTTACTTTATGTTGTGGTCTTATCTTCTCATCATCAGATGATTTGTGCATGATAGGTATATACCAGCACTAGTCATAGCATTGGACACTTATATTGTAGTAATCATGGTAATCTTTAAGGCTTTTAAATATTTTATCTATAAACATATTCATTTTCTGTGAGTTTTTATTATCTGGTGCATGTCTTGTCTTGTCTTCATATTTTCACCCCATAAATGAAAACCTTATACCATTTTCATGAATTGAAATATTATGACAGAATTCCAAAGATTCATTCCCACACTTACAGTAACACCAACAATAGACTATGAATCTTTTCCTCAACTTTTCTAGTGTATTCTGTCTAGATTTTACAGATTGTGAAACTTTCTATTTTTGAGTGGAACCATCACTCTTTTGGACATTTCTTAGGGAATAGATCTTCATGTTTATTTTCACATACACCATTTTTGTGGTGGGTTCATCATCATTTTCCAGCATCCATACTTTCCTATAGTTCGATTTAAAAACTATACTAGAATATGAAACAATATTAGTACACAAAATAGTTTGTAGTTTATATGATACCTTCTTCTTGGAGGATGATTCCATTTCATTAGAGAATGATCTCATGCTCCTTTTGGAATCACGGTCCTCAAATTACACTTGAATGTAAGCATCTCTTTTTTTCTCTATTTGGGAAGTTCTGGATTATAGATATTAATGATTTTCCAATCTCACCTTTGACTCTAAACACTTCATGTTGAGGGAGTTATTCTCATCCTCAACTGGTCTCAACTTGTCTTCCCAATCCTTATTCAGATTATTTATTTATTATTTATAAATGATTCTTGATTATTGTAGAGAATTATAAAGATCCTTTAACCTATTATATTTATCCTCTAATTGATAATCTTTGACTACCATAGAAACTTTTTTAAATTTTTTAAATGCATGGAAATCTTCTATAAATACAATATCAAAGAATTATTTCTCACAAAAATTTATTTTCAACTCTTCAACAACTCTAATATATATTTAATTGAAAAGATAAATTTTTTATTTATTTACTTTCACAATTTTTGTAAGAGTTTTGGATATACTTAAATTTTTATAAAATTCCTCTTCCATAGCATTATCCTCTTCTTATAGCTATAATTTTTCATCCTGAAGACCCTTAACACCTTCAACAATATTTTTTATAACTTCTTTATGAATTTTCTTCAGATGTCCTTTGAATTCAAAGAGTAAATCACTAATTGATCCGAAATTATCATATATTGATCAGGATTCATTATAATTATAATAATCATAAGAATTGCTACAACATATACCATTTTTATTACCTTCACTTAGAGGTATCTCTATCTGTACTACATGATTCTTCTTCAACTTTCTTGTATGTATCTTCTTTATATTCTTTTGAGTCTTGGAAAATATTTATGGATTAGTATCCTTAGGAGTAACTTTATTTTTCTCTATACAAGGTAGCTCACTCATTTTATAATATATTCACTTTATAAAAACTCTCTTATATATTTAGATGTAATTTTCATCTGATAATAATTATAGTGCCCCGGGTTGGATTGACCGCTGAGAGATGGGTTGAATCAGTGGTTTACTTTTTACAAATTCTTTATTGTGAATTCAACAACTTTAAATTTTTAATGTTCTCAATACAATCATTGATATCTCAGAGTCTCACTTTGTATGCATAAATAATAATGCATAGAAAAACAAATGATATTTACAAGGTTCGGTACAAATACATATTCCTTTTCATGTTGGTTATTCTCCCCAACATGGATTCTCCACTATAATCTTATAATCAATTATAATAGTCAATATAGAGTCATACTATATCTCCCATGTATCCACACAATAAATTATTTATATTTCATCCCATAGTGTTACCAGAATCCTTACTGGCCTACTCCAGAATCTTTACTAGAGACTTCTGGTCCTAAATTATACAAGATACTTTCTGTTCCCAAATCCAACTGAGAGTCTTACTCATTTATTAAAGGCTTGATCTACTATAGGTTGATAAATTAATATTCCTCCATGATCTCACTGAATTTTAATTTCTATTTTACATGTTCAAGTATCTTCAATAGCCACTGGTTGAGTTTATTGGTCTTGCTCATTCAATTCTGATCACCTGTATTGGATAAATTGCCTTAGTAAAATAAATGATCTGAAAATTCTTCCTTATGTTGATGAATTCATAGCCTCAATAAATTTGTGAAATTTTTGAATTCAACTTATTAAAGAATATTATATTCAATAAATATCTTTCACAATGTTATCTATGTCTATCTTCTTGAATTCTCAAAATTTATTCATGCATGCATGTGATAATGCATGTAAAATGCATACAACCTTTTCTCGTTCTCATTATTTTATGTAATTTATAAAATCTATTATTTAATCTAAAATATTTCAAACAAACCTTGAATCTTATTCTTATATTTTCCTTTCAAATCACTTTATATTTTTCAAGGATGGTATGTGGGGTGCATGGCGTGCATGGTTTGCATGCAAGGCTTGTTCTCTTCTTCTTTTTCCTGAATAAGAAAAGTTCACACATGTTTTCCTATTTCAATCACACTGTTCTCACAAAATACAAGTAAGTCTTGCGAGTAATTATCATCCATCATGTGAATATTTCACGCGATGAATTAGTGTCTTCACAAAAGGCCTTTATGTGATCAAGGAACTATCTCGCATGACAGAAAGTATGTCTGTGAGTTCCTTCACATGACACTGGTTTTTTTCCATGGGTTTATTCAAAATCCTTTGCATAATCAATATTTTATTCATAGGTTTATCTCAAATTCTTTAATATAAGACTGTGCTTGTCTGTGGGTTCCTTCATGTAATAGGAGTATGTTTGTGGTGTCTCATTTGAAACAAAATGGTTTTCCATGGGTTCCTTCTTATTTCACTCACATAAAAAAGATGTTTTTTCAGATCTTATTCACATGATCAAATTACATGAACTCATCTATTTTCTGATACAATATCTCTCTCCTTCTTTCTCAAAGGGCAATAGCACCAGCTCTCAACTAATCCTTGGTTTATATAGCTAAGTTTACACCACCTATATCTAATTTTTAATTAATGTTGAATACTCATTAAAACACCCAAGGATCTCAACGTATCTCATTGAATGTTGAAGCTTTAATCTTCTCTGTTCATCACCATAATGATCATGTGATCACATGATATCTTCTCATGATCACTTCCTTGGTCATGATACTCCCCTATATATAGACTCTTCATCAACCTCTTGACCATACCAAATAATTCACATGAAAATATTTTTAAATAAAGAGGGTTCATACAATAAAAGATCAATTCTTCTTAATATAATGGATTAATGGTTGTCTCTATACTATCAAATGATCCATAGAATTTCATGTGATTTCACTAGGTATTTTCATTGATTCATGAAATGTACTCATGTGATATTAGTAGTTCTTATGACGACTTCATGATACAAGTAGATCATCCTCACCAACTCAATTTCTCCAAATCACAACATTCATGCAAGACATTGATTACATGCAAGTGCTTGGTATGATTGGGTGTGTATCATTATCTTAGATTGATAACACATGGTCTATAGTTGTCTCTGTTCATGTGGGTAGAAGAATCATCATTCAAAGTTTGAAGATGATGGGAGTATTTGAATATGAGTGACATGGGTAATTGAATGGTGGGGATCAGCAAGATCAGATGGTGCTCATTATGTCTTCTTTTTTAATAGATGGGTGAACAATGTCACAATGATTCTATCCTACATTGAGTTTTTACATGTGTTGCACTCTACTACATTATCCATCATGTACCCACTATTTGGTCGAGCCAGCTATGGGGTTTGGCCCCCATTATACCTGGACATAATTACCTCATGGTCTGCATCACTCATACAATGGTCCACTAGCACCTGTGGGCCTAAAGAGGCATATCCATGTGTTCTATAAACATGAGAACACCTCTGAGATTATACATGGCCTAACGGACTATGCACACACCACTTCTTCCATGCGACCTCATTGGGTAGGCTCTCCCGTGAGGTTGACCTTGATTCCCTTATGTGTGGTTAAGGGATAGCCCTTGGGGTCGTTTGGTTGGCCCTAGTTTTTTATGTGAGGCTAATTAAAAATAATTTAAGAGTTCCAAGTATATAATAAATAAATAAAAATACTTTCTCAAATAATGTGCCAAGACAACTCTTCATATTCTTCATAAAAAATGTAAATATAATTTTCATGTCCTCCTCCAAATCCCCTTCATGAAATTACCTTTATTTTTCATGGAAATATTCTTCTTCATATTGTAGTAAACAAAGTTTCATCAATAAAACACATCTTTGGAACTTCATATCACTTCAACAATCATCAGAGTTTTAACATGGATAATTGCTCAATAATGACATCCAATATCATCAAGTGATTCCATAAAACTTTTCCAAGAATCACCACTTCATCCACCTACACATATTGACTTATTGACAAAAAAACCTAGGATCAACATCAACTTATTTTTATCCCTATGTGAAAAAAAAGATAAATTTAAAAGTAAGAGTGTGAAATTTTGTATTTTTCTTTACTTAAAATATTATATAGGTCATTATCAAATAAAAAAGGATCCAAGTTGTAATATTTCACCCCTCACCCATTGTCTTGGTAGGAGGATAGGGTTCCACTAGCCTTAGGTGACATCCCTAAGACACCAAAGTCTATCAATAAATGCCAAGGGATTAAGAAAATGTTGGGGTATGATTTTCTCTTTAAAGATAAAATAATATGACAAAACTAATCAATAAGAATTAAATCCTCGAATATGATGAATGAGTGGAAATAAAAAAAACCAAGATACAACTAAAATCAAACAACAATATAATAGTGATAATTGAAATAAGATAAACAACTAACACAACTAAAGGAATAACAAGAATAAATCCATAAAAAGTAACCATCCTAGACACCATCTGACTAACTCCAAACTCCAACTATAACTTCCATGTACAAGGTATCAAGATGAATCGCTAGAAAAATATGATACCTTTACCTTTCCTATGTCCCAATAGATGACATTTTCAAATGCACTAAAGTACCGAAGTATGGGTGAGTATAAATTCAGTATGAATTCCCCCAAAGACTTCCCAACTCATGCCACTAGGACAATAACTGGTTAGTACATTTTATATAAAATTGTTTAGAAGCAGCTAAAATAGTTTATATCAAAACCATAAAAGATTTCCATATAAATTAATAAATAAATTCTTAAAAAAAATTCTCATCATTAGGCATATCCATTCTCATGTTTACACACACACATACATTCATTCATGCCAAGTGACAATTTCATACTCATGAGAAGTCTCTCATTGATCCGCCAATTCATCACATGGTGACCAATAACTAGGCCCCACAATGGAACATGTCCCTTTCTCATGGTAACATCCATAAATGAACTCATGCCAACCATGTATGCTAAAATAAATTCCAATCCAATTCACAATAAACCATTATTTCTTGAAACCATTTCATCAACAGATGGAGACAATGAAGAACGACACTAATATCTTCTAGATCCAAGATCACAATAGCTTACCTTCAATAGATTCAATCATATATCATCAATATTACCATCATATGAAATATATATATCAATAATAGACTATATATATGGTTCCATGAATGAGGATAAGAGTGTATCTAAGAAGAACGAAGAGGAACAATGACTTACCAATGATTCCAGATCTCCAATGTGATTTGATTTGACAAAATTTGTTTATGGATTGAAATAAATCACCTTGGGGGCCTAGGGAGGAAGAGGAATTTGAGACCCTGGGAAATAAGGTAAAAATAAGGGTTTTGGGGCCTTAATATAGATTTAATCACAATTTTCAGGGGGGATAATTTTACATCGCATGGTTAGGTTGTACGGTTTTCAAAATCATGCGCCAATAATGTATGTTACACAAAAAGACAAGTATCCACATGTTTTGGGATAAATGGTTTGGAAAATGGTGCACCAACCTTATAGTATTAATGTCTCAATCCCACACCCCACATGATTGGTTCACATGATTAGAAAAACCAAGTTCCAACTATGTTTTATACTCTATTTTCCTTTGAATTGGTTTCCCCTGGGTACTCGAATGGTTATGCCAAACCATGTGCCAACTGTGTGCTTTCCCAGTGACTCCAAAAACATGTTGAACAGTTTCATATAGGTGGTTCATAGTTTCTACTAACCATTCATTAGCTGTGTACCACTATAAATACCTCCAAAACATGAAAAACTTCCCCAAACTTCCTAAAACATAAACCAAGAATTGTATAGGATCAAAACACATAAAATAAAGGTTAAGTACCTAAAACTGGGGGTGTCTCATTCTCCCCACCATTGGTATTTTCATCCCTAGAAAGTAGAAAACCAGAACTACTCTAAAAGAGATAAGGCCATTGATTTAACATTTACTTATCACATTCTCATGTATCTTTCTAAATTTGACCATGTTACCATAAAACCCATACTAAACTGATGTTTTTCTCATTAAAAGGATTCTATTTCCTATCCACAATCTATATTATCACATGAATCAACATAGAATCCAATTTAAGATCAATATGGTCCCATTGAATCATATAGTATGGATCATGCTAGTACTTCTTCAATTGAGATACATGATACACATTATGCATAGAACTAAACTTTGGAAGTAAATCCAACCAATAAGCTACATTACCCGCTCATTAAAGTATCTCAAAAGGTCCAATGTAATGTGGAGACAATTTTCCTTATTTACCAAAATGAAGATACCCTAGCCTTAGATATATTCTAAATAAAACATGATCATCCACCCCAAATGATAACAGTTATCAACATTGGTATGAATAATATTTTTGATGGCTTTGAGATGTCACCGTTATCTTTCTAATTATCTGAATCTTCCATATTGCCTCATGCACTAAGGTAGGTCTGATAAGTGACGTTTCGGTTGTTTCCTATCAAAAAAGTGTGGAACGACAAGTATGGTCATACAATGATTTGAAATGATCCATATGTATCAAGTCTTGATAAATTTTATTTTATGATAACTCCTATAATGGTATATAATCCTCCCATATATGTCTAGTATTGCCTCATCCAGATATTATGAGGAAAGTAAATTGGGTGAGTTGGTGTCCTCCTAACATGGGTCTTAAGCTGAACTTTGATGGCTCTTGTGTTGAAGGTTGTATTCGGGGTGGTGGTGTTGTACGTGATGGAAGTGGAAGAATTTTACTTTCCTTTTCTGCATTTTATGGGAGAGGTAGTTCCATTCAAGCTGAAGCTGAGGCAATTAATATGGGGGTCATGTTGTGTGATCAGAGGAACATATCTATTTCTCATATTGAAACTGATTCAATTATTATACTCAACTCGATGAATGGAAAGATTTATACACCTTGGTCGATTGCTTATCTTATTAGAAAATGCATAAGGTGGATCAACAACAATAATATTTATCTTTCTCATACATGGTGTGAAGGTAATAAAGTTGTGGACTATTTTTCATCCTTTATGGTGGCAGATCAAGGTAATAATGTTATTTGTTTTCATAGTATTCTTCAAATTGAACCAGAAGGGGTGGGTTTGATTAGGGGAGATCAAATTGGTCTCCACTATTTTAGACCACCTTAAAATGTTTGTGTATCTTTCCCAAAGCCTTTTTTTCTTTGGGTTTTGTCCTCCTTTAATAAAAATACAGATTGTGTGTGTATATAATCCTCCCATGACCCTCAAAAATCCACCAGACAAGTCCTAAGCATGTCTTCCACTATTTTGATCATCCGTTCAAATTTTCCATTTGTTTTAGGATGATAATATATGATCATGGTAAACTAGGTTCCAAGGGATTTCTATAAATATTTCTAGAATCAAGATGCGAACCTTGGGTCTCGGTCAGATTAAATCAAAACTGGGACAACATATATCTTTATAATCTCCTGAATAAAGAGTTTTTATAATTATTCCACCATATTAGATTCATAAATAGGGATATAGTGATCCAAATTCATGATTCAATCAATAATCACCCATAAAAAAACATGTTTCCAAATCATTCTTGGTAGACCTATTACAAAATCCATGGCTATCTTCTCCCATTTTCAGATGGAAATCGATAAAGAATGCAACATGCCCACTAGTTATTGGTGCATTTCCTTGGCATGATG
Organism: Viscum album; assembly: GCA_963277665.1. Classification (NCBI taxonomy): domain Eukaryota; kingdom Viridiplantae; phylum Streptophyta; class Magnoliopsida; order Santalales; family Viscaceae; genus Viscum; species Viscum album. The sequence goes on from OY728164.1 coordinate 156,921,486, forward strand.
ATAGGTAAGGAATATCAATAAAAAATTACCACTATCCTCTTCATTACATCCCACCAAAAATGTGTTTTCAACACTTTATATATCTTCTGTATTCCATAATGAATAACCCATCTTGAATGGTGGTAGGAAGAAAGAATCTATTCCTGATAGGATGGAGGTACCACAATATGATCTCTAAAATGGAGCATAGATCTAACATCTACCTTCCATACCTCAATGGTCTACCCACAATTGGGTTTTAACCTCATAGTAACACATTTAGGATCGGATGTATGAGCATCTCTAACCTGATCAACCAAATCAAGAATAACGAAAACTAAAAAGAAAAGTGCAACATCACCTCGGTCTATACAATCCATATGAATATCAACTATGACTGACATTAGCTACAACTGATTCAAAGATCCTTTACCCAGTTGATTATATGACTTCCTACTTAATTCATTATCCATAGTGTTCCCTTTACCAGGTGTATACATTAATTTTATGTCAAACAACTATAGATATTCAATCCATCTATATTTCCTTAGATTCAAATCACTTTATGAGAAAATGTTTTCTTAACTATTATGATCCATGAACACTATAAATTTATCACCAAAAAGATAATGATACAAAGTATTAAAATCATGGACTATAGAAGCTAATTCCAAATCATATTTCAGGCAGTTCTTCTCATACATAAGTAATTTTCATGATCCATAAGTAACAACATGATCTACCTACATGAGAACACATCCCAACCTAGATCCCAATACATCATAATAGACTACATACCCCTGTCCTAACTCTGGAAATATAAGGATATGAGTTGATGTAAGATGAACCTTTAGTTCCTGTAAATATTTCTAGAAATCATCATTACATTGGAAAGGCATGCCTTTCTATTTCAAAGTTTTCATTGGTGAAGAAAGAAATTAAAAATCATGAACAAATCATTAGTAATGAAAAAATCATTAGTAGTATCCTACTTGGACAAGGAAACTAAGTATCTCAAATACATTTTTTTGTGGTTTCCAAGAGATAATAGCATTTTTCTTTTCAATATACACTAAAACTCCTTTTTCAGATTTGACATGACCAAGGAAATGTACCTTCTGAATCTAGAAATCGCACTTTTAAATTTTATCATAAATTTTATGCTCCCAAAAGTTACTCAATACTATATTTAAGTGTTCATCATGATCATATTTGGTCCTAGAATACACCATACTATCATCAAAAAACACAAACCCAAAGGAATTTAGGTATCTATGAAATATTCAATTCATTAATTTCATTAACATTGTTGGTGTATTAATAAGGTCAAAGGGAATGAACGCATAATCATAATATACAAAAAAAACTCTTGAAAAACTTTTTCAAAATATCTACCTTATGAACTTATATTTAGTAATATCCCAAACATAAATCAATTTTATAGATCTCTGTTGATCCCATAAATTGATCAAACAAATCATCAATTCATGGAAGAGGATATCAATTCTTTATCATAACTTGGTTAAGTTTATGATAATTCACACAGATCCTAAGAGTTCCATCAGCCTTTTTCATAAAAAGGATTGGTGCTTCCCATAGAGATGAACTTGATTTAATGAACCCTTTTCTTTCCAAATCTTCAAGTTATACTTTCAATTCACTCAATTCCATCAGTTCCATACTAAAATAAAAAAGTTAAATAGGACTAGTCCATGATAGGAGATCAATCATAAACTCCACTTCTCTTTTAGGTGGAAACCCAGAGAAATTATTAGGGAATACATTGATAAGTTGGTTAATGATAGTTGGGTAGTATTTATTCCTTATATAATCCATATATACCAAGGTAACCACTTTCAAATGATAAGATATATTCCTAACCACTAGTACCAAAGGTCCTACTATAGTTTCATTTTCATCCCAATTTCCCTTAAAGATATGTTTAACACCATTGGATGATGTGAAACCAAATTGATGGGAATAACAACTAATGTGGTCTTTGAATGATATCAACCAATCCATTCCCAAAATCAATTCATATACATACATCTCTAAAATAGTTAAATCTCACACCAATTTATCCCCATATATAGTCATCGTACATATTGCGCACTTAAAATCTCGGCACTCTTATTGTCCAAGAGGAGTTTTCTATTTAAAAATAGAAGGAATAATCTCAACATGAAAACCCATAAGATCAATAAAATAAGAATAAATAAAAGAGTGGGACATGATCATATCAAAAAAGGTATGCATAAGTGTATAATTCACAAGAATTTTACCTCTTATCATCAAAGGACTAGTTTGGTCATCTGTGATCATCTGATCAAAACCATAAAATCTATTAGTCATTGTCCCTTTATATTTGTTTCCCTACTGAGATTTCATATCCTAAAGAGTCATGGTGTTTCTATAATTACCATGTCTAACTCAGTTCTAAGGATGATATTTATTCTAGCATGATCTTCTAGTTAAATCATAAGATGTATAAGATATTGTATTACTAGCACCAGGATTTGAAGCGCTATGAAAATAAAGCTAGAGATGTCCCATATGGTTATAGTTGTGACATGATTTAGGTGGTGTCGTACAGTCTCACTTGAGATTCTCAAAGGAACTAAATTTAAAACATTCCTTTTTTACTTTTAGGTTGAAGAGGGAAGTTGATTGATCTCGTGGTCTAGTTTTGAGATATAATACCACTCTAGAAGGGCATGTTTCTCTTCCACATATTCCTAGTATTAGAGTTCCCACCTATTCCTATGGGGATAAACATGCTACCTCCCACTGTATTTCTTAAGATATCTATTTATTATATATTCACTCTATTTACCATATCTTTATAGTCTATAATAAAAAGAATGGAAATCTTTTAGTGAAATTTTGATCGTATCCCTAAATTGAAAATTCATGCCTTCAAGGATGCACTTGCAGCTACTTCTGGTGAAAAGAGAACTAAGTTCATAAACTTAGCTGCATATTCTATCTTCGAGAGACTCTATTTCTTTAAGATAAAGAAATCCATTGTTCTAGTAATCTGAAAGGTGTGAGGATATAATTGTTTATTAAACAATTCTTCAAAATCCTCCCATGTATCACATTGGTCAAGTTTATATTTCAGAGCTAAATTCAATTATTGGTGTGCTAGATCCTCAAGAATATATGTTTCCAACTTGACTTTAAACTCAACTAGTGTTATAAGGAATTCAAAGATTTGATTCATTATATTCATCCATGCATCCACTTTTTTAGGCTCTAAATCCCCCCAAAATATGGGTGGATTATATTTCTAAAACTGGGAAAAGTGATCCAATTATTGAGGATCATCATTCCTATTTCCTTTATCAAAAGCTTTAAAATATTGAACAATGCTCTGGACAAGTTATTGATTCACCTGAGGCTCAAGTGAAACCACAATTATGATTCCTCTTCTGATTGATTCCTATGACAACTACCCAATTCCATTTTCTACAAATATAACAAAACTCCATTTCGTCTCACTCGCTAGAAACTAAAGTCTTAAAATTCAAAATTACCATATCCACAAACACCACATCCATTATTTTAAAAATCCAAGCATTGTAATCATTTTAAACATTTTTCATAATCATGAAACTGAAGATGATCAATGTAGCCTTAATTGTAAGTCTCACTACCAATGTGTGATTCGTAATCCTCACCATCTAATCCTACGACGATGTGATGAAAACACACCCAGAAGTGTCTTAAAATACTTATATACCCAAACCACCATACTAACTTGAAGTTCTACATAAAAAGGTTAGATACATATTTTTAAGATTTACATTTCATGTTCATACATTCCTATCTCCTTGTTACCTTCCTAAAAAACAGACTAACTAACCAAGATAGATACCATTTCTAATATCCCACCCCTCACCCATTGGATTAGGAATAGGTGGAAGTGATACTATCCTTAGTCGACATCCCCTAAACACCAAATTTTAACAATTAATGTTAAGGGATCAGGAAAACATTAGGGGATTATTTTCCCTTTAAAGATAAAACAATCTTAAAACAGTCATCAATAAACATCTAATCCACTAATATGATGCATCAATAGAAATAAAACAAAACAAGGTACATCCCAAAGCATATAACAATATCATAGTGATAAAATAAATAAGACAAACAATTGGTACAAACAAATGAAAAAAAAGATCAAATCCATCAAAAAAACTATCCCAGACACCATATGACTAGAAATAAGTTCCAAATACAACTACCATGCACAAGGTATCAAGATTAATTGCTATATAAATACAATACCATTCCCTTTTATGTGTCCTAGTAGATGAAATCTGTAAATGTACCAAAGTTCCCAATAAGGGGATGATTATAAACTCAATAGGCATTCCCCAAATACTTACCAACTCATGCTACTATGATAAGAACTGGTTAGTACATTTTATATAAAATAGTTTAGAAGAATCTAAAATAGTTTATATTAAAACCATAAAAATTTACCGTGGAAAGAAATAAATAAATTTTTAAAATCATTTCTCATAATTTTCCATACTCATTCCCATTTATCTAAACACACGCACACACATGCATTTCAAGTGATAGTTCCATGCTCATGAGCGATCTCTCATCGATCCACTAATCCATCATAAGGTGACCCATATCTAGGTGCCCCAATGTCACATGTCCCTTTATCATGGTCACATCCATAATTGGACTCACACCAACCATGTATTCAAAAATACATGCTAATAAAATTCACAATAAACCATTATTTATTGAAATAATTTCATAAAACACTTTACATGAATTAGAAACAAATCCATAATTTTAAAATGATCATTTTAAAATTATAGCCAAAAGTGTTTTCCAAAAGCTATACAATTTTCTCAAATTTTTGAAGCATAGGAAAAACTATTTTTCTTCAAGAATCACACCATGTTTCCAAAAAAACCCAAGAACAAAATTAATAAAACTAATCATTCAAGTTATATAGTGGTGGATATGAGAGATAATCCACTTACCTCTCAACGAATATAAAATACAAAGAATGGAACTAAGATCTTCCAGATTCAGGATCACAACACCTTCCCTTCGATACATTCAATCATATCTCATCAAGTTTCCATAATTAGACAAAGATATATCCATAATAAACTAGATAAATGGTTCATATAAAGAATATAAGAGTATATCTAAGAAGAATAGAGAATAATAACGACTTACCAAAGATTCTGGATCTTCAACATGCTTTGATTCAACAAAATTTGTCTCTAGTTCGAAAGGAATTGACTTGGGAGCCTAGAGAGGAAGAGGAATTTGAGACCATAGGAAATTAGAGGGAAAATAAGGGTTTTTATTCCTTAATTAAGATTAAACCACAATTTTCAGGGTTCTAATTGTACATCACATGGTTAGGACACATGGTTTGTCAAACTATACACCAACCGTGCACATTCTACTAGATAATCCAAGTAGCCACATAGTTTTCACTACATGGTTTGGAAAACTATGTGTCAATCATGTAGTGTTACTATCTCAAGCCAACACCCCCATGGTTGGATCACACAGTTATAAAAACCTTTTTATAACCATATTTTTTCCTCTATTTTCCTTTGCATGGTTTCCCTTAGGCCCTCATACAGTTTTCCCAAACCATGTGCCAATTGTGTGCCTACTCAGTGACTCCAAAAACTCGTTGTGTGGTTTCCTATAGGTGGTTTTTGTTTTATACTAACCATGAACTAACCATGAACCTTCAAAAACACCTATAAAACATTCCAAAACCTCATCAAAATTCCTAGAACTTAACCCAAGCATTTTATATTCTCAAAACACATAAAATAAAGGTTATGTACCTGCCAATTGTGTGCCTTACAAGTGACTCCCAAAACATGTTGTGTGGTTTCCTATAGGTGGTGTGTGGTTTCTACTAACCATGAACTAAATATTCACCTCCAAAAACACCTCCAAAAAATGTCAAAACCTCCTCAAACTTTCTATAACTTAACTCAAGCATTGTACAAGCTCAAAACACATAAAACAAAGGTTATGTACCTGAAATTGAGGGTGTCACACAAGTATCCCTGAATTAAAAACTTATATGATTATGGAAAAACTATTCACATTCAATAGGGTAAAGTAAAGTTTTAGGTATACTTTAAATCCTTTTTCACCTTATTTTTAACCTTAATTAACCTGATTTACCCTTTACTACGGTTATAACTATTAACCATAGTTACTATTCATACTGGACAAAAAAAGGATACCTATTTATCAAATATTAAGTATTATTATACCAAATATGGAATATATTTTATCAAATTTTATTAAAATAAGTGGAAAATTTTAATTTAAAATTGAACCTGCAAAACATGACAAAAAATGGTTTTCCACCAAAAATGTCTTCTTAAGTATAAAAGTATTTATACCAAAATCAATTATAAATTTGATTCTAATTAAATTAATTAAATTATTAATATTATAAATTAAATAATGTTTCTTTGAGAACATTTTTAAACAAAATATAACTTTATGAATTTTTGAAATGAAAAGACGGTTTTTAATAAAAATCGGTATTTTTTCACTATTCACTGAAAAATCAATATTTTTAGAAAAATAAAAAAATGTAATCCTAATATAATTTGGATATTGGGATCTCAAAAATGATATCATTTTTATCAAATATAATTTCTAAAAGTGGTATAAATTAATTATAATATTCCTTACAAAAAAATAATAAAAACATTTTGAGGAAAATGTATTTTTAAAGCATAAAATGACTTTATTAAAAATTGAATGCTTATTTACTAAGAATTAATAAATAAATTTATATTGAGTAGTATTTTTATACATATATTTCATAATTTATTTATTCTTATTCATACTTAACAATTTAATGTCTAGGTTATAATGGTTATATTTAAATATTAATTTTTCATGGTTTTTTAAGCTCGGTTTTGCATGTTAAGAAAGCTATCGAGCATATTGTTATTTCAAATATAGATTTATTACAAGAATGGATTCATGAGATAAGATAATAGGGGAATAGGATCCCCCATTCTAAAATACTGAGAGCAATATTTGGTAATTTCCCACTCTTTAAAACCCCCCACTAGCTGGTCGATGGTTTTACTAAAACTTCTATTGTAGCAGCCACTCAGCCTCTTATGTGGATCCTTCGAGTCCCTGGGATGACCCTCTAACCTCTTTTATGTCCCAAAACCCCCTATTTAGGTGTTCCAATAATTATAACCTTATTCTAAATCACGATTCTAAAATTTTCTCAATCAATAAATCAAAAAATTAAATTCTTCTTGAATTTCATAATCCCATACGGACATGGGGTTTTATATTAATCAAACTATAGAATCTTCTATAAACTTAGTTGAACATCAATATTACTTATCTTAGCTTTAACTTAATAATTTTTTTGAATAAATTAGAGATGAACACTTCTTAATGTCCATGAAAGAATAATTAAATCAATTTAAAAGAAACAAAGTATGTAAATTAGTTGAGAGACACAAAGACTACCTTGCTATTAGCACTAAATGGGTGATTAGAAATATGGTTGATGAGTCAGAAACTATAGTTAGAAACAAGGATAGACTAGTTGAATAGGGTTATAGTAAAAAGTAAGGAATTGATTATCAAGATACATTTACACCAGTATCCAAAATTGAAGACATTAGAATACTACTAGCATATATGAAACATATAAATTCTAAACTATAACAAATAGATGTCAAGAGTGAATTCCTTAATGATTATATTATTGAGGATGTTTTTGTTTAACATCCCTCTTTATTTTAAAATACTTATTTTTCAAATCTATATTTTAAACATTTAAAATATCTTTATGGTTTAAAACATGATCCTAGTGCTTGGTATGATAGGCTCATCTATTTCTTCATTTCAAATGATTTTTAAAAAGGTATATCTAATCCAATACTATTTATAAAAAAAATAAAAAAATCTGTTGATTGTAAAAATATTTTTTGATGAAATTATATTTGGTTATTCTAAAAACTTTTTTTGTATTAAATTTTCTAATTTTATGCAAAATTAATTTGAAATGAGTTTAATGGGTGAGTTAAAGTACTTTCTTGGTTTCCAGATTTTTCAAAACAAAGAGGGGATTTTTTTTAAATCTAATTAAATACACAAGAGATATTTTAGAATATTTTTCCATGAGATCACTAAATGTTATGATACTCTAATGATTACTACATATAAATTAGTTTTAGATAAAACTAAGAAATTGGTTGATCAGACTGTTTATCGAGGTATGATTGGGAGTTTACTATAATTAACTATTAGTTGTCCAGATATTATGTTTTTCATTTGTTTATGTGCTCATTTTCAAGAAAAAATTAGGTAATCTCATCTAAATGATATTAAAATAATCTTTAAATACCTAAATAATACAATTAATTTTGGTTTATTCTAACTTAAAGGATAGGGATTTGAATTAGTTAGTTATTCTGATGCAGATTTTGGTGGTTGTGAGTTAGATATAAAAAGAACCTCCAGAACATGTAAATTTTTTAACAAGTATCTAGTGTCATAGTGTATTAAGAATAATTTTATTACATTATCTATAATTGAATAAAAGTACATAGGTTTAGGAAGTTGTTGTGCATAGATTCTATGAATGAAACACACTCTACAAGATTATGGATATTAATTCAGGCATGTCCCTATAAACCATGACAATAAAAGTGTTATTAACATCTTTAAGAATCTTTTGTATCACTCTAAAACAAAATATATTGATATAAGACATCACTTTTTGATAAATCATTTTCAAAAGGGATATTTCACTCTTGAATTCATTGGAACTGAACAATAACTTACTAATATTTTCACAAAGCCTTTGAATATATAATGAATAAGTTATACTGAACATGAGTTAGGTAAGATTAACTATTATTGATTTATATTTCATTTTTAAAGCTTAAAACTGTAGTATTTTAGTCATACAGGTTATAAATGACCATAAGGATTAAGTTTACATAAGTTAGTGTGTGGTAGATCAACCTATTATGGCCTTCCTGGGTGACCATAAGACAAGTCAAGTGGTTAGTCAAGCTACCATGACTGTCAAATCTAAATTTTCTTAGTTTTCTATATTATTAAAATTTTATCCCGATTTATATCACTTCCTAATTTTTTCCCCTAAAAAAATATAAATATATCCAATTCAAATTAAAATTAAATTCTCTTGAAAGATTAAACACTATCGAACCTTAAACCTCTTCTTCACCAAATCTATGCCTTCTCCTAAATCTCTCAATAATGGTGTGAAAAAAAATAACATTGGATTTCACTCTTGTCGATGTGTAACCTTACATAAAGAAAGGAAAATATAGCTTGAGTGCATTTGATGAGCCACACAATTCTTATCATCCAAACTGAATGGTGATTCCTAAGAAATAAATCAATTCTAAGTGGTTATAATCAAGTATATCACTCATCTGAAAAGAGATTTAGATAAAAAGATGGAGTGGATAAACAACCTTTTTATTTGATATTGGTTAAGGGTTTTTATTTTAATGATGACTTAAAAACTAGAGAAAATAAATATTACATGAAAAACACTATTAATGGAGAGCATCTAGTTTTCTATTTGAAGTAATGGGAAATTTTTTATAAGTTCCTCATGAAGGTGATTTTGAGGACTGTTTAATCTACTATCCCATTGGACATGTGACAATTAAAATTGAGAAAGATCTTAAGGAGCTAACTAGAAACAGAAAACCTAGGAGGCTGAATTCTATAGTGATAAATGGTTAATGAAGGTTATTGATTAATTTTATTTAACACCTAATATACCCTATAAAAATAGATTTTGGTATCTTAAGGCATTAATACTTATTTTTTATATATTTTATAAATAATGGATTCAGGATTAGTTTTCCTAGATTTATAATAATACATATTTAAGAATTATTTAATCCCACCTCTCAGTTCAACTCTCTTCTGTACCCCAAGTTGATAACTACTTTACTTGAGTCAAAAGGACTAGTTGGGATGTGCTTAAATAAATCTATCTACAAGAGAATGATATTGAACTAGAACCCTTGTATAAAGTAATGGATAATTTATAGTAAAAAGATATATGAGAAGTTTAATCCTATGAAAAAATAGTTTAGGTCTAAAGAAAAATCCAACCCAAGTACCCAATGCAGTTGTAGAATATTATTTTGATGAAGAAATTGATGTTCAAAGTTATGAGGTTGTAAGAGTTTTTGAGGAATAAATGGGTACAACAAGTGCAGAATCTATAATTGAATCAATGGATAGGACTTTTCCTCCTAATCTAGTAAAATTTCATACTCCTAAATGAGTGAAAATGTGTCTTAAGGGCTTTCCAAGACCCCATAGTCTATTCCTTTAATAGAAGAAGAGTTTTATTATAATATTGAATAAATTGTAAAGTATGTGATTGATCTTGATGGAGAAACTATTTCTTAATCATATGATGAATCTAGTGAGGATTTGATTCCTTTAGTGGATATGAGTGAGAAAGGGTCTCCTCTGGTGAATGAGAAAGGGGATAATCTCTTTTTAATGCACCACTATCAATGGGGAGAATCCCTTGGATCTTTGATTGTTATTATCTATTCTGACTCTGAGTATGATGATGTTCATGATGATAGAGGTAGTCCACCTATGCATGGTGGACCTGTTATTCTAGATTCACATGTTATTTTTGAAGGATATCTAGTAGATCAGATTGATATTGAGCAAAGGATTAAGGTATCATATCCTAGATCCAGAAGTACTAGTAAATAAGACGTTTCAGATCAAAATATGGAACAATTTTTAGATGATATGATTGTATAAACTCCTATAAATCCTATTAAATCAAAACTATTTAGAATATTTTATCTAAGAAGTGGTGGACCAGTGCATGTTTATTCTATATAGAAAGAGACAAATAATTTTTTAGAAAAATTTGAAGTTCATGGTAGATCATCACCTCCTTTACAGGCTGCACCTTCATCTCCTCTAGATTCATCTTATGTTACACAAGATGACTTGAATGAGTTAAAAGTTGATTTTTTGAACATGTTTAAGTATCTATTTTTAAACCTTGGAATTAGTTTTTGAATATGGTAAAGAATATCTTTTTATATGTGTCTTACACTTCTATAGTGATTCCTTCTATAATTCTATTCAAACCTCCTACTCAGCCTTCATCTTTAGTTTCTATAGAACCTACCCTACAATACCTACATATAAAAATTTTGGATTTTCTCTTTATCAGGTTGTGAATAACCTTAGACATATAGCTAAGAGTACAGTTATTAGTGAACTTTCAGATCATATTTTAAATATTTATCCTCAACCTTCTATAGGTAAAGACAAACCTGTAGATTCCAAATCTATAAGATAATCCAATTTTGATTCTGATTCATATGTCTGATAGGTAATTGTGAATATCTGGAATTATAATAAACCTTTTTAATTCATATTCACTATATTGATTCTTCTTTTTTATCATGGATGAATTGAATGTTTTTATCTCTTAGTTTTCTATCACTTCATTATTTATTGTTACATAAATTATTTATTATCTCTTTAGTATCTTTTTATTATTCAAAAATGGAGAGAATAAATATATTAGTTATAAATTATTTTTAACTTAAAGGAAAGTTATTTAAGTTTTGATTAATGTTTATTTTAATTTGAAAATTTTCTTACCATGATTTTTTATCAATAAAAAGGGAGATATTGTTTTCTTAGTCCAATAATCCCTTATTTTAATGATCTAAAATCATATTTATTATTATTATGATAAGTTATATGTCTTATAAAAGGACACTTTATTTTATGAAAAATATGTTGAGTGTTGGATCGACTATGCATTACACTTGATCAATCGCATGAATGAGTGATTGACTACACATACATACAATCGATCACAAAGAAAAATTTCCAAAGTGATAAATTAACCATGTGTATAGTGAATCAACCATACATTATGATATACTGATAGCATGTGAATTGGATCGACCACATGCAGACAGTTAATTAACTTTTCCAGTTGGATAAGCAATTGTGTTAGATAGAGTCAAAAAATTATAAGTGTTGAACCTAACACGCGAATAAAATAATCAATCACGTAAAGAAGCTTCAATCAAGAATGAATGTCTATTGACCATAAAATGACTTCAACCAATCGCAGTAAGAAGTTTGAAACCGAATTCAAGTCTTTTATTAACCACAAGTGCTTAACTAAGGACCTACTTGGTAGTGACTGACTACAAGACTATAAAATTCTACCAAAAGTTAGATCCACCTTACAGGATTGATCATGAGTGTTGACCTACTATGCCTAAAATTATAATGATTATATTTTGACATTTAATGAATGTGTCAGAGAAGTTGAAGACTATCCGTCTGATGGTATCTTTATGATTATTTTTTCTAATGACTATATGGAGAGGAGTCTTCTACAAATACAAGGAAGACTCACAAGTTAAAGTTATCCACCTTTATGCTAATCTATTTACACTTCCTACCCGCTCCATGGCACTTTGTTTTTATGAAATACTTTGAAAAATCTAAGAGGAATCTAAAATGTCTAATACATCTACTCTCAAGTTTACTAGACATTCATACAAGGATAAAAGTACTTTACTATTCAACTAAACATGATCAGAGAAGAGATGCATTGAATGTATCATCACGTATTTCTCTCTCTTTATTTCTCTTCATTTTTGAGTTATACTTTTTGTGTCTATATATTTTTTTAGAAATTATCCTATTTTTTAAATAAGAGTACTCAAATAATCTTTCCACTTGTAGTTTTGCTTCTATTCTCCCACGTATAACTATGAAAGAGGATTTATCTAGCCTATACTACCCTGTGTGTAATTGTCTACTCATAACCTATTCTAGGTTTTAGATCAATACACTCGATCCAGGTTATGAAATAGTTATTAGTTTTAATAAAATTATATGGTAGTGTCTTACTGTCAAGTGGAGAGGATTAGGTTCTAACTTGGAAATGAACCTCTTTTTTTTTAAATTCAACTACATATTTTTTATCCCTTTCTTTCACTACTATATTTTTTCATTGAGTATTTTTAAAATGTGTTTTAAATGAAAAAACTATGACAGTTAGAATTTATCAGTGATATATATATACTATTTGGTGTGAATATAATACTTTCAAAGTAAAAATAATTTCATTTTTTTAACTAGGTATTGATCATTTCCTTTGAGAACTTGTTTAAAAATATCAAAATATATATACCTAATATATTTTTTAACTATAAAATTTTTAAATTGAGGGGATTTTAATTATTTTAAAAACATAAATTTTTATTGGAAGTTCAATTCACCTCCTATTGATCATTCCACTCAAACCAACACATTTGAAGAATTAAGGAATTTACAAGTGAATTTGAAATAGTTTAGATCTATATAAACATTGTCTCTTCATGAATAACAATCATTCTAGGACTATATAAACACCATACATGCACTATGTAAACATCATCCATCCCTATGTAAATATCATTTCCCTCTACATAAGCATGAATTCATGCACTGCGTAAACATGATTTTTTATATATGTTTCACAACCCCCTCCCTCCAAAGGTACCCCTCCTTGGTAGGTAATGAAGGAAGATAGATAATGAACCCTGAGTGCTTCCTCTATTAGACCTCAAGTTGGTTACTAGCATTGAGGGTATAAATAAATTCACATATATGGGATCCATTACCCTCAATAGAAAAATTAGGATCGAGAGATAATATATCAACCATCAACCAAATCCATAACATAAGTAAAATGAAAACACTATAATATCCCACAATGCATGAAATATCATATGAATAAAAATAAAAGTCTCTAAGTAAAGTACCAAAAGACAATCCTATGGAAGAAACTCAATAACAACTCCAATGCCCAAGATAGTAGTTTCCAAATTGGTTACTAAATCCCTCTTAGAAACCATAAAACAGTTTATATATACATAAGTTTAGAATAACATATATACTCTATAGAATCATACCCAAGGAATCTCATGGAAATATAAAAGGTAATGATAATTCCCTAGTGAACAAATAGTAGAACCAATAAGAAAATATTAGGTCAACTAGTACCCAGACTCACCAAGGCTCACTCACCAAATAAAATATCCAAGTATAATAATATAAGAAGAAGAATATCTAGAAAAATGTACCATGCCCTACTTCCCCACTAATTTAACACTCTCATGCCCCAAATTTTTATGTCCAGGAACTCCCATACCTTCCTTATCCATCAAACACATACCATCATAAGCCTCATCACAACAGTCAAGCTCTATCTCTCAACCCATGTTAATCATTGCATCACAACCTTATCGTAATCATATCATGTTCCACAACCATCACATCCTCATCATCCCATAACCACTACCATAATAATAATAATAGGGTATCATGAACATGAAGGACATAAACCATATACTCTCATCCTACCATGCATAACCCCCACTATAAACCACCACATTCTCTTATTAAACATCATCACAAGTGCACTATATCTGCAATCCATCACAACCCATGTGTAACAACCTCGCCTGGAAGAGAGAGTAGGGAAGTGGGGGAATCCATCCATCTGTACTCACTAACCTAGATGTTTTGGGAAAACACCTGGATCCCAAAACCTTTGGGTGTTAGTGTAAACCCATGACTTAGGAGAGGTATATATGGAAATTACAAGGAAAAAAACAAAGTACAATAATTACACACAAGCACGGCCTATGGTTTCATGTAACTAAAACCTCACAACTACCACAACCTCTAAACCACCACTATCACATTTCCACATCAATTTCATACAACTAACCACCCATCTAATCCCACTTACTAATAACATAACCACCCATCAATTTCATAGTTCTCATTTAACCACATTAATTACTTACCACTTATATATTCTTTTACCATATTTCCATATTTAACTTAAAAGTCATTATCCCATTTACCATTCCATCCATCCAATGGCCCAAAGGCCTTTATTTTTTTATTTATTATGATAATCCACATTTCAAGGGGTGAGGTGGAACCCTTACAAGGCCCATAGGCATAAGTATTACATGGACCATAGGCCTTAGAGGAATTCATTTTCCCGTAGGCTTCAAACATTACATACAACCCAGACTAACTACTTGGAACTGCTCATCCCCAGATTAACTCCATTATCATGTATTACATATCATCACCACAACCCTAATAACCACACAAAAACATCACACATAATTACCACATACCTACAAGTCAAACTCAATAATCAACCCATAATTCCCATCCATTATGAAAACCATCACATCAATCAACTTCACAATTAAAGGGGAAACATAACAATTCCTTATTTACACATACCTTATTCAATTACCATCTTTAATGAATTTACCATTTTCATGAGTGGTTATTTCCACAATTATATTTCATTAAAAAAAATATTCCTAATAGTAAACACATTTTATAGCCAACAATATTTGGCACGCAAACATGGAAAATCAATATCATGAAAACAAGTAAATCATGTGATATCTCCCCTTTCCATTATGCCTGATTAATTATCTTCGTTAGGATAAATATTACCATCCACCCAGAATGAAACAAAAGTATAAAAATATTATATAAATAATGAAAATAAATAGATAACTTGGATCCCTAACCTTGATTGTCGCTTCAAAGAGAACAATACTCACAATAGAAGAATCGGGGGATCAAACTCTACCAAGTTTGAAGGGAAAAACACAAAAAATATACCCATATAAATCCATTTCAAACCACACTTAAAAGTAATCTAAAAATATATTGTTTTTCTACAATGAATATCCAAATGGAAAAGGGAGAATAAAAGAGAAAAAAAGGTGAAAAAGGTACCTTGATTTAAAATCACTCAATTCTCTATGATCCAAGATGTTGGAATCCTTAAAAGAGATGATTAAAGGGTTCCAATGGGTTTTGTATTTGGTAAAATCTTAGAGAAGAAGTAAGGGAATTGAGATAAGGGAGTTTGGGCCCTCTATTTATAGATAAATCTCAAATAAAATTTCCATGGTGTTGTGACAGCATGCTACATCATGGCCTCCCTTAGTTAAAAGAATATGGATATCATGTGGGTGTTTCCCCTTTCTCACATGTTTTAAAAAATTGATTCAACCATCACCATAGCCTAAGAAATGGCGTGGTCCAAGATAGGTTGTCTCCTTTGAATCCCTCCACATCTGATCACTATAGGATATCACAAAAGGTTTTTTCGTTTTCCCCTCACCACACCTAGGACCATGGCGTGGTGAGATCCAACTCCCCATCTTACAAAATACAACCCTAAAAACACCACACCATTCATCCAGTGTTTCCATGATTCCTATTTCATACAGGGTGGAAAATCAAGTGCCACACCTAACATCATGGTCAACCAGATCATTTCACTCATCATGGCACATTCTATCACCACATGACTATCCCCACAGCCAACCTTTAAGCACCTAATTCTTAAACCACCATCACCATGGAATGGTGAACCTCTAAATGTAAAAACTCTCCCCAATCCTCTAGAACACATTGAAACTTCTTATCATCACCATCAAGCCTAGGAAAAATTTAATGGGAGGGATTTTTAGGAATCAAGTCCCTCACATTAGATTCCTTTCAAACAGTTCCCATTCTCAAGAATCAAAACAAAACCTAGAAATCGATTATAAAAAGGGGAATGTGTGAAAAAACATCCCAAGATATACCTCTCAAGGATTTTGTTAAGGAAAAAATGAAACCATTAACTAAGCATGATCAAAAAGGGGGGAAAGGAAGATTCTAAAAACCAGCCACAAACCAAGCATACATCACCCAAGGAAAAAAAACAAAACCAAAACTCAAAACAACTCAGGATAATGATCATGAATCTATGTATCATGTTCACAGGTAATATCCTCTAAGTCATCATGCTTCCAAAGAATGTGAACCAAAGGGATAACTCACCAACACAAATCCTTCTCTAAATGGTCCTATATCTCAACTGGTTTCTCCATGAATTTTGTGTCATCCTTAACATCCAACTCTCCCCAATCAATTTCATGGGATTCATTATGAAGATATAAATGAAGTTAAGATACATGGAATAAGTCTTAGATCATGTATATCTATGGAAGAATCACCAAGCAATAATCCACCTCACCAATGCACTCCAACACCTCAAAGGGTCCAATAAATCGAGGCGACAACTTTATTCCCCAACCAAACCTATTATACCCATTAAGAGGGGAAACCTTTAGGAAAACATGGTATCCAACCTCAAACTCCAAGGGAATATTCCTCTGATCAGAATAATAATTTTGGTGGTCTTATACCACTTTAATTCTCTCATGAACCATATAGATATTTTCTATCATGATCTGTACCAGATCAGAACCTAGAAGTGTCGACTCCCCAAGCATGGTCCAACACAATGGAGAATGAAAATTTTGTGTATAAAATGCCTAAAATGGTTACATGATGATGGATGAGTGATATATATTATTATAACTCAACTAAGGGTAAGTTATTCACCAATGATCCACCAAAATATAAGGCACATGCCCACAACATATCCTCCAATTTCTGGATGGTCTACTTCATCTTTCCATCTGTTTGAGAGTGGAGAGTATTGCTAAGGTGTAACTAAGTTCCAAAATCACACACCCTATAAACTCATGAGGTAAAATGAGTGTATTAGTCTAAGAATATGGATGTTAGAATTTTATATATCCACAAAACCTTATCCATGTAACTTTTTTCCAAACATACATGGTTATTGAATCCATGTTTTATAAAAAGTGGGTTGGATTCATCAATAAATCCATGATTACCAAGATAAAATCATATCCTCCCTAATCTTGGGGTAATATTATGATGAAATCCATCAAGATGTTTTACCACTTCCACCTAGGGGAATCCAAAGGTTGCAACATACCACAAGGAACATGATGTTCTACCTTCACCTACTGGTAAACTAGACACCTATCCATGAACTCTACCATTATCCATTTCATCTTGATACACCATAAATATATCCTCAAAACATAGTACATTTTGTATACTCCTAGGTGAACTAATAAAGGTGATTTTTGAAACTTATGAAGTACTCCCCCATGCATCTCCATCAGGACGAACATCCTCCTCTAAAATATTAACTGATATTGGTCATACTGTGTCAATCCTTTAGGGGAATAACCACACAAAAAAACTCAATCATGTATCACTTATACCTTTATGTATCCCCACATAGAATCCTACACTTACTGTATCATATAATATTTCACTATCATCTGAAATAATTAAACTCAACTGTTAGCCACTCTTTCATTATGGTGCATGGATAAAAACTCCTCCATCCACCTATAAGAATCCACAGACTCCTAAAAAACATCCTTTCATGAATTCCTAACCAGGGTGTCATCCATGATATTCCATTTTCATGAGTTATAGGATATCTCAAAGTTATGTTCCTAGAGAAACTATATACAAATCTATTGTCAAAGATTCAAGTTGTACTAAGAGAAAATGTACCTCAAACTCTTATGATCAATGAAGACCTCAAAGAATTATCCAATGAGGTAATGTAACTATAGATTCAAGAAAAACACCACTATTTATAATTCCAGATCATGGGTGGAGTATCTATGCTCATGGGGGTATAACTGTATAAACCCATAGAAGATCACTTCTTGTTGTTACATCAAGGCGTAACCCAAACCCAAATGGGAAGCATCACAGAACACCTCAAACATAAGTCCCTACTCAGGAAACTAGAGAATTGGGTCATTGAACAAATACCCTTATAGGTAGTCAAAAATTTCCTGATACTAATCAGTCCAAAATAAATCTTGGACCTTCCTGGTCATAACTATCAATTAGGCTGCAATATTAGAAAATTCAAATACAAACCTTTGGTATAACCCACAAGGACAAGAAATATATGAAACTTTGTGACATTCTTCAGTTCCATCCAAGATATAACCAACTCAACATTTGATGGATCCACCGCCACTCCTTTTTGAGACACCAGGTGTCCAAGTAAATGAACCTCCCACTTCTATAACCTTCACTTGGAAAATTTCTCTTAGAGTTGGTGGTGTTGGAGTGTTTGTATAATGAACCTTAGATACTTGACATGATACTCCTTAGACCTAGAGTATATAATATTTTCATTGCTAAACACAACTACAAACTAGTCTATGAACTCACTAAATACATAGATTATGATTCCCATTAACATTTATAATATGTTCATGACACTGAATGGAATAACTACAAACTTTAAGTGTCCATATTTTCATTTAAAGGTTGTATTCAGGATATCTTTCCCATTTCTAATTTCCCCTCAATTGATGATACTCAAACCATAGATCTATCTTAGAAAACCAGATATCTTCTCTTAACTGGTAAAAAAGAATTTCAATCCTTGGAAGAGGGTGAAAAATATTGATATTCACCTGATTTAGCCTTTGGTATTCTATACACAGCCTCAAACTTCCATCTTAATTCTTAGAGAATTACACTAGATCACCCCAAAATGGAACACTGGGCCGAATGAAACCCTTCTGCATCAGATCATCTATATGGATCCTCAAATCCCATAACTTATAAGGTATCATCCAATAAGGATCCATTAAAATCATAGAGATACCCAGTTGAAACTCTATCCCAAACTCAACATCACCTCAATGGGTAGTGTCACAAACTCCTTGGAAAAAACATCCATAAATTCCTCGAAAACTTTGGGAGCCTAAACAATATTTGTTCCCACTAAAAATTATTCCATAAAGGATGGAAAGGATTCCACATGACTACAACCCATCTGATAACCCGGTTCGCTGATGAAAACTTTACACTAACCTTCCATATTGGAGAATATGACTCTCCTGTGAATTAAGTGGATAACCACAAATATTGAATATAAACAACCCAAGGAAAGAGGGATTTGTGCTCTCAGTTTGATATCACTTTGTTGGTTCCTAGCATGGAAACTTTTAAAGTTCTTTTAGACTAGGGTGGTGGTTCTAATTTTTAGAAATCAATTTTTGGAAATGAGGCGTGAGCTTTGTTATGAAACTTTAACCCAAATATCTCTAATTACCCTCCCTGTCCCTAAGGGGATGGTCTAGGAAGATGGTAAAAGTGAACTCCGATAAATCTATTTACAAGAAGATTCAAACCATAGTTTTATTCAAATGAGTGATTAAATTATTCCCAAGAATGAATCCTGAATTATGCCTTCAACGAAGGTAAGATCAAGTACATTTCATGCAAGACAATTATTTGTTTAATTTATTCTGGAACAATGTTGTGATGTATTATGAAAACCTTTGTTTGCTTGTTCAATGTTTGGGTTCTCACTTAACCCCTAAAAATGATTTCTTCCCCAATAAAATATTTAATTTTTAGTATGTAAATATCTATAGAAAGGAGAAATTTCAACACGACTGATGGAATCCCATTATCAGTCTACGCCCCTGGAACACATCAAATAAGTAGGTATGGACTCTAACTAGAATATTCAACACTAGGGGAACAAGAATTATCTCTATGTCTAGTCCTAAATTATGGAATAAGGTAGGTAGGAGTGTGAGGAACCATAATCAAATAAAGCCTCCATGAGAGTAGATGATAAGCTAATCATATCATTCATGATCTCTAGCCCCTGTGGTGCTAGCATTTACATGGAATTAAACTATCTAGGACTAGTTCCTCTACCCCACTTATGTCGACTACCTCCATGGTCATGATTAGGTTAGGGTCCCTAAAGATGAGGAAAATCTTGATTTCATCCCCTACCTACCTCATGTCTTCTTGGAGGAGCATAATCTTATCATCCCTACTACTGAACCTAACCATCACCACCATGTTAATCTCTAAGGATCATCGAGCACTAATATTGTAAATGACCATGACCCCCAAAAATAAATCACACTAGTTCAGATCCCCTAGGAAAATCATGAGAACCACTAGCCCCATAAAACTAAAAAGAAATATTTTGGGTCTGACTCCCCACTAGTCAAAACCTCAAAGTACCCGGTATCTGAGATCGGCCACCAATAACCCTAATCCTTAAGAAACATTGTTGGATCCCCTCTCGTTACATCCCTCCTTGAGAGTGTATTCACTCAATCACATTCACCTTATTTTATACCTCTAAATATGTCAGTAATGTAAATGGATTAACCACATATTGGATAGATGATCGAAGTGACTCCTAAAGATGTTGTGCATGGGATGCCTCATCTAGAAAAATATAGGAGGAAAAATGCAGAAAGTCCTTAAACCAGATCCCAAGATCTCACACAATCATGCTCCCCTACTAAAGAGAAAGTAGCTACTTACACTTTTTTTCTTTCATTATTGATGATAGAAATTATACATGAAACACCTTTTGAAAATCTATCTATGAAACATCTACCTCTTCCCACTCACCGAGATACAATTTCCACCACCGACACATTGTACCCCTCATCTGACTGATTATTAGTGGAACCCATTACTCCACTTAGGACTGAATAAAATTGAAGGTGATCTCAAGATCCTTCAAAAATTGATTTATATCTAGATCATAGACGATTCCCTCATGATTTTCCATATCTTTCCATTGAAAGTCACATAATGTTATTCATCACTTAGTATCCTCCTCATCTAGGTTATCCCTTCGACGATCAACCAGGTCAACCTGTTGAACCTCGCCAGCCTGAACCACATGCGGAAAATGTCCAGGAGCCATAACTGAAAGGTAAAAATAAAGATTTACTAAACCCAATAGTATGAAATATTAATTTTATTTAATTTAATTCATTTTAAATTCTCAAATTCACCCCATTCAATCACAAGAACACACAAGAATGATGTGTGTAACTCATATAAGTCTTTTCCCTTCAAGAGACACAACTTAACTTGGTAATTCAATGAGCTCAAAGTATTTGAATTGGATTATAGGGATACCTAAAATCCCATATCCTATCTGGTCTCTATGGTCTATATCATGCACTAATCTCTACTGATATTGTTTCCCTACTAACCCATGAAATTATCATAAGTTCATATCCCCAAGCTCCATCCTATGTCTCAACCAAATGCTATGATACCCCTCTATCAAACCCCATCTCTCTAAAGGTACCCCTCATTGTCTAAAAATAAAGAAAGAGAGATAATGACCCCTAATTCCCACCTTCAGTAGGCTCCAAGTTGGTGACTAGAACCAAGGGTATAAAAAAAGTCACACATATGGGAGGCATTACCCTCAATAGAAAAATTATATTTGGTATATAGGATATGAACCATCAAATAACTTCATAACACAAGGAAAAGGAAAAACCCACAATATCCCATAATGTATTAAATTTCGTAAAAATACAAATGAAAGTCTCTAAGTAAAGTACCAAAATACAATCCTACAATAACAACTCAACAACAGCTCTAATTCCCTAGCTAGTAGTGTCCATTTTAGTTCCTAAACTTCTCATGGAAACCTGAAAAGTGGTTTATATATACACAGGGTGAGAATAAAATGTATACTTAGTGGGATCATACCCAAGTAATCTCATGCAAATATGTGAGGATCATAATAACTAGTTACTAGCCTCACCAAGGATCACTCTCCAAATAAGGTATCCAAGTATAATAATATAAGAATAATCACATCAAGAAAAAGGTACCCCACACTACTTCCCTACTAAATTTCTGCTCTCACGTACCAACATTATAGGTCCTGGTGGTCTCATACCTTACATATATCCAATGAACCAACCCGAGTCAACCTAACATGTCACCTAAGTTGGCCTTCCACAAGGTAAGGAACAACAAACAACCACTAAATATCCTCAGGAATAATTGGAAAGGGATAAGCCAACAAAGTAAAGTGTATAAGAAATGATAAAATCTATGAGAAATAAAAATACAAGACAAGGGTTAAACCATAAAGTAAAATAATTTAATCCATAATTGAGACTTTGTGTGGCCATCTTTCACCACCAATCTGTCTCACTAAGAAGCGATGAAACCCAAGAGAATACGGTGAACTACATAATGACCTTCCCTTTACCTATGTCCTAAAAAACCACATCTACAAATGCCAAAAAGAAAAATTAGGGTGTAAGAACAAATCTCAATAGGATTTCACCAAAGAATATATACAAAGTTTAATGATATAAAAAATTATCTTGATTTAAAACAAATATTTTTTATGAATAATTTTTTGAAATATAAAATTTTGTAAAATATCATTTGTTTTTCATAAAATTATTTAATATTTTTATAAAAAAGTAATATAACAAGTACATGATATAAAATGAGAAATCATAATCAAATACATCCATAGATACACTATAATGTGAAAAATTTAGCAATCTACCATGAAATATACCTTCATGTAAAAAACCAAGCATAAATGATAAAGTAAAATATTGGATTCTAGACTATGGTAATATGTAATTAGACATAAAAAAGAAACAATAATATAGGAATAACATTAATCCAACTAATATCGATTCATGTTATAGTCTGTCAATATTAATAAGGTAACCCCTAGTGGTATCACACATACTAAGGTGACATGTCCATTTCCCGATGCACCCAAATCTCTCAATGTGAAATGTTTTTTAAAAACCCATTTGAAAACCCTAATCTCAATTTATAAAACATTTTCATAATGAATAATCACTTCTCACATGCTTGAAAATCCATTTAAGAATCAAAATCACCATTAAGGCATTTCATCAAACACAGTGTGCACAATTATTTTTTTAAATCAAAATCTATTAAAAGAATTAATCTATTTAAACAAAACAACTTTTATATCAAATAAATCAATTTTATAAAACAAACCAAATTAATTCACAATAATATAAAGTAATACATGATTTACAACTTTTTTATAGCAACACCTACCTCAAAATGGAGTAAAACGAATTGCCTTTAACAATGAATATTGGAAACATATAGATTGGGTCCTTATGATCCTATGTCCATAATAAAAATCATCAAATATCTATCAAACACCTTAGATCCAACAATAATATCCAAATTTGGTTCCAATGAGGAAATGGGAGAAGATATCAAGGAATGATATAAGAATATGTGAGAAAACCATATAAAAAATAGAACATACCTCAAAGATATCTGTTAATAATGAAGAAAAACCACCAATAATCCAAGGGGATAAGCCTATAAAGAACTGGAGAAGGTTTAGTTGGATCCAAAAGGGGATTAGGGGTGATTAGATTAAAATTTACCAAGGG
This sequence comes from Viscum album, assembly GCA_963277665.1. Taxonomy (NCBI): domain Eukaryota; kingdom Viridiplantae; phylum Streptophyta; class Magnoliopsida; order Santalales; family Viscaceae; genus Viscum; species Viscum album. The sequence continues at coordinate 156,945,731 of OY728164.1, forward strand.
AAAATAGGTGAATTATAACTATTTTAAAGGTTTACATTGAGGCACATGGTTAGAAAAACTATGTTCCAACCATGTGTGGCCTCTGTCCCTTTGAAAAAAAAGGCACAAGGTTACCTGGGGAAGAGTTACACAGTTAGGTAAAATCATGCTCAAGTTGTAAAAAACCTCTAGACAACCAAAAAGGAACCTACATAGTTCCTTAACAAGTCACATGGCTTGAAAAACTTTGAAAATGACACTAGAGCCCCATAGTGTCTTACTGCATGGTTATTACTAACCATGTGTCTATCCCTTTTCCTCCAAAAAACCATGTCTTTAACCCCCTACTACTAGAAATATCTATAATTAACCAAAGGGTAAACCAATATCAAAAATATTCATACATGTGACCCATAGGGGGTCACAATTCTCACTTCCATGAAATCTTTTTGTCCCTATAAAGTGCTCAAGATTTTGGAATCGCAAAAAAAGAGAAGCTCATTATTGCCTCATAAACAATTCTCACTCCCATGTATTGTGGTTATACTATTTGTACTGCCACATTACACAGACCAAGGGAATTGTTTTAATGTGCAGTGCCTTTCCTTAGTGATCTAAAATCTGAAACGGTTGCTCAGCCACAGTGGTGCCAGGATCAAGATCAACATCTTCCCATTCAATCACATAGGAAGGGTCTAGGTGGTACCTCCTCAGCTGGGAAATATGAAATGAATCATTAATTTATTTCAAGTGAGATAGAAAGTCTAACTAATACACCACCGTCATAATTCATTAAATGATCTCAAAGGGGATACAAAACTTCAGTGACAACTTACCCTACCCACCCAACCAACAGTGTCCTAAGTGAGGTAAAATATTAAGAAATACTCAATCACTAAAATAAAACTCTATAATATGAAATCAATGGTCCAAATAGGATTTATATTGACTATGAGTGGTCACTAACCTCCTATGAATTAGATTCACTTTTTCTTCTTCACTTGAACAAGGCTCGGTTCAACCAAGACCTCTCTCCCAACTCTACCTAACACAAAAGAGATCTACATAGACACCCATACAAAACTTCAAATGGAACCATCTTAATATAATCCTGATAGATATTTTTATAGACAATTTTTACTAGAGTTATATGTTTTCTCCAAGAACCATCAAAATCAATAATTCATTCCTAGATCATTTCCTTAAGAATCTTAATAGCTCGCTCAGTTTACCCATCCATATACGGATGATATGTCATTCTTAATTTCAACTAGGAACCCATCACCTATTATAAAACTTTCCAAAACCTTTATGTGAATCATGGTACCAATCAAAAATAAAGCTAGTACCATAATGGAAAATTTGATCATAGAATTATGATTCATCCTTGAAAGAGGATAAGAACACCTACCCATCAGTATCATCCACTCCTAAGATCATCCAAGCAAACAAACCCATATAATACCACTCCTCCACTAATTCCTTCAAGTCTCGAGTCATCAATTTCCTACTCAACACATTAGTGACCACATTCCCTTTTCCATGAGTATAAATAATATTGAAATAAAAGGTCTAAAGATACTCAACTCAATGTCTCTATAATAAATTCGGATCCATCAAAGTAAAAAATATACTTTAGGCTCCTATGATTAGATTATACCAAAAACGGTTCCCCTAAGAGATAGTGGAACAACATTTTGAGAGTGTGTATAATATTTGTCAACTCAGTATTGTGGGTAGGGTAGTTCCTCTCATGAGGGAATAATTGGAGAGATCCATAGGCCACCACCTACTTTCCCTACATCAAGACACATCATAATTCTATACCTGAGGCATCGTTGTAAACACTATAACCTAAACTTGATTCTGGAAGAATCAGAACTAGTGTCAAATTCAACATCTTCTTTAGCTCCTTGAAATATATTTTACATTTTTCATTCCATACAAACTTAACACCCTTATGAGTTAAGGCTATCATTAGAGATGAAATCTTAGAGAAGTATTGGAAAAACTACTTATAATAATCAGCCAATACCATGAATCACAAAATCTAAAACACGTTTATAGGTTTATCCTAATACATTACCACATGAATCTTTTCAAGATCTATTGAGATTCCCCTATTAGATATAACATTCCCCATAAATTTCACTTCTTGGATCCAAAATTAACACTCAGAAAGTTTACCATACAAGCGATGTTACTTTAAGATTATAAGGAAAATATTCAAATTATTCATATGTTCCTCCTATAACTTGGAGTATACCAAAATATAATCCACAAACACAACTATGAAAGATTCCAAGAATAGATGAAAAATTTGGTTCATCAATGTCATAAATTCTATGGGAGTGTTAGTGAGACCAAATGGCATAACCAGAAACTCAAAATACCCATGTCGGCTCCTAAATATTGTCTTAGGTATATCCTCTTCTCAGAATCTCAACTATAGTTACCCCAACTACAATTCAGTCTTATAAAACCAACAAACCCCTCTGATTTGATCAAAAAAATCATCAATTATTATCAAGGGATACTCATTCTTAATGATCACCTAGTTTATCTTTTGTTAAACAATGAAAAGTATGAGGCTTTAGTTTGTCTTATTATCAAAGAGTATAGGAGGAGACTAGGGTGACACACTAGTATGAATAAATACACTGGCCTCCAGATTCACCAACTAAAATTTCAAATCCTTTAACTCAGCAGGTTCCATGTGATAATATGGTATAGAAATGGGCATCGTTTCAAGAAGCAGATCAATAGTGAACTCGACCTCTCTCTATGGTGGTAACCCTAAAAAATAATCAAGAAAGACCTTGGGATATTCACTCGCCACTATATGAAGTGGTCCACTCAAGGGAGAGTCAAAGACATCAAGTAACATCTCTGATAACTGACACAAGATCACTTCAACATAAGGAAAAACAAGCCCGGATCTCCCCAATCTAGAATCCCAATATACCTGAAAGACATGAGGGACTCCATAAAGAGATAGAAACTAAACTCACTGATGATAAAAATTGATCAAGTACTTAACATTAATCATTCAATCCATTCCAATTATATGGTTAATGACATCAAGGTTAGGGAATAAGAAGTCCAACACTACTTTATGGTCGTCTGTCATCACCCGACACATGGGACATTTAAAACCTTGTTCAGATCACTTCCCCAAAGTCATGGAAAGATCCAACATTAATGGAATAAGTTCTAAATGAAATACCTGCATGTCAATTAACTTATAAAATATAAAATAATGAGTTTAACCTTTATAAAACAAAGTTAGTACCATAAAGTATGAAATAAACACCATAACTATAACATTAGTCATCCCTACTTCATATTCCCCTAGAGAATACTCTACTGTATAAATAATTCTAGTCTTAGCTTCTCTATGAGCCTTCTTTATCATATGAATATCCCCCTTGAAAATATTATGAGACCCACCACCCTTATAAGTACCAGATCAAACCTATGAACCCTTGGTGAGAGTGAATTCATCTCTACTACCTTGGGAAATCCTTCCAAAAAAATGTCTAAGATGAACAGGTTGTCTAAAATAGTGAAAATTCTAGGGTAATTCCATACAATTAGGCTTGGTAGGATCATGAATTACACACTGATAGAAAACAACCTTCTTCTGTCTTGAAAAATCCCCAAAAACTAGTCTTAAAGAAAACTAATCACCTTTGTGTTTCCTCTTCTGATGAGAAGACACATCCTGGATAATAATTTTAGCAATCGAAGCTCCACTTAAACCTATTTTCCTAGATATTTATGCTTATACCATAGCCTCTTTATCAACTACCTCTATAAAGGTTAGAAAGCATTAGACAATCAACATTGATTAAATATTGGCCCTCATACCCATCTTGAACCTTAGAGCCTTAAGTTAATCATTGGTGATAAGATCAGGTGCTAAGTAAACTAATTAGGGGAAATAAGTGGAGTACTCCAAAAAAATGATTCCTTTTCTTTAAGGTAAGAAACTCATGGGTCTTCATCACTCATAATTCCTTGGGATAGAATTACTGGTTGAAGAACTTCTTAAAAGAATTCCAAGTAAGGTCCTCATGTAACTTAGATAACATGATAAAGTCCCATTATTTCCTTCCTAGTCCTTCAATAATATATGTGGTGAAACCCACCTTAGAGTCCCCTAGAGTTTTCAAAAAATAGAAGATCTGTTCAATCCACTCAATCCACTATTTGAGTTCTCGGGGTCATTTGTCACCATGGAAGATGAGTGGATTCTTCTTAGTAAATTCTAATCCATGATCCACCATTCATCCCTAGTTCCCAACACCTGCACTACAAAAAAACAGTACATTAGAGGGGGTTATGCACAACCCCATCAAATTACATTTTCTGTATAATTAGATGGGGTTAAGCATAACCCCCTCTAATCATTGAATTTAGAGGGGGTTATGAACCCCCTCAAAATTCATTTTCTATAAAAATTAGAGGTGGGTTATGTATAACCCTCACTAATCATCAAATTTTGTGGGGGTTATGGACCCTCTATAATTTCTTAAATTAAAGGGGGTTTTGAACCCCCTCTAAATTTTTTAACATTATTTTTTTGATATCCCCTTGAATTTTAGAGGGGGGTTCAAAAAACCCTTTAATATCTTAAATTAGAGGGGGTTGAAAATGTCCTCTAATGTCTTAAATTAGAGGGGATTCAAAACCCTCCTCTAATTTCTTAAATTAGAGGGGGTTCAAAACTTTGTATAAATTTTATTTCATATAATATTATTTATTTATAGTATAAGAGCATAAACATATTATATAAATATATATATAAATATAATTTATTTAAAAAATATATCATATAAAATCTAAATCTTATAGTTTTTATAATTTATATTATAATAATAACAAATATATTTTTAAATAATATGTTTATTTTTTTATATTATAAATAATTAATATTATATGAAATTAAATTTATACATATAAATATATATTAATTTACACAATATTATACAATTATATTTATTAAAATACATATATATTAATATACATAATAATAAGTATATGTATTGAAATACATTATATAAATATTTTTATAAATTTTATTTCATATAATATTAAGTATATATTTTTATAAATTGTATTTCATATAATATTGATTATATATAATATACATATTAATTATATATAATATAAAATTTTATTTCATATAACAATATATAAATATTTGTATAAAGTGTATTTCATATAATATCCATTATATAGAATATAAATATTTGTATAAATTGTATTTCGTATAATAATAATTATATATTAATTATATATAATATTATATTGTTCATACAAATAAATATTTATATTAGTGTAAATAATAATAAATATATGTATTGAGATACATTATATAAAAATATTTTTAAAGACCTTATATAAATATATTAAGTAAATACTTATATATATATATATATATATATTCTTTAAATAAACATGTATATAATATATAAATATGTATTTAAGTATATAAATAATTTATATTTATATATTTATAAATATATAAACATCTGTGTATATACGTATAAATATATAGTTTACAAAATTTTATATATAGCTTATATATTTAAATGAATTTAAATATGTTATATAAATAATAATTATTAGAATAGATAATAAAATTTATATAAATATATTAATGTGTTTATAAGTAATAAAAATAGAATTTTCATAGTGGTAATAGGTGTTGGGTGTGTGGCACCGCGAAGCTGTTAGTCTTCGGTTCAAATCCAGCTGAGGATTAATTTTACACGGCGATGTGTTTTCCTGGGACAGGGAAGCATGGGGAAGTGTTCTGCATGCGGGGTATGGGGGAATCGTTTGGTGCACAGGAAACCGAAGGAGGGGAAGGGAGGAAAAAAATCGTCTCAGGTTCACTGTTGAACCTGAGGGTGAGGTTGGCCAATGGATGGCTGCCACGTCGCCAAAATTTCCAGTGGAAATTTACACTGGAAATTTCCACCGGAAATTTCCAGCAATGTGGCGGCCATCCATTGGCTGAAACCCAACCTGAGGGTCAGGTTGGGCACCCCAACCTGAGACGATTTAAATCCGGGAAGGAAGGGGCTCGGGGTAACCATAGGTGAAGGGAGGGGGCGTGCATGCAGAGCAGAACTGGAGGGTAGAAAGGGAGGGTTGCGTGTGTGGCATAAGGAACTGGAGGGTAGAAAGGGAGGGGTGTGCATGTGGCATGGGGAACTGGAGGGGTGGAAAAGAGGGGGATGTTTGGGGTGGGGTAATGTTTGAATAAAAAAAGTTCAAATTTAGGGGTGGTTAAAAACAGCCCCTAAAAAGAAAACTTCATGAAATTTAACCCCTATAACTTGTTAGAGTTATTTTCCTTATTAAATTTTATAAAAATATCACATGCATGAAAATATGAGAAAGTAAATAAGACACACAAGATTTATAAGGTTCTAACTCAGTGTGAGAACCTACATCCTTGTCATGGTCAATCCCTTGGGTCCATGAAATTCACTATTAAAAAGAAATGAATACAACTCTTGAACCAACTCCTATTAGACTCCTTCAATATTCTAATGGGCATGATTATACAGAATATCATTAGTTTATAAGTTTTTCTTATAAAACTGGGCCACAACAAAAGTATAAAACTTTGTAACTTCATCTCCCGAAAAATCTTTATCTGTAAAGTCCATTTGATTTCTCTATCTAGTAAAGTCCATCTGGTATACTCTTTTCTATGTATGGTGAATTTCTTTCAGTTGCACGTTAATAAAACTTTTTCTTGATATATAACCCGGTCTATATCCAATTTAACAAAATCATTATGCCTCACTGTTTGTGCATCCAGTGATTCTGATACAAATACTTTTTCTAAAAATCTTTGAACATTGATTCTGTTAAATTACTCTAAATTGAAACTCTATCAGATACTTCTAATCAAAAATCTCTATCTGAAACTCTTATTCAACACAAAACTAATCTCAATTAGAAACTCGTTTCTCACAAAAATCCTTAAACATTTTAGATTTTTTTAGTGAACAATATTAAGTACATTGTACTTTTTCACCCCTTTATATAGATGAACCAGAATTAAAAAAATCAGGAAATGCATTTCAATTTCCTTCTAACTAAAACTCAAATTTTGAATCTCCCTCTCATTTGTAATTCCTTAGAATATTCTAAAAACTTCTAGAATATTCATTAATCTTATTTGAATTCTTCATCAAATATAAACTTTCTCAAACTTTCTTAAACTTAGCTAAATAATAAAACAATTGAAATCAAAGATTCGGTATCATTAGGTTTTGGACTTTACAAAGTTACGTAAAGTTCCTCATTAAAACTTCATCTGACAAAATGTTTGTCCAATGAATTTATAAGAAATTATCTGTCTAGTATAATGTTTTTCTAATAAATCTCCCTCACTAAAGTTTTTCTGATGAGATCTTTAAGAAAATTTTGTCCAATCACAAAAACCTCACTACTAGAATTTGATTCATCCAAATGAATTGTTTATTAAATTAATTTACAAAAAAAAATATTTCTGAATATACTTTTTCTGACCACCATTCATCAACTTCTTTTCAAATAATTCTCTTTACAAATATTCTCTACCAGATGGATGTTTTTTCATTGGATTTTTTTCCCTTTGGACTTTATTTCAGTATCATAAACCATGTCTTCACAACTTCAAAATTCACTCAACATGTAACAAAACTCTACTCTTCAAACTTCATACAAAATATCTTTCTGGAAACTCATATACCTCTTTCTATTGCTCTTGACCCACTAAATATGGTGAACTAAATTGTTGCAAATTCTAAATAATTTTTCATATCCGACTTTCTTTATCTATTTCACTACTTGGAATTCTGCACAGGCTTCTCCCTCTTTGTACTTATTTTTCCGCTTTATATTTTTTTCTCACTTTGCTTCAACCACAAAACTTTAGCAATAGAAACTTCATGCCTTCCATCTGATCATATTTTTCTGGTATTCTTTATCTGATTCATCCAATGTAAATGTACAAACTTTATCATGAGAAATTTTATCCAATGAACAACATTTCTTTTCTCACTTTGTACAAACTCAGCAACTTGAAACCTCATAATTTCTTACAACTATTTTTTCAGAAGGTTTTGTTTGTTGATCTATATTTTGAATATTTGGTAAAGTTTTTATGAATCAAAAAACATTCTTTTCACTTTTCTTCTCTTCAATGAACTTCAATTTGCATCATGATATTCTTCTTGATGTTGGAAACTTTGAATGAACAATATGGAATCAACTGACTTGGTCAGAAAGTTATTTAAAAAATTTAAGGAAAATTTCCAACTTTATAACTTTCTAAAATTCTTCTTCTCCAGTATCTTTATAACAAACTACTTTTAATAACTTTCAGAAACCTTTCACACTAGTTAAAAATAATTCTTAACAAAAATTGAGTTGTCAAAAAATAAAAAACTACTTTTTTTAGAAATTATCACAAAGGATCTTCAATCTCACCCTTTGTTTTTATTGAAAACATTCGTTAAAAACTTTTTTAACTCGTCATTTTTCAATGCTCAAACTTTTTCTATAACTCATTTTTTTTAATCAAAGATTTTTTCTCACAAAATTTTCAACTTTTATCAAATCACATCCTTTCTCAAAGAGAAGGCCTTGACACCACACTATTGGATAAAGTAATGTTTTTAATGAATCTCATTCCTTGGTGACAAGAAAAAAAAATCCATGTTAAAATAAACTCCCCTATACTTCTATCTTTTCTAGATTTGTTACAAAATTTCAACTCTCAAATTTTTACTCTCCCAGTTTTGTTTTCTCTCCCATTTTATGATAAATAGAACTTCAGATTCATTATCAAAAGAGTTGTAAAAACTTCTTAACAGTTTATTACTTTATCTCCCCCTTTTTGAACATAATCCAAATAATAGTGATAGTAGTCCTTACAAAATTTAAGAATCCTTTGGTGGAGGATAAACATGAAGTTGCAGTCTCAATTCCAAAAATCTTTCTTTTGGCATAAATTTTGTGAATATGTTAGTAATTTGATATTTTTGTAGAAATGTATTCCAGTATGAAATATCCACCAGAAACTTTATCTTTAATGAATTGATACCTTATATAAATTTTTTTATATCGAATGTTAGATAGAATTTTTTGAAAGATCGATGGAACTTTTATTATCACAAATAATATTCAATGGTGTAGAAAATTTTACTTTCAAATCTTCTAGTTGTACTTTAATCCAAATCATTTGTGTATAATAATGGGTAGCGGCAACATATTCTGCTTCTGCTATACTCAAAGTCATTAAACATTATTTCTTACTATTTCAACTCACACAACATTATCCCAAGAAAAATTTCCCTCCTAAAGTTGATTTTATATCATTACAATCTATATCCCAATCAGCATTAGTATATCCATGAAAGTTTATATCAATACTTATTTTTACAATAGCTTGTAATAAGATGGCCCTTTAACATATATGAGAATTATTTATTTCTATCAGCATATGCGGTTCTTTTGGATCAATCTGATATCATTTTCAAAAAGTAATAGTATAAATGATATTATCCCTTGATGTTATAATAGAAAGCAAACTTCCTGTCAACTTTCAAAAGTCTTTTTGATTAACACTTTTCCCAGCTTCATCTTTACTCATCTTTATCCCAATAGAAATGGGAGTAGAAACTTCTTTAAAATCTACCATGAAAAACTTTTGTAACAATTTCCTGGTGTACTTATCTTGTGATAGAAAAATATATATTTCCCTCTCTTTCACTTGTAATACCAATATAAAATATAATTCTACAAGCATTGAAATTTAAAAAAAAATATTCATTTCTTCAGAAAAATCTTTATAAGAATTTTCTTTATCCCCTAAAAATTTATGTCAAAAACATAAAAATAACAATAAAGGTTTTTGAGTTCATCTCCTTCACATATAAGTTACTGTAAACTTTCTCCTTATAAAAAATCAACTTTTTCAATCAACTATTATGTTTTGAGTATTAGGCACGTGGAAATCATTTCAACCTGTATAAAGATTTCTTCAACTTACAAACCTTTATTCCATATTTTTCAAGTAGGAAACCACAAAGTTGTTCAATATAAACTTCTTATTAAATCTCTACATTTAAGAATGATAAATTTACATCCATATAAGAGACTTTATAAAAATGATGTGCATCCACTACTAAGAAAATTATGATAGTTTCCAATATCGAAATGGGAGAAAAATATTATCCTAAATCCATACCTTCTACTTATTAATACCCTTTTCAAAAAAATTGTGCTTTGTTTCTTGAAACTTACCCATATTCATTCAACTTTTTTATATACACCAACTTTTTCCTAATAATATTCTTTACTATCAAATGTGGAACATGTTCCCAAGTTTTATTTTTACCAATTTAATCTAACTATTCATTCATATCTTGTACCCATTATTTTTGTTAAAAAGATTCTGAAACTGATTTTGGTTTAACCTGTGAGATAAGTGGTGTCTAATTTTCTAATATTATCTTTCTTATGGTCTAAACTAGGTCTTTCTGATTTCTAATGATATTTTTTGGATTCTACCTGTTTCTATAGGGTATGAAATTTCATATTTTTTATTCCTACTTCACTTTCCATATTACATGATTCTTCTAAATATTTAGTTAACTGATTTGGTTCACACTCATCTTCACTTTTGTTATTTTAATTTGAAATATTCAAATTATCTTTAAAAACTTTTTCACCAACCTTGCTTAAGGAAGTTGGATTTTTAACAAATTTTACATCATAGGAGTCCACTGAATTTTTTAAAAGTTTTCTCCAACATTTGTAATTTCTTTAATTTGTTGAATATCCCATAAAAGTTCATTCCTTTTATTTTTCATCAAATTTTCCAAGATTCATATTTTTTATGTTTAGTAAGAAGGGACTTCCAAAAACCTTGAAACATTTCACTGGAAATTTTTTGTTATAACACATTAAGTAGGAATTTATGTTGTATTATGGCCTTAAAAATCATATATTTTGTACATTTATAGTATTACTAACATCTTCTCTCTAGAAAAACATAAAAAGTTTATACTCATTTTGCATATTTTTCCCATTTCCACCAAACTTCTGTTTTTCCTTTTTGTTGTTCCATTTTATTGAGGGGTGTATGGAGAATTGTACTGATGTTTGATTCCATGCTTATTTAGATAAAATTAAAAATCATTCCATGTGTACTTATTTCCATTGTCAGTTCTGAACTTCAATATATAAACACCCATTTCTCTCTCAACTTCCCTTCTGAAAAATTTGAAAATTTCCATAGCCTCTAATTTATGATTCATAAAAATAATATTGGTCATCCAATTGAAATCATCAATAAAAGTGATAAATTACAAATCCTATTTCATTTATTTGTGTACCATTATCCCATAAATATTTTAGTGAATAATCTCAAGATTTCTAGTTGATTGAATTTCAACTTTCTTATAGATTTGTTCAATCATCTTCCCTTTCTAACAAGTTATACAAACTTCATCTTCCTTCCTTTTCAATGATGAAAAGTTTATTATAGTATATAATTTAGAAATTTTATTCATAATTTTCTACCCAATATTCCCAAGTATATAATTCCATAATTTTTTTTCATCTTCAACACTCAAAGAGCAGGAGTTACAGAGTTATCCAATATAAAATAGATTTCCACTAGTTCTTTATCTCATGGTAACAACTTTACCATCTTTAACACTTCTGATAATGCATGAATCTTTCCTAGATATTACTTCCTTGAAATCATCAAAAATTTGGAACAAACTAAGTAAATTGTGTTTAAACCCATCAACTTATAAAAATTCCTTATATTTTAGTTTCTCAGCTTCAATCTCAGTTATTCTTATTCCTTTGGTTTTTAAGGAATTATCATTTCTGAAATTAACTACTCCTCCCTCATGATTTTCAATATCTTTTAAGTTTTTTATTTTTTTTTCATGTGTGAGGAACAACCACTGTCAATAATCTATGGTTTGTTTCTTTTTCTTTCTTTCATAGTAGCCTCAACAGCAAAGGCTCTTTCTTCAACTTTCTTCTTTTTAGCTTCTTTTTCTTTTCTCGTATAAGAAACTTGTTCTAGAAGAGTAGTCATACATTCTTCTACAAAGTAACATGGTTAGTCACATCTTCCAAAAACTTCCTCCAAGCATCCAAACTAATTTTGCATTGGAAATTTTCTAACATCTTGAGATTTTGTTTTTCCAACTTCTTTCTTCTTGGGAAAGTTGGTTACTTTTCTTTTGTTGTTTATCCTTATCATTTCATTCCTATTTATAGGAATAGACATTTTGTGTTAGAAATTATAATATTTATTTCCAAATATAGCATAGAAACAATAATATCCACTGAGTCTTGGTATTTTGTAAAAATATGATCTTTCTCTATAATTAGTTTTCCTAGGCTTGTAACATCTTTTTGTTTTTATTTACTCTTGGCATGGGGAAACTTTCTTATAGAGATTGTTCTAAAATTTTGTAGATGTGATAGATTTATCACATACACTATCAATCCAAACTTTCTTAAAAATTTATAACACCTGAATGATTTGAAAAATTAGTTGAACTTTTACATTTAGTGGGTGGGGATTTCACCAGATTCTTGGAGTGATATTTCTCAGCAGCTTGAGATGATTCATTTTTCATATCTAAAACCTTATTGAAATATTAATTCATTTTTATTATGTTACTTTAAACCTACATAAGTTTTTATTGAGTTTTAGAAACCTCATATTCTTTAAAAACAATTTTATTACTGACATATTACACTATTTTTTCATGTTTAATAACTTTTAGTTTAAGTTTTATAATCTCTTGAATATACTCACATTTCAGCTTAAGAACATATTTCCTTCCTTTGGTATTGTTTCCACTTTATTTATTTATAATTATGTTTTATTTCTTGAGTTTAGTATTTTGATCAATACATGCAACATGTTATGATATGAGAAAATATTCTCTCTAAGTTTCTTCACCTCCTTCTTCTTCATTGTTTGAAGAATCTTCCCTTTTCTCAACATTTTCAAAGAAAGTTTTGAATTTTTTGGAACTTTCATCTTCTGAAGTGTTGTTGTTGGTATAGTCAGATTCAAATTTCTTACTCAATATACTTATTATATTCTCACTAAACTTTTCTTACCACCAGTGTACTTTTTATTTTCCTTATAAGTTTTATTGAACTTATTACACCAAGGTTTTTTCTTCAGAATGATCTTTATATTCACCAACTTTCTTCTTAGAGAAATTCATTGTAAAAATATCAATTCTTCCACACTCAAAACATTTGAGTGGAATTTTTCCTCCATACTTTAATCTACCTCTCTGATATTTTTTAGTGATAAGATACATGATATTTTCATTCATTTCATCATCGTATTTATATTTTGAATCACTAATATTAGAATTCTCATAATCTTGTATTTTTAACATCCTTATAGCTTTAAAATTTATTTTATCCTTGATCTTCTTTTTGAATGCTAGAGATTTTATCATCTCATAATCAACAAGAATGTTATGTAATTAATCAAGTGATAAATCATCTTTATCTTATAAAGAATAGATTTTAGATTCAAACATGTCAAGGAAGTTTCTTAGGATTTTATTAAAAATTCTAGTGATTTCCAAGATATCTCGAAAAACTCTAATGTTTCACATGACCTCATTAACTCTGGTAAATTATTAACCAATAATTATGATATCTTTGAACTTAATTTTCTAGATTTGTAACTTTACATCCTTTACTTCTATGTTTCCCTCGAAGATACATTCAAGATTATCCTAAATTTCCTTAACTATTTTGAGACCAATCATCTTCATAAAATCATTTTCTAAAAAATACATAATAATAGCATTTCTAGATTTCCCATCAACCTCAATGTTTCCCTTTTCAATAAAATTCATAGGATCATTTTTCTATATGGTTGGAAACCTAATTGTTGTTTCATCAACAAGCTTCAGGACAAGTGATAGAAGATAGGGTATCAATCTATTTTTCTAACCATGATATTTTTTTCTATCAAACATAGGAATGCCTTTGTTGTTGACTGAATTGAGATTTTATATTACAAGTATTAAATAGGGGAACCAAATCTATGATAATACTTTAATTTCATAAGGATAGTTGAACCATTGAGAAGGGGGTGAATCAGTGGTGGTCTTTTTAAAATTTTTTTGACTTTATGAAATTCAATCCCCACAACTTTTAGAGTTATTTTCCTTATAAATTTTTATAAAAATCTCACAAATATTAAAATATGAGAAATAAAACAAGTCATTAAAGATTTATAAGGTTCTTCCTTAGTTTAATAACCTACATCCTTTTTATAGCCACTCTAGTTGGTCTATAGAAATTCACTATTAGAAAGAAGTGACTACAATGTTTAAGCTAACTCTCATTAGACTCCTTATATATACCAATAGGTATGATTATACTAACTCCCATTAGCTTACAAGTTTTTCTTATAAAATCTAGATAAAGAAAATTGTGAAAATTTGTAAATTCATTTCTCCACAAATTTTCATCTGGAAATTCCTTCCAATGTATTTGTCTAGTAAAATCCATCTGGTGTTCTCTTTTCTATATTCAATGAATGTTCACCCGTTGAACCTCAATAAAACCTACTCCAAATATATAACTTTACCTCTATTTGATTTAAAAAAATTAGTATGCCTCACTATTTATACATCTAGTTATTCTAATATAAATACTCTATATAGAAATATATGAACACTATCTATATCAAATTACTCTAAATTGAAACTATGTCTGATACTTTTGATTGAAACTCTCTATCTGGAACTCTTCTTTAACACAAAACTGATCTCGTTTGGAAACTCACTCCTGAAAAAAATCCTTCATCAATTCATATTTTTATCATTGAATGGTGTTAAGTACATTATACTTTTTCACCCCTTTATATAAGTGAATCAGATGTAGAAAAGATGGGAAACACATTTCACTTTCCCTCTCACTGAAACTCAAATTTTAGATCTACTTCCCATTTGTAATTAACTAGTAGCTTCTCAACGCTTTTAGAATATTTATGAATATTATTTTAATTATTTGTAAATACCATAATTTCTCAAACATTCTTAAACACAACTAAATAATAAAGCAAAAGAAATCATAGATTCAGCATCATCATATTTTGGACTTTACAGAGTTATATAAAGTTTCTCAGTAAAACTTCATCTGAAAAAATATTTTTCTAATGAATTCATAAATAGTTCTCTATCTAGTGGGAAGTTAACATAATGACTCTTACTTATAAAATTTTTTCTGATGACTCCTTTAAGAACATTTCATATTATTATAAAAACTTCAGTACTAGAATATGATTCTTCCTGATGAATTTTTTGTCATATGAATTCAAAAAAAATCATCATCTAACTCTACTTTGTTCTACCACCCTTCCTCAACTTATTTTCAATTGATTCTATTTATAAACATCCTCTTTATGATTCATCATTTTCCATTTTATTTTTTTTCAATTATAATTTCTTTAAGTATAATACTTCATAACTTCACAACTTCAAACTTCACTCAAATTGAAACAAAACTCTGATATTCAAACTTCATACAAAATATCTGTCTAGAAACTCATCTTTCATTATTCGTTGCTCTTGACCCACTGAAGATGATTGGATACATTATTGTAACTTCTAAATACTTTTTTCACAGCTAAATTTCTTCATCCGGTGTACTTATTGAATTTCTATGTAGGCTTCTCCAACTTTATACTTTTTTTTACACTTTCTATTTCTTTTCTCATTTTACTATAACCACACAACTTAAGCAATAAAAAATTTATTCCTTTCATTCGATTGGTTTTTTCTATTATTCTGCATTTTATTCATCTAAAGTTAATGTATAAACTTTCTCATAAGAATGTTCATTCGATGAACAACTGTTCTTTTCTTGATTTTTATAAACTCTATAACTTATAACATCAGACTTTCTTACAACTATTTTCCCATAAGGGTTCATCTGGTGATCTGTAGTTTTTATGCCCAATATAGTTTTTCTGGATCAACAAAATTCTATTGTATTTTTCTTCTCTTCATTGAACTTTATCTTGTATCATGAGCTTCTTCAAGATGTTGGAAACTTTTAATGAATAGCATTACATAATTTGACTTGGTTAGAAAGTTCTTTAACAAAGTTAAATAAATTTTCCAACTTTTTGACTTTATAATATTATTATTCTCAATAAACTTTTTAAAAAACTCTTTTAAATAACTTTTAGAAACTTTTCACACCTGTTAGCAAAAACATTTTCAACAAAAAAAGTGAGTTGTCAACAAATAAAAAACTTTTTTTTATAAATTATCACAAAGGATATTAAAAAAAATAAAAGGAAATGGTTCCATCTAAAAAATACCAAATCCAATTCATTTAAATAACCTCAAGAACAATTTCTCAATCTTGTAAAAAATCTATGACCACCCATGATAACTCAAGATCAAACACGAAAGTGAGCTGGCCATGCACCCTATAGCACTTACCCCATGAATTATAATGATCCTAACTCCTATCAACCAAAGACCCTAAACCAAACCCAGGTAGTTTCATAACACTTTCGTCTAGGTAATCCCATTGATACAATTTTATAACAAACCATCTTAGGTCAACCTAACATGTCACCCAAATTAGCCTGCCATAAGGTAAGGAACAATGAACAACCACAAAAAAGTCTCATGAATACCTGAAAAGTGAAAACCAATAGAGTATAGTGTGGAATAAATGAGAACATCCATGATACATACAAATTCAATCCAAGGGATAAACCAAAAATTAAAAATAATACATTTCATAACCAAGTCTCTATGTGACCTTCTTTTACCACTAATCTATCTCATTGAGAAGGTGACAACACTTAAGAGAATCCACCGAAATACATAACCTTTAGAGAATCCACCGAACTACATAACCACATTACCTTCACCTATGTCCTAAAAAACCACATCTATAAATTACCAAAGTAAAAAAATAGGGTGTTATCACAAAGCCTAGTAGTATTTCACCAAATAATTTGTACAAAGTATAAGTCCATGAAAATGTTAGCTTTATATTTAAAACTAATCCAGTTTAAAAAGAATTTTTGGATAATAAAACATTTTATGAAACATCCTTTGCTTTTCATAAAATCATTTTGTATTCATATAAATAATAAATATGAAAATTATATGATAGAAAACATGAAATCTTAAGCAAATCCATCTGTAGATACACCATAAGATGAACAAGTGATCAATCTACTAGGAAATATACCATCATATATAAAACCAATCATAAATGATAAAGCATGAGATAGGGTTATAGAATATGGGAATATATACTCAAAAATAAAAAAGGAACACTAATATAAGAATAATGTGAGTCTAACTAATATTGTGTCCTACCGTAGTCTGTCGATATCAACAAGGTAACCCATAGTGGTATCACACACACTAAGGTGACTTGTCCATTTCTTAATGCACCCAAGGTTCCCAATGTGCTATATTTTTCCAAAAAACAATTTTAAAACCCTACAAAAAATTTATAAAACATTTTCGTAGTGAATTATCACTACTCTAATGCTTGAAAACTTGTTTTTGAATCAAAACCACCTTTAAGGTATTTTATCGAACACATAGCATGCACATTTCTATTTTTAAAAGAAAACCCACTTTAAAAACATGAATCTCATCAAACAAAAATACTTTGATATTAAATAAATCAATTTTATAAAACAAAATAAAGGATTTCATAAGAACATCAAGTAATTCATTAGTTAAAACCTTTGTATAGTGTCACCTACCTTAAAAATGGAGGAAAACTAATCGCTTTCGAGAATGGATATTAGAAACATATAGATCATATCCTAATGAGGATAGATACATAAGAAACATCATAAAATATCTATCAAAACCATTATATATATTAACCACAGCCCAAATGGGTTCCAATAAGTCAAGGGGATATGAGATCAAGTGAGGATCTAAGAAGAGGAGAGAAAACCTGATAAAAAACAGAACATGCATTGAAGAGATCCATCATGAATGAAGGAAAACTGCCAAGAATCCAATGGTAGAAGGCTCTAGAGCATTGGAAAATTTTTAGTTTGAGAAAAAAGGGTATTTAGGGGTGATTATATATAAAAACTACCAAGGTTAAAGAGGTAAATTCTAACTTTTTTAAAGGTTCATATCGGGCCACACGGTTAAACATATTGTGTACCAATTGTGTGTGGCCTTTGTTCCTTTGAAAAAATAGGTGCATGGTTACTTGGGGAAGAGCCGCATGGTTTGGGTAAACTATTCTCAAGTCATATGATACCTCTGGACAATCACCCAGTCACCACTACAAAAAAAATGGACACATTATAAGGGGTTATTTTTGACATTAGAATGGGTTAAAACCCCTTCTAAAGACATTACCGGCGGTTGTGAGGAACCGTCGCTAATGTGGCCGCCTACTTCCTTTAGTGGCGGTTTAGAGTAAGCGATGCTAAATTCATGTTGACTTTAGAGATGGTTACATTACAGGGGTTTTAAACCCCCTCTAATGTTGGCATATGTCCACCAGCAGCACAACCACCACTAATTAAAATGCTCTAGGGCGGTTCAAAACTGCCCCTAATTATGGGGTTACTTTAGGGGTGGTTGTGAAAACCGCCCCTAAAGTATTTTACATTTTTTTCCAATCCCAGTTCGCTCCCCCTGACCCTCCCCATCCATGGATCACTCTCCCTCCAGTTCACGCACCGCGCCCCTGACCCTCCAGTTCGCGTACCACGGCCCCCGACCCTCCAGTTCGCTCCCCCGACCCTCCCTCCCCATCCCGCCTCCCAATGGCCTCCCCGGTTCCCGCCTCCGGAACCACGCCTCTCCTAGCCAGTCTTTATTTCCTGCCTCCACTATAATTCTCACACCCATATATATAAAAAGGCAGCCGCTAGGAATCGATCATGCACCACCTAGTCAATTCTTCCTCTGCAATTCTTTTGTGCACCACTACACCAATCAATTTCTGTTTTATAAATTACATATTATGATATTTATATATATTTTTAACTGTATATTATAATAATTTTTTTAGCATAATATATTTACATACATTTAAATAATAATATATATATTATTTACTATATTTATTGGTATATTCAATTATATATATTATATATTATATATTTATATATCACCTAAATATATTACACAAGTATATATGTATATATTGTACTTATATATTTGTGTGTGTGTGCACGTGATAACAATAATATTATTAATTATTATTATTCTTATAAAATCTATTTTTTAATCTATAATAATTAAATGTTGGTTTTATAAATACTATACATTTATTTTATGATTTATATCAAATATATTATATTAAATACATTATATTATATATTTATGTAAATTATTTATATACTTAAATAAATATTTATATTATATATATAATTATTTACCTAATATATTTATATAAGGTATTTAAAAATATATTTATATAATGTATTTCAATATATATATTTATTACTATTTATATTAATAAATATATTTATTTATATAAGCTGTATAATATTATATAAAATTAATATATTATTATTATATGAAATAAAATTTATACAAATATTAATATTATATGTAATTAATATTATATTATATTATATATAATTAATATTATATTATATATAATTAATATTATATTATATATAATTAATATTATATTATATATAATTAATATTATATTATATATAATCAATATTATATGAAATATAATTTTATATAATATATAATTAATATGTATATTAAATATAATCAATATTATATGAGATTCAATTTATAGAAAAATACACTTAATATTATATAAAATACAATTTTATATTATATACAATTAATATTACATGAAATACAGTTTATAAAAATATTTATATAATGTATTTCAAGACATATATTTGTCATTATATACATAAATATATATTAGTATTTCAATAAATATATATTAATATAAATTTATTTGTATAAATTATATTTCATATAATATTAATTATATATATAATATAAAGGAATAAACCTATTAGATAAAAATATATTTATTATTATTATAATATAATTTATGAAAACTACATGCTTGGGTTTTGATATGATATATTTTTTAGATAAATTATATTTATGTATATATTTATATAATATGTTTTTGATTTTATATTTTAAATAATTAATATTATATAAAATACAATATATAAAAATCAATATATATTAATTTACATAATATAAAACAATTATATTTATCTATACATATAATTAAAATTAAATACAATCACATAAATATTTTATATAATATGTTCATATAAAGTATTTAAAAACATTTATATATTGTGTTTTAATTATATATATATACATAAACATATATATATATATATATTATGGAAGATTCTTTTTTTTTAAATAGTGGGGGTTTACAACCCCTTTAATCTCTTAAATTAGAGGGGGTTTTGAACCCCCTCTAAATTAAAGACATTAGAGGGGGGTTTTGAACCCCTTCTAAATTAATGGCATTAGAGAGGGTTTTGAACCCCCTCTAATTTAAAGATATTAGAGGGGGGTTTTGAACCCTTCTAAATTAATGACATTAGAGGGGGTTTTGAACCCCCTCTAATTTAAAGACATTAGAGGGGGGGGTTTACCCCCTCTAATTTAAAGATATTAAAGGGGGGGTTTGAACCCCCTCTAATTTAAGATATTAGAGGGGGTTTTGAACCCCTACTAATTTAAGACATTAGAGGGGGTTTTCAACCCCCTCTAATTTAAGATATTAGAGGGGGTTTTGAACCCCCTCAAAAATTCAACTAGATATTAAAAAAATAATGTTAAAAAATTTAGAGGGGGTTCAAAACCCACTCTAATTTAATAAATTAAGTGGCTCCATAACCCCCTCTAAATTTGATGATTAGTGAGGGTTGTACATAATCTCTCTCTAATTTTTATAGAAAATGAATTTAGAGGGGGTTCATAACCCCCTATAAATTCGATGATTAGAGGGGGTTGTTAAGAACCCCCTCTAATGTTACAGAAAATGAATTTAGAGGGGGTTGTGCATAACCCCCTCTAAATAACCCCCTCTAATGTACTGTTTTTTAGTACACCCACACGATTTCTTGGTGAGTTTCATGGTTTCAAAACCTATTATCAAACCATGCAAAACACCTCTGGATCTCCATAGTACCATATCACATGATTATTTAATGGTTAGTACTAATCATGAGCCATAATTGTGTGTATGACTTGTTTCCTCCAAAAGTTTGATTTTTAAACCCCCCAAATCCAAGATATCTATATAATGACCCAAAGGATAATCCAAGATCAAACTAAGGCATACATGTGACCTATAGGGTTTCATAGTATCCATAAGCCTCATACCATCACATGCCTCATCACAATGGAAAATCCCTATCACTCAGCCCATGTCGATCACTACATCACAAACACATCATAATCATACCATGTCGCACAACTACTATATCATCATCATACTATAACCACTTTCATAATTAGAATAATAGGGTATTATGAACATAAAGGAAATCATCCTTGTGACCTCCTCCTTTCATGCATGACCCCCACCATAAACCACCATGCCATTTTTTCAAACATCACCACAAGTGAACTATATATTCAAGCCATCACAACATGTGTGTAACAACCTCACCTGTAAGAGAGGGTAATTAAGAGGGGGTGGAAAACCATTCATCCTCACTAACCTAGATGTTTAAAGAAAAGACCCAAAAATTAAAATATTTGAGTGTCAGTGTAAACACACAACTCAAGAGGGGTGTGTATATAAATCACAAGGAAAATAAAAAGTATAATAACTACACAAAAGTCTAACCTATGGGTTTACATAACCAAAACCACCCAAATACCACAACCTATTCATCTACACTATCACATGTCAACATCAATTATATGCTACTAACCACTCATCCAGTTCCACTTACCAAACACACGACCACACATCAATTTTTTAGTTCCCATTTAAACACATTAATTACTAACCACTTAAAAATTCGTTTACCGCATTTTCATATTCAATTTAAACATAATTATCCCATTTAATATTCTATAATTCATTTATTACCATCCTTAAACTATTTATTTCAACTCAAGTTTAATTAATTAGAACTTTCCACTTTTCAATCATTCCATGACTATCAAGTGACTACCAATACAAATAACAATACCATAAACCATTCCCATATCAAATCCATACTCATCTATCATGCATAAATCAACTTCACAAGTCAAACTTAGTAAGTATCCCATAATTCCCGACCATCACATAAATCAACTTCATAAGAAAAGGGGAAACACAAAAATTCATTATTCACACACAAATGATTA
Organism: Viscum album; assembly: GCA_963277665.1. Taxonomy (NCBI): domain Eukaryota; kingdom Viridiplantae; phylum Streptophyta; class Magnoliopsida; order Santalales; family Viscaceae; genus Viscum; species Viscum album. The sequence continues at coordinate 156,968,125 of OY728164.1, forward strand.
AATTTTTATCTTTAAGGGATTTAAAATTTTCAATTAAGGTGATTTACACAATTATATTTCAGAAAACAACAATATATTCATGGTATAAAACACATTTCATAGCCAAAAATATCTTGCACGTAGTCATGGAAAATCAATATCATGAAAATAAGTAAAGAACATTTAATATCACCCCTTTACCTTTAATTCATTATGTATGATTAATTATATTAATTATAAAAACTTTTAATAACAACACAAAAGGAAACCAAATTGTGATAATATCATATATTCATGGAAAATAAAGAGAGAACTTGGATCCCCTACCTTGATTTTCACTTAAAAGAGAACTACACTCACAATGAAAGAATTAAGGGATAAAACTCCACCAATATCAAAGGGAAACCCACAAAAATATACCCATAGCAATCCATTCCAAACAATTCTCTAAAATTATTCCAAAAAAAGGGGTTCTCCATAATGAAGATCCAGAAAAAAAAAGAATAAAAGAGATCAAGGGGAGAATAAGTTTTCTTGATTCAAGGTAATTTGATTATCCATGATCCAAGAGGTTTTAACCCTCAAAAGATATGATTAAAGGGTTCCAAGGGGGTTTATAGTTGACTAAAACTCGGAGGAGAAGAAAGATAATTGAGAAAAGGGATTTTGGACCCTCTATTTACAGAGGAATTCTGAATGGCCTTGCCACAGTGTGGAGACTACCTGCTATATCATAGACTCCCTCAATCAAAGGATACTGAAATCTCCCATGGTAATTTTCCTCTTTCTCACATGTTTTGAAAATTTTATTTTACCATCACCATGACCTAGGTACCAGCATTTTCCAATCCATGTTGGATCCTCTAACACCTTCCATGGTTTGCCACTTCGACATGGCATAAAAGGCTTGGTTTTTTACCCTCACCATGCATGGGACCATTATATAGTGATATCTAGCTTCTATTTTATATAGAACGACCCCAAAAACACTACACACAAGACCATTCCATTTTTTGGTCATTTCCAAGATACTTATTTCACACAAGGTGCCCACCCAAGTGCCACACCCAACACAGTGGACAACCAAGAAATTTCGCTCACTTTAAAGCATCCTAACACCACATGGTCATACCCACTAAAAACCTCCAAGCACCCAAGGATTAAATAACTATCACAATACCCACCACCATAGTTTGGTGAGCCTCTGAATTTCCAAAATTCCCCCTAGTCTCTAAAACACCTCTAACCTCCTTCTCAACACCACCAAGCCCTAGAAAAATGTAAGGGGGGTTTAGGAATCTAGGATCTCATAGTATGGATCATTATTGTCTTCCTAATAATCATAGACATAGGCATAAAGTTTCATAAGGATCCTTTTAGTTAGTGTAATCATCAATACTTAGTAAAATTCAAATTTTCTACAGACTAAAAACTTGAGTTTTCATATTTAAAATCTAAAGAATAAAAAATGGGATGATTACAAAGATAATATTAAATGTTATAAAAATTAAAAACACCTAAAATGGTGTGTGACCCAAGAAATGTGATTATGAGAAGTTGGTATTCAAGACTAGGATGGAGAAGATCAAAGAAACATCATCAGTTTTCAAGAATAATATAGATATTCTTAATTTGATGTTTGGTTTTTCATCAAAGATTAAATATCTATAATCCAAGATGAATGCAAGATTTTTTTATCTTTATAACTGAGATAAAGGAGATCAATCTAGGATGGGGTCTAGGAATTTACATGATCATGAAATGATGTAATTCTAGATTTTATTGAATTTGGAAATAAAAAACAAGAAGATGCTAGATCTGAACTCCAACGTCTTAAATATCACAAAATATTTTGTTATTCAAGCATGAAGAATAAGATGATAGGGATGATCTAGAAGTGAGAGAGGTTGTGTTGAAAATATAATTTGTTCTAAAATTTCAAGTTTTGAAAAGACAAAATGAGTTTCTCTATAGATTATTTTTATACAACTATATTTTATACAACTTAGAAGAATATTTAATTAAGAATTTTTGGAAAATAAATTTTGAGAAGAAAAAGGGGTCAAAGATTATGTAGAAAAGATAAGACTTATTTATATTGATACAAATGAGAATAAAACAAGTGGTAGTGTTTTCATTTTACTAAGGATAATAGTTTAAAAAAAAGATATGATATCATGAGGAGTAGATTGTGTGTGTATGAAAGTGTTGACTTGCATGTTATTTCCTATAATATTTTTATTTATGGAAATGTGATATGAACCCAAAAATAATGTATATCCTCTTTTATTGATTTTTGAATCAAGGAGATAAAAATAAAATAGAGGGAAGTTTTTCACATTGTAATGTGTAACCATAAGAATATGTGAGAATAAGTTCTCTCTGGGAAGAAGAAGTAGGTGATGTCAAACCAATACTAAATAAAAACTAATTAGGTTTTGAATAAGAAGAAGATAAAAGTATGAGGGTGAGGAGAAATATTTTGACCACTCCAGTTAGTGTTGAAGTCATTTGATAAATAAGGGGTTAAGAAGGACCTAAGTCAATATCAATGTGTAGAAGATCCTACAAAGTATCTATAGGAATTCGAGTTCTTGATATTTTGTGGAATTCCAATGAGTATGAGGATCCAATAAATATCTTATGGTTATCAAAAACCTTATATTATTTGAGACTATGTGTTTTTATTAAAATCATAATTTTTGTAGTTCTTTAAGTAGTGTAAGTAAGTATACCAATGGCCTAGTGTGTTTGAGGTGAAATATCTACCTCAAGTAGAACTATGAGGTCTTTCCCATTTGTTGATCCAACCTTTTATGGTCAATGTGACTCCGAATGAGATAATATCAGTGTGAATATAATCCAAGATTTATATAGAGAATATAGTAACTGTTACATTTTGGGACTTAATGTTAGTGTGTGAAGTATCATGGGTTTAGATAAAATTAGTCTACACCCATTGTAATTGACAACAAGATTATAGTGGAAAATTTGTGGACCAATATGATAAATGGATATAAAAAAGAGTAATCTCACATTGAGACTATACCTTATAAAAACATCATGAGTTTTAATTTCATGCTTTAGCTGATTGCAGCAGTGTGTGTGGGTTGGGTGAAAAAAATATATGGTTGAGTCTTAATTGACCACAAAGGTTCAAAGGCTAAGGGGGGTTTAAGGGTTAAAAGTATATTTGGAATTTGGTAAAAATTGGTCACACCTGATACACCCCCCTAGGTGTGTCTACAATGATCCTACTAGGAAATTCATTGTTAATAGCAATAATTTGTTAACAAACAACATAACTTATCATATAAGAGAATTCAAGATGAAAACACACACCCTTTATTTAGATCCAACTGATCTTGATATATTCTTATGAAATCAATTTTATAATTCAACAACCATTTGTTTCATTATATAAATGAAAAATAAAATATTTGTGAATTATTTTCTTGATTTTGAAATCTTGTATACTTATAACATTTGAGAAATATACATTTAGTGTCATATACCTTTCAAAATAAAAGAAATGGGTTCTATAACATCAATAACTAGCATTGATATTCTATAAAATTTCTTAGACTCTTTAAGGTATTCTAGGAAATTCCATCCTATTGAATCATTACTCCTCATTACTAACACAACATTTAGGTTTTAATGACCTTGGTTAGATACCCATAGAAGTATTATTTGAATTTCAATCTAACTTTTCTTCTTTTGATTTGAACTTTTACTTGTTTATACTATCAATACAGTGTTATAACCCAAACATCCCAAGCCTTGTTTCATCTATCCTCAACTAGGGTAAACATTTCTTTAACTCATTCACATTATTAGAGTATTTCCAACTATTGGATTAATCCATCAAATCCTTATTTTAATGGTCACAAATCATGTTTCGTAGTTATTAATAAATTTTATGTTTTGTGATAATCAAATGTTTTTTAGAAAAACTATTAGAAATAAATAAATATTGAAGTTACCACATCAAATGACCTTATAAGGAAGATCAAATAACCATAAAGTTCAAGTGTCTTTATATAAGTGATTTCATGATCAAATAAGTAACCATGTGTCCGATAAGAAAAATTTACCCAAGTCTTGAACTAACTACATGTATACTGAACTGACCACATGGAGTGTTCAAGTGACCACATAAAAGATTCAACCTATCACATTATAAATTCAAGTGATCATGTTGAAAGATAATGATTTTTTGTAATTATTTAATATACCATATGAAGAAATGAAGTGACTATATGTATAAATAAAGTTATTGTAAGCTCAAGTGACCATAAGATTAAGTGACCGCGATCTCAAGTGATTATAAGCTCAAGTAACCACAAGGTGAAGTGACCATAATCTATAGTGATTGTACTTAAGTAAATTCTAGTGAACATGCCTAACTTAAGTAGTGATGAAACTTTAAAACTTCAATGGCTATATTTTGTATCATTTACTGAAGAGTTAGAGAATTTAATGATTCCATATCAAACTAATGAGTACAAGGATTAATTTATTAATATTATCCAATGTTTATTTATTGAAGGTGCTTTATTTAATAAGTGGATCCAATCATTGAAAAAAATACATAGAATATGGACTTACATTTAAATACTGATCAGACTAACTACTTCACTATGTGCTTCCACATTACTCTATTTTGGTTCTCTCAGTGTGATATCTATTTGAAGTTTTTTCAAGGACTGATTTAAAGATAATTAATCAACTAAAGTTGATCATATATAGTTGCTTCAAAATCTCTCCCTTCCTATCTTTTCTCTCTCTATTTTGTATCTTACCTTTGATTTGTGTTTACATTACTATTTATATTCATTATCACATGTTATTGAACAATATTTTAGAGTATTAGATACTCCCTATTATTATTTTTATACTTATTATCCCAAAAATAACTACGGAAGGGTCTATGTGTAGCCTGGACTGGTTTGTGTGTGGTTGTAACTATAAAACCCGATCTAGGTTGTGGATTTATTTATTATTTAATAAACATTCTTAGTAGCATATTATTGTCAAGTAGGGAGGATTAAATATCATCTTAATACTAAACCAATGTATTTATTTTTGTTATGTGTTTTTTTCTAACTTTTTTTTTGGAAATTAGTTTATTCCTTCAAAAACTCTTTCATAAATCAATACTATGATATTTATCTTTAATCAGTGATTTATATATTGTGTTTTATGTGATTAAATTTTTTTCAAAAGTTAAATTTATCTTAAAATTATTTTAATTAGGTTGTGATTGATCCCTTGAGAAATATTTTGAAAAGATAAAATTATATATTTTTAATATTTTAGTTAACTATGTTGTTTTTATAAAATAAAGAATTTAGTTTTAAATTGTTTTTACACAAAAAAAATTATTGGAAACTCAATTCAACCCCCCCCCCCTCCTCTTTATTTTTCCACTCTGACCAACATTTGGTATCAGAGGACTTTTTTTCTTTATTTGTGCTTACCTTTGACCTTGATCAAGTTTTTAGCAATGTATTTTTAATTTCTATTTGTTCTCTAACTTATTATTATGGATGTTAAGTCTGAAGGTTATGCTACAAATAGGCCTCTTAATTTTAATGGTAAAAATTATTCTTAGTGGAAAATAAAAATGAAAATCCATCTTGAGAGCATGGGTTTTTATATTTGGGGATCTATTAAAGATAAATATGAAACCATAAAACTATGAGAAAAGAATGGTATGATCCAATGAAATATACTTATGATTCACATTTAAAATACATGAATTCCTTATTTTATGCTTTAGGAGAGGTTTGATTTAATATAATATATTCTTGTGGTATTGATTATCAAATTTGGGATACCCTTTTGGTGTCTCATGAAGGAATGGCTAATGTTAAAAAAATGAGACCAAATATATATACTGTTAAGTATGATACTTTTAAAATAAAGCATGATGACACTATCTCTTACATCTATATTAGGTTCAATGATACCATAAACACTATGACTACTCTTGGAAAAAATATGAATGACACTCTCAAGTACTGAGGATCTTAAGATGTCTACCATATCATTGGAGATATACTGTAGTCTCTATTTCAGAGTCATGTGACATTAAAAAACTACCATTCAAATAGATAATTGGAAAGCTGATGATGCATAAAGAAGTGATAAAATTAAACAATGAGGATGATTAACCAAAAAGGTTATATGTTTACTTTAAATCATCACAGTCAAAATCCAAGGAAGTTTTCAAACCCGATAGTAAAAGTAGAAGTGAAGCTGGTACATGTAGTGATGAGGAAATGGATTAGATAGCTATAATATTTAAGAAGTTTTATAAAAAAAGAAATTTTTTTGTAAGTTAAATTTTTAATGAAATTATGATAAAAGAGTAAATTGGAGGAAAATTTAAAAAAAAATATGACTCCCCTAATGAGATTACCAGCTATGAATATAAGTAGAAAGTATGTATAAAAGCTGACTACTTGAAGCTTAAGTATAAAAAGTGGTATGAGGATAAAGAGAAAGGAACAAAGAAAGAAATGAATGTAACTTGGATTTTATCTAAAGATATCTCTAGTGACTCAGATTCTATCCAAGAATATGAAAATGAAAAGGCAAATTTATGTTTTATGGATATTTCTTCAGAGGTTCTATCTATTTATTCTAAGAATATATTGGATGAATTTGAAATGTAAAATGAATAATTATAATAATATTATGCTATGTTATAGGATACCATAAATGAGTTAAAATATAAATATAAAAATTTGAAAAAGGTCCATGTTTTATGTGTTTTAGATAAATATGATCTTATTATAGAAAAGGAAAATAATGTCAATCTGATAAAAGAAAATATTGACCTAAAACTGGAAAATAAACAACTTAAAAAGTATTTGGAACAATTTGTTGACATTATAATAACCTTTAATATTATACCGGGTAAACAAAAAATCCAAAATCCAAATCTGGAATTGGGTATGGATCTGTAAAATAAAGAAAGTTGTATAAAAAATATTTTATTCCTATTTTAAAATACAAGACTTCAATTTCTAGGGAAACTACTAGTTTTGGAAATAATTATAAAAATTCTATACCAAAAAATGCTTTTCTATCTAAATATTTTATTTATGTTGTAATAAATATTATAAAACAAATTTTTATTCTAAAGTATTTATTTACTAACTTCTCTAGACCCAAGAAAATATAGGTACCAAAGTCATATCTCTTTTGATTGTACTTGGGAAAAATGTTTGAGAAACTCGAATAAAAAACTATGGTATTTGGATAGTGTATGTTCCAGATATATGACTATAGACTATTCAAGATTAAATAATCTTATAAAAATGTATGGTTGACATGTCACTTTTAGTGAAAGTGTAAAAGGAAATATTATTATACTTGGAAAAATTGGTGACTCTGAATATGTACTTATTTCTAAAGTATTATTTTTTGATGGTTTAAAATATAACCTGCTTATTATTTCTTATTTGTGTGATAATTATTTAAATGTTAAATTTTAAAATAATTATTGTAATATTTATGATTCCAAACATGCTTTAGTATTTACTACTTTAAGAAAATATAATGTTTATACTATTAATTTAGATTCCTTATTCTCCCAAAATGTTTCTTTTTTAAGTGATTTTTAAAGATAATTTTAGCTATGTTATAAAAGACTAGGCCAATACAATATATACTCACTTAAAAATCTAAATAGTAAGGGTTTATTCAAGGATATACTCAAGATATAATTCCCTAAAGACAAAGTGTGCAATCCTTATCAAAAGGGGAAGCAACAAAAAATATCTTCCAAACAAAATAAATATATATCAATCTATAAACCACTAGAATTAGTTTATATAGATTTATGTGGACCATATAGAGTTTCTAGTTTAACCAAAAAACATTATGCCTATGTTATTATTGAATATTATTCAAGATATACATGGATATTTTTACTTGCTTACAAAATTGAACCTCCTTATTGTTTTGAAAAATATGCAAAATCACTAGAGAACCTTAGTGGACTCACCATCAAAAACTTGAGAAGTGATCGTGGCCGAGAGTTTTAGAATCAAGAGTTTGAATCTCTCTGATCATAACATGTCTATACTCACAATTTATTTTCACCTCAAACATCTCAAAAAATAGATTTATTTAAAGGAGAAATATGACTCTAAGAAATTTCCCGAACTATGCTCAGTGAACATGACTTACCTATCTATTTGCGGGTTAAAGATATACTAATACATCTTGATACATAATTAATAGGGTTATTATAAGGCCTATCTTTTAAAATACTCCATGTGAATTATGGAATGGTAGAATACCCAAAGTAAATTACTTTAGAGTTTTTGGATGTAAAGTCTATATTCTAAATAGAAAGAAGAATCTAGGAAAATTTTCACCAAAAATCTATGACAGAATTTGTATTGGTTATTCGACCACTAGTAAAGCATATAGAGTCTTTAAAAATAAATCTAAAGTTATAGAAGAAACATTTAGTGTCCCTTTCTATGAGATAAATTCACATGAACTCAAACCTACTATAGAAAATCTTAAGGATGATATGTAAAATTTTAATATTAATAATACCTTTAAAGATTCTGATCTTTCTGCTGATTTTCCTGATAAATCTCTTAACAAATACTATCAAGTCCTTCTTAACCAAGAAGAATAAATATAATAACCAAGTACATCATACCATATAACTATTAGAACCCTCAAAAACCATCCCCAATATGTTTTTGTGGGAGACATAGATAAAGGTACTCAAACTTGAGCCTCACTAAGAAACTAGGTTGAACATCAAGCTTTTTTGTTACAACTTGAACATAAGGACATCAATGAAGTGATAAATGATGATCATTGGGTAATGGATATGAAAGAAGAATTGAATTAGTTTGAAAGAAATAAAGTCTAGAAATTAGTGGTTGGACCTAAAGACTACCTAACCATTGGAACCGAGTGGGTATATAGAAAATAGGTTGTTGAATCTAGAATAATTATTATAAACAAAGCTAGATTGGTTGCACAAGGATATATTCCAAAATAAGGTATTGACTATAAATAAACCTATTTATTGGTAGCTATAATTGAATCCATTATAATTATTCTTTCATATATAGTACATTTAATTTAAAATTATTTCAAATGGATGTCAAGAGTTCATTTCTAAATGGTTATATTATTGAGGATGTTTTTGTTTAGAAAACTCTTGGATTTCAAAATCCTCATTTTCCAAATCATTTTTTTAAGCTTTATAAATCTTTGTATGGTTTAAAAAAGCCTATTAGATCTTTGTATGATAGGCTCAACACTTTTATTATCTCAAAAGGTTTTGTAACAGGTATTATTGACCCTACTCTATTTATAAAATGAATTTAAAAGGATGTTTTAGTAGTTCAAATATATATTGATGATATTATTTTCAGACCATCCAAACACACCTTATGTGTTGAATTTTATAAAATGGTACAAAGTGAATTTTAAATGAGTTTAATGGGTGAGTTAAAATTATTTCTTGGTTTTAAAATGTTTTAAAACAAAGATAGAATTATTTTAAATCAAAGTAAATAAAAAAAGGATCTTATAAAATTTTTTGGTATGGAAAGAACCAAAGGTATTTATACTTCTATGAGTATAAGTTGTAAGTTAAATATGGATGAAATTGGAGAGTAATGTAACCAAAATACTTATAGAGGTAGGATTATAAGTTTATTATACTTAACTTATAATTAGCCCGATATTATTTTTAGTGCATGCGTGTGTGCCTATTTTCAAGAAAACCCAAAGGAATATCATTTGAATTTTGTTAAAATAATTTTCAAATATCACAGAAATACGACTAATTTTATATTTTTTTCTCTAAAGAAAATGAATTTGAATTATTTAGTTATTATAATTCCAATTTTGGTGGTTGTAAGTTAGATAGAAAAAACACATCTGGAACATGTCATATTTTGGGCAAGTTTCTAGTTTCATGGTGCAATAAGAAGAAGAATTTTGTTTCATTGTCTACTGTTGAAGCTGAGTACATTACTATAGTAGGTTGTTGTGCACAAATTCTATAGATGAATTACACTTTACTAGACTGTAGTTATCCATTTTGACATGTCCCTATACGTTGTAACAATACAAGTGCAATTAATATTTCTCAAAATCTTCTGCCTCATTCCAAGGATAAAAATATTGATATAATAAATTACTTTTTGAGTTTCCATTTTCAAAAAGGATATATTACTCTTGAGTTCATTAGTATAGAATAATAACTTTCTGATATTTTTACAAAGCCTCTTAATATAGAGAGATTAAATTATATCAGACATGAGTTAGGAATGATTAATTATTCCTAAATATTTTATTTCAGTTTATAACTCATATTTTTATTTTAAAAATTAATTTTTTACTGATTATATTATAGTTCTTAACATATGTGTTTATTAATCCTTCTCTTAATTTAAATTTTATCTTATGTTTTATTTACTCTGATAACAAGTATCAGTGAAAATAATTCATATAATTAGTTAAAGTAACTGTGAAAACTATTCATACAGTCAATTAACCTACCATGAGCCCTCTAATTTACCATAATGAATTTCATGTGATAAGTATTCTAACTAAAACTTATTTAAGTTGCTGCAAGTATGTTTTTATGGTCAGTTAACCTACTATGACTATTTGAGTTTGAGATTTTAATTAAATATCTTGTCAGGATTTATTTTCAGTTTATTATTATTTTATGCCCTAAATTATTGAGTAAAATTCAAATTATAATTTAAATCATCACATGTATATTTATATCTTTTCAATGCCTTGGATGTTGTATCTCTAGAATCTCTCTTTTCCAATCCCCTTTCTATCTCAAAATGGAACCTCAGCATCTAGATTTTTGAATCATAGTTTAAATATGGTTAGAATGAAAAGATATTGTGAAGTCACATCTCCTATTGGTTCACCTCCTTCAAAGAAATCTAAAAAAGATCAAGATAAATTGAGTGATATGGTCAAAACTCATACCCCCCATCTACTAGATCAGCCTGTTTATGTGTAAAAATAGTTGGATGCTGAATGTATATAATCGACCAAGTCCTTGGTTTGGAAGTTGATTCAAAATCAAGGGTGGAGTGATTGGTTTAAGGATAATGGTAAACCATTTTATCCTTGTTTAGTTAAATATTTTTGTGAGAATATGGAATTTGTTTCTGATGATTCAACAGATAGCATTAAAATGGTTATAAATAGAGAAAATTTTGTATTCTATTCAAATATATGGGCTAAAAGATTGAATGTTCCTCATATGATAGAATATGAGGATTATCAAAATTCATATCATGTTAATTATTCTCATTTTAAGTTTTTGAATTCCCTTTAGATATTAATTGGGAACAGGAATCCCATACGACCAAATATTGTGGAATTAAATGGGGAGTGAAGATTTTTGGTGAAGTTTATCAGACATATAATTAGTCCTAGGAAAGGTTACTTTAGCATACTGAGGCATCAGGATCTGTTTTTTTTCTATATTTGATGAATAATGGAGTTAAAATAAGTTTATCGAGATATACCATGATTCATATAATTGAATTGTAAAATACCTCCTCCATATTTAATTCATTAAAATACAAAAAAAATATAACTCAAACATTTTTTATTTTAAAGGGTTAGTTCCTAAGGGGGGGAAAGAGTTATTTCCTTTGTTGGTTTTTGTTTGAATCAAAAAATCCATAAGCATATGAAGGTTAATTGGAACCCATGGAAAAGGGAGTGGGTGGATTATAATGAGAATATTTTTGAGAAGTAAAATTTTATTAAGGATTGTGTTATACTAAGAGAAAAATTGGATATTTTTTATAACCTAATGGGGTATTTGAGTATTCATCTGATAAAAATGAAGTTGCCTTGGAAATTGAAGAAGAAAAAGAAACAGACGTGGCTGATTTTAGTGTTGAAGTCAAAGAAACATGGTAGATAAAATATTTTACATTATTTTACATTTAATTAAATTATTTTTAATCCAAAAAAAGTTTTATTTCAAGGGAAATTTTCACATTTATGGTTTTAGTAGTATTTTGATCTTAATTGAAAAATGGCCTAAATTTGGATTTTAACTATTTTAATTTTCTTCAGGATTTTGAATATAACTTTTTATATAATAAATTAAATTGGGTAATTAGTTTTTTAAAATATCCTATGATCATTTGGATATATTTCACCAAATCGTACAAAGATACGAATTCAACATTTGAAGGCCCAAAATAAGCTCACAAGTCAGGCCTCAAAATTTGTGCCCAAATCTGGAGAGTTTTAAAGTTGGGCCTATATCTTGAAAATGGATAGCCCAATTGAGCTAAAGTTTCACATGGTTTAATAAGACATCATTATTAACAAATTTTATTAATTTTTCATGTGTTATTACTTCTATTTCAGGGTCATAATTTCATGGGAACTCGGTGCATTGGAATACAAAGAGTAATCCAGGATAGAATAAATTTTTTTAATAAATAGGATGTAACTTTTGATACATGTTACCAATGAAGATGAAATTTTTTGGTCACATAGAAAATACATAGGGAAAAAATTTATAGAATAAAACTTTTCCCAATTTGTAAATTAATTATGTATAATTCTTATAAATTTCGAAGGAATATTTTGGAGCTAAAATATTTCACCCCACTCCCTATAAATTTGTATTTCCATAACCTTTCAAGGGATTGGCCGCTACACTGAAGAATTGAATGAATTTATGGTATATTTTAGCATCGTTTTTTATTTTATTTTCATTCTGTAATTTAATTTCATGTTTTAGTTTTATTGTTCTTATTTCTCACTTATTCTATCTCTCTCTTGTTTTCTCTTCATGTTCTCTTCTCACTGTGAACTCTTATACTCATGATAATGAGTAGCTAACCTGAGAAAGTTCCTAGGAGAGTAATATAGTGATAAAACCAAGTCTTTTAACATTAATTATTAATGTCTCTTATTTTATTAGAGTTAGGTTGAGGGGTTATAGTGGGAAAGGCGCCTTTATGTCTCCACTTTCCACCCAAGGTTTAGCTTTCACTTCTATAATATTCTCTCTCGATCGAGGAGGTGGATGTATGGTGTAGTTGATAGAGTACACTATATGTTCAAAAACATAGGAATAAGTGGATGTTCAAACATATTATGGAGTGTGTTCATTAAGTAAATTTGAAACTCATAAAAAGATAATGAAGGTTCAATCTAGGTGATTCTCTCAGAAATATCTCCATTTTTTCTAACTTAATTTTGTTTGCATTCATTTTTTTAATTATATTTATATATATAGATATATATTAATATTAAATACATCTTCCAAACCCACTTATTTATATTATTTATTTTTATATTAGTTAGAATATGAATAGTGATAATAGAATGTTGGCATTGTGTAAGTTGCCTCCTTGAGACCGACCCTAGGTGTACACTATATTGCATGCTCAGGTAAATAAAATATTGAATGGGGATCTGTGATAAATATTTGTTCATAAATTTGGCACTATTTCTGGGGAGTCACAACACTTTCACACACCATTTTTCATAAAAAATACAAAAAATCATAAATTTCAAAAAAAGACTTTTTTCATTATGTATTTCAATTCAAATTATTATGAATGGACTGAAAAATCACAGGTTAAATAATAAGTTCAAAATGATATTGAATCCTAGATTCAATAATGTAAAGAAAACATAAAAAAAAACTGAAAATCCCAACTGAAAGGGAAGGGGAATATATTTATGCACTACTAGAGAAATCGGAACCTGATCTAGAACTAGAACCAGAACAAGTTGTGGAAGGTATTTCACCAATCATTTTTTATGTTAAAGAACCTAAGATAGTTTATAAGGAGCTACTAAAGAAATTAATAACATCATACCACACTCAAATATTTCTCTAGGAGTTCCCTAAAATAAAAACACACTAGATTATATACTTATGAGGGATAAACATTTTAAGGAAGAATTTTGGAATTTCTTTGTTGAAGATAACCTAAAACTTGATCTTCCCATTCTTAATAATGAAAAATCAGAACCTATCTACCTCTCTATTTATTTGGAAGATGATAATAAATATGAACCTACTAATATTGAGTTTCAAATGGCCCTTCTAAATGAGATCAATTTCCAAGATAAATTACTCAAAATGGAATATTTATTTATTAATTCTTCATGTTTTAATCTTATTCAAGATAAATTATTTTCTTACTTTTCCTTCTCTAAAATTTCTGACACAATATAAATAGAGTAGGAATTGTATGTTATTGAAGATTCCATACAAGTAGTGGTTATATAAGAAGAGCTATATAATCATATGGTGGTGCGACTGCCTCCTCTACACCAACGTGCATACCATATAGATGAGGACACCATATAAGTCAACATGGAGAACCCCTATCTTATTTTCCCTCCCACTCTACACATCAAATTCTATCTTTTTATTTCTTGGGGGTTAGGAATTTTCTTATATTATTTGGGGTTCTCCAATATCATTTTATACTCATGGATATTGGGAAAATTCACATGTGGTGGCTTATCTCAAAGAAACCACATCCACCTTATGATTGGGGATAATCCACTATAACTGTCTGATTAGGGGAAGTAAAAACCTAGCACCCACATGGGGGTTCTAAACCAAGAATTATTATTTTTTCTTTCCCGTTTTTATTTATTTTTATTTATTTATTTATGTATTGTACTTTATTTTTTATATTTTTAAAGTGGTATCTACTAGGAGGTTAACTCAACGCTATCATGAAAAAATAAACCAGGTTGTGCCTTTCCTTTTTTTTACTGTTTGATTAAAATTATACATGAAAATCATTATCAGAATTGAAATAAAAATAGTTTAGTGAATTTAATAAGTGTGGGGATGTATTTAAACTTGTTTTTAGTAATTTTTTGTGTGCTTTCATTTTTTCATGTTTTTCTCTTTCTAAATTTTTCATGTTTTCCTTTTTCATTTTTAGTGTGTTTTTAGGATTCTTGAGATAAATAAAATGCTTTGGAAAATTCAAATCATATTAGTGTTTTTGGAACATTTAATGATTTGAATATTTTATAATTTAAATGATCTCTAAATGGATTTTTTTTCTTGATTTCTGATCTTTTCATTTGATGAAGTTTGATTTATTGTTAAACTCATGTGCACTAGTATTGTCTAAATTGAAAATCTTTCCCAACCCTATAGGTTTATAACCCTTTTTGAATCTTCTTTACATTTCCCTTTCACTTGAGAGTCTTGATACATGTTTTTAAATCCATAACTTACTATTTTTGTAACAACTGGGCCTTGATGACAACATAGACACCCCGCCATAACATGGTTGTCAGGTCCTACCCCTCCAAGTACCACTAGTTACCCTAATGACACATAGTCCCCACCCGGGGTCCCACCCACGTTCCTGAATGGGTCATCAGACTAATTATTTTTCCCATATTCCAACACATGTTATTTCTAATGTGCTTTATATTCACTCGCACACACCCTGGATGTGGTGGTTCATCTAAAAAATCACATCCACCTTATAATTGGGGATAATCCACTACAACTACCAGACTAGGGGAAGTAAAAACCTAGCACCCACATGGGAGGTCTAAACAAATAATTATTCATTTTATTTCATACTTCTATTTATTTTTCTTTATTTTTTTATGTTTTGACCTTGATTTATTGTATTTTTAAATTAGTAGCTACTAGGAGGTTAAATCAAGACTACCACTAAAAAATAAATCAGGTTGTGTCTTTCCTTTTCTTTATTTTGTTTTATGTCCAATTAAAATTCTGTATGAAAATCATTCTCTAAGTTGAATTTAAAAGAGATTAGTAAATGGAACAAGTGTGTGAGATGTATTTCAACCTGTTTTTAGGAATTTTTTGTGTGCTTCTATTTTTTTAATGTTTTTATCCTTTTAAATTTTTCATGTTTTCCTTTTTCATTTTTAGTGTGTTTTTAGGATTCTTGAGCTAAATAAAATACTTTGGAAAATTCAAACCATGTTAGTGTTTTTGTAACATTGTTTGTTTTAAATATTTTAGGATTTAAATGATTGATGAATGGATTTTTTTTCTTGATTTATGATATTTTCATTTGATGAAGTTTCATTGATTGTTAAAATCATGTACACTGGTACTATCCGAATTGAAAATATTTCCCAACCTGAGAGTTTTCTAACCCTTTTGGCATCTTCTTTACATTTATCTTTTTCTTGATTCTGGAGACATGTTTTGTGACCCAAAACTTACTATTCTTGTAACAACTAGGACCAGCTGACAGCATAGACACTCTACCATAACATGTTTGTCAGGTCCTGCCCCACCAGGTACCACCAGTTGCCCCAAAGACATATTGTCCCCACTCAGGGACCCACCCACGTGCCTGAACAAGTCATCAGACTAATGGATATCCTAACAGTCCAACACAAGTTCTTTACAATGTGTTTTATCCTCATTCGCACACACCTTGGGAAACTTTCTAGGAGGTCACTCATCCTGATCACTACTTCAGGCCAAGAATGCTTAACTATGGAGTTATAATTGGGTAGTCTCTCGAAATAAAAGGTGCATCTTATTGGCATGATTCATATCATTTAGTCATTTAATCCTTTATCATTATGGGTTGTTACATTAACCCCCCCCCCCCTTTGAGAACAACATTCTCATTGTGGACACTAAATCTCAACCTAGGTAGTTCCACTGAAATTAAGGTCGGGTTCCTCCTTTGGTTCCAATGTAATAACTGGACCCTATTGACAGCACAGACACCCCTTCATAATATGGTTGTTGGGTCCTACCCTGCCAGGTACCACCAGTTTCCCTGAAGACATGTGGTCCCCACCTAGGGGCCCACCCACATGTATGAATGGGTCATCAGACTAATGACTATCCCCATAGGACAACACATGTTCTTTCTAGTGTTCTTTATCCTCACCCGCACACACCCTGAGAAACTTCCCAGGAGGTCACCAATCCTGATCACTACTCCAACCCAATCACGTTTAACTGTATAGTTCTAATCAGGTAGGCTCCTGAAAAGAAAGGTACACCTTTTTGACATGAGTCATATCATTTAGTCATTTAACCCTTTATCATTATGGGGTGTTATAGTTTTTATATTTTTCAAAGCTATTAGAGTTTATGGAATTTGTCAAGTTTATTGAGGCACCACTTTGAGATCCCTTTTTACATTCAACTCTAATTTTGGATTACCTTTACATATAACCTTAATTAATCCCCTAGTATCCATGAAATTATTTTTTTATACAACCACATTACAAGCTATTTATCCCTTTCCAACCTGCTTTAGAAGTTAAATGCATGATTATTATTGAAATCATGTGGGGGGAGAACATGAATTGTATTTTTCTTTTATAAAGAATTTGATTGAGCTAAATTGAAAGTGTATCCATATTTATGGTTTCTTTTGTGGAAGAAATTTCATGATGGAAAGATGGATGGGATGCTAAAATATTATTAAAAATATGGTCCGGGTGTTCACCAATATTTAAAGTTCAAAAGTTACCTCTCTTTTACTTAAAAAAGTGATTTTGAAGAGAAAATACAGATCTGAATTCAATCTGAAATAATGTAACAAATAGGGGAAAATAGGGAATAAATTTTTCATTGATGCTAAAATTACAAGTGTGAACTTCCCAATAATAGAAAGAGTTGTTTATAGGTGATTCAAATATGAGCTGATTGAGGGGCGCGTCATTCCTGAGAAGAATAGTTTTCATGTATTTACTTCACTTTAGAGCTTAACCCTCTTTATTCCACCTCATTAGTTTTTTTATTTAAATTATTCCTACCCTCATTCTTAGAACAACCCATGAAAAAGATGCCATGATTGACACATTTTTGACTCTTTGAAGTGTAGATACTAGGAGGATGGAAAGCCTATGGAGATTACATATGTTCTTGAGAATGAGAAAAAATCCATATTAAAAATCCTTTAGTGACAAGAGAAATATTTTTCTAGGGAGGTAGGTATGACATGCACATGAGGATTAACATGATATTGAATATATTTTTATGATTTTTGAGTAATTAGGCAATTTTAATCCATGAAGGAGGCATGATATTTTCTTTGATTTGATAATTGAGTTGTGTTTTCATTTATGCTTTGGGAAGTTTGTTTTAACCTTGGTATTAGATGATTTCCTCGGAGTACAATGATTAAGTGTGAGATAATTGATATAGAAAATATTTTCAATTATTTTAATTTTAATTTCAATTTTTTTAATCCCACAAAAGTGTTATTTTAAAGGAAATAGTCACATTTTATGGTTTTAGTAGAATTTTGAGATTAATTAGAAAAATGTCCTAATTTTGGATTTTAACTATTTTAACTTTCTTCAATATTTTAGACATAACTTTTTCTACACTAAATTAATTTTTATAATTTATTTTTTTATCATTATATACTCATTGAGATACATTTCATTCAACTATAAAAAAATTGAATCCAACATTTTAAGGCCCAAAATAAGCTCACAATTCATGACTTAAAATTTGTACCCAAATATGGAGAGTTTTGAAGTTGGGATAATATTTCACAAATGGATAGCCCAATTGAGAAAAAACTTTCACATGGTTTAAGAATACATCAGGAGGAAAAACTTTTATTAATGTGACCAATAGTCATGAAATTAATAATGGAATGACTCTTTATATGACCTTGAGTTCTACAATAGTCATGAATTTAACTTCTAGAGAAAGTTGGAAAGGGATAAATTAATTGTAATGTGGCTTCCTTACAAATCATTTCATGACTAATAGGGTATTAATAAATGTTGGATGTAAAGGTAGGCCAAAATTAGAGTTGAATTTGAAAAGGGATTTCAAATTGGTTCCTCAATCATACTTGACACATTACATAAACTCTAAAATCTTTGAAAAGGAGAAAAAAACAAGTTCTAGATCACATTACATGTCTCAAGACTCTCAAGAAAAACATAAATGTATAGAAGATTCCAAAAATGTCTTATAAACCTCTCGAGTTGGGAAATATTTTCAATTCAGATAGTACTAGTGCACATGAGTTTCATAATCAATCAAACTTCATCAAATGAAAAGATCATAAATCAAGAAAAAAATCCATTCATTAATCATTTAAATACTCAAATATTAAAATAAAAAATGTGCAAAAAACACTAAGATGGGTTTAATTTTCCAAAGTATTCAATTTATCGCAAGATTCCTAAAAACAAACCAAAAATGAAAAGGGAAAACAAACAAAATTAGAAAGATAAAAATGTGAAAAAAAATGGAATCACATAAAAAATTCCTAAAAACAAGTTAACATCCCTCCCCCCACACTTATTTCATTTACTAACCTCTTTTTAGTTCAATTCAGATAATGATTTTCATGCAGAATATTAATTGGGTAACAAAAAAAATAAAGAAAAGGAAATACATAATTGGATTTATTTTTCAATGGAATACTTGAGTTAAGCTCCTAGTTTCTATAACTTTAAAAATATAATAAATAAATAACAAGACATAATAAAATTAAAGAAAATTAAAGATAAAGGGGAAATAAAATGGATAATTTTTTGTTTAGACAACCAAGAGAGTGTTAGGTTTTACTGCCCCTAGTCAGGCAGCTGTAGTGGATTGTCCCCAATCAGAAGATGGATGTGGTTTCTTTGAGATAAACTACCACATGTGAATTTTCCCAGTATCCATGAGTTGACACTGAGATTGGAGAACCCCAAAGAAGATAATAAAATTTCCAACCCTTGAGAAAGA
Organism: Viscum album; assembly: GCA_963277665.1. Lineage (NCBI taxonomy): Eukaryota > Viridiplantae > Streptophyta > Magnoliopsida > Santalales > Viscaceae > Viscum > Viscum album. Next base: position 156,987,860 of record OY728164.1, read on the forward strand.
AAAAAGATAGAATTTTAGGTGTAGAGTGTGAGAGGAAATAAGATAAGGGTTCTCCCTATTGACTTATGTAGTTTCCTCCTCCATATGGTATGCAAGTTGATGTAGAGTAGGTAGTCACACCACCACATGATTCTATAACTCTTCTTCTACAACCAATACTTGTGTGTCATCTTATATAACATCTAAGGACATCTCCATTTGTGTTGTGTTATAAATTTCAGAAAAGGAAGAGTTAAAAAACAATTCATCTTGAATAATATTAAAACATGAAAAATCAATAATGAAATCTTCCCTTTCAAGTAAGGAATATTGGAAATTGATCTCTTCTAGAAGGTATATTAGAAACTCAATCTCATTAGGTGCATCTTCATTATCATCTTCTAAAGAAAGAGAGAGGTAGAGAGGTTCTAATTTTTTATTAACAAGGATGGTAAGATCAAGTTATAGGTTATCTTCAATAAATAGATTCTAGGATTCTTCCAAAAAATATTGATCTCCCATAATTATATCATCTGGTTTTTTTTCTTTAGGGACCTCCTTAAGAAATTTTTGAGTATTGGATAATGTAATTAATTCCTTTAGTAGCTCATTTTTTTGATTTCCTGACCTAGATGCCACTTAAACAGTGCCCTGATTCAGTAGTCCACATAGCCTCAAGTGCATCTCCCCAAATATCAGAGGATGTCGACTAGTAACGAGAGCCTAGGGTGTTTCATTTTTTTTTGTAAAGGTGAGACATGAGTTGGTCTCCCAACCCATATCCCTATAAAATTTATTAAAAATTAAATATTTTCATGTAAATCTCGAGGTTTAATGATATTAAACCAACAAAAATTGAAAATAGTTACATAAAGAAAGAAAGACGCATACAAAGTGGTAAGAGGAAAAAGATAGGTATTGTTAACCTTGAAGAAATTCCATCCTTCAACCATTAGAACTCCAAAATTTGACAATATTCATAATCATATCATCATAGCATGAAAGAACCACTATATATTCCTTCAATAATTTGTATAAAATCATCTTCAAGCTATTATAATGATAGTTCAATTCTTTCAACATAAAAAAATAAAATAAGTCTATTTATTCCCAAGTAGATTCCTGATTCAAGAGTTAAAATTAGGGAAAGAGAAACCAAAAAACATTGAAAGTGTGATGTTAATCCAACAACAAGTCAAGGTTCATACATAATGAAAAAGAATATCATCTCCCAAAAACCAAACAATAATATCTAATAAGAGATCTTTGCGCATCAAAGTTTGTAGGCGAACATGCTGAAAAATAGATCATAACAAAATCCAAAAATAACCAGAATTAGGATATAAAAAAATCCTGATAGGGGAGAAGGCCAAATGCATATGAAAGAAGGAAAACATGAGGTGATCTAAGGAGAAGTAGATAGATCCAATATCCCTACTAATACCAATGTACAAACAAACCAAAAAACTGCCAACAAAACCCAACCACTAAACAGTCTTCACCGAATTAGATCCTCTTCCATAGAAATATAGATTCAAATAATCATTGTATCTTGAACTATCAAATTTATAGAATATAAATCAAGAATAGTTCATTTCCATATGATTGAATATAAATTGAAGTCTAGATTTTTCTTAAATTCTTCCACTACTTTGATGAATATTCTTTTTGAGTTGAAGGTAGGTCTTAGCAGACATATCACCATTTTTATATTGACATAAATACAATGTATCATGTTCCTCCATCCAAGAGTCCAATACTTTCAAGAACTCCAATTTCTCCTCATTCTAATAAGCATCCCTCACCTTGGGATCATCATCATCATCTCTATTATAGTCCTCGAAATCAGATTCATCAGAGGATGTAGAAAAATGTTCAACAACCATGGATTGAGGGTATGTGATGATCTTAACATTCCTAGAGGCCTCTAAAGATATCGTGATGATATTTCTCTCTATATTAGAGTAGTCTCTACGTTTTTTATACTTTTTGGTATTTTGAGTGATGAAACTGTTTGCATCAATCATTTGTTTTTTACCTTTCTTCACCCTATATTTCAAGAAGGCATTCTCAATCTGATAGGATTTATCATAATATTCACGTGGAGACTCACAACAGTCTGATTGATCACTCTTGTCCTCTCTATGTAAGGTGTGAGACATTTTTGTGGTCTCAGGAATAGGAGGCACAGATTTATTAGGAATAAATTTATCCTCAGTTTTAGGTTTTCCGTTGTGCATATCCTCTACAAAATATGATATATTATCATACAGGGTTGATTAGTAGAACTAGAGGTATTCTTTTCATTAGACTTATTAGCAGGAACCCCCTATTGACATAAGGAAGTAACTTCCATCCATTTTCTTTCTTCTTTTTGGACCCAAATTGAGCTAAAATATGAAAGGGGGTGTGCACCATGAGTCTTACCTTCACATTCCTTTATTTCATTCCCAATTTAATAACATTCATGGCAATAAGTAGGAACGTTTTCAATGGAAACTTTCTGAACAAAACCATAGTCTCCATTTTGAATCCAAAAATGAGATGGTGATGATTGTGAAATATCTACTTCAGCATAGATTTTAGTGATAGAAGGTCGTGAAAGTTTCTTAGTCACTGAATCTAATTTAAGGGGCTACCCAAATAAACTAGATATTGAAAACAAAGAATCCTACTTTAATATATGAAGAGGTGGACCAAAAAATCCAATACAAATAGGGACAATAGGGGGTTTGGAATCAGTATAGATTTTGGGGGTCCATTTCAAAACCTCCATTAAACAACCATTGAAATACCAAGCACCTCTCATATAGAATCTATAGTATTCATTTTCAATCATAAATCGAAAAATGACATATGATGAGTTTAGCATACCTATACGAAAGTTCATGAATCCTATAGTTTATAGGGTCTTTCTGAGAAATATAAGTGATGGTTTTCATTTGATGAACTTTTCAATAAGAATAAAATGAAGATAATAAGAGAGATTATATACCTCTTCCTTAGAAAATGAGATCATTGAGAGACATCTATATCAGAATATATTCAGATCGACTACTGAAGCCTTTGGAACCTCTTGAGCCAGCAGATTTCACCCCATGATGACGTCTGTGAAGGATTGAACTCGGGGTTAGGTTTTCTTCCTCATTCTCCTGATTGTGGGTTATCCAGCATGGATTCCATTCTATTGGGGAGAAAAATCTTCCCAGGATGTTTCCATGAGGATACTATTCTCTCATTGCTAGAGTGGAACACAGTGGATAAGTAATAACATATCAAAAGTGGAAGCATAATATAAACAGATGGAACAGTAGAAACAAACACTATAAATACTAGACTAGTAACCTACCATAAAGAAAGCATGTATAAACATCCAATCAATAATAATAAACTAATAACTAGAAACTAAATCATATAAAAAAGATGATGATATGTTTTATGTCTCTAGAAATATGGAAAACAAGTATACATGGCAGGAGGCAATACAATACATGCTATAAAAAAGGTACAAAAAGGCCAAAAGGTATATCCAAGCATCACAAGATCCATACCAATCATATGCTACCAAGCTCCAATCCTAATACATGAAAGAATTCATGCATCCTTAAGAGGATGCTTCCCCTTATCCACACCTGCAAGTATATAGTCTGCCTAGGTGACATCAGCGGCCCAGATTGGGTGTGAGATAAACTTAGTAGGCCACCACCAACATCATCTATAAATATCAAGTCTGTGTATATAATATGGAAGTTTGCAGATATAGTAATGAAAGAAGTAATAACAACTATAAATGGGTTAGCTCTAGTTCCTGAAGAAAACCAGGCTGACACTACCTATTTCGGCCCATACTAGAATATCTCTGAAAGTAACAGGGGACACAATACTCGGTGTCACATTTATAAGGGATTCCATGCCCGGTATCACAATAGTAAATGGGACACCATGCCTAATATAACATTTATAAGGGATACCATGCCTAGTATCATGTAATAGGGACATCATGCTGAGTATCATGGAATAAGGATGCCATGCCCAGTATCACAGTATAAGGTTGCCATGCCCGGAATCATATAGGGACACCAAGATCGTGTCACTGTATAGGGATTCCATGTTCATGTCATATATATATATATATATATATGAGGTTCATCATTCCTGGTATCATAGTTATAAAATAGGACACCATGCCCGTATAGATATATCAAACACAAGGGTCGACATGCCCATTTAGGTATAACAAGGGTTGTCATGCCCATTTAATAATAAAAATAAGGGACACCATACCTAGTTATATATATATAACATGGGTAAGTTTCATCATTCCCATTCATTATAATTGAATAGGTTTTTTATTCCCACACATCATTATAGATGAGTATCCCTTGGATTAAATATGAGCCAAGGTATAAACCATAACTCATTATCATTTAATATCCACAAGGGTGTAACTATTGTTCCATTTTAGAAGGGTGATATAGTCATACCACTCACATTTAATTCAATTCATTATAAATGATTAGGGATTTATTCATGTTATGCCACTACATATATCCATTGTCAATTTTATATCATCATTTAAAAGTGAATACAATCACATCAATAGGTGTTTTGGGTATAAGAGCTTGAAATCCAAATTATAATAAGGAGGGAACACCCAACGGGATGGATCACTCAGATTTTGAATGACCTATAGAATCTCAAGGGGTATAATATACTCATTGGGTTCCATAATAGACAACCAATTTAAGGAAATTTCAATTTATTGGAAACTCATGGTGAAACCGGCATGCAACACATATCACATATTATAAAACATCAAGAATTTAAAAGATAAATACTAGACCACCTACCTCGAGATCATAGAAGAGTAATCATCCAGTATCTCCCATTGATTTGGTCCAGATCAAGATAAAATGGTAGAATGTATGAACACCCTGAAAATAGGGCATAAGAGCATGTGCCAAGATAACTCTATCGAGGAGAAGAGAAACGAAAAAAGGCAAAAGATGAAGGAAGATATTACTAGCGTGAAACCAACGTGATAGAATGATTTTAAATTAGAGTCTATACAGTGAAGAAATAGTAGAACCTATCTTAGGGATCCATGGAGGGATCCTACGTAAAATAGTGGGGAGGGTGAGTTTAAATTTTTCCAGAAAAAAGGAGGCCTTGACTCCTTTTTTAAAAGGCTAAAGTAAGAAAATTACATGCCATGTAAATGATTTACACATCATTTGATGTTCATAAGTCTCCCCCCTTGAAAAAAACTCTACATGAAGTGAAAGCTCTTGGATGGGACATTGCACGTAGTGTAATGGTTGCACGCCATGTATTCCAATTACATGTCATGTAATTAGCTTGCAGCCTACCTTTAGACCCTTGTTTCCTTCTTCTCAAAAAAAACCAACCAACCTATAGGACCGGATTTAGGGTCTAATACAAAAAGATAACATTACAAAGGTTTCAAAAAAAATAAAAGGATCCATACCTAAAGGAAAAAAAACCAGGTTATTATGTTCTTTCCCCCTTAAAAGAAATTATCCACGAGTTCTCTTCCAAGGGTAGAAAAACTTTTTCTAAGAACAACTCAGGCCACTGGGTAGGAACATCAGTCTCCCACTCTCAAGTCTCTGCCTATTTGTTTTGTTATATCACCCATAATAAAGGGATAGTGAATCCTTGGAGATCCTTTGTGCTCTTTTCAATGATGTATATAGGATGCTCCTCAAAAGAAGCGTTAACATCCATCTCAACAGCCTTGGGATCAAAAGCATGAGATAGGTTGGCATGATAATGATGAATCTATGAAACATGGAATATGTAATACATAGAACGGTACCTCTGAGGTAATAGAAACTGATAATCTATCAGCCCGACTCTCTCCAAGATCTCAAATGGCCCGACATAATGAGGTGGTAGCTTCCCTTGCCTATGTATCCATCTATTCCCAAGCCTGGGTGATACCTGTAAGAAAACATGATCCCAAAACTCAAACTCCAAATTATGTCAATGGAAATAGGCATAATATTTCTATATATAATGAGTGGTAGACATCTACTTCTTGATCATATGAACCTGCTCTGAAGTTTCCTAAATGATAGGAGGACCCGGTAGTGTTGCCTCTCCTTCCTCAAACTAGCACAAAGGTGAATGGAACGACCTACCATATAGGGACTCATAAGGAGTCATCTGTATCATCACTTTTAAGGTTTTATTTTAGGAGAACTCAATAGTATGGATATGTTTCTCCCAATAACTTCCAAAATCAAAAATTCATGCCCAGAGCATATCCTCTAACACCTATATATGTTGTTCTGACTGGTTGTCAGTCTGAGGTTGAAAGGTTGTACTTAGAAGCACCTGTGTACCCATATATTTTTTCAACCCCTATTAGAACCATGATTTAAAATGAGAATACATATCTAAAATGATAGTACAAGGGACACCGTGTAGTCATATGATCTCATGGACATATAATTTCTCCATCTCATCAACTGAGAAAGTACCCCAAATAGAAAGGAACTAGGATACTTTCATCAGTCAATACATGACTAACCATACCGTGTCGCTACCTCAAGGTGACCTTGGTAAGATTATGACAAAATCCATTGAAACATCCTCCCATTTAAATTTTGGGATCGATAACGGATATAAAAATTCAACAGGTCACTGGTGAACTGTCTTCACCTACTAATACGTGGAACACCTAGTAATAAAACCTTTTATCTAACACTTCATCTATTCCCACCAATAATTTTAGCACATATCATGATACATCTTGGAGATACCCAGGTGAACTACCCATAGTGATGCATGTGACTCATGCATCATCTCCTCTCTCATGTTTTTGGGAACCTAGATACACCCATGTATATGCATGATGTAATCATCATCAATAGACCAATATGAAGGTGGGACCTCTCCAACAATACTCTCTCATAGGACCAATCCTTCAGAATCATAAAACTACCTCATCTTCACCTTCTCCAGAAGTGAAGAGGTCATTGATAGTAATGAAAGTACACACTATCCATGAAATTCTTTCACCTCTATGTGCATCTTAGAAAATAGAGTCATAAGCTTCCATTTTCTACTAGCCTCCTAAACTTCATGTGTCTGAGTCCTTCTACTCAACGAATCGGCAATAACATTTCCCTTCCTAGGTATATAGGCAATCTTGGAATCAAAGGACTATATATATTCAACCCAACTTCACTACTCGATATTTAAGTCTTGTTGTGTAAATATATACCAAAGGATTTTGTGGTCTGTGAACACCACAAAACACTCTCCTAGTAGGTAATGCCTCCAACCACGCAAGGCATGTACAACAGCTGCTAACTCAAGATCATGCATCTAGTAATTTCACTCATGAGGCCTCAATTACTATGACCAGTAAAATGACTCGATCCACCTGAATCATAACTATTCTTAGCCTAGTACCTAATGTGTCACAATAGAATGTATAGCTTCTTCTTAGCTTGGGAAAAATCAGGATCATCACCGAAGTCAATCTCCCTTTCAACTTTTGAAAGGATGTCTCTTAGGATTAAGACCATACAAAATTTACACCCATATTATTCAAGTTCATAAGAGGTTTTACTAAGAGTGATAATTCCTGTATAAAATGCCTTTGGTAACCAGTTATACCCAAGAAACTTCATACGTCAAAGACGCTTTTGGGATGCTCTTCGGTAACCATAGCTCTCACCTTCTCTAGGTCAACTAAAAATCCTTCCTTTGAGATAACATAACCCAGGAAGTATACCTTGTCGATCCAAAAGTGAAATTTATTAATATTAGCATATATTTGGTATTCTCTCATTGAATTTAAAATGATCTTAAGATGAGTGGCATGGTCTCTCTGAGTATGAGAATACACCAAGATGTTGTCTATAAAGACTACGACAAAGTAATCTAGATAGGGATGGAAAACCCTATTCATAGAATCTGTAAAGATGATAGGTGAATTATTAATACTGAACAACATCAAAATATAATCATATAATTCATATCGATTATAGAAATTCATATTTGGAACATCTGAAGTCCTGACTCGAACTTGATGATAACTTGATCTCAGGTCAATCTTTGAGAATACCCTCGATTGTCTGATCTGTTCAAAGAGACCATCTATTTGAGGTAAGGGATACCAGTTATTCACTATAATCTAATTTAACTTCCAACAATACATGCAAATACTGATGGTTCCATCTGCCTTCTTGGTGAAAATGACTGGTGAACCCCAGGGATAAGTTCTAGGCCATATAAAACCTTTGGACTCTAAATCCTCTAGCTACCTCTTGATCTCCTGTAACTCAGTAGTATACATACTATAAGGAGTAATGTATATTGGTATATCTCAAGGAAATAGCTTGATAGTGAACTCTACCTTTCTCTTAGGAGGTAGTCTAGAAAAGTCACTACTACAAAAACGGGCAAGGGAAGCACCCCCTTATATCAACGCTAAGAAAAACCGCTGATAAAGGTTACCCTGTATTAGCGCTAAAATTTTAGCGCTGATAAAGAGGCCATATATCAGCGCTAGAAAAGTGCTGATAAAGATCTCCTTTATTAGCACTAAAATTTTAGTGCTGATACAGGGTAACCTTTATCAGCACTAAAATAGCGCTGATAAAGGGTACTATTATCAGCACTTTTTTAGCACTGATAAAACCTTAGTGAATTTTTTTATAAAGTCGATCGCACAGTTCCCTCGTTTTATCGCAACCTAAAGCTCTCGCGGTACTGGAACTCTACGACTCCCCTCTGCTGCCTGCTGAGATCACGTTGTCAGACCTCCTCCACCCTCGCTACTCGTTGTCGGACCTCCTTCAACCGCTGAGTTCGCATTGTCGGACCTCCGCCACCCTCGAGCTTTAGTTTGCCAAACCTCCGCTGCCCGCAATGCTTTCAAGCTTCAGTTTGCAGGACCTCCTTTAAGGCATGTTTTCCAAATATTTTTTCAATATTGTTCTCCTCTCCCATTTGTATATCATTTTTTTAACATGCTTTTTTATTCTATGGGTGAGTATTGTGGATTGACCTATTGAAGAAAATGGACCATACTTGGTGGAAAATGATGTAAAGGGGATGATTCACATGTGTTTACTAATTTTCATTATATTTCTCAATAACATGGTGCTTGTTTACTTTTATTGTTGAAAATTATCATTTTTTTTGTGGGGTTGTTTGAGAAGTTTTTTATTAGATTGGTTGTGATAGATTCCATTGGGGGGAAATGTGAGATGGTTGAGGTGGTAAATCGTGCAGTGGGGAAGCATCAACCTTTCCATTGTTAAAAAGATGTAATGATTGGTTTATTGTGGGATATGACATCGTTAGTTGATATGGGTTTTCCTTTTAGTTTCCCAGTGACATAGAATATAGTTTTTAATGATGAAATTGAAAAGGGTTTGGTGGGAATTGAATAACTTCATGGATAAAAATGAAATGGTGGCTATAAAACTATGATCACCCCCTACGCGATGATTGTATCGGGTGGTTCCCTCTTCTAAAATTCAAATATGTGAGTTCCTTTACCGAGATATAAACCTATGACCACTCTTAATTCAGGAAACATCCAACTCTAGGTGATAATCCTAGGTTTCCTTAGGTGACGAGAATATGAAGTCCCTGTGTTATGGGAATATGAGATCTTCTTTATCTCCCAAATAATGTTCCCTTGATTATACCTCATGAGATTATAAATAGATTCATTAGGGGATATGCCTAAGAATCCCCTAAGTGATGATCATAAGATCTCTTATTCATCTCCTAGGTAATGATCCTATGATTATACCTCACATGAGGAGCATGAGATTCCTGAGGCAATGTGCCAAAGAATCCCCTATGTGATGAGCATACGATCTCTAAACACTACCCTTAGTAGATGATCTTATGTTCTTACCTAGTGTGATAAGAACATGATTTATTAGTTGATGAATATAGAAATCCTTATGTGCTATGAATATATTTTATAAACCAAATTGGTGTAGATTCCTCACATGAAAAATGTGATCCACCTTGTGTAATGAGCCCAAATATCCAATTCAAATGGGCCTTATTCTATGGGAACCATACATATTAGGCCATACTCTAAATGAAAAAATTCCCACACATAGAGGACCATATTCACTTAGTGGTCCATACTCCTACTAGTTGAAAAAACCCTATACCACATAGAGTCATATTTTTTGTGAATCCAAAATACACTCATTAGGCTATATCCCCTTTTAGTTAGACCAAAAATGTCTTATCACACATATTTACCATACTAACTTTCACTTGGTATCATTCGAAAAATCATATATACAACTTGATGTTAAACTATATCAATTATTTATTATTAGAAGTACATTGCACATGGTTGTGATAAATACCCCCGGTGCATTCACTAACCCATGACATGTTGGAGGATGGTTTTAGGGGGTCACTAGAATATAATCTACTAACCAATAGAGGGGTATAAATGGGTATAGGCCATGAAATAGTGTTATGAAAGAATTTTATTAGGAGATATGATGGGGTTTGATGTTAGGAACATTTGAGGATTTCAATGGTTTGGTTTAGAAAGTATTTCATTTGAATTCATTGGTATGTTTTGGGTGTACCTTTCCTTAGGTTTCAAATTATGATCTTAGTGGTTCTTCATGGTTAGTGGTTTTAGTCTCTTATTTGGGTGAAGGTATGTGTTCTTAGTATATTTCCATCTTATGATGTTATTCATGGTTAGTGGTTGTAGTCTCTTATTTGGAGATGTATGATGTTCTTGGTGAGGGCCACTATCTAGCTAGTGGTGTAGTTGTATATGAGAAAGCATCGATGTAGTTGGAGATGTATGATGTTCTTAATTTGAGCAGACTCATTCAGATTCCAAGTGGGTGTTTCTATACTATATATTCTTTTTGGGATTCATGTGTTTCATGAATTCATATTTTATCTATTTGAAGTTGGTTATACATGTTTTGATCATTTTGAAGCACAAAATAACCCTATTAATGAAAATAATATATGTAATGGATGGTATCTTGTTGTGAATTAACCTTTTTCATTGAAATAAATTAGGTTTCCTTCTAGCCAACATGAAAGCCACTAACCTATTCTCAAATACCATGTTTTTTCATCTTGTTTGGGGTATTTTGATTCACTCCCCCATTTTGGTTTCCATTTCTTCTTGGAATGATCATCAGGAACGGTTTCACTTCCACCAGCAGTGAGTATTTAGGCATGATGAATAAATACTAATGGTTAGGCTCTATTAATCTCCATTTTTATAAGGAAGTGGTTCTCTTCTACTGTATTTGGAATTCTTGTTTTGTGTACTTGAACCATAAATACTAATATTTGAGATTCTAATAGGATGTATATGAATAAAGATTGGATGGATGCTAATTGTTTAACAATAGAGTACGAGAACGGAGTGAAAGAGTTCATCAAGTTTGCAAAGGATCACGCAAAGGATCCTTCTCAAATACTTTTTTCGTGTTTACATTGTTGTTATTCTAGACTATTTACTCCAGAGGAGTTAGAAGAACATTTGATATGTCACAGAATAGATCAAAGCTATAAATGTTGGAATAAACACAGAGAAAAAGTGAATGTAGCTACTGGCTGGGATAAAACTCCATTTTATGGATCGTCAGATATGAATACAAATATGGATAATGAAGAAGACCGTATAGAGGATGTGATTACAGATGTCAATGATGATAAAGATCGTATTGAAGAAATGACAAAGACAATTCAAGATGAACTCCGTGATTGCCCAAAATTGTTTGAGAAGTTAAAGAGTTGTGCAAAGACGCCATTGTATGCTGCTTGCACTAGGTATACAACATTTTCAGCTGTACTGAAGTTGTATAAATTGAAAGCAGGAAATGGATGGAGTGATGTCAGTTTTACGGAACTATTTTCTCTATTGAATGACATGCTCCCGGAAGATAATAAGCTCACAAGCCGGACATATGAAGCTAGAAAAATGCTACGCTCGATGGGAATGATTTCTGAAAGAATACATGCCTGCCCGATAGACTGTATATTGTTTCTCAAAGAGAGAAAATCACTTACAGAATGCCCAAAGTTTGGTGCTTCTCGATACAAGAAAGATAAATCCAATCCTATGAAAGTTGTATGGTACTTTCCAATCATTACAAGGTTTAGGCGTCTATATGGAAGTGAAGAAACTGCAAGACAATTGTCGTGGCATGTAGATAAAAGAAATAAATATGGGTTATTATGTCATCTGGTCGACTCTCCTCAATGGAATAAAATTGATCCTGAGTATCCTGAATTTGGAAAAGAGCCGAGAAACCTTCGTCTTGCGTTATCTATAGATGGAGTGAATCCTTTTGGTTTTCAAACCAGCACTCATAGTACATGGCCTGTTATGTTGGTAAATTATAACTTTACACCCTGGTTATGCATGAAGCGAAAATTCATCATGTTATCTATGCTTATATCAGGACCAAAACAACCAGGTAACGATATTGATGTTTATCTGGCTCCTTTGATCGAAGATTTGAAGTTATTGTGGGACTTAGGTGTAATGTTGTATGATGCTTATAAAAGTGAATACTTCACGTTGAGAGCAATATTGTAAGGGACAATAAATGATTTCCCTTCTTATGGAAATTTGTCAGGCTATAGAATTAAAGGAACTCAAGGGTGTCCCGTGTGTGAAGAAGATACAGAATCAATTAGTTTGAAACATTCGTCTAAATCTGTGTTTCTAGGACATCATATATTTCTACCTCGTCGGCATAAGTACTGATCTTGGATGACATCATTCAATGGAAGTTCAGAAAAACACGCAACATCGTCTCCACTAATAGGTGATCAGCTGTATGAGAAAGTAAAAGATCTGAACACTATTTTTGGTAAACCATTTTCGAAAAACCTTACGAAAATTGGTTGGCAAAAGCGATAAGTTTTTTTTTTGAATTACCATACTAGAATTGTTTGTACGTCAGACATTTTCTTGATGTGATGCATGTGGAAAAAAATGTATGTGACAGTGTTATCGGAATGTTGCTAAATTCCCCTGGAAAAACAAAAGATGGAATTAAGGCAAGGTTGGACATGGTTGACATGGGAATACGAGAAGAGTTGGCTCCCGTGAAGGGTGAAAATTGAATGTTTCTTCCTCCAGCTGCTTATACTCTTTCTAGGGCAGAGAGATATCAGTTTTGAAACTTCTTCAATGATGTAAAAGTTCCAGAGGGGTACTCATCAAATATCAAGGACATTGTGTCAATGAATGATTTGAAGTTAAAAGGTTTGAAATCACATGATTGACATGTTTTGATGCAAGATATAATTCCTATAGCTTTACGTTGCATTTTTCCCAAGAATGTTCGTTATAAGTTAACCAAACTTTGTTTCTTTTTCAAAGATATATGTAGAAAAGTTTTAGACCCGAGGAAATTTCCAGCTATGGAAAAAGAAGTTGTCATCATATTATGTGAATTAGAAATGTTCTTCCCGCCAACATTCTTTGATATAATGGTTCATTTGATGATTCACTTGGTGAGAGAGATTCGACTTTGTGGTCCTGTGCACTATAGATAGATGTATCCTGTTGAACGATATATGAAGATTTTGAAAGGGTATGTCACAAATTGAAGTCGGTCAGAGGGTTGTATAGTAGAGAGATATATTGTTGAGGAAGCCATTGAATTTTGTACTGAATACCTATCTGATGTGGAAAGCATTGGTCTCTCGAAATCTCGTCACACTGGATGCATTGAGGGTGAGGGAATTTCTGGAAGAGAAGTTGTGACAATCAGTATTACAGATCGGGAGCTGGCTCATCTTTATGTTTTGCATAACAGTTGGGAGGTTTCTCCATATATTAAAACTCACAAAGAAATTCTTAGGCAGTTGAATCCCTCGAAGGCTGAAAAATGGTTATCAGATACACATAATCACCAGTTTATAGGATGGTTTCAGGACCATATTTTTAAGCAGTTGGATGAAAATTTGAATTCAATTTCAGAACGTCTTCGATGGCTAGTCGCTGGACCAAGTGTGTATGTATTATCTTACAATGGTTATGTAATTAATGGTTATACATTCTATACAGATGAACATGATGAAGATGGTACCATGAAAAATAGTGGAGTTACACTAGTGGCTGAAGCGATGCATGTTTCTGGTAGTAAGGACAGAAATCCAATTTATCTAAATATGTCATACTTTGGCATTATCAAACTAATATGGGAGTTGGATTATACGACATTCCAATTGCCGATTTTTCAATGCAAATGGGTTGATAACAACTGTGGTGTTAAAATAGATGAATGCGGATTTGTGAAAGTTGATTTTAGTAAATAAGGGTATAAAGACAAACAGTTTATAATGGCATCCCAAGCTGTACAATTTTTTTATGTTCTAGATCCCGCAAATCAAAAGTGGTCGATTGTTCTGTTATCGTCCAAAACTACTGAAGGTTCCGATGAAAATTCAGTTGAGGATGATCTTTTTAGTGGTACGTCACAATCATTTCAGAGTGTTCCCAATGCAGATGATGTTTTGTATGTTAGAGGAGACCACAATGAAGGGATTTGGATAGTCGATATAGGTGTCAAATCCCTTCAACCTTTGAAAAAAAGAAAGAGAGTTCAGTAAATAGGTTATATTTTGTTTGTAATATAGATATTGTTATATCATGTTATTATCTTATCATTACTGAATTTATGTAATCTGAATTAACTGTTCAACCACTTTTGCAGATAATGACTTCTGCACATTCTGATGCTCCTAACCTTGAGGCTGAACAAGTCTCTCAAGTAGCTATTGTTGTGGCTGCTGCTGCTCCTGCAGCTCATGTTTCTACTGTTGTTGCTCCTGCTGCTCCTGTAGATCATGCTGCTACTTTTGTTTCTCCTGCTGTGGCTCTAGTTGCTCCTGATGCTCCTCTTGCTGCGGCTCCTGCTGCTGCTGCTCCTCCTACTGCTCCTCCTACTACTCCTCCTACTGCGGATCCTGCTGCTCTTAATGTTGAGGTCCAATAACCATCAACACATGTCGTTGATACCATTCTAGATGAACATATAAATGATGTTGATATCGATGAAATGGTCGGGAATGAAGGACCAGCGTCACAGAAATCATAGGTGCGTCGTAGTTTGACGGTGTTAGCCAAAATTCTTAAGGCAAAAAGCAAAGGCATCAAATTTGAAGTCGGATGGAATGCACGAGGCCAACATGTGAATCCCAACAAGGATATGTTTAGCAGCTACATTGGAGTTGTCACTCGGCAACGCATGCCGATTGACATAGATTCATGGAACCATGTTGTGTCCGGGCTGAAGGCTGTGATCTGGGAAGAAATTATGGTAACATTATGAATTTATTTCTTTAATTTACTACTAAATAAAATAATGAAACAATGTCTTACTCTTCTCAATCTCTTACAGAGTACATTTATAGTAGACAATTCACACAAGGATTATGTACTAAGGCTTACAGGAAATATTCATCGAGGTTTTCGCACTATTTTAACAAGATGTCACCTCAAAGATTCTAAAGGTAAAATAAACTCGCACCCACACATTGTCTACAATCACCGGATATCCCAAGAAGCATGGGATTAATTTATTGGTCGTCATGGGGATGAGAAGTTTCAGGTACATTTTGAGTGATAATACGTTGTTTGAGGATACCTTTATTCATCACTTTGATTGTCAATATTTCATTTATGAAACAGAAACTCTGTACTGAAAATAAGGAATGTGCTTCAAAACCAACATACCCCTATCGTAAAGCAAGGATGGGGTACGATTCATTAGAAAAGAAAATGGTACGTATTTTAAATTTACAATAATATTGTTAGGTTCTAATAAACAAGATCATAATTATTTTTCTATGTTTATATGTAGATTAATGAGTCTAAAACCAAATGCACTTCCATCCCACGTCATGTGCTATGGAAGGAGGCATGTGTGAACAAAGATGGGAAGTTAGTAGATGAGAACACACAGAAAGTGTGGGAAATATGTGTAAGTATGACACGAAGATAAAATAATTTGTTTAAAATTGACATTACATAAAAATAATTAGTTATTTTCCTATATTCGACAGTCACAGGAATCAGCTACTCCTGTAGCTGATACAGACCTATTATCGATGGCTTTGAAGCAGCCAGAAAAATACAATCGTGTTATAGGTGCAGGGTTTAGGGTGACACCCTGAGTATATTTTGAGAAGAAGAAAAAAATGGATGATACATATGAAAAATTGGAACAAATGAGCGAAAAAAATAGCAACCCTTGAAGAACAATTGCAATGGCAGGGAGAGTTACTAGCAACTTTTATGGGTGGGAAGAAAAGGGAAGCCACAACTCAAGAACAACCGCCGCATGAACATCCCGCCCCATTCCCCACCATCTTTGAGGTGAGTCATTCGCCTCAAAGAACTGTTTTAGCCGTGGTAATCAATATTCTAATAATTGTTCCCATGAAATATGAATCAGACAAACACTGATAATTTTTCTGTACTCATCTTCTACAGGGTGATAATGATTGTGATTTATATCTGTCAACACCCACCTATCACCTTGTAGCGAGGGCTACAGTGTTCAATATCACAGATGCCACACTGCATAATAGACCACTTCCGAAAGATCATCTGAAAGTGACGATTACTGTAGATCATGAGCCAAAGGTAGAGCTACCTATTCCACTTGATGACAATGATATTCATACAGTCGAAAAGGCTATTGGGACATTCATTGCATGGTCGTCACAACTTGTAAGAGTACATGCGGACAAAGAGGTATTTATTTCCTTTTCTTTTCAAGCTAAACCCTTAATAATTAATGAAAAAAGGTTCTGAACCAATGATTGTTGTTATAGACGGAGAAAGGGAAGGGGGTGACAAACGTCGGCTCAAAACCATCTAAAGGATCGACCAACCGATCCCAAGGAGCTACTGAAAGCAAAATAACACCACCTGTTCTCTTTCTACATTTACTAGCATTGAAGACTCATGTGGATACAAAGCTAAAAGATGGTAATAGTCATATAGTGGTTTTCAAAGAGAATATATACGGAGAGGAAAGTCAAGATTTTGTTGCTGCTGAAAATGTAAATGAAATCCTTGAAAATGGTTGGCTAGGCGTCACAATTGTAAATGTATATATGAGGTTTGTTTCCATGAATTGATTTTCCAAAAGTTGATCTAGCCTGAAAATTATGACTAAATGAATTTTAGATTGTTGACAGACGCATTTATGAAAAACAATTGAAGGAATTTTCCCATGAGCCAAGATTTGGACTGGTTAGTCCTCATATCACATCAACACACCTAACAAAAATAGATCCATCAAAAAGGAATGAAATAGTGAACGACTTGCTGAAAATATTTGAATGCAAGATTCCAAAAGACAGACTTTTCCTAATACCAACCATGCAGGGGTAATATTCTACGATTAAAGCATAACAATTATATTTTCACTTCTTTTATTACTTATTCCTTTTTGTGTTTTTAGGAAACATTGGTTGCTAATTGCAGTCAAGTTGGATACTACGAAGATTTTTTTTCTGGATTCAAAGCAAGGATATCCATCAAACCGACCACACGTGATGGAGTTTGTGAATCTGTAAGACACTACATCTTACATTTTAGGTCTAAACATCAAGTAATATAATTTATATTATCTTTTACTGATAGGGCGGTGTATCATTATCATCTAAAAAAAGGAATGCGTCCAGGGGCTAAGCATAAGGAGGCGATCAAGTACTACGTCTGGACAAATATCAGGGTATATATAATAAAATTTCACTATCCAAACACATATCAACACAAGTTACTTATTCTCCTAATGATCAATTTTTTTGCAGTGTCCAAAATAAACAAAAGATAATGATTGCGGTTATTATGTTTGTAAATTTATGAAATAGATCATTTTTCATCAGCAAACTAGCATCCCTAAAGAGGTATTTTTAAAAACAACTACTAGTTCGTTTAAGTTATTTATTAATTCTTTATTTTTTTTATTTTGTAGTACTATTATGACTGTCGAAAAGCCTCATACTCACAAGAAGATATAGATGTGTTCAGAAATGAGTGGGCCGCATACCTGATAGAAGATTTTACACAAATACAATGACGATCTGACTTGGGGACATGTACAATTTTTGGTCATTTTTGAGAGGGGTTAAGGGGATCAAAAGATGAAACATTGTTGTATGTAAATGTTCGTAGGAAAATTGTAATTGTTATTAAATAAAACAGTCTTTATCCAATGAGTCATTTTCCCATTTTAACAGATGATATGCACCAGCAACATGCAAGAATGCTGAACCACTCAAAGGGTCTCTATTTTGTTTAAAATGAACAAGATTTTAAGTGAAAACAAAAATTGGCCTACGGAAATCCAACCAAACTCATTAGGATTGCATTTATATTTTATAAGAACGATCCAAGGGTACTTGGTAACGTGTAAGAGTCAACCCCGCCTCAATCTGAGGCACGGTGTGGCCGTTATCACTCAAAGGGTCTCTATTTTGTTTAAAATGGACAAGATTTTAAGTGAAAACAACAACTGACCTATGGAAATCTGACCAAACACATTCGGATTGCATTGATAATTTATAATAATGATCCAAGGGTACTTGGTGATGTGTACGAGTCAACCCCTCCTCAATCTGAGGCACGGTGTGGCCGCTACCACTCAAAGGGTCTCTATTTTGTTTAAAATGGACAAGATTTTAAGTGAAAACAACAACTGACCTACGGAAATCCAACCAAAAGCATTCTGATTGCATTGATATTTTATAAAAACGATCCAAGGTTCCTTGGTGATGTGTACGAGTCAACCTCGTCTCAATCTGAGGCATGGTGTGGCCGCTAGCACTCAAAGGGTCTCTATTTTGTTTAAAATGGACAAGATTTTAAGTGAAAACAACAACTGACCTACGGAAATCTGACCAAACGCATTCGAATTGCATTGATCTTTTATAAGAACGATCCAAGGGTCCTTGGGGAGGTGTAAAAGTCAACTCCACCTCAATACAAGTCACGGTGTGGCTACTAGCACTCAAAGGGTCTCTATTTTGTTTAAAATGGACAAGATTTTAAGTGAAAACAACAACTGACCTACGGAAATCTGACCAAACGCATTCGGATTGCATTTATCTTTTATAAGAACGATCCAAGGGTTCTTGGTGATGTGTAAAAGTCAACCTTGCCTCAATCCGAGGCACGGTGTGGCCGCTAGCACTCAAAGGGTCTCTATTTTGTTTAAAATGGACAAGATTTTAAGTGAAAACAACAACTGACCTACGGAAATCCGACCAAACACATTCTGATTGAATTTATCTTTTATAAGAATTATACAAGGGTCCTTGGTGACATGTACGAGTCAACACCGCCTCAATATGAGGCACGTTGTGGCCGCTACCACTCAAAGGGTCTCTATTTTGTTTAAAATGGACAAGACTTTAAGGGAAAACAACAACTGACCTACGTAAATCTGACCAAATGCATTCCGATTGCATTGATATTTTATAAGAACGATCCAAGGGTCCTTGGTGATGTGTACGAGTAAAAACCTCCTCAATCTGAGGCATGGTGTGGCCGCTAACACTCAAAGGGTCTCTATTTTGTTTAAAATGGACAAGATTTTAAGTGAAAACAACAACTGACCTACGGAAATCCGACCAAACGCATTTTTATTTCATTGATATTTTATAAAAACGATCCAAGGGTCCTTGGTGATGTGTACGAGTCAACCTTGTCTCAATCCGAGGCATGGTGTTCCCGCTAGCACTCAAAGGGTCTCTATTTTGTTTAAAATGGACAAGATTTTAAGTGAAAACAACAACTGACCTACGGAAATCCGACCAAATGCATTCGTATTACATTGATATTTTATAATAACGATACAAGGGTCCTTGGTGACATGTATGAGTCAACACCGCCTCAATCCGAGGCACTTTGTGGCCGCTATCACTCAAAGGGTCTCTATTTTGTTTAAAATGGACAAGATTTTAAGTGAAAACAACAACTGACCTACGGAAATCCGACCAAACGCATTCTGATTGCATTGATATTTTATAAAAATGATCCAAGGGTCCTTGGTGACGTGTACGAGTCAACCCCGCCTCAATCCGAGGCACTTTGTTCCCGCTAGCACTCAAAGGGTCTCTATTTTGTTTAAAATGGACAAGATTTTAAGTGAAAACAACAACTGACCTACAGAAATCCGACCAAACGCATTCGGATTGAATTGATATTTTATAAGAACGATCCAAGGGTCCTTGGTGACATGTAAGATATTTGAACTTCTTAGAGAAGAGTTTATGGAAGAGTATAATAGACATGAAGCAATGAATATCATTAGAGTGTTGGAGCAAATGTGGTTGCTACAAATAATGTGGCAATCGGCTTGTGCAACGCGGCCTAAGTTACAACATGCAGGTATTGTACTTTATTTTTTTCTGTAGGGTTTCAATGTAAATGCATTTTGGAATTATCATTGCTATTCATTGTCTTTTAGGTTTTTTTGACAGCCAAGGGGAAAGGGTGGGGTCTGCAGACATTGGAGGATATGTCGAAGGGTGATTTTGTGTGTGAATATGTTGGAGAAATGGCCTCTTTTCCCTTCAAGCTCCCTGAACCCCAATGGTGATCGGGGTTCAGGGAGATTGAAGGGAAAAGAGGCCATTTGGTTAGATGTTATATACTATGGAAATGTTGCAAAAATATAGGATGTAATTTCCCATAAAGTCACCATTCGACATATCTTCCAATGTCTGCAGACCCCACCCTTTCCCCTCGGGCGTCAAAAAAACCTAAAAGACAATGAATAGAAATGATCATTCCAAAATGAATTTACACTGAAACCCTCCAAAAAAAATAAAGTACAATACCTGCAAGTTGTAACTTAGTCCGCGTTGCACAAGCCAATTGCCACATTGTTTGTAGTAACCACATTTTCTCCAACACTCTAATGATCTTCATTGCTTCATGTCTCTTATACTCTTCCAAAAACTCTTGTCTAATAATTTCAACTATTTTACACATCACCAAGGACCCTTGGATCATTATTATAAAAGATCAATGCAATCCGAATGCATTTGGTCAGATTTCCGTAGGTCAGTTGTTGTTTTCACTTAAAATCTTGTCCACTTTAAACAAAATAGAGACCCTTTGAGTGCTAGCGGCCACACCGTGCCTCGGATTGAGGCGGGGTTGACTCTTACACGTCACCAAGGACCCTTGGACCGTTCTTATAAATGATCAATGCAATCGGAATGCGTTTGGTTAGATTTTCGTAGGTCAGTTGTTGTTTTCCCTTAAAATCTTGTCCATTTTAAACAAAATAGAGACCCTTTGAGTGGTAGCGGCCACACCGTGTCTCGGATTGAGGCGGGGTTGACTCTTACACATCACCAAGGACCCTTGTATCATTCTTATAAAATATCAATGTAATCCAAATGCGTTTGGTCGGATTTCCGTAGGTCAGTTGTTGTTTTCACTTAAAATCTTGTCCATTTTAAACAAAATAGAGACCCTTTGAGTGCTAGCGGCCACACCGTGCCTCATATTGAGGCGGGGTTGACTCGTACACATCACCAAGGACCCTTGGATCTTTTTTATAAAAGATCAATGCAATCGGTATGGGTTTGGTCGGATTTCCGTAGGTCAGTTGTTGTTTTCACTTAAAATCTTGTCCATTTTAAACAAAATAGAGACCCTTTGAGTGGTATCGGCCACACTGTGCCTCTGATTGAGGCGGGGTTGACTCATACACGTCACCAAGGACCCTTGGATCGTTCTTATAAAATATCAATGCAATCCGAATTCATTTGGTCAGATTTCCGTAGGTCAATTGTTGTTTTCACTTAAAATCTTGTCCATTTTAAACAAAATAGAGACCCTTTGAGTGATAGCGGCCACACCGTGCCTCGGATTGAGGCGGGGTTGACTCGTACACATTACCAAGGACCCTTGGATCGTTATTATAAAAGATAAATGCAATCCTAATGCGTTTGGTCGGATTTCCATAGGGTGATTTTGTGTGTGAATATGTTGGAGAAATGGCCCCATTTGGTTAGATGTTAGATACTATGGAAATGTTGCAAAAATATAGGATGTAATTTCCCATAAAGTCACCCTTCGACATATCCTCCAATGCCTGCAGACCCCACCCTTTCCCCTCGGCTGTCAAAAAAACCTAAAAGACAATAAATAGCAATGATCATTCCAAATGCATTTACACTAAAACCCTCTAGAAAAAAATAAAGTACAATACCTGCAAGTTGTAACTTAGGCCACGTTGCACAAGCTGATTTCCACATTGTTTGTAGCAACCACATTTTCTACAACACTCTAATGATCTTCATTGCTTCATGTCTCTTATACTCTTCCAGAAACTCTTCTCTAATAAGTTCAACTATCATGTACACATACTCACCTTCAAATTCATGGGTGCAAGTACAAGGCACAGATTAAGATAAACAATTTCTAAAACAAGTTGACCAACATGCATCATCCTCTATGTAACTAAGATAGAAATTCACATCGACGTTCTTAAAGATATGATTTTGATGTATATAGTGAAAGGGTGGTGTATGTTCATTGTTGATGTTGTTCGTCTACGATACTTTCACCTTCTCTTCTCCTCTCACTATGTCTTGGACATCATGAAATAGCCTTATATCATGTGGTGTAAATTGAGGTTTCTGGGAAACTATGGCACCGCATGATCTTTCATGTCTAGTGCCTTCAGGATTGTTTTTCTAATCAAGCTGCCTCTGATCATTAGTTGCATGTAAAGGTGGTGGGGTATCCTCCATGATAGATTGGAAGTTGACCAATCCATTTGATGAACAATATGGGATGATAAATATGACATTAAGAGTATCTAATATAGGAAATTGTTCCAAGGATTCAGCAAGTGAGGCTACATTTAAATATATTTCTTGTGTTTCATCAAGTGAGTCAGTTCCTAGTTCCAAAAAGCATTCACAAACATCACTCATCAGTTTCCTCAAGGATAAACTTGGGTTCATGGCTTTGTATGATCAAAGAGATCTATCCTCTACTGCTTTTACAACCTATGTGGTGCATGTTTCAAATTCCTCCAGGAAAAAGGAACAAATGTGGTGAGTTGTAAGCCACATCTATTTGATGTTTTGAAATGTTAATTATGTTTTGAAAATGGGTTCAATCTTTGAGGAAAAGTTTAATTGTCCTTGATTCATGTATGGATGATGGATTCACATCCATTCCAAGTGGTTTTGATAGAAATTATGGATGATAACATTGGTTGGTGTTCTCATGGATGTCTAAGCATGGTAAGTTAGAAAACATGTTGGGTATGTTGTGGAGTTTTAGTTGGGGTTCTAGTGGTTATTTCCCAATGATGGAGGTGTTAAACATCAAATGGTGGTGTTTGTGAGCTAAAGCGTATAGTGGGGAGCACCATAGAAATTAAGTGGTCGGTTGATGACATGATCAGCATTTTGAATTAGATAGTCTTGGGTAAAATCCATCTTGGTGTTTAGATCGGTTGAGTACATTGAGATGAAGGTTGTGGTTGGGTTGTGTTATGGGTGTTTGGGGCAATGTAAGTATTTAATGGTACCTTTATGTTTTTCATAATGAATAATTAGTAGATCACATTTGGATTGCATTGATCTTTTATAAGAACGATCCAAGGGTCCTTGGTGACGTGTACGAGTCAACCCCGCCTCAATCTGAGGCACGGTGTGGCCGCTAGCACTCAAAGGGTCTCTATTTTGTTTAAAATGGACAAGATTTTAAGTAAAAACAACAAATGACCTACGGAAATCAAACCAAATGCATTCCGATTGCATTGATCTTTTATAAGAACGATCCAAGGGTCCTTGGTGACATGTAAAAGTCAACCCCGCCTCAATCCGAGACACGGTGTGGCCGCTATCACTCAAAGGGTCTCTATTTTATTTAAAATGGACAAGATTTTAAGTGAAAACAACAACTGACCTACGAAAATCTCAACAAACACATTAGGATTGCATTTATATTTTATAAGAACAATCCAAGGGTCCTTGGTGATGTGTACGAGTTAACCCTGCCTCAATATAAGGCACGGTGTGGTCGCTATCACTCAAAGGGTCTCTATTTTGTTTAAAATGGACAAGATTTTAAGTAAAAACAACAACTGACCTACAGAAATACGACCAAACGCATTCGGATTGCATTTATCTTTTATAAGAATGATCCAAGGGTCCTTGGTGACGTGTACGAGTCAACCACGCCTCAATCCGAGGCATGTTGTGGCTGATAGCACTCAAAGGGTCTCTATTTTGTTTAAAATGGACAAGATTTTAAGTGAAAACAACAACTGGCCTACGGAAATCTGACCAAACGCATTCCGATTAGATTGATATTTTATAATAATGATACAAGGGTCCTTGGTGACGTGTATGTGTCAACCCCGCCTTAATCTAAGGCACGGTGTGGCCGCTATCACTCAAAGGGTCTCAATTTTGTTTAAAATGGACAAGATTTTAAGGGAAAACAACAACTGACCTACGAAAATCTGACCAAACGCATTCTGATTGCATTGATCTTTTATAAGAACGATCCAATGGTCCTTGGTGATGTGTACGAGTCAACCCTGCCTCAATCTGTGGCACGGTGTGGCCGCTATCACTCAAAGGGTCTCTATTTTGTTTAAAGTGGACAAGATTTTAAGTGAAAACAACAAGTGACCTATGGAAATCTGACCAAATGCATTCGGATTGAATTGATCTCTTATAAGAACAATACAAGGGTCCTTGGTGACGTGTATGCGTCAACCCCGCCTTAATCCGAGGCACGGTGTGGCCGCTAGCACTCAAAGGGTCTTTATTTTGTTTAAAATGGACAAGATTTTAAGTGAAAACAACAACTGACCTACAGAAATCCGACCAAACGCATTCGTATTGCATTAATATTTTATAAGAACGATCCAAGGATCCTTGGTGAAGTGTACGAGTCAACCCAACCTCAATCCAAGGCATATTGTGGCCGTTATCACTCAAAGGGTCTCTATTTTATTTAAAATGGATAAGATTTTAAGTGAAAACAACAACTGACCTACGGAAATCCGACCAAACGCATTTGGATTGCATTGATCTTTTAAATGGGGGGTCATGGAATGTGATCTATCAGGTTCCTAATATATATCAAGTCATGGTTGGCCTGTTATACTAGGGTGATCATGTGTTTGGGTCTATGATACTTATGGGCTTATATCTGGATGAAAATACTCCCATTTGGGAGGGTGGATATGCTTATGGGTCTTATTACTTAAATGAGAATACTCTCCTAGGGGAGGGATGATATGTATATAGTTATTATTCCCCAAATGAGAATACAACCATAGGAGTGAGATGAGATTCTTATCGAGAATATTCACTAAATGAAAATAATCCCATAGGGGAGGGCAGAGATGATTATATAGATTATGCCTCAAATGAGAATACACCCATATTGGAGGGTTGATATGCTTCTAGGGATTATTATTTGGATGATAATACTCCCATATGGTAAATAATATATGCTTATTAGTATTATTCCCTAAATAAGGGTACTCCCATAGTATAGGGATGAGATCCTTGTAGGTCTTATGCCTCGAAATTGGAAGAACACATATGGGTGGTCTGAGATGCTGTTGAGGGTATTCCATGGATGAGAAAACTCCCATAAGTGGATTTCCATGATGGAGTATAAATAAAACTCACATATTTGAGGTCAATGATAATTATGTATATTGTGGGGAGACCATGGTATATTATATGTTTTTTGTGGTGGGGGCACCCCCTACCCCCCCTTGGACAGCCACCCCAAACCCTTGAACAGCCACCCCAAACCCTTGAACAGCCCCCAAACCCCCTGAATTCTGAATTGATTTCTTTAAGTACTTGATTAACTTATAAATTATGTGTTAATGGTGTACGGGTGTAATTTTTGTATGGGTGTACTTGGTCTAATTTGCTTATTATTTATGAGTTAATTTTGTATGGGTATACTTGTTTTAATTGGCTTATTGAGATGCTGTTTTTTTTCAGGTGTTCGGGTGTGCTGCTGCAGATTTATCGTAGCAGCAGAGAGGGAATTTATCAGCGCTAAAAAGGTGCTGATAAAATATACCTTTATCATCACTAAAGAAGCACTCATAAAAGATAAGTTTATCAGTGCTAAAGGAGCACTGATAAAACAATCATGTATCAGCACTAAAGAAGCGCTTGTTTAGCGCTGATAAAGGGTTGTTTTATCAGCGCTTTTTTAGCACTGATAAAGTAACCCTTTATCAGTGCTGATAAATGGGTACCCCCTTTATCATCACCGAGCTTTACAGCGCTTTTTTAGCGCTGTTAATGCCCGTTTTTGTAGTAGTGAGTCTTTGGGGAAGACATCCCGGAATCGATCGACTGCAGGAGGGAACTCATTCTGATTTAGTCCCTGATATTCCATGTAGAGGGTGGAAATATGGTCAGTCACTCCACCCATCCCAAGATACTATATTTTAGCTATACTATCCTGGACATCCCACTCTCCCTTGTGGTGATATGTACCATCCTATGGTGATGTAAACAACACCCTCTAGTGATAAAAATCCACATAGGCATGATATGGAACTAACCAATTCATCTTAAGAATGACATCAAAACATGTCATATCAAGGTTGAAGAGGTTCCATGAGAAATTATGGTTTCCCACCTCAAGAGGATAATCCTTTTACTGGAATACGCTCTCGGATCATATACCCAAAGGTGTATCGAGCATCATCATGTCATAGGAGTACTCAACATGAAGTCCAAGGCTCTCTATAATAGGAATAGATATGAAAGAATGTGATTCACCTATATCGAATAAGGAAGAAAAAATAGTATAGGCTACTAGAATAGTACCTCGAATATTAGATGTTCTGACATCCTGCTCCTCTAGTATAGGTTGCACTGAATAAATATGGCATGATCCTTGGCCCTGTACTACAACCTGACTACCCGGAACAGGTCCACTCTGTTGGAGCTATATATCTGAAGCCTTAATAACTCTTACATGACTTACTCTACATGTATGGATAATAGTATTCTAGATACCTTATTGGTGATTTTCTATTGAACCTGGTCTTAAAAATGGAGCTGGCATGGATCCTCTCCCACTCAGCATAGATGGGAAGGTCCTATGGAAACATTATAGATTCCCCAATATTTTGTATCTTTGGAACTCGATGGGATCTCTGGGACATTGGTGCCTCTTATGCCCAGGTTTTCCACACTAGTGACATACCACATAATTTTTTTTGGGTGTCAACTGGCTATCATTACTCACGTGAGTAGTCTCAAAGCATCGCTTCCAACTGCTAGTCGAACCACTACTCTATCTAGGTTCTGAACCACCCTGGATCACACTGTCAATTCCCCTCAGGTTTTTCTCAGTGATAAGGTCTTGGTTCACTATGTTATATATAGTATTCAAATATAAAATATTCACCTAATAACGAATATTATCTCTCAAACCATCCTCAAATCGTATTTCTTTCGCTAGCTCATCAGTAGTATAGATAGGTGCAAAGCACTGAAGCTCTATAAAACAAGATGAATAGTTCATTACTATCATCAAACCCTACTATAGGTTCATAAATTTCCTATCAAAATTGACCCTTAGGGTATTTGGAAAGAAATAATCAAATAATCTTAACTGGAAATCCATCCAATTCACTTTTTGATACTGAATAGCCTGATTTAGAATATCCTGCCAGTGTTTGGAGGATCCTTGAAGCATATAAGTAGAAAGTTTCACTCTCCTCTTAGGAGGTGTATCTATATGATCAAATATATACATGTCCATATCAATCCATAAATCTATATAATGTGGTCTTCCATCCCCTAAAAACTTGGTTGGATGTTGTTGTTGGAACTCCCAATTCAACTCTCCCATAGAAGGGGTCGCACAGAGCTCCCTGTTTCATTTTCATTAGTAGAAAGTCACCTCAAAATCAGGAATTATCACCCATGTCATTAATATGAAGAGTTGATATAGGTGGTACTATTAGAGGTATCACTAGTAGCTCATGTCCCACCACCTATAGGGCACAGTCATCAACAACCTCCTAGCGTACGACCGAAGGACATCATGGTATAATTGCTCTACAATTTACAAACACATGCCTCAGATAAAGTTAAATAATAGAATAATCCTCAAATATAGAAATATAATAGTTAAAAATCCTTTATATGTAATAGTATCACCCCTCTACCAGCTCAAAGATCCAGTTATGGGTGATAGAAACATTTATATAGAACAACAAAGGCAATACCTATTGCTCATTACTAAGGTCGGGACTGGGTAAAGCTCTTTGTTTTGCAATTTCAATTTCATTTAAAATGAATAATTACATTTCAATCTGATTTAAATAGTTGGACCAAATAGTTCACCACTTCTGGTCCATAAGGTCTCATACACCTTATTAACTGGAGTGTGGCATCCATTTAATCCATACCATAACATGTTTCAGTCCATGCGACCAATGGTCCATGAATCAACGTGCCATAGTTGACTACTTAGGGTGTCTACTATAGCCTAAGAAGGAAATCACTGTTTAGTTTATGGAAGGCGCTCTAAGTACCGGATATGTTTTCTCAATTCCTTGTAAGAATTATTATTCAATAACAATTATATTTATAACAGTCAAATCACTCATGGAAATCAAAGGCAATGCAATCTACACAATGCTCCTATATGGAATGGCATATGCATGGCATGTGAATTTCCTATGAAGTTCCTAATATGATTCATGATCAATGCCTACTTACCCTCATCTCATTGGGATAAGGATAAATGATAAACTTCAATTATATCAATATTAATATCACAACTCAAGTGCATCACCC
The DNA here is from genome assembly GCA_963277665.1 of Viscum album. Lineage (NCBI taxonomy): Eukaryota > Viridiplantae > Streptophyta > Magnoliopsida > Santalales > Viscaceae > Viscum > Viscum album. The sequence continues at coordinate 157,016,717 of OY728164.1, forward strand.
AATGGTGGAATCAAATTAACTTAATAAAAAAAATGCAAAAAATATCAATATTTATTCAAGGTAATTTGGATTTTCTCTATACATGGGTTATCTACTCCCAAGAATAGATCAATACCAAATCCCATAGTATTCCTAATCTTCTGTCTATTGTCTCAAAATAGTAAGGTGAGAAAAAAATCCTCTAATACCACTTTGTGATGTTCCGGGATAGATGCCACTTAAATGGTGCCCTGATCTGGTGGGCCACATGGCCTCAAGTGTATCTCATTGAAATCCAGAGGCTTTCAACTAGTAGAGAGATCCTAGGGTGTGTTTGTGGGAAGACTATGGCCTCATTACTAGAGTGGAACATAGTGGAAGTATAATATAACCAGATAGAACAACAGAAACATGCACTCTAAATACTAGACCAGTAGCCCACCATAGAGGAATCATGTATAAACATCTTATCAATAATAATCAACTAATAACTAGAAACTAAATCATATACAAAATATGATAATATATTTCATGTCTCTAGAAAGTTAGAAAACAAGTATACATGGAATCAGGCAATACAGTACATGCTATACAAAAGGTACAAAAAGGCCAAAAGGTCTATCCAAGTATCTCAATATCCAGCCCAGTCAGCTACTAACAATATTCCATCCTAATACATGAAATAATTCATGCATCCATAAGAGGATGCTTCCCCTTATCCGCACCTGCAAGCATATAGTATTCTTGAGTGCCATCAATGGCCTGGATAGGGTGTGAGATAAACTCGGTAGGTCACCACCAATGACTTCTATAAATATCCAATCTGTGTGTATAATATGGAAGTGTATAGATATATTAATGTAAATCAGCAATAACAACTATAAATTGGTTGGCTCTGGTTCCTGAAGGAAACTAGGTTGATACTGCCTACTTCAGCCCATGTCAGAATATCTCTGAAAGTAACATGGGATGCAATACCTAGTATCACATTTATAAGGGATGTCATGCCCAGTATCACAGTAGTAAAGGGGACACCATGCCTAGTATCACATTTATAAAGGACACCATGCCTAGTATCACAGAATAGGGACACCATGCCCAATATAATAGAATAGGGATGTTATGCCCAGTATCACAGTATAGGGTCATCATGCCCAGTATCACATATAGAGATGTCATGCTTGTGTCACTGTATAGGGATTTCATGCCTATGTCATATATATATAAGGTTCTTTATTCCCGATATCATAGTTATAAAATGGGATGGCATGATCTTATAGATATAACAAACAAAAGGGTCGTCATGCCCATTTAGGTATAACAAGGTTCATCATACCCATTTAATAATAAGCATAAGGGAAATTATTGACATTTATATATATAACATGGGTAAGGGTCATCATGCCCATTCATCATAATTAAACAGGGTCATCATTCCCACACATCATTAAAGATGAGTATCCCTTGGCTCAAATATGATCCAAGGTATAAACCATAACTCGTTATCATTTAATATCCACAAGGGTGTAACAATTGTTCCATTTTAAAAGGGTGATGTGGTTGTACCACTCATGTTAAATTCAATTCATTATAAATGATTTGGAAATTAGTCGTGCTATGACCCTACATTCATCCATTATCAATATGATATCATCATTTAAAAGTAAATTCAATTACCCCAATAGTTTTTTTTGGGTATAAGTTCTTGAAATCCAATTTAGAATAAGGAGGGAACACCCAAAGGTATGGCTCACTTAGAGTTTGAATGACCTCTAGCATCTTAAGGGGTGTAATAAAGTCATTGGGTTCTATAATAGACAACCAATTTAAGTTAGGTTCAATTTAGGGGCAATGTACGGTGAAACTGGTATGTGGCACATATCACATATTATGAAACATCAATAATTTAAGGGATAAATAATAGACCACCAACCTCAAGATCGTATAATATTACTCATCTAGTATCGACCATTGATTTGGTCCAGATCAAGAGAAAATAGAAGAATGTGTGAATACCTTGAAAATAGGGCATAAGAGCCTGCACTAAGATAAATCTGTCAAGGATAAAAGAAATGATGAAAGGTGTGATATGAAGGAAGATCTTACTGGCATGCATCCAACATGATAGATGGATCTGAAATCAGAGATCGGATGGTGAAGTAATAGTAGAACCTAGCTTAGATATCCATGGGTGATCCTATGTGAAAGAGAGGGGAGGGTGAGTTTGGTCCAGAAAAAGGGTGGCTCTGCCCCCTATTTTAAAAAACTGAAGTCGGAAAATTACACGGTGTGTAAATGACTTACATGTCATGTAATATTTGGAATCCTCCCCCTTGAAAAACCCTCTAAATGATTTGAAACATCCTATCTAGGTCATTACGCATCGTGTAATGGTTACACACTATGTATTCTAATTATATGTCATGTAATTGGCCTACAACCTGCCTTCAGCCCCCTATTTCCTTCTTCTCAAAACAAACCAACCAACCCACAGGATCAACTTTAGGGTCTAATCCAAAAATAGAACCTTAAAAAAGTTTCAACTAAAAATTAAAATGATCTATACTTAAAGTAAAAATTGGGTTCTTGCAATTTTCAGATGCCTCGGGTTCTTTAAAAAATGATTGGTGAAATACCTTCCATAAATCGTTCTAGTTCTGCTTTTAACTCAAGTTCTTATTGCTCGAACAATGCACAAATATATTCTTCTTCCCTTTCAGCTTGGATCTTTAGTTTTTGTATGTCTTATTTAAGTTCTTTAATTTGGTATTCAAAATCATTTTGAACTTATTCTTACACATGTGATTGGTCAATCCATGCAAAATAATTTAAATTAAAATACATCATGAAAAAATAATGTTTTTTTAGTTTTTGAAATTTATAATTTTTTTGTGTTTTTTATGAAAAACGGTGTGTGAAAGTATTGTGTATACCCAATAACAATTCCAAATTGTTACGTGGGGATTTTTTTATGGATCCCCATTCAATATTTTATTTACCAAATAATACAATGTAGTACACACCCAGGGTCATCCTTGAGGAGGAATCTTACACCACACCAAAATTATATTGTCACTATTTATATTCTAACTAATATAAAATTAAATAATATAAAGAACTAATTCTGAAATATGTGTGAAATATTAATATATATCTATATATAAAAATATAATGAAAATATAATGAATGCATATGTAATGAAGTTAGAAAGAATATAGATATTCCCAAGATAATCGCTTAGATTGAACCTCCGTTGTCTTATTATTAGTTTCAAATTTACTTAATGAACACACTCTATCATATGTGTGAATATCCCCCTATTCATACGGTTGTGAATATTAAGTGAACTCAATTGACTACACCGCACATTCACTTCCTCAATTAAGGGGGAATATTTCATAATTGAAAGCTAAATATCATGTGGCGCAAGTGGAGACACAAAGGCACATTTCCCACTAAGATTCCCTAGACCTAACACTAAGAAAATAAGAAACATTAAGAATAAATTTTAAAATAATTGGTTTCATCACTAGATTAATCCCTTGGTAACTTTTGGGTTTATCTTCTCATTATCATGAGTATAATATTTCAAAGTGATAAGAGAATGAGGAGAGAAAATGAGAGAGAGATAGAATAAGAGAGAAACAAGAACACTAAAACTAAAGCTTGAAATAAAATTACAAAATTTAAAGAAAAGAAAAGATGAGACTAAACAAGATCATAACTTTGGACAAATCTTTATTGTATTGTCCAATCCCTTGAAAGGTTATGGAAATAAAAATTTATAGGGAGATGGGTGAAATATTTTAGCTTCAAAATATTCCTCTGAAATCTTATGCATAGGATACCTGATTAATTGAAGAATTGGTAAAAGCTTTATTCTATAAAATCGTTCCCTTATGTATTTCACATGTGACCACAAAATTTAATCAATATTGGACACATTTAGAAAACTTTACATCCCATTTACTATAAAAATTTATTCTATCCCGAATGACTCTTTGTATTCTAATGCACCAAGTTCCCATGTAATTATGACTTTGAAATAGAAGAAATAACATGTTTCCATATTAATAAAAGTTATTCCATATAATTTATTCTTGAACCATGTGAAATTTTAGCTTAATTAGTACATCTATTTATGATAATTATGCCCAACTACAAAACTCTCTAGATCTGGGCCCAAATTTCAAGGCCTGACTTATGAGATTATTTTGGGCCTTCAAATGTTGGATTTATCTTTTTCCAATTGAATAAAATATATCCCAATGATTATATAACCCTAAAAATTAATTATACAATTTAATTTAGTGTAGAAAAAGTTATGGCTGAAATACTGAAGAAAATTAAAATAGTTAAAATCTAAAATTAGGTCATTTTTTCAATTAAGCTCAAAATACTACTAAAACCAAAAAATATGACAATTATCCTTAAAATAACACTTTTGTGGGATTAAAAACGTTGAAATTAAAAAGTAAAATAATTTAAAATATTTAATCTTTTAATTCCCTCACACTTAAACATTTTACTCCTGGGCAATCATCTAATACCAAGGTCAAAACAAACTCCCAAAGCATAAATGACAACATAGCTCAATTATCACATCAAAGAAAATATCATGCCTCATTAATGGATAAAAATTCCCCAACTCCTTAAAATCATAAAAATACATTCAATCTCAGGTTAATTCTCATTTTCATGTCATACCTATCTCCCCAAAAAAATATTTCTCTCTCCACTCAGGGATTTTTAATCTGGAGTTTTTCTCATTCTCAAGAACAAGTGTAATCTCTATAGGCTTTTTATACTCCTAGTATCTATACTTCACAGAGTCACAAATGTATCAATGGTGAGGTCTTTTTCATGGGTTATTATGAGGCTGAGGGTTGGCAGGTTTTAAATATAAAAACTTCTAAGGTAGAATGAGGAGGCTTAAGCACTATTGAAGTAAATGCATGAAAACAATTTTTCTCAATAATGATGTGCTCCTCAGTCATCTCAAAATTGAATCACCTCCAAACACCTATTTATATTATTGTGAATTTAACACTTGTTATTTCAACATCAATGATAAATTTATTCCATGTTCCCCCCCCCCATTTGTAGCATTGTTTCAACTTGAATTCAGATCTTGATTTTCTCCTCAAAATCATTTTTTTGAGGAAAAGAGAGGCATATTTTGATCTTCAAATATTTATGAACACCAAGACCGTATTTTTAATGATATTTGGGTCATCCATACATCTTTGAATCATGAAATTTATTCCATAAAATCAATAATAAATATGGAAACACTTTCAATTCAGCTCAATCAAATTCTATAGGAAAGCAATATATATCCCATCTTCTCCCTCATCAAACCATTTTTTGAATTTTCTAAAAATACACTTTCTGATTTAGTGGTAATTGTTCATTAAAACAACATACATATTTCAAAATTCAAGTTAAAAATTTCAAACATTGATCAACCAAAGATTAAAATTTGAAAATAAACAAATTTAGCGCCCTTGAACCCAGCACCTCCACCTACGCACTGCCAACTGCATCCACAGGACACCCTCGAGAAACATCTCCAAGACTCAAACCAAGAAAAATAATCACCACATGTTAGGAAAATTCATGTCTCAAACCTCCATCATCATTATATAACCATCAATGTCTCCATAGTTTCCTCACAACCACTGGAGTTGATAACTGAAAAATATATCCAAGAAGAAGATCCATAATAGATCAACCCATCATTTCCAAGGACACCTTCACCTTCACCTTCACATTCTTCATTGTAAAAACACTATAAAGTCCTATCCAAGTAGGATTTGGAGAAATGGTAAAAGTGAGGTTTTGGGATTTGTGGGTCAACAGTCAAAGGTTTTCTAGGCTTTTTAGCTCGATTTGTTTCTATTTTAAAGGCTCTGGTTTCCATCCTAGTCGGTGATGATGCCTTCCTGAGCCCTAATACATCCAAAATTTGATCTAATATCATGTTCCTATACTATTATCTCATATGGATATAGATAAGAGTTAACATAAAAGGTTTTGGGAGGTGTTGTTTGGCATCTATCAGTCTTTCAGGTGCATTGTGAGTTTGAGTGTTTTCTCTTGTGATGCCATTTTCTTGTTTGAAGGGTTTGTTTGGTGATTCTTCCTCAAGTCATATTATCCCTACCCCAAACTTAATTTCAACAATAATCATGCATTTAACTTCTATATAATTTTGTAAAGGGATAAATATCTTGTAATGTGGCTTCTTAACAAAGCATTCCATGGGTACTAAGGGCTTAAGAATGGTCAGATGTAAAGGTAGGACAATTTTTTTTAAAGATGATGCCCTGGTCAAAAGACCAAAGTACTAAGATAAATAAAGTTAAATATTATACAAGTCAAAATGAGGGTAATTTATTACAATAATTCTAGTGAAGAGTGTTGAATTCATCTGGAAGGATCTCCATGCACATTTTATTGTTATCAACACCCTTATTCACAATCGATCAAACTTTATCAAATGAAAAGATTGAAAATAAAGAAACAAAATCTATTCAGAAATCATTTAAATCCCTAATTATTCAAATAAATAAATGTTCTAAAAAAACTAAGATGGTTTTATTTCTCTAAAGAATTGGATTTATCTCAATAATCATAAAAACACACCAAAAATGAAAAAGGAAAACATGAAAATTTTAGAAAGAGAAAAACATGAAAAAAATGGAAGCACAAAAAAAAATTAAAAACAAGTTTACACCCATCCACTACACTTATTACATTTACTAATATATTTTTAGTTCAATTTAGAAAATGATATCCATGTATAATTTTAATTGGGTATCAAGAAAAATAAAGAAAAGGAAGGACACAGCCTGGTTTATTTTTCAGTGGTATCCTTGAGTTAATCTCCTATATGCTACCACTTTAAAACTACAATAAATAAATACAAGACATAAGAAAAATAAATAAATATAAATATAAAGGGGAAATAAAAGGGATAATTCTTGGTTTATACCACCAAGTGGGTGATAGGTTTTTACTTCCCCTAATTAGGTAGTTGTAATGGATTATCCCTAATCATAAGGTGGATGTGGTTTCTTTGAGAAGAACCACCACATGTGACTTTTCCCAGTATCCATGAGTAGACACTGAGATTGGAGAACCCCAAAGAATATAAGAAAATTCACATCCTCCATTAAATAAAAAAAAATATATAATTTAAGGTACATAGTGTGAGGAAAAATAAGATAGGGGTGATCCTTGTTGACTTCCATGGTGTCCTCTTATATATGGTATGCAAGTTAATGTAGAGGAGGTAGTCGCATCACCACATGCTTCTCCAGCACTTCTTCAACAACCATTACTTATTTTGAATCTTCCATAACATCCTAGGAATTCTAAATTTGTGTTTTGTTATAAATTTTAGAAAAGTAAAAGTCAGAAAATAATTCAACTTGAATAAGATTAAAACATGAAGAATCAATAAAGAAATATTCCCTTTCAAGTAAGTCATCTTGGAAATTGATCTCTTCTAGAATGGCCATTGGAAAATTAATATCAATAGGTGTATATTCATTATCATATTACAAATCAAGACAGAGGTGGAGAGGTTCTGAATTTTCATTATTAACAATGGGAAGATCAAGTTTTAGGTTATCCTTAATAAAGCAATTCTAGGATTCTTCCAAAAAAATATTGATCTCCCATAAGTATATCAGTTGGTTTGTTTTCTTCAAGGACCTACTCAAGTAATTTTTGAGTGTGGGATGGTGTTATTAATTCCTTTAGTATCTCCTTATCAACCTCATCATGTTATTTAACTTAAAAATTATTTGTGTAATCTCTTCCACAACTTGTTCTGGTTCTGGTTCTGGATCAGGTTTCGGTTTCTCTAGCAACGCATGAATATATTCTTCTTCCCTTTCATCTTGGAACTTTAGTTTTTGTATATATTATATAAGTTATTTAATTTAGGATTCAAGATAATTTTTAACTTCTTATTTCAACTGTGATTGGTTATTCCATGTATAATAATTTTAATTGAAATACGTCATAAACAAATAATATTTTTTTAGTTTTTGAAATTTATGATTTTTTTATGTTTTTTTTATGAAAAACGGTGTGTGAAAGTGTTTTTAATTCCCATAAATGGTTCCAAATTGATGCATGGAGATTTTTTGTGGATCCCCAATCAATATTTTATTTACCTAATCATGCAATATGGTGTACACATAGGGTCAGTCTCGAAGAGACAGCTTACACAAAACTGAAATTCTATTATCACTATTTATATTCTAACTAATATAAAACTAAATAATATAAAGAAATGGATTTTAAAGATGAAGTTAATATTAATATATATCTATATATATATAAATATAATGTAAACATAATTAATGTAGATGGAATGAAGTTATAAAGAATAGAGATATTCCCAAGATAATCACCCAGATTGAACCTTTATTGTCTTATTATTAGTTTCAAATTTACTTAATGAACACACTCTCTAGTATGTGTAAACATCTCCTTCTACCTATGGTTATGAATATAAAGTTCCCTCGATCGACTATGCCACACATCCACCTCCTCGATCGAGGGAGAATATTGTAGAAGAAAAATCTAAAGCTTGGGTGGAAAGTGGAGACACATAGGAATCTTTCCCAATAAGATCTTCCTCAGCCTAACTCTAAGAAAATAAGAAACATTAAGAATTAATGTTCAAATACTTTGTTTCATCACTATATTACTCCCTTAGGAACTTCCGTAGGTTAGTTTCTCATTATCATGAGTATAAGAGTTCACAATGAGAAGAGAATGGGGAGAGAAAATAAGAGAGATAAAATAAGAGAGAAATGAGAACACTAAAACTAAAACATGAATTGAAATTTCATAATGAAAAGAAAATAAAACATGAGACTAAACTATAGCATAACTTTATCCAAATATTTAGTGTAGTTGTTTATCACGACCCACCTTCCTCGATATGAGGGAAGGCACAGAAAAGTGTCAAGACCTTACTTCTTTAGGATGAAGGAGAGATAATGACCCCCTATCCCCACCCCCAATAGGCCCCAGAGTAGAGACTAGAACCAAGGGTATAAAATCTCACAAAAAATGGAAGTAATTACCCTTTTTAATGAAAACAGAATTGGGATATAAGATGGTAAAAATCCCAAGAAACACCAAATTTATATATATAAAGGAAACCAAAATCCAACCCATTCATGATTTAAACGTAAACTACGACAAAAGTACAACCAAAGTACTAAAACAAGTACCAAAAGAAAGAACTAAGTAGCAGAATAGAAACTATTATGATGCCCGAGCTAGTAAAGTCTAGCATGGTTCTCAAAGTCCTCCCGGAAACTGGAAAATAGTTTTATAGATGTAGGGTTAGTATACAAGTATACCCAGTAGGAAAACTAAATCCACTCATGCATAAGTGTGAGGACATACTAATGCCCCTATGAGAAAATAGTATATCCTCAAAGCACCTACTAAAAAATACTAACCAGCACAGCCTCACCAAGGCACACTCACCAAATAAAACAATTCAAGTTAAGTAGTGGTATAAACACATTGAAATTTGGGTACCCCGCACCACTTTTCCATTGGTTGACTTCTATTCCTAACGGCTAATGTATTGATGTTAACACTCATCCAAAATGTAGTCTCACTACCACAACCTGCCCACACACACCTAAGCCTCAACCACACCACACGTCTTGCCCGCAGGCACATGGGCCACAACAACCACACCTCTCGCCCAAAGACACCTGGGGGTCATCCCGAAGACACTTGGGAAAACAATCCTAGCCTACAAACACCTAGGCCCCTCATCCACAACAAACATGCCTGAAGTTTCTTGGACTACGGTAAGCCTCAATCCATTATAGCCTACCTAGATATACTCGAGTGGTAAGAACTCGGAAGAGCATGAGGGGAATAAAGTCAGTAACCAACCATTCATCCTCCCACCGGAATGTTGGGAAAAACACCCTCCCCCGTGAAATGGGGGTGTTCAGAACATGGTGTTCAATGAGGTTGGGTGAATATAGAAATCAAGAGGGGATACAATTTATACATATAAGTAAACAGACACTAATCCCAACCTATGGGTCCCAAAACAAAACAAAACAACCCACACAGAACCACATTTGTTTCTACCCCTATATTCACAACCACACAACAGCCACTGCTAAAGAATATATGGTCACAGCTTGGCTTCATGACTTGAGGCAGGCTGTGATCTTTAAGTACACAATGTGTACAGGCGGATCACAACATGTACTTGTCCTGTTTTGACCTTTTTCTACCTTTTCTTCCTTTAAAACCTATGAAGATCTTTTCCCTGCAAAATTAGATACATACCAGTGCATTATCAAGTGATTTAATGGAAATTATAAAAAATTGACAGCAAAATGTATATATAAATTAGGCTTATCAATACACCCAACCCCTTTTCATTAAACCACTTTCTATTTATTAATTAAGGGTTTCACTTTGGTTTATTTCATCACTACCCAGGGAAACTACAAAGTACAACATCTGCAAGGGAAGAGGGACCAAGGTAAATAATTTCCATTTTAACACCCATTCTTAAAAACAACCGAGAACGACCGACTTGCAGTCCCACTGCACACCCCCTTTTTACCTAGACACCCATTCAAAAACTCCCAATTGTCATTATTCAAAGTTATACCACACAATCATGCCCTTGAAACCAAACTCAGTAGCCCTAATTCAAAACAACACCACAGATGCAGTCCCACTACATAACAATCCCATAACCACATTGCAGTCCCACTACCCAACATTGCTCGATGGCCACAACACAAAGGCAGTCCCACTACCTATAAGTCCATCCATTCCACAATTAATTAGTCTCTCAACCTAATATTCCAACACACCACCTGTAAGGCCCCACACACTAAGTCCACAATAACTACCATTAAAGCACAGCCCCACTACACACACATACCACACCCTTCTCATAGAATCAACTCCTCTGTCCACCCCTGTACCCACAACCTACACAAGGCTAGAACCCCATAAAAACATAGCATAAGACCACAACATCATTCCAAGGGTATTCATATTTATCCAATAGTGGTTCTTTAATCCTACTTTAAATAACCGGGGTGATCACATAATAGGTTTGATTCTAGGGAATCCATTTAATTAACCAAGTATATGTGATTAAGCAGATTTCATGTTACATCCAATTATCAAACATCATAATAAAAAAAATAGAACACCACCAATGTGCAAGAAAATACCACCAATGGCCATGATTTTTAGAAGGCATACAACCACAATAATCCATAAAGAAATAAGGATAATAAAATAAAACAAGTTATCAAACATTAATCCACTCCCAAACCGTTATTTTATTAACCCTTGTTATCTTTTGATCATATTACCTTCTTATTTATTCCTTGTTTTAAGAAAAAGTATTCACTCGCTCTTCACAAGGAATCATCTATAAACCCACCCCACATGATGAAAAATTAAAGGGAGTTAGAAGAAATACCTACTTGAAACAACAGGTGACCAAAGATCCTCTTTGCACCAAGAACAGGGGATCGCACGAGTAGCAGAAAACTCCAAGAAAATTGAGCAGGAGGGGGATCTAGAATAGTCTCATGACTCATCTAGAGATAAATTCTTTAGGCTCACCAAGAGGGAATAGAAAACACACTAGGAAGGGAAGATCCTAGCTTTGAAGATCCAGATCCTATATTAAAGGAGGAACGGTTTCAAAATCCATTAACATGGGATCATGGTCAATATCATGTGATTTGAGTATCTAAAATCCCCTGGATCATTAGGATATTAAGGATATACTTAATATCCTTTGAAACTCCCTTAAAAACGCCCAAACAAGGCTTTAAACTTGGTTTATATCAAATAAGACGTAAGAGGGGCGAAATTGGAAAATTGGGAAAAATTGGAAAAATTGGAAATAATTCACCGATGGGTGAGTCACTGATGCTGATCCACTGACAGGTGATCTACCAACATGACCTACCAATGATGATCCACTGACACTGAGCTACCGACACAACAACTCACCGACGCCATGACTCACTGATGCCCTAACATCAATGCCCTGACACCAATGCACTGACTCACCAATGTTGATGCCCCTGACTCACTGATACTGACGCCCCTGACTCATCGATGTTGATTCCCCTGAATCACCGATGAACTGACATGCCGATGTCGATGCCCTAAGTCACCGTTGGAAAAACTGGAAATTTGGAAAACTCTTGAAATGAGCTATCATTGCCTCCCAGAACACCCTAAACACTATATTTTCACAAGGGAGTGGCCCAGGGAAATTCAGGTCATTACATCAGATACCTCTAAAAATATTCTCATCACAGATAATTTAAAACCAAACCCAGGAAAAGAGAGCTCTAAACAACCACCCCGTAAGATACCTCTCAGGGACAAACTACCTTGCATCGTTCAAAAACTATAGTGAAAACCTTGACATCCAAGGACACCTCCTTGACATCTATCTCCTGAACAGCTATAGAAACACTAAGGCTCTACTACCCCAAACAGCCACACAAACACCAAAGGTCACCCTATCTAGAAAAATGGATTAAGGAGTTCTTTCCTCCATGTCAAGATATTATTCTCTTTGGGCGGCACTGACTCACTCACACGGTTTTAATCGCATCCACATTAATGCATCTTGATTAAGGATTAGGTCCTCCTCTCCCCGCAGTCAGGAATTTTTTACACACATTTAGAGAACATGGAAACAACACATCTGATAACGAACAAGGTCAAGAATTACATCATAAAATGAAGCACAAAAGTAAAACATAGAAACAAAACTCAAAATAGCTATGGGTGCTGGGAACACATATATGCCTCCTGCTCCCAAGTACTCTCCTCAAAGCCATAATGCCTCCATAACACTCAAACCAAAGGAATGGTCTATCCAAGAAGCACCTTCTCCTCATGATCCTCGATTCTTACTGGTTGCTCCAGGAATGTTGTGTCGTCCTTGATATCCAACTCTCCCCAGTCAATGACGTGGGTGTCATCATGTAGATATCGACGGAGCTAAGAGACACGGAAGACGCCGTGGATCCTCTCCAACCACTACTAGAAAAATGACCTATATCCATGGACCTATAGCCATGGTTTGATAGGTCCATGGATATATCTTAGTTTATAGCCATTATTTTAATTAAAGTCGTGTTTATATTCTTGTTTAAACCCAAAAAGGGCTTCAATCTATCATGTGAACTCCTCAACCCCAACCCATTACCCTCGCGACCCACACTAATTACCATCGTGACCCATCCTATTAGAGGCCCTCTCCTCTCGGTAGTGACCTCTCCTCTTGGAGACCCTCCTCCACCCTCGTGACCTCACCTCTCGATGGTGACCTCTCCTCTCAGCGGCGACCCTCCTCCACCCTCACGAACTCTCTGCGACCCTACTCCCTCGACACTGCCATCCTACATGGCCACCCCACCTCCCCGCCCACTCATGCCTATCTTAGGTAAGATCCTATCCCATATTATCCATTATTCATTCACTTTATCCACCTATAATTTCATTTTTTTAGTTAGGTTTTTTGATTTTTGATTCCACAAGAGTATGGTGGGATCACTTATATATGATGGGGATTTCATGTGTGGCACATATAGGGGACTTATAAATCTTGAAATCTAATTATTGCATGTCATTTGAGTTTAGGTGTACTAATTAGTGGATTTATTTAAGGTTTTTCATGAATTTTGATGAAATTTTAAGTTGTTTTGGGTTGATAACTTTTTTTTGTTTCTTATGTCTGGGTGGGTGTCCAGAGTCGACCCCACACTTGGATTGTTCCCTGAGTGAAGTATATTACTTGGTGAGTTTATCATAAATTATACTGATCATAGTTCTAATTTTAAAATGTTTTTTTGTTTGATTCATATGTATTTATGGATGACACAAGGGATAAAAGGATCATTGGTGGTTAGTAAAAGCTTGAGATCAATTTATGGATTATCAGTTGAGGTAGGTTTCCTTTATATTACTAAGTATCTTGATCATTTGGATTATATTATGTTTTTGTAATCAGTAATATTATCCTTGTAATGTGGATTTAACTTTTATGATATTTCCCATAAAATAGTTTGGTATTGCTTTGACATAATAGTCAACAAGGAACATATAACTTTCTAAATGGTTCATTGGTGGCACCATGGTCAAACAAGTTTCGGGTTCCCATAATATGGTTTGTTTTGGTGGTGTGAGTTTGATTTTGTAAGGTAAATTTGATTTCCTTATTAAATTTTATTTAAAAAGGTATTTTTCTTTAAAGTGAAGTATCAAGGGAAAATTGTGTCTTAATGAAATGTTTTTTAAATGGTTTTTCAAAACAAAGGAGGGGTTCATCAAGAGGATATCAATGGGTTTTGGCCTAAGGGATAGCATGAGTAAATCTGAAATGTACTGTATTTTTTATGTGATTCATAAATAGGGGGTTTTAATTGGATTTAAAAAAAATCCATGGGGGCTATTTTTAGCACTCATTTTGGTCCACTTGACCTTGTGAGGGTTATGATCAGTTTTATAATGTTTTTTTGCTTATGAATTCCCCTCTTATTTATGGTTTCCTTATTTGTTAACTATTATTTCACAATAATTCATGGAAGTGTAGTAACTATGAGAGAGACCTACCATTGTGTGAATGGTTAGTTAGATTCGATTAGGATTTTGAGTGGGTTTCCTTTTGGTGGGGGTTTATAGAAACCTTGGGATTCCCTTGATATGGGTGTGAGTTATTGTGATTGATCAAAAAATATGTGAGATGTTCATTGTTTCCCTTTAGGAACATATTGAAATTTTGGATGGTTTGTATTGAAACCCAAGTTTTCTTATGGGCGAGCCTCATGTTTGACCTCTATTAGGCCCACAAGGGTATTTTGTGAGATATACCCTAAGGGGTGGGAGGTGGTGTGAATCAAGGTGCGATACTTGTTCCAATTTCACCACTTAATACTTAAACTCTCATTATACTAAATGATCTTGACCTCACTATTAATAGGATCACTCTTATGTTATTATTTTAATGATGATATTATTGATATTTTAATTACCTTTACTTTAATCCAATTTGATAAATGATTACTTAACCTATACACACCTATTTATGTATTATAGAAAGTAAGTAAATCATGAATACAAGACATAAATATTTTAATTGGTTCACCCATACCAGGTTAATCCAAGGAACATACAACAACACTATTACCATGTTCCAAATTCCACTAAAATTATTGTTTTGTAGTGGGTTTAGGATAGGTAAATCCAATCCAAGGGTCACTCCCCTTACAATGATTCATGGATAGTTCACTACCTCCCAAGTTTCACTCCCTTATCAATGATATAGGGTGTTATCAATCCTCAACCATAGGTAAACTCCCTCCTTTCTCTCTTTTACTCAATAATAACATAGGGATAACACTTTGGCACACATTATAAGGCAAGGCTTCACTATAGCAGGACTGTAGCGAGCACTTTAGCAGGTACTGCAGCAGGCACTATAGTAGATATTTTAGCAGTACTGTGTGGGTGTTGTAGTAGGTACTGTAGAAGGTATTGTTCAGTACTGTAGTAGTCAGTACTATTCACCTTAGGCCACCAGTTTGGGCTTGGATTCCTTAAGGCCTCCGGGCCACCCAGGCCTTCAGGTTAGTAAGGCTTTCAAGCCACCTCAAGGCATTCGGGCCACATGATCAGTGCAGTTTCCCCAGACAGACTCTACAAATAGGAGCAGTCCCAAAGGAGGATTTAGAGAAAGTGCACACACCAAAGCTGACCCAATGGATTTTAAATAATGAGAGGGTATGGATACACCATCGGGACCAACCTGTGCATGTACGGAAAGCTTATCCAAATGGCCATGAAAAGGTAGAGAGCTACCATCATGATGCAGATGCTGAGGAGGGGAAGTTCCTTGTAGTTATAGTGTGGTTGAATTCTCTAAGACCTTTGGGTCATGTAATGTCTCTTAAGCCTACGGTCCATGTAATTTATAAGCCTACGGACCTTTTAAGGGTTCCCTCTCATCCCTTGAAAGGGGGGTTATCAAAAATCAATAAAAAAACGAAGGCCTTTGGGCCATTCAGGCTTCACTATCTCTGCACTGCACCAAGTATGGGTAGGTGTCTTAAAGGAAAAATTCACAATTTCCAAGGTCTTTAATGAGTGCCTATTCAGTTTCCTCATTTTTAACTTAGTGTGAATACCCAATGACCACTTTCACAAAACTTATATTTATGTTAGTATGAAAATATAAATTTATATATAAGAACTCAATTAAGTTTAGTTATTTTGTGATAAACTATTCTCCACATAAATAAAAGGGTCACACAAACAATATATTCATAGAACTTAGTAGTTTTCATATGTAACTTTCAAAAAAAATGGTTCATGTAACCCTTTTATATAACTTCCCCTTTGAAAAAATACAAGTGTTTGGATCTCTTAGTATCTTTACCAAAAATCTATTCTCTCTATATATTCAGTTCTCTCTTCAAGGATTGTTTATTTATAAAAAAACATAACCCTTTTCATGTTGTAAAACCCTTTCTTCATGCATCTCTCTTTCATGAAAACTTTCTATTTCATTAGTGATTTTATTTCACCAGCATAAATAAATTCACACAACTCCAAACTTATATGAGAGTTATCCTAGTTTTCACAACCATTATATCTTTACTCTCCATTTCTATGAAAACTTCCCAAATAACTTCAATCACCTATAAAAACCACCAGAATAACTTCTTCATGAATATTGCAAGTTCTTAATAATCCTAGATCTTTATCATGGTATATATCTGCCAATAATTCATTCCAATTTTTCATTAAACACGCCATTTCATGAAATTTCCATTTCACTAATATCAATTCATTTGTGAAACTCTACAATTATACTAGCATTCACCTGGTTTGTATGATAATTCTTTTTTTTTCATTACTTTTTTTTTGTAAAAAAAATTGTGAATAACTTCCATCACCTTTAAAAAATGTAGAATATTTTAGAAAACCTTCACCATGAGGAATAGGGTAGGGGAAGTGGGGGTTTAAGTGTGGGTAAGTGGGGGTTAAGGGTGGGGGTAGTGGGGGTGAAAGGTGGGGGTGAAGTGGGCGGGTGGGGGTAGTGTGTAGGGGGTAGTGGGGGTGGTGGTCAAAGGATTAGGGGTGGGGAGAGTGTGGGTGAAGGGAGGGAGTGAAGGGGTTAGGGGGTGTAGGGTGGGTGGGGCAGTAGGGGGTTAAGGGTGGGGGCATTAGGGGTTAAGGTTGGGGGAAATGGGGGTGCAGGGTGGGTGGGGGCAGGTGGGGGTGCAGGTGGGGGCAATGGAGATTAAAGGTGGGGGTAGTGGGAGGTGTAGGGTGGGTGGGGGAATTAGGGGGTGTAGGTGGGGTAAGTGGGGGTGTAGGGTGGGTGGGGGCAGTGGGAGTTGAAGGGTGGGGGCAGTGAGGGTGAAGTGTGGGGGTGAAGGGGGCAGGTAGGGGGGAAGGGGGCAGTAGGGGTGGGGTTCAAAGGAGTAGGAGTGGGGGCGGGGGGGGTGAAGGGGGCGGGGGGCAGTGTGAAGGGAGTAGTGGGAGTGCAGGTGGGGTGGGGGTGAAGGGGGAGGGGGCAGTGTGTAGGGGGAAGGGGGTGAAGGGGTAGGTGGGGGTGGGGGTAGGGGGAAGGGGGTGCAGGGTGGGTTGGGGTAGTAGGGGGTGCAGGTGGGGATAGTGGGGGTTAAGGGTTGGGGCAAGTGGGGTGAGATAGGGGTAGTGTGTAGGGGAGTAGTGGGGGTGAAGGGGGAATGGGGGCAGTGTGTAGGGGGAGGGGGGGTAAAGGGGGAGGGGGTTCAAAGGAGTAGGGGTGGGGTGGGTTGGGGGTGAAGGGTGGGGAGGGGGAAGTGGGGGTGAAGGGGTTATGGGGTAGGGGTAGTGTGCAGGGGGCAGTGGGGTTGTGGGGGTGTAGGGGGCAGTGGGGAGTGGGGGTGAAGGGTGGGGGTAGAGAGGGTGTGGGGGGGCAAGGGGCGGTGTGAAGGGGGTAGGGTGGGGGCAGTGTGTAGGGGGCATTGGGGGTGTGAGGGGTAGTGTGCATGGGGTAGTAGTGTTTTTCGTAGAATCAAAACATGTTTACATTACTCCATACAACTTATTTTGGCCCAACAAATATATCCATCCACTTTTTGTAATTTTGGATTAGTTTGTTTGTATGGTTCCAATCACAAGGACACCATTTTGTTTCTTATTTAAGGGTGGGGAGGGGTAGTGGGGGTGAAGGGATAGGGGCAGGGGGTAGTGTGTAGGGGGAAGTGGGGGTGTGGGGGTGTAGGGGTGGTGGTGAGTGGGGGTGAAGGGTGGGGGTAGTGGGGGTGAAGGGGGCAGGGGGTGGGGGCAGTGTGCAGGGGGCAGGGTGGGGGCAGTGTGTAGGGGGAAGTAGTGTTTTTAGTAGAATTAAAACATGTTTACATTACTCCATATAACTTATTTTGGCCTGACAAATGTATCTGGTCACTTTTTTAATTTTGGCTTAGTTTGTTTATCTGGTTCCAATCGCAAGGCCAGCATTTCGTTGCTTATTTAAGATATTGTGTAAATATTTTGTTAGTTTCTACTTGTCTATCCTAGCTCCATGGATTTCTTGAAACAACAGACTACAACTGAATGTCTTTGATCTAGTTCCCCATTGTATATGCTTTAATTTTCTCTTTATTTTCTATTTTCTGGTGCAGGGGGGGTGGGGTTGGGGGCTGGTGCAGGGGGGAGGGGGGCAAATGCAGGGGGGGTTAAAAGAATCTTTTGAGGGGGGGTTGTAAGCCCAAGATCCTAGAGACTTATTCATTATTGATAAATATAAAATTATAGATAACATTAAAGTAAAATGAATATTGATCACTTCATAATTAATTTATGGTTTATATTCAACAAGTTTATCAAGTTTTATTGATTATAAAACACAATGGGGGAGAAAATAAGCTTGTACTATATATTTTTTTTGATGTGGTTGTTGAGTTGAGGTCCAGTTCATAAAATTTATTGAAAATCAGGTTTTACATCCCCTATGAAGAGTAAACCTTGAAAATTTGAATTGAAAATAAGTCTAAAGTGGGAGATTAAAATGCCCTTGGGTTAAAGTTTTTTTAATTAAATTATATTTTTTCAAGGAGATTAATATAGGTATGCAAAGGTAAAGTATTTGGTGATGGAATGATTATCGACCCACTAAATATGAATAATTTACTTCCATGATGAATACATGGAAAAGTAAACAACACTAAAAAATTATAGAGATGGTCCTCAAGTTTCATGAAAAGTATTGAAGTGTGAAAATTCTTGTCTATAATAATTTTAATGGAAGAGATTATAATGGAATATAGCTACTGAATTGTGTACATACTAGATATCTTTAAAAGTTGTTATTATTAAGGTTTTAATAAGTTCAATGGTTAGAGGATTCTAGACTAGAGTTAAAGAATCCATACATAGATTACTTAGTATATTGGTTAATAAAATAAGTTTTTAATATATCTCAAATGATGTTTTAAATGGATGAAGTGAAAGATGGAAATTTTTGGTTAGTAGAGCTCATTGAAATACTCTACTTGAGTAGTTACATGCTGGTAAGGTCCTTAGAAATTTTTTGAAGGATTTTGGATTTATTTTAATAATTCATATAATTATTTGGATAAATTATGAGGTGATTTGAAATCCTTGAGATGTTTTATAGTGGATTTGAAGAATTTCTAGAGTCATCTGAAGAAGCGTACAATATTAAGAAGAAAATCACAAAAATAAAAAATGCATGAAGTCTACATTGAGTGGAACAACTTTTGAGTCCCTGTGTGAGAAATTTAGTTGGTATATAACTTTGGAAGTCAAAAAGTTTGACTTGGTGTGGCAATGCATATGACTTTTCTACCGATTGTATGAATTTGAAAGTCCCACTATATGAGGGAAATTGAAAAAATGAATTTTCATTACATTATAAATTAAAGAAGGATGTTTTAACTCAGATGATGAGGGAATTTGAAAAAAAAACATTTATTAATAATCATTTTATTTAGTATTGGGATGTACATATCAATCTGAATATTATTTTTTCATTGTTGGTTATGGATTCATGTATCATTTATCATGTATAGTTGACACATTGATCACATATATATAATAAGTCGTCATATCTCATTTATTTTCCCACTATTTCCTTACAGGTGGTTTCTTATGATGAGGCGGTTATATCCACCACCATTGAAGACAGTGAGTTCAACATAAGATTTGGGTAAGGTTTATTCCGTTTTTATTCTTTGGACCAATTTTAATTAGGGTTTTGTTATTTTTGGGTTCCTTATATAATTTTTATTTCCTTTTGGATCTCGTTGAGGTGGATTCGATTCACCATTGATGAAGGCTTACATGTGTATGCATAGGTAGGAATATACATATATAAGTTCCCCCTTTATATATTTTCACTCATGGCAGTATGAATGTATATATTGGGGCTAGGTGTTCTTATATATATATATGAAAAATGCATACATGTGTAAGTGTAAAGGGGTATATGAAAGTATAAACATATATCTAAGGACCCCCTTGTGTATATTTGGACATTAAAATATGTACATAGGTGATAGGTCTCATTATATATATGTGAAGTTTCATATGTGTGCAAGCAAAAAAAGAAATATTTGAGTTGTCGTTGTCAAAAGTAGTGTGCCTTGAGGTTGAGGTAGGTTCCCTCTACCCAACCCTTTAATTTGAATTCTATAATTGATTTATTGTTTTAAAAACTTGTTTCTATAATTCCTTGATTATTTTAAAAATTGGTTTTCTAATAACCACTAGATTTTTCAAGGAGATATCTATTTATGAGTTACAAGTGTATGGGATTACTAGTTTATGTAATGTCCTATCCTATAGTCTTAAACTAGGAAAAACCATTATTTATTCTCCTGTGTAGCCTAATGTGTAAAAAGGACACTAATATAAGGAAAACACGTAGCTTGATTCATGTTCTCATAGGATAAACAATTATATCTAGATCCACATTCTCTAATCCTGCTCCTACTGTGAATACAACATTTATTACATTCCCAATACCATCTAAGAATTTAGTCTGAACACTTAAGGATGGGTTATCCCCTATTAGTCCAGTGCTATGATGTCAAAAGACTTTAGTGTGGGGGGTGTTCAAGGGGGTGTGCTAGGGGTAGGGGAGGGGTGTGTTGGGTTATGTTGCAAGGGGTAGGGGGAGGGTACGGGGGTGCAAAGGGTGTGCAGGGGGGGTGTTGGGGTGCATGGGGTGTGCTGGGGTACAGGGAGTGTACAGGGGTGGATGGGGTGTTCAGGGGGTGTGTAGGGTTATGTTGCAAGGGGAAGTGGGAGGGTGTAGGTAGAGGGGGTGTGCAGGAGGTGCATGGGGGTACAGGGGGTGCATGGGGTGGGTAGGGGGGTAGAGGGTGTGTTGGGTGCAGGGGGAGGGGGTGGGCTGGGTTCTATTGTAAGGTGAAGGGGGTGGGTGCAGGGGGGGTGTGCAGGGGAAGGGGAAGGGGGAGGGGGTGTGTTGGATTCTATTGCAAGGGGTGAGGGGAGGGTGCAGGGGGTGTGTAGTGGGTGCATGTGGTGTGCAGGGGGTAGGGGCAGAGGGTGTGTTGGGTTCTGTTACAAGGGGGAGGGGTGTGTGTTGGGTTCTATTACAAGGGGGTGTGCTAAGTTCTTTTGAAAGGGGCATGGGAAGGGTTCAGGGGTGCATGGGGTGTGCAGGGGTGGATGAGGTGCAGGGGGTGTGCAGGGTTCTGTTGTAAGGGGAAGGGGGTGGTGGAGGTAGGGGGTGTGCAGGAGGTGCATGGGGTGTGTAGGGGGGTGTGCAGGGTGCATGGGGTGGGCAGGGGGTGTATTGGAGGGGGAAAGGGGTGTGATGGTGGTAGGGGAGGGGGTGTCTTGGGTTCTGTTGCAAGATGTAGGGGGGAAGTATAGGTAGTGTTGGGGAGGGGGCAGGGGGTGTGATGGGTTCTGTTGCAAGGGGTAGGGGGAGGGTGCAGGGGGTGTGCAGTGGGTGCATGTGGTGTGCAGGTGGTAGGGGAAGGGGTTTTCTAGGTTCTATTGCAAGGGGGAGGGGTGTGTGCTAGGTTCTATTGCAAAGGGCAGGGGTGTGTAGGGGGTGTGTAGGGGGTGAACATCATCCATGTTAATTTTATAAATTGGTTTGTTTATTGAATGATTTAATAGTTTAAATCCATATAATAGGGAACTCTAAAATATAACTATATCTAGGAATGTGATTGAATAATTTATCCCATCACATATGAGGTTTAAATTTTACTAGATCATCACAATCAGATCAATTTATTGGATCATCACCAATAAGGAAATGGGTTCACTCGCTCTTCACTAGTGTGTTGATTTATTGTCTCATTTCCAATATGGGTAGGGCCTCACTATATCACCACTAGTGAGTTCACTTATTAAATCATCACTAACATGGGTGTGAGATTACATTCATTTCAAAAGTGGGTTGCTTTATTTCCTAATAACAAATAAGGGCATGAGATTATTGTCTTGTCACTAGTGGGTTGATTTATTATCTTGTCACCAATAATGTATTGATTTCACTATCTTATCACTAATGAATTGATTTATTTTCCCATCACCAATAGTTTTATGTGTTCATTTAATCATCCCTAGTAGGTTGATTTATCATCTCATCTCCATTAATGGTATGGTTTTAGTTAAGGTATTCATTCTTGAGGATATCAAATTTCAAATCCTTCGAAAGCGTTAAATATTGAAAGGGGGTTCATTGTCTTAGCACCAGTGGAATCAAGTTTCTACTGTCTCCTCACCAACATAGGCATTTTTTTAGAAACTCGACCTTAGAGAAGATATTAACTTATAGGGATATAATGGAGTTTTTATACCATTACTTAAGGATTAAGTGCTGGTATGAGGGGCTATAGGGATGGTATTAGGGGATTTAGGGGTAGATGGTATGCGCTGGTATGTAGCTAGTATATAAGGCTACATTCTGTTTTTTTTAGGATAAAGAAGACTATAGCCACAGTTTTAAATTGTGGCTATAGAGTTACTACCATGGTTTTTACTATGGCTGTCAGTATAGAGCCATGGTTTTAAACCATGGTTGTATCTTCAAGGAAATTCTCCATATCCATGGTCTTTATCCACAATTATAAATTGTGGCTATAATTTTGGCCTTATAGCCACGCAAATAGAATCCATGGTTCCCCAAACCATGGCTATTACCTATAGCCATAGTTTTGGGACCTATAGCCACAGTTTAAAACCATGGATATAGACTGAATTTCTAGTAGTGAACCGTGGTGGAAACGCCAGTTGATATTCCACTTCACTATCTCATCCCAACACCTTGAAAGGTTTGATGAACCTAAGAGAAATATTTCTCCCACTTCCAATCCTCTATTGCCCACATTGAGGGGAAACCTTCAAGAAAACATGGTCCCCAATCTCAAAATACAAGGTCCTACTCCTATGATTGATATACAACTTTTGTCGGTCTTATGCTACCTCCATCCTCTCACTGACAAGCTACACCTTCTTTTTCGTACTCTGCACCATATCCGGACTAAAAATGGTTGCCTCCCCAACCTCCATCTAGCACAAGGGTGAACATCACGACCTTTAGTATAAAGCTTCGAATGGATCCATACCAATGGAAAAGTGATATCTATTGTTGTAAGAAAACTCTAACAAGGGAAAATGTCACACCCAAGACCCATTGAAGCCTAGAACATATGTCAGTAACATGTCCTCCAACATCTGGATTGTCACGACCCATCCCCCGAGGCTCGTGTCATGACTACCCCAACTGTAAAAGTACAAGTACAACTAAAAGGTACAATAAAACTGAAAAGGGAAAACAGCTACTGGGTCATCCTCTAAGGATCCTACCTGAAGGGTGGGTACAGATCGCCACCACAACACTCCACGTTTTCCCGTATCCTCCACGCACCGCCTGGTCCCAGCTCCCTCAAATCTCAATCAATGATGTATGTCATCTGCACAAGACACAACAAGGTGTGGGTGAATCCTGTGTAGGGGTGAGTATAACGATACTCAGTAGGGACCCCAAGACCTCGTAGGTCTCCTAAAGTTCCACGAAGGAAAAACCACAAAGAAATGCTCAATCACAAATCACGAAGTAGTCAACAACTCTACATAGGTATATGCCCATACATATACCTAAGTTATCAAGATATACTCATTTCATACATGAGGGAAGAATATCACAAAGGTAACACCATGAAGGTAACACCACAAAGGTAAAAGTACCACACAGGTAACACCGCAAAGATAACACCATGAAGGTAAAAGTACCACACAGGTAACACCCCAAAGATATCACCACGAAGGTAACAGTGCCACATAGGTATCACTATGAAGATATCACCATGAAGGTAAAAGTAACACATAGGTATCACCACGAAGATATCACCATGAAGTTAAAAGTATCACACAGGTAAAAGACTTAGTTTAAACAAAGTCTCAACTCAAACCAAGTTTTTCAGTGAAGTATAGAAGTACAGATGATTAGTCATGAAGCTAGATCATATTATTCTATCAAGAGGCACTTCTTCTGACCATATGGAGTCTGGCTCACACAGGATCAATAGGTACTAACCCCTACAATGATCCATGTAGGATCCGACCCACTCATATTCGATAGGTACTAACCCCTATAATTACCCACACAGGATGTGACTCACACAGGATCGGTATGCACTAACCCACACAGGATCGCTGAGCACTGACCCACACAAGATTTGACCCACATAAGATATGTATGTGCTGACCCACACAGGATCATTGAGCGCTAACCCACATAGGATCGGACCCACATAGGATCTGACCCACACAAGATCAGTATGTGCCAACCCACACAAGATTTCTAAGCGCTGACCTCTGTATGATTTGTCTCCAACCTCCACCTCACTACCAGCCACTGGATTCCTCACACCCGGTGCGCTAGAGTTTCGTAGTATCTGCCCTCAAGATATATATTGTACCTCTACCACCAATAATATATGAAAAGTAGTAACCCAAAGAACCTCCATGTTGTAAGGGTTCCAACGCAATAGACGGTGTGTCAATCGGACGCCCAGTTTGTGAGTTATAAGCGTTTTAGTTCCGGGGGCTTGATTGGATTTGGGTTAGATCCAACCCAGCTGTACTCCAACTGTCTCCAAAACTCAATAGGAGTATACCAAAAGGTACCATCTCTATACAAGGATCCCAAATCCGCATATGGTTTATCAAACAGACGTCCGGTTCTCAAGATATGGTCCTTTAAGTGTTTATAGGCCTGGTTGGCTCGGGTCCGATCTGACCCAGCCCGACCTGGTCTAGGCTGGGCCACGGCAGGCTCGGCCCACTAGGTCGAGGTCCAGCCTGGCCCACAAGGGGGGCGTCCCACAAAGGGGCAGCCCGGTCCACGTAGGGAGTGGCCCACAAGGGGGTGGTCCGGCCCTCGTAGGGCGCGACCCGCAAGAGGGCGGCTCGGCCGCGTGCAGCACAATCCGCAAGGGGGTCCGCTCTAGCCGCCACCAGGGGAGTGACCCCCAGTTTTCCCGAACGGCCGAAAGCTGTTCAGTCTTCTTCGCAGCAGCGGTGCCACGTGGCGCCTCCAGGTGGCACGCAGGACCCGCTAGAGCGGTGCCTGCCGATTCTGTCACGGTCGGCCAGTGTGCCAGCCGACTTCTCCAGCAGCGCACGACGGCGCGCCGCTCTGCCACCCACGACTAGCTGGTGTTTCAGCCACCTTCCTATAGTCGTCGTGGCTAATGAGCCGCGACCCCCTTTGATCACCGATGGTGCGTCGCACCTCCTCCACGGTCGACCGGTGTCGACCGCTCTGATGACCACCACAACTTTTTGTCATGACCTCCTCTTGCGGTGTGTGTCGACGCATTATCCCCAACATAGTCGGTCGGTGTTGTCATGTTGGCGGTCTTCCATGGGGGTACAAGGATAGCAATATAGTGGAGGGTTTGGGCCGGGTTCATTAGGCTTGTTCCCTCCACATTAACTTGTAAACATGAAGGGGTTAAGGGTTTAATAATCAATTGAATTAAACAACAATCAAAACCCTACAAAGATATCTCGCAACAACCTCCTGCAAAAACGAATGAATCATGTATCAACTCGTTAGTCAGTTGGTCCGCGTTCTTCGTATTATTCAAGAATATGGAAGAGGAAAACATTTAAAATTTGTAAAAAAATAAACCCCTACCTCGTAAATCTGTTGGAGAACGTCTGCGCTTGAAGGTGGGTCGTGTTCTTCAGTCCCGCAACAGGTTCCCAATGATGTTTCTCATATGTCATCCTTCGGTTCGTGGTTCGATGCCCCCGTCACCTCCCACTGGGATTGGCTCCACCCTCTAATGGTTCGGTGTCACGACACTCCTTCAGCACTTCGTTGCTTGGTGAAGTTGTGCCGACACCTCTCCCCAGGCTCTATATAAATAGGAGAGGGGGAGGGTAAGTAACAACATGGAGAATTAATGGGGGATCATTAACTAGGAACATTTCTAATTCCCCAATGACGTTGTTAATTAATATTGACAGGTCAATCCATTTATCAGCTTGACACATCACGGGTCCCAGACTCTGCTTGTTTGTTGGTGGAGAAGAAAGAAAATAAAATAATAAAATTATTTTATTTCATTTATTTTAAAAGGTCACAAAACTTAACTTTTTCTCCAGACCTACTACAGTCAAAGTAAAGTCTCCCTTAATAGAATCCTGGTGCTACGAATTCAACAGTGCCCTCAGATTTTTAATCTGAGCACCAGTTCAAAAGTTAGAAAATGTCGCTCGTGCGTTTACTGAACGTACCTTAAAAAAGTTCAATAAATTAATAATGTTCACCCTCAACCCGTGCTGGTCAGGGTTAGACTCTGCCTAAGGAGAACACGCCCCAACGAACTCAACAGTACTCTCAGATTTTCAATCTGAGTTACCATTTAGAGATTATGTATTTTACAATAAAATAATTGTCACTTAATTATTTTATTTACGGCCAAAAACTAACTTTCGCGTGTGGATCGCACCGGCCAATGTTAGTATCTATCTAAAGAAATTATACCCTCACGAGTTTAGCGGTGGTCTCAAATTTTTAATCTGATTCACCGTTCGTGAGTTATAAGAATTTGAAAAATAAAATAACTTTATTTAATTATTTTATTTATGGTTATGCCATTTTCTGGTTTTCTCACTGGAAGCTTGAGCCTACTAAACTTAAGTCACGCCTAGGGTAAACCCGCTATCCTAAACGTAACGGTTCTCTCATATCTCTGATCTAGGTAACCATTTAAGATTTATTCCACTTTTTTAGGAAAACTGCTTACACGTGGTAATTAAAGCTTAACAAAACTTCGACGGATCATTCTGGGCACTCCGGACCTCGGAATCGTGTGCCGTCAGATTTTGCGATCTTAAAATAATTCCATATAATTAAAAAAATTACATGGAAAATCTGGGTCTTTACATTCTCCCCACATTAGGGCTTTCTGTCCCTGAAACCCAAAACAAAGGCATATCAAACAAAAGAGGGTACTGAGCACAAATCTAAGCATCTCGCTCCCATGTGATCTCCTGGAGGTCCCTATGCTGCCACCAAACTCGCACCAGGGGGATCAACCATCCATGAAGGACTCGCACCTGTCAATCCTCTATCTCCACCGGGAACTCCGTAAAAGTCACCACATCATCAAAGTTCAACTCGCTCTAGTCGATAACATGCGATGGATCATGCATGCATCTCCTAAACTACGACACATGGAAAGAATTATGCACCCAGTGCATCTATGGGGGAAAAGATAAATGGTACGCCACCTTCTCTACTCTGCTAAGAATCTATAAAGGTCTGATGAACCTCGGAGATAGCTTGTCGCCCTGACCAAACCTCTGCAAACCTCGTTGAGGTGAGACCCGTAGGAAGACATGGTCTCCCTCCTCCTATCGGCATAATACTTCTACCGGCTATGTGTTGTCTTCACTTGCTGACAAGTGAGGCATCATGATACAAACTCTACCACTACTTCCTTCATCCCTGGCCACTAGTACTGACACCGGAAGTCCTAGTACACCTTCACCACTCCGGTATATACCGCTAAGGGGGTGTATGGATCTCTCTCAACACCTCCTCCTGAAGCATCAGTGGTACCATGGTGCGTCCTCTAAAGAGGATGACGTGCTCCACACCTTCATAAAATCCTTTAGGAGACCATCCTGAGGATATCTGAGCACATTGGGCCTCGTAGTCAACGACTCAAGTTGTGCCCCCCAAACCCACTAAAGAATTGGGGGAGTGATAGTCATAGATTGGAGGCAAGCTGCTTCATCTTTATCCATGAAGGATATCTGTAGTGCGACTAGCTGCTCTGATGCCCCACTCAGCAGTTGTAGACCAGACCTCCTAATGAGTGTGTCTACTACCACGTTCCCCTTCCCAGGAGTATAGACTATCGCAAAGTCATAGTCCTGGAGGAACTCTAGCCATCATTGTTGTCTCAGGTTCAGTTCCTTCTGTGAGAAGATACACCTGAGACTCTTGTGATCATAGTAAATAGTAAACCATTCACCCATTAGGTAGTTCCACCACATATTCAGTGCAAAGACCACTGCTGCTAACTCCAGGTCATGGGTAGCATAGTTCTGCTTGTCAGTCTCTGTCTCAGCTCCTGAAAGCTCTGCTGACACTTCACCGTCCATAGAAAAGGCTCACCCTTTTTCGTCAAAGCTAAAAAGGGTGTCGCTACCCTGGATAAGTCTGGTACAAATCTCTGGTAGTACCTAGACAAAGCAGAAGTCCCTCTCCCTTTGGGGAGGTAATCCTGGAAACATCTTTTGAAAGGATATCCCCATGCTCTACCACTCCTGTTTGGAACTGAAAACTCAAAACTCCTACTGTCATGAGGGTAAGGCTGACTGACTCAAGAGTGATCATTTTCACCCTTTTATTCATGATTTTATCCTGTGCTACCTGGGTTTACTTTTTTGTTGACCAAGGAAAACCCCATTCCAATGTTGTAGATAAACCACAAACTTTTTGCCTAATACAGTCAATCTAAGTATGAACTGTGGATGTCCAGTCCATACCCAAACTAACATTGTAAGGCCTCGACACTACCACCAAGATGTTCCAACCAAAACTCTCACCTCAAGGTTTAGATCACACCATCGGCATAAGTGTGATTATCGAGTCTCCTCCCAAAGGTATCTCCAAACATAAGGGTCAAGTCAACGGTTTAACCAGAAACTCTAAGTCTTGAACAAGTTTCATGTAAAGAAGGAATGATTAGTACCTATATCTATTAATACAACAGCTAGTAGTAACACAGACCGTACCTCGAATTATTCTTGGAGCCCTTGTGTCACACTCCTTGACCACATGCAGCTACTCCCTTCCTCTCTCATCCAGCTCCCTGATCTTAGTGGGGACCACATTAGGGTGGTGGTTGTAACATGTCGAAATGTATACCACCTCATGTTGATCTCCTAGATCCACTTCCACATCTTCTGCCCCACATATTCATCTGTCTCTAACACTTCCTCTCCCTAAATCATTTTACACACCCAAGTCTCTGAGACCGGCATCAGTTTCCTACTTTCCCACTAATAACAATCACTAGCTACATCCACTCAACCAAAGAAAAAAAATCAACCACAAAGGTTCTCTCTAGAACCCTAACATAAGTATAAATGCATAGAGGAAAAGCGCTAGCTCGGATGTCCCTAAACGCACATTGCTCGGAGGTTAGAGCCCTGAAGCACTGACCATACTATATTCATCAAGTACCTAGGATGGTCGGTATGCCTCAATGAATACTCAGCTATTGACATGTCATCCTAACGAAGCTATAGAAGCTCTTGGAAACACTCACCCCTTAGATTTTTATGGCAAGATACCCCCTTCTATGAGGAAGGTTCTTAAACTTGTCCACAGAAAAGTCACCTCTTCATAAGATCAGGGTAATCTAAACACTGTCATCGTCCTACTGAGCCATGTAAAAGGCTCTCTACCAGGACTGTCGTCTGATTGAATGGTGCCCTGGCTAGGTGGAAACTCGGCCATAGCCTCTAGCTAGTTCACATCTACCTGGGGATCTATCTTTCTTCAGAACCCCAGATCTCTCTGCAGCTAAAACTCATGCAACGCACTCAGTTGGAGTGCACCCTCTACTAGTGGGGCTGGTAGAATCTACTGCCTAATGGGTGGTGGTGCTACTGGTTCACCACCCAAAGGTGCTAACAGCATAAGAGGGCCCTACACTGAAGCCTCATCGCTCGGCGGGACGTCATCATGTACTCTCTCGGGAATCCTAGCTGGATGCCTATGCGGCAGCATCCTGATAAGGAACAGGTGTGCTATGATCATTAAGTTATACCTAGTGAGCTAACTCCAAAGAAAAACATTTTCAAAACACACGCAATCAGTGTTTTCATGCACTAAGTCATAAATCAGATGTCAGGGTCCTGGTGTATAGATACGTCAGCCACTACAACAACATTGGATTCCCCAAACTGAAAACCAAACCCATAACACTTAACACTATTTCCATATAGAAAATATTAGAGTCCTAGTTCTTCAGTAGAACCGACTCCTCTGATACCACTTTGTCATGACCCATCCCCAGGGGCCCGTGCTGTGACTACCCCAAGCCCTCCTTTCCAGTGCTAATCGCCAGCCCCTAGCCTATGGAAGGTGGGCTTGGGGTAGTCACAGCACGGGCCCTGGGGGACGGGTCATGACATGTATGGTCCTCTCTATTTTCCCATCTGTCTGAGGGTGGAAAGTAGTGTTGAGGCATAATTGGGTGCCAAAGGAATGTTGTAATCCTCTCCAGACTAGTGATGTAAATTTTTTATCCCGATCTGACACAATGGATCTTAGAACTCTATGTAGTCGCACCACCTCATATACATACCTCTATTCTAAGGCATCCACTGTACTCGACTCCTTGAGCACCAAGAAGCGAGTTGACTTCATCAACCGGTCTACTAATACCCAAAGAGCATCACATCCTCTCTGAGTCATGGGTAATCCTATAATGAAATCCATTGATATGTCATCTCACTTCCACTCGAGAACATCTAAGGGATGAAACAGACCATCAGGAACCTGGTGCTCAGCCTTCACCAGCTGACACACTAGGCACCTTACCACAAACTCTGCCACTTCCTACTTCACCCCGGGCCACCAAAATTATTCCCTCAAGCCTCAGTACATCTTAGAAACTCCTAGATTCACCACCAGGGGTGATCTATAAAACTCACGGGGAAATACCTCATGAATTTCCATTGGGACAAACAACTTTTTGTGGAACAACATCTGATTTTGACTATCCTCCAACCATCCCTCTAAAACATCACCCTGGATAGTGCGATCACACATCACTTTAGTCTCTAAGTCTCCCCATTGAGACTCTTCTACCAGTCGCACTAAGGAATACTGGACTATCATCTAAAACATATATCCTTTGTCGTCATCCAATCCCACATCTAGATGTAAAGCATATAGATCCTCCATTGACTTCTAAGAATATGTGGATTCCTGAAATATCTCCTTCTGTGACTTTTTGCTCAAAGCATCAGGTACCACATTCCCCTTTCATAAGGTGTAAGAGATCTTTAATTCTTAATCTTGTAGAAACTCCATCCACCTTCGCTGCCGTAAGTTCAGGTCTCACTAGGAGAAGATGTACCTCAAGATCTTATGATTTGTGAAGACCACAAAGCTCTCCCCGATGAAGTAATGTTTCCACAACTTCAGCATGAACATGATCGCTGAAATCACCAGATCATGGGAGGAATAGTTACGTTCATGCAGACATAACTTCCTAGATCCATAAGAGATCACTCACTGTTTCTGCATTAGCACACATCCCAAGCCTAGACCGGAAGCATCATAGAACACCTCAAACATCACCCATTCCGTAGGTAACCTAAGAACTAGGGCATTGACTAGCTTCCCCTTAAGGTAGCTGAAAGATTCTTGACACTGCTCACTCCACACATATGCCTGTTCTTTTCTGGTCAAAGCTATCAACGGGTCCACAACTTGAGAGAATTCAGGTATGAACCTCCATTAATATCCTGCTAAACCCAGGAATATGCTAACCTATTCCATGTTCTTGGTTACTTCCCAAGAAACAACCACCTTGACCTTTGATGGGTCCACTTATATCCCTTGCTGAGACACCATGTGTCCAAGGAAGTGCACCTATCGCATCCAGAACTTTCACTTGGACAACTTCCCATAGAGATGGTGGTGTCAAAGACCTCCAAGATAGTCCTTAGATGCTTGGTGTTATACTCCTCTTTAGTAGATCAGGATGTCGTTAATGAACACAAAGATGAACTGGTCCAGGAACTTACAGAAGACAGAGTTCGTGAGCCCCATGAACACAGTTGGTGCATTCATAACGCCAAAGGGAAAGAGTACGAACTTGAAGTGCCCATACCTGCACTTGAAAGCAATATTTTGGATGTCACCCTTATTCACCCTCAACTGGTGATATCCAAATCATATATCAATATTAGAGAACCAACCTGGTCCCTTTAACTGGTTGAAAAGATCATATATCCTCAGAAGGGGGTAACAGTTCTTGACTGTTACCTGGTTCATTCTTCGTTGGTCTATGCACATTCTTAGACCACCATCTACCTTATTTGCGAACAAAATTAGAGTACCCCACAGTGACACACTTGTCCAGATAAAACCCTTTCTCATCAAGTTTTCAACCTGAATTTGCAACTCCTACAACTCATACGGCCCCATCCGATAGGGAGCCATCGAAATCATACGGGTACCGGGTTGCAAGTCTATTCAAAACTCAATGTCACAGCGAGGGGTTAGGATCAAAACCTCCTCTGGGAAGACATCCAGGAACTCTCTGACAACCCCTAAAACCTCCACCATCTCTATGTCTGTTGATCCAACTGACAGCTCATCCATCAAGGAGAGAAGAGGCTCCACACACTGACTTCCCACCTGACAGCTCCTCTCACCAATGAAAACTACATGTTGTCCATCCACACTTGAAAACACGAATCATATTCAGAAACATTCAATAATAGAATGCACAGAAAAAAACTAGTTAATGCCCAGGATGACATCATATGGATGCTTCTGTAGCAGAAGAAGATCCCCACTGGACTGATGCGGTCCCAGCATCAGTCTACATCCTCAGAAAACATCAAACAAATTGGTCTGAATTCTAAATAGATTACTCAACACCAGGGTCATGTAAAGCCTCTTGATGTCTAGTACCAAAGAATGGGCTAGACCGGGTGTAACAAAGGAGTGCAAGGCTCTTGAATCAAACAAAGCACAAGCAAGAGTTCTAAACAGACTGATCGTACCTTGAACAACCTCTAGTGCCTGCCTCAGCGGCGTGAAAATGCTCACACCCAGCTTATATACCCCTATATTATCGACCACCTCCCCAACAACACCCTAGTAGAGGTCCCTAAGAATCACCCTAAGGTCAGACTCCTCTAGCACTGTCTACCCTCGGTGGAGAAGGATCTCACTGCCCCTACTGCTGGAAAGGCCTGACCAGCAACTGCTGCTACTGAGGTGGGAATTGAACCTGCCTACCCCCAGTTTACTACACTCAAACTGGGCACTAGTTTTGAAGATTTACATGACCTCCATAGATGAATCAACTTGGTCCCAGGCCCATGGGGAAAGGGCGAGGACCAGGAGATTGAAACTGAAACTGTTGAGGCTTACTTCCCATTGGCTGAAACCTGGAAGGCCCTGATGCTGGAGACCTGCTGCTGACTGCCTTCCCTTTTGAAGAACTCGATCGGATCCCCTCTCATGGTACACCTCCCTGTGAGTGAATCCTCTCCACTAATTTGTCCTTCTTATGAACTTATAAGTACGTCGGTAGAGTAAAGTGAGTGACGAAATACTGAAGAGAAGGTCGGAGTGCCTCCTCCAAGTATCTCGCCCATGACTCCTCATCTAGAAAGAGATCTGGTGCGAAGAATAAAAGATCCTTGAACTTTATCCCTAGTTCCCTCACCAACATGCTACCCTACTGGAGGGAGAGTAACTCCTTACTCTTCTTAGACTTTATCTTCAAGGAAAGGAACTCTTCCCGAAACTCTTTCTCAAAGTTAGTCCATGATACATTGGTCTCATTCCTCTCCTTGAGGTAAAGTGTCCACCACTAACACACCACTCCTCACATCTGGCTCACTTCCAAAGAAACCTGGTACTCTGTCGGAGCCTAGATCAAGCTAAAAGTAATCACCATATCCTCAATCCAACCCTTTGTCTCCATGTTTGTGGTGTTACCCTCGTAATTTCCCAGAATCTATTGTTGGAATGAACGAAGGGTCTTTTTCCAAAAATCGTCTTCCTCCTCTCGATCGTCCCTCTGCTGATTAACTGGGTCAGCCTACTGGGCCTCAACTACTTGTACCACATGCGGGCGATGTCTGGGTGCCATAACTGAAAAGGTCAAACAATGAACTCCTAAGCCTGGGTAGTATGGAAAAAAATTCTTTTAAAATTTATTTTAACTCTTTATTTAAATTAAATTCCCAAAATCCTAAGACACATAAGAACACAAGTCGTTATGATGCATGTACCTTTCTTAGGGTCTCTACCCTGCAATCATTGTAGCCTCACTTGGTCGTTCAGTAAATCCAAAGTCCTTACATCGGATCACGGGGGGGTCTAAAATCTCATGTCCTAACTGGTCTCCCTTGGCCTGTTTCACACACCAAGATTAGATAACATCGTCGCCCTACCATCCCATGAAATCCTCACTGTGCCTAACTCCAAACTCCATCCTATCTCTCAACCTCTCATCTGATACCATTCTGTTATGGCCCACCTTCCTCGAGATGAGGGAAGAGACAAAAAAGTGTCACGCCCTTCCTTCTTCAAGATGAAGGAGAGATAATGACCCCCGAGTCCCGCCCCTAATAGGCCCTAGAGTGGAGACCAGCACCAAGGGTATAAAATTTCACACAAAATGGAAGGAATTTCCCTTTTTAATGAAAATATGATTGGGAGATAATATAGTAAAAATCCCAAAAAAACACCTAAGTTTTATATATAAAGGAAACAAAAATCCAACCTATGAATGATTTAAACATAAACTACGACAAAAGTAAAACCAAAGTACTAAAACAAGTACCAAAAGAAAGAACTAAGTAGTATAATAGAAACTATCCCATTTTTCGAGCTATTAAAGTCTAGAACGATCCTCAAATTCCTCCTGGAAACCTGAAAATAGTTTTACAGTCATAGGGTGAGTATACAAGTATGCCTAGTAGAAAAACTAAAGCCACCTGTGCACAATTGGGGGAACATACTAATACCCCTGGTTGATTGTTAGTCCTAATGGCTAACATCTTGACACTACCAATCTTCCAAAACATAGTCCCACTTCCAAAACCTGTCCACACACACCTGGGCCTCAACCACACCACACATCTCACCCACAGACACCTGGGCCACAACAACCACACCTCTCGCCTAAAGACACATGGGCTTCATCCCAAAGACACTTGGGAAAACAATACTAGCCCACAAACACCTAGGCCCCTCATCCACAACAAACCTTCCTGAAGGATCTTGGACTATGGTAAGCCTCAAGTCATTACAACCTGCCCGGATATGCTCAAGTGATAATAACCCAGAAGAGTATGCAAGGAAGAAAGTCAGTAACCAGCCATCCATCCTCCAACCAGGATGTTAGAAAAAACACCCTCCCCTATGAAATAGGGGTGTTCAGCACATGGTTCTCAATGAGGATGGGGTGTGTGTAGAAATCATGAGGGACTAAAATTTATACATATAAGTAAATAAACACTCATTTCAACCTATAGGTCCTAAAAAACAACCCACACAAAACCACATTTGTTGCTACCCCTATATGCACAACCACACAAAAGCCACAGCTAAAGCATACACCCAAGCCATTTTTCATTCAACCACTTACTATTTATTAATTAAGGGTTTCACTTCAGTTTATTCCATCAATACCCAGGGAAACTACCAAGAACAACATCTATAAGGGAAGAGGGTCCATGGTAAAGCATTTCCATTTTAACACCCATTCTTAAAAACAACTGAGAACGACTAACCTGTAGTCCCACTACACACCCCCTTTCCCTAGACACCTGTTCAACCAATACCAACCATCATTATTCAAAGTTATACCACACAATCATTCCCTTGAAACCAAACCTGGTAGCCTCACTGCACAACAACACCACAGATGCAGTCTCACTACATAACGAGCCCATAACCACATTGCAGTCCTACTGCCCAACATTTCTTGATGTCCACAACACAAAAAAAGTTATTCCCACTTCCTAAAAGTCCATCCATTCCACAATCAATTAGTATCTCAACATGATATTCCAACACACAGCCTGTATGGCCCCACACACCAAGCCCATAGCAACTACCATTAAACCACAACCCGTTGTACACACATACCACACCATTCTCACAGAATCAACTCCTTTGTCCACCCTTGTACCCACAACCTACACAAGGCTATAACCCCATAAAACACACAACACATAGCCACACCATCAAGCCAAGGGTATTTATATTTATCCAACATGGGTTCTTTAATTCTACTTTAAATATCTGGGGTGATCACAGAACAAGTTTGATCCTAAGGCATCCATTTAATTAACCAAGTATACGTGATTAAGAAGATTTCATGTTATGGCCAATTATCAAACATCATAACAAAAACAAACAGAACACCACCAGTGCGCAAGAAAAGACCACCAACGACCATAATTTTCAGAAGACATACAACCACAACAATCCATAAATAAACAAGGATAACAAAATAAAACAGGTGATCAAACATCAATCCACTCACAAACCATTATTTTATTGACATTTGTTATCTTTTGATCATATTACCTTCTTATTTATTCCTCATTTTAAGAAATTTATTCACCAGTTCTTCACAAGGAATCATCTGTACACCCACCCCGCATGATGCATAATTAAATAGAGGCAGAAGAAATACCTACTTAAAACAATAGGAGACCAAAGCTCCTCTTTGTGCCAAGAACAGGGGATCACACAAGTAGTAGGAAACTCCAAGAAAACTGAGTGGGAGGGGGCTCTAGCATAGGCATATGACTCATCTAAATAGAAAGTCTTTAGGTGCACCAAGATGGAACAAAAAACACACTAGGAAGGGAAGATCCTGGCTTTGAAGAGCCAAATCCTATATTATAGGAAGAACGGTTTCAAAAGCCATTAATGTGGGATAATGGTCAAGATTACATGGTTTGAGTATCTCAAATCCCTAAAAGTTTTTGTATATTAAGGATATACTTAATATCCTTTGAAAAAACCTTAAAAACACCCAAAAAATACTTTAAACTTGGTTTACGTCAAATAAGACGTAAGAGGGGTGAAACTAGAAAACTGGTAGAAATTGGAAAAACTGGAAATGAGTCATCAATGGGTGAGTCACCGACACTGATCCACTAATGGGTGAGCTATCGACGCGACCTACCAAAGCTGATCTACCAACATAATGACTCAATGACGCCATGACTCACTGAATCCCTGGCACTGACGCCCTGACTCACCGATGCCGACGCCCCTAACTCACTGATTCCAACACCCTTGAATCACCAATGAAAATGACCCTAACTCACGGATGCTGATGCCCCTGACTCACCGATGCACTTACATGTCGATGTCGACACCCTTAGTCACCATTGGAAAACTAGAAATTTGGAAAACTCTTCAAACTAGCTACCATTTCCTCCCATAACACCCTAAGCACTAGATTTTCACAAGGGAATGGCTAGGGGAAATTTGGTTCATTACATGGTTGATCCCTTGAAAGGTTATAGAAATAAAAATGTATAGGGAGTGGGGTGAAATATTTTAGTTCCAAAATCTTCCTCTAAAAATTTATGCATTAGAGACATAATTAATGTCTGAATTGGGAAAAGTTTTATTTTGAAAAGTGTTTCCCCTATGTCTTTCGCATGTGACCACCAAATTCCATCTTCATTGTCCACTTTTAGAAAAAGTTACATTCCATTTAATAAGAAAATTTATTGTATTATAGATGACTCTTTGTATTAAAATGCCATTATGACCCTGAAAGAGAAGGTATCAAGCATGGACACATTCATAAAAGTTGTTTCTTCTAATTTATTCTTACTCCATGTTAAATTTTAGCTCAATTAGGCTATCCATTTGCGAGATATAGTCCCAATTTCAAAACTCTCTATATCTAGGAACATATTTCAATGCCTAACTTGTGAGATTATTTTGGGCCTTCAAATGTTGGATTCAACTCTTTGTCTAGTTGAATTAAATGTATCCCAATGAGCATATAATCCCACAAAAAAACAATTACACAATTTAATTTAGTTTATAAAAATTTATAGCTAAAATACTAAAGAAAATTAAAATAGTTAAAATTCAAAATTAGGTCACTTTTTCAATTAAGGTCAAAATACTGCTAAAACCATAAAATGTGATAATTTTCATTAAAATAAATCTTTTTTTGGATTAAAAATATTGAAATTAAAAGTAAAATAATTAAAATATTTTCTCTATCATAACACTTGAGGATTCCATGGATATCTCTCTTGTTGTATCTTTTGAATCTCCTGTTTTTCCCCTACCTCTACCCTCTCAAAAATAAGAATTAAAAGATAAATAAATTGATGATACTGAGGTATTAGTGAGTTATTTTGTTAAATAAATAGAATGGGATGACATTGAATCTGGTAAAATTGAAAGAAGTGAAGACAATTCTGAAAAATATTATACTTTGAGCCTTATCATTAAAAGTAATTTAAGACCAAGTGAAAGAGAATAAACTCCTTTTGGTAAGGAAACTAATGATGGTGATGATAATGGGGCATTACACTTGGACATAATGGACATTCTCTCTCTTCTTCTCAGATAATACCTGAGGGGTATCTATTTACTGAGATTGATTTTCAAGAAAGAGTTGAAGTATCTCTTCCCAAGACAACAATTGACTATGTTCTTGAAGAGATGTTTGGACCAACTCCCACTAAAGTTTTTTGAGGAACCAGTTTAAAATAATGTGAAAACTCTTCTTGGATATACCCATATATATCTTTTTGAAGTTTTTTGAGGAAGAAGCCAATGTAGGAGAAGAATTTCGGTCTTTGAGTCTAGATCATGTGGAGATTGAAGGTGAGTTGGATGGTAGGTAGTTTTCTTTTGACCCATCTACATTTTTAACTTATTCTACTCTTTTTACATCCTTTGTAACTTAGGAAGATTTGAATGTCAAAAATTTGATTTGATGCATATTTTGAAATATTTGTTTATTGGTGTTGGGAACACAGTGGAACCCATTATAGAAGAGGACATCTCAAGGATAGTAATTCTTATTATCTCTCATTTTTAACTAAATATTAATCTCAATATAGATCTTATGAAAAATGAGATTTAGGATCTTAAAGCTAAAGTTGGTGCCTTGAAAACATATCTTAAATACATGACATTGAAGTTAGACCAAAGGTTTTTTGAATGCATTTTTTTAACCTTCTACATCAGCTGATCCTCCTGAATCCTCCTAAATTTCACCTCCTACTTTTGTGAAAGGTGTTGTTAATGAAGATCAAATCAAATAGATTATGAGGGGTGATTTGAAAGTTATCTTGGTTGAGTTTTATAAGACCAAGTAAATAGTGTTTGATGGATTTCAAACACATGCTGCAAAGACTTAAAAACTATTTAGAAGGAATTTAAAGCAAGATAGAATGGATAGATATGTGATTCAAAGGGATATTGATTTTTATCTCTATAGAATATTTACAAAGTCTGATAGGAAGATCATGTTCAGATCCTTATCCAGTGATCTCAGATTCCCCCTTTGACTCAATCCTTAAAAACTCATATGGAGAAATTAAAAGTTATTACTCATGTTCTAGAATCCTTTTTGGAGAACAAGTAATAATATTTTTAGGCCATAGAGCATGGTTCCTAGGTTGTTAAGGACTTCACTAGGCTTCTAGATCCATACCTTTATACTTCCATTCCAAAACCTCATGTCTTACCTATTTCTTCAGCCCCTGCTTCTATCACTTCATATTCTAACCCTTTTTTCATGTCTCATAAACAAGATGTTAAACATATTCACCCTATTTCTAGGTGTGTGGTTATTAAATAACCTTATTTTATATCTTCACCACAACCTACAACTCCTACCTCAGTCTACATAGCCAAAGAAAAAGATCTTATTGCCTTTTAGGACATCAAAGTTTTTGTTTCAGATTCTAATTCTAATTATAGTGTCTGATGTGGCTTGTTTTAATCATTTTTGAGTTATCAATGATATACTTTGTTTCTTTCATGTGTTTCCCTTTCTCAGTTTTTTTATATTTTTTCCTTACTTTGATTAATATCTTTTTGATGTTTCATTTTTCATCTCTACATACCTATGGTTTAATTTTTTGATAATCCCAAAAGGGGTCAATATACTATTTCAATTCATTTCATATACTTTGTCATGATTTGTGATTATAAAAAAGTGATATATTTTTGGCTTAATCTAGTAACTTATTATTTTAATGCTCGCAAATCATGTTTCTTAGTTATTAATAAATTTTATGTTTTATGATAGCCAAATTTTTTTTAGAAAAAACTATCAAAAATGGATAATTCTTGAGGTAACTGTGTCAACTTATCATATGAAGACATTCAACTAGACGTAAAGGTCAAGTGTTAGTATAAAAGTTACCACATGAAAAAACAAGTAATTATGTGTTAAATGAGTAAAATTTATCTAATTCTTGAACTGACTACATGTATATTGAACTGACTTCATGGAGTATTGAAGTGATCACATGAAGGATTCAACCTATTTCATGACAACCTCAAGTGATCGTGTATACGGACAATGATTTTTGATAAGTATTTAACCAACCACATGAAGAAATGAAGTAACCATATATAGAAATCAAGTGACTGTGTCATGTGACAAAAATATCAAGTGACCACAAGATCAAGTGAATGAAATCTCAAGTTACCATAAGCTCAAGTGACTACAATATCAAGTGATTGAAATCTCAAGTGACTGCATGATCATGTAACTTTAAGGTGAAGTGACTACAAGCTATAGTAATCAAGACTAAGTAAAGTCTAGTGACCATGTATAACTTAATTAATGAGGAATATTTAAAACTCCAATGACTATATTTTAAATCATTTACTAAAGATTAATATCATTTAACGATGTTAGATCAGACTAATGAGTATGAGGATTAATTTATGGATATTATCCTATGGTTGATTAGAGAAGGTTCTCTCTTTAAGAAGCAGATCCAATCATGGATAAAACATACATAGAAAAATGGAATTAATCTGAAATATTGATCAGACTAACTACTTCATTTTTCACTTCCACAGCATTCTATTTTAGTTTTGATCACTTGGTGAAATATTTTTTTGAAACTTTTTTAAGGATATATTTAAAGAAAATTGATCAACCTAAGTTGATTAGATTAAGATGCTTCAAACTCTCTCCCAACCTATATTACTCTCTATTTTTTATATTACCTTCAAGATGCGTTTATATTACTCTATATATTCATTATCACATGCTCTTGCACTGTATTAGAGAGTGTTAGATACTCTATATTATTATTTTTACACATTTTATACCTTGAATAACTGTGGAAGAGGTTGTGTGTAGCCTAAACTACTTTGTGTGCAATTGTTATTGTGAAACCCTATTTGGGTTATGGATTTTTTTATTATTTAATAAATGTTCATGATAGCAGGAAATTGTCAAGTGATGAGGATTTGGTATTGACTTTAGAATGAACCTATTGTATTTATTTCTACTGTGTGTTAATTTTTTTTCTTACTTTTTTTTTGGAAATCATTTTATTCCTTCAATAACTCCTTCACAAATCAATACTCTGATGTTTATATTTAATTAGTTGTTTATATATTATGTTTGATGTGATTATATTTTTTTCAAGAGTCCAAGTGGTCTTAAAATTATTTTAACTTGGTTTTGATTGAACCCTTGATAAATATTTATAAAATATCAAATTATATATTTTTACTATTTTAGTTAACTAGGATGTTTTTATAAACTATGGGATTTAGTTTTAAATTGTTTTTAAACAAAAATTTTTATTGGAAACTCAATTCACCCCCCTCTTGAGTTTTTCACTCTAACCAACACCAATGATGATTCCAAAATATATTACTTAACAAAAATAAGTCTTGATTAGTCATCTTGAATCTAATGATTTTGAAACCTTAATTGAATCATTATATTATTCTTTTGAGCATATAGATTCATTTATTAAACAACTTCAATAGTTTTTTACCTATGAAGGTGTTTCACCAACACATATTTTTTTTCTTTTCTTAAGAACAATTCTAAGTTTTGTACCAGTCAAAAAAGTTGCTTGCACGATCTCAAAGTTAAGTTATATCACAGTGGTGTTTATTTATTTATAACCAAAGATTTTATAAGATGAGTATCATGTTTTAGAATAATTTAATAAGGAATTTTATTATATGTTCTCCTATTAAAATTATGAGCCCTTTTAAATTCATTGTATCCATTAGTGATCTAAGATCTATATTTCACTAACTAATGAATATTCTTTGACATTTCACTCATCACTTAGTTATTTAGGTATATTATCATGTCAATCATATCATATATGACCCTTGGATAGTTTAGTAGACAACTCTTTTTCTAATCCATCATATGGATTTTAACGTCTCGGATCTGGAAGCCACTAAAAGGTTCCATGTACCCGGTTGGCCATATGGCCTCAAGTGCATTTCCCTAAACGCCAAAGGCTGCCGACTAGCAGTGAGTTCCTAGGGTGTGATAGTGGGGAAACTATTTTCTCATTGGCAGAGTGCAACACATCGGAATAAATAATAGCAATAGCGGAAGTAGTAAACAACATGAAACTGCAGTAAACAATGGAAGACTGAAAGGTAAAGATAACTAGAAAACATATAATATCAGAATGATGCAGCATGTCACATTTTCTAAAAAATTAGAGAAAACAAGATACACTGCTATCAAGTACAATACAATACTAAGGTACAACAATACAAAATGAAACATAGCAGCATCGCAAGCCTTGGCTTGGCCCATGCTCTCTCAATCCTAAGCAGCATTCAAGTACCTGTATAGAGAGCCCTGCCCCTATCGACACCTAAATAATATAGTATTTTTGGGCCAAAAAATATGACCCAAATAGGGTGTGAGAAATAAATCCCAGTAGGAAACCACCAAAGGTTGTTCCAATCTGTCAGTAAGTATATGCAGCAGTAGTGTATAATAATAAAAGCATTAAACTAGAAAGTACTCAAAGGTAAAAAATCCTACAAATATTGTTCCATTTATACCATTCATGTTCATTAATTGATTTAATTACATCGAATCACAAGTTCTTGGGATCTTTCCATGGCTAGTCAATCCCCTGTTCAAGCAA
The DNA here is from genome assembly GCA_963277665.1 of Viscum album. NCBI lineage: Eukaryota > Viridiplantae > Streptophyta > Magnoliopsida > Santalales > Viscaceae > Viscum > Viscum album. Next base: position 157,060,220 of record OY728164.1, read on the forward strand.
ACACAATAGATACCTCAACAAGAAATCTATCAAGTAAAATGAAAATCGAATCTAATCTTGTGATTTAGATTGGAAGACACGTCATAAGTCATTACAATAGTTAAACCTCAATTCAAAACCTTGCCCTTAGGCAGTCCACAAACATAACAAATCCTTGCCCACAGGCATAACAAAACGTAGCTCGCAGGCACACAAAACCTTGCCCATAGGCATGTCAAATCTCTTCCCACAGGCAGAATAATTCAACAGGGCCAAGCCCGACATATAAGTAATTTAGAATAAGGAAACACATGCAATATTTACACTATTACATGGTTAATAAGGAACAATTCACATTGGTAGGCATTTAATTAACCAATTCATTTCAAACAACCCATAACAGGGAAAACAGAGGCATAACCATGGTTATCCTAAGCCAAAAGGCCCAAAAATAGTTATCCAAGGGAAACACACTCATGGGGTGGCCCTTAATCAAAACAAGAAGTCTCGATATACTTCAATTCATATAATTAATCACCTAAACATCCTTAGTAATTAAAACGGGTCGAAGTATCAACAAAGCGACACCCCAAACATGGGCGTACAACATAATGACACATATAAACAACTTGACATTAAGAAATAAGCACGAGACCACCTACCTCGTCATAGTATGACTCTCCTCATCCATCCCCTACTTTAAATTCAAGCTAGAAAGGTGTAGATCTACAAGACAAAGATATTAATCAACCTTAAATAACTTAGTTGAGAACAAAATCACTAAGAATGGCTCAAGATTAATCGAGATATTACCAATTGGGTTCAAACAATACTGATGGTGATTGATTCAAAGTTCGAATGGTCAACTAGGAAGGGGTTGAAGTTCTGACGCTCCTCTTGAGTTCCCCCAGCGATCCTTCTATCCAAATGATAGAAGAACGAGGCAACTTCCTATTTTTAAGTGAAAAAACACAAAGTATACGGCATGTAAGTCCATATACATGGTGTGTATATCATTTAATTGTTCATTTGGCGAATAAATTTCATCAACTTTCTTTTCAGGGCTTCCTGACATGACTACACGGTGTGTAATAGGAAGTACATGGTGCGTAATTGGTTTCCCCCTTTTTCTCACTGACATGCCCACATGCCATGTATTCTCTTAATACATGGACATACTATACAACATGTTCTTTCGAGTACATGGTGTGTAACCCCTAATTCTAGTACTTTTCCCAAATTTCCCTTTTTTTCTTGAAAAAAACTCAAAGGAAAAAATAAAATAAGAAATTGTACATCAAAGGAAGAACATATTTCTTACAAACTTCCCTCCTTAAAAAAATTCATCCTCGAATTTCCCTTCCAAGGGTGGTGAAGGAATATCTGAGAATAACTCCAGCCATTGAGCACGTACGTCGGTCACCCTCTCCCAAGTCTCGTCTTGTACTCATCCATGATACCATAGCACCTGTGCGAGAGGAACTAACTAGCCTCAGAGAACCTTCATGCTCTTATCAACTATATGAATTGGATTCTCCTCAAAGGATGCATCAACCTGAAGCTCAACCTCCTCAAGATGAAAAACGTGATACGGGTCTCAGTGATAGTGGCGTAGGTGAGATACATGGAAGACATCAAGCATGGCGTAGTACCTATGAGGTAACTGTAACCGATAGGTAACCAACCTGACTCGCTCCAGAATCTTGAATGGTCTGACATATCTTGGTGAAAGCTTACCATATCTCCTGATTCTCTTATGTCCCAACCTCGGTGCGATACGTAGGAAAACTCGATCCCCGACCTCGAACTCTAAAGGTTGTATGCGGCGATCGACATAAGATTTTTGACGAGACTGCGCACTAGCCATCCGTCTCTGAATCAAGTAGACATACTCATAAGTCTCCTGCACGAGACATGGTCCCACTAAGGTTTTCTCACCTACCTTTAACCAGCACAGGGGAGAATGACATGGTCTACCATATAAAGCCTTGTAAGTTTCCATCTGTATAGTCACTTGAAAACTATTATTGTAAGAGAACTCGGCTAGGGTAATATGCTTCTCCTAATAACACCCAAAGTCTAGGACACATGCACATAACATGTCCTCTAACACCTGTATCATACGCTCTGACTAGCCCTCAGTCTGAGGGTGGTATGCTATGCTCTGAAGCACCTGTGTACCCAGCACCCTCTAAAAACTCTTCCAGAAATGAGGTGTAAAGTGGGTATCTCTATCTGAAATGATAGAACAAGGGACCCTATGAAGACGTACTACCTATTAGAAATATAGCTTTCCAAGATCATCAATATCGAAGGTCTCCTTGATCGGAAAGAAGTGAGCAAACTTTGTAAGCCTGTAAACTATGACCCACATAGCATTGTTTCCTCTAGGTGACCTCGGTAACCCCGTCACAAAATCCATCATGAAATCATCCCATTTCCACTTCAGAATAGGTAACTGTTGTAAAATTCCAGCTGGCTGCTAATATTCCACCTTCACCTGCTGATAGGTGGAATATCTCATAACAAACTAGATACTTCCCGCTTCATACCTAGCCACCAGTACTGATGGCTCAAGTCACGATACATCTTGGTGACTTCGGGATGCAATGCCCAAGCAGAAGCATGAAACTCCCACATCATCTCCTCACGTATATCCCCTAGAACCCACACATGTCCATGGATACACAGAACTTTATCCTCGCCTATCGTCCATCCAGGAGGAGGGTCCTCACCTGCCACACTCTCCTATAGAACTAGGCCTTTGGAATCTGATAGCTGCCTCATCCTCACTCTGTCCAGTAGGGTAGACATAACAACCAAAGATGAAAGATAAGTCTATCCCTAACTGTCGTGCACCTCTAAATGCATCTCAAAGAAAAAATCCATAAGATTACACTCACCACTCACCTCCTACACTTTCTATGTATGAGTCATCCTACTCAGTGTGTCAGCCACTGTATTGCCTTTTCCAAGCATATAGGAAAGCTCAAAATCAAACGATTAAAGTTATTCCACCCACCTTTGCTACCTCAGATTCAAATCATGCTGAGTAAAGATGTATTTGAGACTTTTGTGGTTCTTGTACACCACAAAATTCTCTCCCAATAAATAATGTCTCCAACAGCTCAAAGCATGAACAACTGCAGCTAACTCGAGATCATGCGTTGGGTAATTCCTCTCATGTGGACTCAACTGTCGAGACCCATATGCAACAACTCAATCCCCCTGCATAATCACTGCTCCCATCCCAATACTTGATGCATTATAGTACACGGTGTAACTCTTTCCTGACTTTGGAAATATCAGTATCAGTACTAAATTCAAACATCCCTTTAACTCCTGAAAAGCTGTGTCACAAGAATATAACCACACAAACTTCACACCTTTATTATTCAAGCCCATCATCGGTGCTGCTAAGCGAGAGAAGTCCTGTATAAAATGTCTTTGGTAACCAGCTAACCCCAAGAACTCTATACCTCAAAAACATTCTTGGGATGCTCTCAAGTAACTATTGCTCTCACCTTCTCTAGGTTCACTGATACTCTAGTCTTTGAGATGATGTGACCCAAGAAGTGAATCTGATCCATCCAGAAGTGGCATTTTGTGATATTAACATATAACTAATGCTCTCTCAGTTTATTCCAAACGATATCAAGATGCTTGGTATGGTTGTGTTGATTATGAGAATACACCAAGATATCGTCCACGAAAACCACCACAAAAGAATCTAGGTAAGGATGGAATACTCGGTTCATTAGTGCCATGAAAACTGTTTCCACGTTTGTGATACCAAACGGTATAACTAGGTAATCATATATACCTTACCAGCTATGAAACGTGGTATGAGGTATTTCTGCAGGTTGAACACGTACCTGGTGATATCCTGACCTCAAGTAAATCTTCGAGAACACCTGAGCTCCTCGAAGTTTATCAAATAGTTCATCTATCTATGGAAAGGGATATCGGTTTTTAACTATCAACTGATTCAGTTTCTGATATTCCATGCATAGCTTAAGGGTATCATCTGTCTTTTTTATGAAAAAGGACCGATGAAACCTAAGGAGAAGTATTGGATCAGATAAATCCCTTAACTTACAGATCCTCCAACTACCTCTTGAGCTCTTGAAACTCTGTCATAGCTATCCTAAAAGGAGGAATGGATACTGATGCAGCTCCTGGAACAAGCTCGATAGTGAAATCCACCTCTCTAACCGGAGGTAAACCTGAGAAGTCATCTGGGAAAACATCCCTAAAATGATCAACCACTAGAGGGAAATCTCCCAGACATGTTTCTTGGTCATCCAGATATAAAATCGCAATCTGGGTTTTCATCCTTCCCAACCCATGATGCTTTGATCCAGCTCTGCTCACCTGGACATCTCATTCACCCTTATGTAGAAACTCTTCACCTTTTGGTGATGTGAAACTCACCCTACAGTGATAGAAATCAACAAAGGCTCAAAAAGGAACCAACCAATCCATTCTGAGAATGAAAATGAAGCCTATCATCTCTAAGACATAGAGGTTCCATAAAAAGTGACAACCACCAACCTCAAGGGGGAACTCCTTGCACTAACGCACACCTACCGTTATAATCCCTAACAAAGTGTCTAGCATCATAACATCAGAAGAGATATAAACACAAAGCCTAAGGCTTTCTACAGTAGCCACAAATATAAAACTATGTGTAGAAATAGTATCAAAAGGTGTAGAAGATAAAATAGAGGCAACTAGGATAGTAACTTTGATAGTAGAAGGTCTAGGATCATGCTCATGTTGGGTCTGTTGCACTGCATAAGTCTAACCTGCATTGTGGCCCTGAGACACTACTTGGATACCCTGAGTTGACCCTCCCTACGATCGCTGAGATCCTAGGGTCTGACTACCACGTCCATGACCACCACCTTGGCCTAAACTCCCCAACTTATTCCAGTTTCTAGACTGGTGAGAAGCCACTAACCCTACTCCTGCATGTGAAGTCTTTACAAAACCTCTATCACTAGCCACTTGTGGAAATTCCCTATAGTAGCGTTGTAGATGGCCCATCCTGCCTCAAGTTCGACACTCAACTGGGTCCCTTGGGAATTTAGGTCTCTTGTTCCCAACCTTTTTGAAATGGTAGCATGTCACCTGGCCAAAATAGGAAACATTCTTGCTGCTACTATCACCGCAAGAGAACTCTATATGGTGCTTCCTCTTACTAATTGAGACAGTACCAGAAACTGGTGTTGAATTGCCCTGGCTCATACCACTAGCTTCCTATAGATTGCACTCGATGATCATCTCTTGATTCATAATAGCAGAGATAAAAAGAAACCTAAAGACATTCACCTATAATCGAATATCAAACCTGAGACCATCCTCAAATTGTATAGATTTTGATACTTTATCACCAATTAGAATAGGTGTGAATCACTGAATCTCAGTAAACCGGGCAGAATAGTCCATAATTGACAGTGTGCCCTACTCTAGGTGCATAAACTCCTGGGCTCGATTGGCCCTCAGCGTCTTTGGAAAATAATAATCATAAAAGGGCTCATAAAAGTCTTCCCATGTCATATCCCAATAATTCCATGTCTGATTAATAACATCCCACCATCTCTTGGAAGAATCACGCAACATATAAGTTGTGAGCTTGACCCGCCTCTTGAGAGGCGTATCCAGATGCTCGAAGATAGTCATCACTAATTCCAGCCATGATTCCATAGCTTGTGGTCTTCCATCCCCTGAAAAATTAGGCGGATGCTGCTGCTGGAAGATACACATCAAATATTCCATAGATGTGGCAGCTTGCGGTGCTCCCTGAAAGTTCTGCATGAAGCTCACAAAACCTTCACAGAACTGTGCATATGCACCTACGTCTGGTATAACAGTTGGTGTCGTAGCTGGAACAACTGGAGGATTCATCGGTTGCCCATGGCCTACCATTTCTGGAGTATGATCATCGTCGCTCTCCTGGCATACATCTTGTGGTCATCGTGGAGGCATGACTTTACAAGGTCAAGAACACACCTTAGTTCAAGCTCATCGTCAAGGTTTTCCATTCAGGAGTTCCAAAAAAAATAGGAAAAAACCCTCAAATTTTGGAAAAAGGGACTACACAGCGTGTAGAAAGAATACACGGTGTGTACCCTTACATTGTCTCATGGTCGTATTCTACCGCCAGCCTGGGTGTGTATCAACCCCAAGTACATGGCGTGTTCCACATGAACATGGCATGTACACAAGTCTGTCCTCCTAGCCATGTACTCTCACACAGCCAGGTCCACATGGGTTCTGGATGGGTAGGCTACATAGTGTGTATTTAAAGTACATGGAGTGTTCCAATTAAAACTCAACATCCTGTGTTTTCTCTCACACGGCTCGTTACACAATCATATACTACACAGAGTGTATTTAAGAAAAGTATTTATTCCCCAAACAATAAGAAAACATGGCATATGTTCATAGAACCATGTGTCGTGTTGTCTGGGTTTCTGGATAGTAGGCCTCAGAAACTTCCCTGGAACCCCTGTTTTTGAAAAATAAGCCATGGTATGCCAAATTCTGATTCGTGAGGGCCCATACTCCCCATGATTCAAAGTTTGGCACCCATACATAACATAACATAGCATAATTATATATAAAATGTTGAATCATGATCCTCCAAATTCTAGTCTAAGAGGGACCATACACCTCAAGAACCAAAGTTTGGCATCCATTAAATCCAAACCATATCACATACCAATACACCTATCACAACAGCAGACATATATATCAAGGTACTATCACAACAACATGTATCAGAAATGCTCCCTAAATGGCATGGCATGTGATTTCTAACCAGTGCCTATATGATGCATGAGATTTCATACCCTCATCTCATCAGGTTGTAACAAAGTAGAACTACAATAACATAAATAATAATAGTACAAAACAAGTGTGTCACCCAATGGTGAAATCGAATCAACTGTAATAGAGCAAAATCCAAAAGCACAATTTAATTTGAGGTAATTTGGATTTTCCCTATACATGGGGTAGATACTCCCATGCACAACTAATTACCAAATTCCATATCCTTTGTATTGTCGCCAAATATTAAAGTAAACTAGAAAAGAACCTCCTTTGATACCACTTTGTAACATCCCAGATCCAGAAGCCATTAAAAGGTGTCTTGTACCCAGTTGGTCACATGGCCTCAAGTGCATTTCCCCAAAAGCCAGAGGCTTTCGACTATCATCGAGGGCCTAGGATGTGATAGTGGGGAAACTATGCCCTCATTGGCAAAGTGTAACATGGTGGAATAAATAATAATAATAACAGAAGTAGTAAACAGTATGAAAATAAAGTAAAAAATGGAAGACTGAAAGGTAAAGATAACCAGAAGGCATATAATATCAGAATGATGCAGCATGTCACATGTTCTAAGAAATTAGAGAAAACAAGATACACTGCTATCAGGTACAATACAATACTAAGGTACAATAATACAAAATGAAACACAGCAGCATCACAAGACTTGTCTTGGTCTCATGCTCTCCTGATCCTAAGAAACATTCAAGTACCTATATAAGGAGTCTTACCCCTATTAACCCCTATAGAAATACATTTTTAGGCCCAAAAAATGACCCAAAAAGGGTGTGATAAATAAATCCCATTAGACAACCACCAAAGGTATGTACCAATCTATCAGTGAGTATATATAGTAGTAGTGTATAATAATGAAAGCATTAAACTAGGAAGTAATAAAAGGTAAACAATCCTATAAGTCTTGTTCCATTTATACTTTTCATGTTCATTAAGAAATTAAATTACATCGAATCGAAAGTTCTTAGGATCCATCCATGGCCAGTCAATACCCTATTCAAGTAAACACAACAGATACCTCAGCAGGTAATTTATCAAGTAAAATGACAATTGAATCCAAGCTTGTGATTTAGCTTGGAAGACGCATCATAAGTCATTACAATAGTCAAACATAGGTTAAAAACCTTTCCCTCAGGCATTCCAAATACATAAAAAATCCTTTCCCACTAGAAATTTCCCACAGGCATAACAAAACGTAGACTACAGGCACACAAAACCTTTACCATAGGCATATTAAATCTCTTCCCGTAGGCAGAATAATTCAACAGGGCCAAGCCCGACATATAAGCAATTCAGCATAAGGCAACACATGCAATCTTTACACTATTACATGGTTAATAAGGAACAATTCACATTGGTAAGCATTTAATTAACCAATTCATTTCAAACAACCCATAACAGGGAAAATAAAGGCATAACCATGGTTATCCTAAGCCAAAAGGCCCAACAACAGTTATCTAAGGGAAACACACTCGCGGGGTGGCCCTTAATCAAAAAAAGAAATCTCAACATGCTTAAATTCATATAATTAATCACCTAAACATCCTTAGGCATTAACACGGGTCAAAGTCTCAACAAAGTGACACCCCAAACATGGGCGCATGACACAACGACACATATAAACAACTTGACATTAAGCAATAAACATGAGACCATCTACCTCATCATAGTATGACTCTCCTCATCCGGACTCTACTTTCAATTCAATATAGAAAGGTGTATATCTATGAAACAAGGATATTTAGTCAAACTTAAATAACTTAGACGAGAACAAAAAACACCAAGAATAGATCAAGAATAATTTAGATCTTACCAATTGGGTTCAAACGAGACCGAAGGTGATTGATTCGGAGTTTAGATGATCAAATGGGAAGGGGTTGAAGTTTCGGTGCTCCTCTTGAGTTCCCTCAGCGAGCCTTCTATCCAAATGACAAAAGAACGAGGCTACTGCCCATTTTAAGTGAAAAAACACAAAGTACACGGTGTGTAAGTCCATATACACAGCGTGTATATCATTTAACTATTAATTTGGAAGTTGAATTTCATCGACTTACTTTCCAGGGCCTACGGACATGACTATATGATGTGTACTAGGAATTACACAGTGTATAGTTGGTTTTCCCCCTTTTTCTCGCCAACATTCCCACACACCATGTATTCTCTTCATACACTGACATACTACACGGCATGTGCTTTAGAGAACATGGCGTGTAACCCCTGATTCCAGTACTTTTCCCAAATTTCCCTTGTTTTCTCAAAAACAACTCAAAGGAAAAAAAGAAAATAAGAAACCATACCTCAAAGGAAGAACCGAGTTCTTACATGGATAAACTCAACTCTATTCCTCTAGTAACCTAATAATATTGGGGTATCCCATCTAAGTGTAACCCAAATAAAACACCAAACATGGGAACTTAATCCTATTAGGGTCACCCATTACTTTAATTCATTACATAAGATAATCTAGGGGCACCCAACTTTGGCATGACCTTCCTGGTTGGATGATCGAGGTATTGGTAAGTGTTTACTTTGGAATGAATCTAAAACTTAGCATTATTTTGAAGGGTGTTTAATCTCACCATATTATGTCATGTTATTCCATTAACATGTATGCATTCTTTTAATGATTTGGTTTGTAATATTATTTCTTTTACTAAACCAATATGTTCAACCCACATTGATGCGTAACTTTTTGCACAACTCATAACTTATGTTACTAACCCAAATTAAAATTAAACTTATATTTACACATATCCAAATGCATCCCATACATAAGGTATATGAAATACTTTCATATAAAGGCTTAGAGTCATATGAAACCAAAAAATACCTATAAGTGTAGGGTTGGAATGATAGATGGCCAACCCTTTCTTTTTTAGAAAAGGCATAAGCCTCTAGGACAGTGAGCAGTTTGACATAAAGTCCATCTACCCAAGGATACTTTACCCAAGAGAGACCTCAATTCCATCATAATTATAATTCCTAATATGTATAAATCATATATAACTACTTAATTCAATATCATTACCCAGTATAAGCTAAATTTAAGGTAAAATAAAATTAAATCAATTATGATGCCTAGCATGTAACTCCTTAGATGAACGTATGACAATTTATAGAAGAAAATTAGAAATTTAAACTAAACCATACATACATTAATAATATGAAAATTATATTTATTAATAAAGTAGGGAATATACTAAATAAATTAAAAAATCAAAAATTTATACATGATATAAATAATTTATGAACAATTCATAAATAAACAATTCTAAACACATAATAATTTAATCAAGATTTATGGGAATTCCATGATTAGATAAACATAAACACTTTATATTTATTTTCAATGTGAACTCCTTCATATTATTCACTATATTACATTTAACTTAAATATATGATATTAAATTAAATGTAAACATTTTATATTCTAATTCTATTGTGTAAAAAATTTACACAATCTAAACATCATATATTTAATTTTATTTGAAGCATGATCATATCAATTGTCAAAAATACTTTTGATATAATTTAAATAATCTCTCAAAAAAAGTATTTAATTAGAAAATTTTAAATTAATAATAATTATGAACAATTCATAATATTAAATATAAACTCTTTTATATTTTTGCCTTATTTTGTAATTTGCAAACATTTTATAAATTACCCTTGTAATTTCCATATAAAGAGTTTATATCTAAATTATAAGTCATGTCATAAATTTTAAAATGATATTTAAATATTAACAATTATTATTATGGAATGTTTATTTAATAAATTTTCCATAATGGGGCCTTATCCTGCACCTTTTCAAAAAAAATTACAACACCTTTATAAATTAAATAAATATCTAAAAAAACCTTTTTTCATAATTTATAAATCATTCAAATCAATTCATAATCAAAATTTAGTAAAATTCAATTTTTCCTTGATATCATATTCTATTTTATTCATTGTATCATAGGTTGAAACTCAGATTATGATATGTTGTATTTTACGAAAAATAATCTTTGGTAGTGATATAACCTTTGGCATGTAGGGTTTCATATCTTATGATATCACCTATATCTTAAGGGAAATATGATGATTTGTTTTAAAAACATGAAACATTGTTATCTTCCCATACAATATCTCCAATCATATGCCATGATATAATCAAAATTGAAGGAATTCAAAGGAGTTGTTGCCTATGATGTCCCACATCATAAGGCATAGTTGTATTGTGGCTTACAGTGTCTTATATAATATAACTAGTTGCAGTTCATTTTCTATATCACTTTTTATGATATCTAAAATGAATTTAATGTGATATCATGTTTATTTATTTTATTAGCATGATTTCAATAATCAAACAACATAGGATGACTTTGATACCATTTTTGGGTTTCTAGAGATCTATTAACACTTAATCAACATTGAAGAAGAAATTAAAAACCTCATACTAGTATCTAACATACATGAAACTAAAACTATGTATAAACACAAAATGAATAACATTGTATACCTTTAACCATTTGAGCCTCTACTATTATCTTCATCGTTATGGTTTGATGAAGATACCGTAGAGGAAACCACCAAACTCCCTCTTTCATGGATATCCATGGGTTGAAACAAATCAATCATCATATGGGTGGGACTCTCCTACCTTCCATGACATTCCAGTGTCTTGAAAGGAAAAGGAATGAGTAGATAGAGCTTATGTGAGAGAAAGAATCAGTAAGAATTTAGGGAGGAACCAACTCAACATTCTCATGGCACAACCTCCTTTTATAATCCCTTGAGGATGCTCCTCAAGTGTACATGAATTTACTCACATGTTACGACTAGATGCCTTCAGTTACAACTATTTGTAACTCCTGACTAATTCATTCTTCCCAATATGTTTCATCGTATGAAATGTTATACATCAATGATGGTTGTGTAAGATTATTGAATGTTAACACTTAATGTCCAGCTGCTAACATCAATCATAATCACACCATATGAATCTTTCCTTATGAATAAATTCATTATAATATACCCCTAGTTTCTAATAAAATATGCCATGAAAATTGCATGGAAACCATGATTTACGACATCCCCTTATCATACAATATGACATGGCCCAATACACATCAATTATGCATGGTATTTAGGGAATATCTTCACCACCTTCTTTATAGTCTGTATAAGTAAAGTAGAGGAATGGTAGACCAATTTGTATACAAAATATAGAAAATTCATTCTCAGTAGAATTAATTAAGTAATCTACATACGTAATATAATAGACTTAAATCAAGTAATCATAATTAATTTATACATGGGGTGTAGAAGAATTTGAAGAGATGAGGAAAAAATAATAACATGTAAAATATATAAAATTTGAGCCCAATGAACACACGCTACTTCATTAAGACAAATTTTTAGCTTCTACATTGTCTGATTATAAGAAATTATCTCCTGTTATAGAACAGGTCACATTTCTTAGATAATGACACTTCAAATACAAGAACTCTTTTAAACACAACATTTTAAAAAAAACCCACACTTTTAAATATTTAGAATCATGGAGAAAATTCAGCATATTTTTAGCACTTTGATGATGATGAAAATGTATATCCAAAAAGATGAGGGAACCCTTCTATTTATAAGCAAGGGAAAAGGGGGTATATTTAAAATAATAATAATAAATATAATTTCTTTTTTAAAAACCTTATATAGGTGTATTAGTTTATAAACTCTCATGGGAGGGAAAGTGGGCAATGGTTCCACTCACCCATGATTCCCTCACACATCATTTTCCATTTATCTATAACAATATACACTGCATGATACAACATATCCCTAAGATAAAAAAACTTGACTGAATTTAGGGAACAAAAACTAATGATTATATATCACAACCTAATACAAGGAATAGGTAAACCCATGGCTCATATCATGTCATAACATAACTTGAGGCTTCCCTGTTTTTTAGCCAACATCATGATCCTCACATTTCTACAGTTAATATATCATAATTCACATCATCAATTTCAACATTCCAATCAATTATTAATCACATATTATAAAAATAAATATCATTTAATTCCCCATTAGAAAAATAAACACATAACATTATTCATCAACACATGTCATTCATTATGCATTAAAAATCATTTTTAGTATAAACATCTATGCTTTATCCATGTTTCATTGACTCAAAAATTATTCTTTATATCATGTGTTTCCACATGCAATAAATCAAACCCAAACACTTAACATTCCTTTAAACATAAATTTTTAGCAAGCATATTCCCCTTTGAAATATCTTTTAAACACCTTAAATCACATTTCCCCTTTTTAAAGAAATAACATATAACTATGCCATTAATTTCCCTTTTAATTCATTGATGACGCAATTTTTCTGACATTTTACCATCAATGCATGACATATAAATTCCATCACATAATCCCACATATCAATAATTTTCATAAAAACGTGATTTTAAATAAAAAATGCTACTTTAACCCTAAAATATGTTTAATTGGAATTAAATCACTAACCCCAATACATCAAATAGTTTTATGCATGAAAATCATTTTGAAACCTCTTTAAAAAAATTAACACTTTTACTTTACAATTCACCATTTATTGTGTTAATACCCAAACATCGATATCTTTAACCTAAACACATTAATTTATTATAAAACATGCAATTTCAAGCATAAATGTAATTTAAAACACATGACTACAAATCATATCATATATATCCTTTTTCTATGCTTCTATTTTATCACAAAAATTTACATAACATTAATGTAAATTATAAATGATAACAGTCAATCCAAAAAAATACATTAGATTGTAAAACCATAATTTTTAACACACAAAACTTATTATTGTTATCTATAATAAATTTTAATTTAACCCTTAGATATTAAAAAATATCCCATCATTAAAACACATTTCTAGTCATCCATTATAAGCGAACCATGTGATTAAGAAATGTTAATTCATCCAATTCACTTCTTTCTATAATGATTTCATTTATCACACATAATATTAAAATAACATGTAGTGTAAGATCCCATCTTTTTTTAAAGTATGTCCCTCTTTGAATTTTTCATTGGACCTTGGTGGTCGAGTCATGTTCGGAGATAGGGAGCCTTTTTGGGGGGAAATGACCTAAAGTTCAAGGATGTATGTTTATTTAAATTAATTTAGTTCAGGTAAAAACGTGTTAAATGGGATTATGAGGGTTTCCTGAGATTTTGGAAGGCTTTATAGGTTGTTTGGGCACTTTCACACAAGCTGGGATGAAAATTATTCACTGGAAAATTACATGTTGTGTACATGTTACACGATGTGTAACTACTGTCAGACACATGTCATGGACTGGTTCATGATGTGAAGTGGTTACACATCATCAACCTAATTCACATCATGTAAATTTTAATCAGAATAAATATTAACCTGAGGCGATAGGTTTTTCGTCATAACTTAAAAATTAGGAAATACACGACGTGAAAGGATTACATGTCGTGTATTCCTCAGACCCAATTTTTTTTAAGTGTTTCATGCACTTATGTTTCTCATTTATTTCAGTGTATCCACTCCTCTCTCAATACTAGGGTGAACTCCTAGTTATTTTGGAGTCTATTCCTCCATTACGAACATCCCATTTTCACATATGACCCCTGGTGAGTTGCTTTTCTTAGGTTCCCCTCTTTCATCCCATCATTCCTCATTCATTGCTATGTAAATATTTTGACCAGGTTTTTTTTTGAGTTTTGATATTTACCTGGGTTGATCTAGGTTCTTCTTGAAATCTTTTATGCCTTCTTCCTTATTGGTGTTTGACGTTGGAAGCATTGTGTTAATTACCGGTTAAAGGTAAGGAGTTTGAACCTAACCCTATAGTCTATTTAATTATAAAGTATATGAAATGTTGTGATTGTGCCAATGTAATGTGTGATTTAATTAATTTATTATTTTATTAATGATATATCATGGATTTTAATACTAGTTGGATCCCTTTGGATCAAATTTTTGCTGCGACCTGACTTATGGCTACCCGTTGGGTGAGCAAACCCTTTGATTAATAAGAAATTGGTTAATGGATTAAAGTGTGTTTACAAATACATGAGATTTAGGTGATTACTTGATATAGATTCACCATGGGAATACCTTTTTTATTGGAATGGATGTTATGTTAATGGTTTAAAACCAACTAGATAAATAAAAGTGTAGTTGAAAGATGAATGGTAATTTTCATAATTAACCATTGAGGCTTATGATGTGATATTGTGATATCCTTGTTATTATGACTCGTTGAGTTAATGTTGAAATGATTATATAGCGGGATTTTCCCAGTCCCATTCTGTAATGCTTATATTGAGAAGGCTCTGCTCAGTCTCATGTTGTAATGCTTATATTGAGCAAGCTCTTCCTAGTTCCATACTATAATGCTTATATTGAGAGGGTTTTCCTGGTCCCATGTTGTAATGATCATATTGAGCAGGATCTGCCTAGCCTCATACTATAATGATTATATTGAGTTGGATCTATCCAATCCCATATTGTAATGATTATATTGAGTGGTCTCTTCCTAGTCCCATGTTGTAATGCTTATATTGAGTGGGCTCTGCCCAGTCCCATACTGTAATGTTCATATTGAGCAGGCTCTGCTCAATCTCATGTTGTGATGCTTATATTGAGTGAACTTTGACCAGTCCCATGTTGTAATGCTTATATTGAGTGGGATCTGCATAGTCTCATGTTGTAATTCTTGTATTGAGTAGGCTTTTCCCAGTCTCATGCTATAATGTTTATATTGAGCGGGCTCTACCCAGTTTCATGTTGTAATACTTATATTGAGTGGGCTTTACCTAGTCCCATGAAAAAATTATTATATAGTGGTATTGGACCATATTTTTGTGATTTTTACATAGATATATGGTTGTTGGTTGGCATGATTATGCCACATGCTTAGAGATATTCGAGAATGGCATTGAAGTAGGCTGATTGTTATATTGTATTAATTGATTAATTAATACACATGTTTATCGCTTATTACATACACTTATTATCAGTCTGGTTATGTTTATACATGGTGGTGTTGACCTACTGAGTTTTACTCACACCCTATTCAGACGTTATTCGGTGCCTAAGTAGATTACATGGATGCAGGTTTGGACAAGGGAAAAGGACCTTGTTGCTGATTTTTGTTGCTTGTTGGATTAGTTGGAGTTTGGTGATAGGACTGACATGGGGTTCGAGATAGAGTTTTTTGAGTTTACATTGTGTCAACTGATTCTTTTATTGTATTGTTTTTAGTTTGACATTTAGATATATCTTATCTGGTCATTACATGATTCACTATTATTGTTTTATTGGTTATTCCTTTTATTTACAAATTTTATTATATATTGTTTCCATTATGTTGTTAATTTGATATTTATTTATATTGTTTAATTTTGTTATGTTGTAACTCTGTACCAAGGGATATAGTCTCTCCATTATACATATCACACCCCTACTATTAGTTGATAGCCTCTGGCGTGCAGGGAGGCATTCTTGAGGTCATGTAACCAACCCGATTTGGCCACGTGAGAGGGTGATGGATGGGGGGACATTACAAAGTGGTATCAAAGGAGCGGTTTTTTCTTTTTTGTTACTTTAATATTTACAAAAGGTATAAAGGTTACTAAGATGTGTCGGGACTTGGTAATGAGCTTGTGCATGGGAGTAGCTAACCCATGTATGGGGGGAAATTTGAGTGTTCGGGGATGGGATTGATGTTTATGATGTTTTCTTGTTATAGTTGATGTTATTTCAGCTAGGGTGATCCACATGTTGTGTGATGTTAGTGTTTCTTGATATTTACACTCGTGGCCCAGTATGGTGTGAAATAGGTATGCAAGCATCATGATAGGCACATAGGGATATATATTGACATGCATTGTTCATGATAGGGGCATATTTATTGCATGTATTATATACTTGTCTATATGAATAGTGAAATGTGATACTTGTTATATCAGAGAAAAGGAAATGAAATTAACAGATATGTCATGTTAAAACACTTATAATCCATGTTTAGAGAAACCAAGAGTAATGGTTATCTATTGTCACCTGTTGAGGTTGACCTTGTTTGTTAGTCAGTGTTATAAGAAGTGTGTTTATCTTATAGATAAAATGTCCCCACATCGTCTTCGAGTTGAGCATTAGGAGAGTGAAAATCAACATGCTCCTCGTGTAGCTGAACCAAAGATTCTTACAGCTCCTAGTGATCAAATGGTTGTTCAGCTTCATGATAGATTATTGGGGGTCATGAGATCTATGGAAAGGGATACTGTTCACATCATGCCTTTGATGTTTAGCTGGCAAGAGAGTTCCTCTATAAAAAAATAGTAGATTAGCGTCATTTTTTTAAAGGGTGTTATGCACAACCCCCTCTAAATTCATTTTATGTATAAATTAGAAGGGGTTATGCACAACCCCTGCTAATCATCGAATTTATAGGGGGTTCACAACCCCCTCTAAAATTTTTTGCATTGTTTTTTTAATAATTGGTTGGATTTTAGAGGCGGTTATGTCAAAAACAGTCAATAATTTAATAATTAGTGGCGCTATATGTTTGATTGGGTTTTAGAGGCGCTGTATATTTTTTTTGGAATTTGGAGACTATATATACATAATGGATTTTTTAAGGAAATAGTGGGGGTTCAAAACCACCTCTAATCTAAGAAATTAGAGGGGGTTCATGAAACGACTCTAATCCCTTAGATTATAGGGGGTTTTGAACCCCCTCTAATTTAAGAAATTATAGGAGGTTGTCAACCCCCTCTAATTTATGACATTAGAGGGGTTTATGAACCACCTATAATCCCTTGGATTAGAGGGGATTTTTATTCCCCCTATTTTTTTGTTTTTTAAAATAAATCACATATAAATTCAAATTTTATAATATGTGTGTGTGTGTGCACATGTGTGTGTGTGTGTGTATATATTACATAAACACATTATATAAATGTATTTAAATACATTATAAACATATATATATATATATAAAGACATTATATAAATACTTTAAATAAATACTTATACACATAAACAAAAATGTATACAAATATAAATATTGGTATACATAATATAAATGTAATTATAAATATATTTATTCAAATATATAAAATTTATATATGTTTTTATAAATACTATACATTTATATTAATTTATGTATAAAAATATATACAATATAGACAAAATTAAATATAAATATAAATATAAATTATATTATAAATATTTTATTATATATAAATTTATATATAATTATTATAATTAGTTTCTATATATTGTAGTATACCATATTAATTATAAATTAATTTAATAAATATATATATATATATCATTTAATTATATTATATATTTCCAATTATATGAATGTATTTAATTTTGTGTGTGTGTATATGTGTGTATACATGATATAATATAAATGTAATTAATATAATATATATATAATATAAGTCATGAAATATATAAATGTATAATATTTATAAAACCAACATATAATTTTTATAGTTTAAAAAATAGGTGTAATAATAATAATTAATAATATTATTGTTACACACACACACACACATATATTATAATTATATTATATCTATAAATATTATATAAATACATAAATACACACACAAAAACACAAATATAAATGTATTTATAAATATATATTTATATAGGTAAATATAATTATTTATATATATTATATATACACAAATATAATATATATATATATATATAGATTATACACAAATATAGATATTATATTTTATACCCAAATATATATTATCTATAAATAGTATACACAAATATATTATATATACAAAAATATATTTTATATAAACAAATATATTTTATATATTATCTAGTATTTTGGTATCTAAATAAATATAATTTATTGTATATAATAAAGAAATGATGATTTGGAAAAGTGGTTTGGGCATTGTTTAGTTTTCAAGGGATCTCGGTTTCGATCTCCGGTGGAAGACTTTTTTCACCTGAATTTGAGGGTGTGGGGAATAAGGGATCATTGCGCGTGTGATTGGGGGTGGGGGTGTGTTCATCCGCACTTGTGGGAGTCAAATGGTTTTTGGGGGGTTGTCCTTGTTTGGTAGATGCATCTAGGGTTGTACATGTGTTTTTTCAAGGGTTTTTGGGGGGTTTCCAATGGGTGTGTCTGGGTTGTCCTTATAGTTATCAGGGGATCGTCCAGTGGGTGTGTTTGGGGTGTCATGGGGGTTGTACGAGTGGTTGTCCAGGGGGTGTTGGGGGGTGTTTGGGTTGTCCGTGTGGTTGTCGGGGGGTGCATCTGGGGCGTCATGGGGCTTGTCCAGGGGTGGGGGTGTAAAAAAATTAAAAAAAACAAGGAAATTTTAGGGCTAGTTGTAACATGGTCACCCCTAAAATTGGGGTCTGGAAGTGGATTAGGGTCGGTTCTAACTTCCCCTAAATTGGTGTTTGAATTAGGGGTGGTTAAAACCTCCTCTAATACATTGGTTTTTGTTGAAATTAGGGCATATTTAAAGAGGGTTAAAACCCCCTCTAAAATAATTACCTCTAAATAGAGTCCTACTTTACCAGCGCTCAACCAAAACTATCTTTAATCAAAGTAGGCGGTCACTTTAGCGGTAGTTACGAGTAAGTGATAGAGATAATATTTTCATAATTTATCATATGATTTTAAATGATTTAATCTCTTCCAATTAATCAATTTGAGTTTATTTTCATCATTTTAATATTTTTTGGTGAATTTTGGGCTTAATTGTGAAAATTGCTTAATTCTGGAAATTTAACAGTTTTCTGGATTGTCTGTTTTTCATGCATAAATTTTACAATTTTGATCTAATTTAAGTGATTCTATTTTTTAGGATTACTTCATTTGTGGGATTCAACTTTGTCTTTTGGGTCCAAATTCAATTCAAAACACATTGTCCTAAAAAAATCAATCAAGTGGAGAAATTTTGCTAGCTGACAGAATGGACCCCACATCAGTAATTGAGGAATATCTCAATCTAGATACATCAAAATGAATTTATTATAGATGTATTATAAATAATACTCTTATCCTCAGTTCCACATTAAATTTCATGAAGAAATTCTTTCATTCATCGTCCATTTAATGTGACAAAGTGGAGAGAGTTAAAGAGTCTCCTCAGTCAGAAAAAGTCTTCTTCAGTAATACGAGCATAAATTTTTTTCCAATTGTCCAAATAAGATGATATTTTGTGTACGCATGAAAAATATATAGGGGGAAACCTTTTATTAGGACAAATTTCTGATATTTTTTCATTTACTATTCTAAATATACTCAACCTTTCAGAAGAGTGAATCTATAGTGAAAATTTTCCACCCCTCAAGCCTATAAATATGAATGTTCACTTCTATTAAAAAGGTGTTGAAAAAAGTGGAAGTGGGGATATATTGGAGTATTGGATACTTGAATATATATTAATTTTTTCTTGTCTATTTTCTTAGTTTCATAATGCTCTCTTCTTCCCCTTTCAACTCTCTTACCCTTCACATGGAGGGGTAAAACCTTTGAGTGATCGGGGAAGGGGGAGTTTCACTTTTTTAATGTCGGAGTCTTGCACTTTAATTTGAAACTATATTTTCTATTAAATGGTTTATATTTTCAGTGGTTTCCAATTATCTTAATTCAATTTTATCTTGGTTTTTGGTTTCATTCATTGTTTATAGATTTGGTTTAAGAACTCTAAACTCCCTTCGCCTAGTGTAGTTTGTCTCAATCGAGCAGATTTTGTTAGGTGGTGAGTGTCTAGTGATCGTTGGCACATGTGTGGAATCAGAGAACTTTTTTTAGATTTATAAGGAGCAATAATTCCCAATTGGGACTTTACTTGTTTATGTGTGCATGTTTTATGAATTTTCATTCACATAGGAGTGGTTTTCATTGCTTCCTTCAACCAAGGGTGATTGATAACTCGATCGAGGAGTCTTTCACTTTTCATTCAATAGGAATAGAGGGTGACTGATCTTTATGACTATGATGAAATTTCAAAAGGTTATACTACCTTGACCCCATCACTCTCTTCATCCAATTATGTCCATACCTTATTTGTAATTACCTTATTTTTTTTAAACTCAAATAATTTCAAAACAACCTATACTTCTTTCTAAAATTTAAGTGACAAATGTGATTATTGTGCAATCCTATCTGGATACATCCTAGGTCAACCAATTTACTACATTTTAACTTAGTAAATAATTTTTTTGTCACACCCTACGAAAGGATAATTCCAGTAATCACCACTAAAGTGTTTAAAGAGGGTTATAACCCCCTCTAAATGAAAAAACAACCCCCTCCAATCGCTCTATTTTTTATAGTGTTCCAACTACAACATCCTCTTATGTTCACTAGAGAGGGAGGCCTCCTGGAAACCAAGTTATGGATTGAGTCAGTCTAGATGATCTTTAATCACCTAGAGACACCCCACAAATAGGAGGGTGAATCTTATTGTGTATATGATTCCTGGACCTACCAATCATTGGTGAGATATTCTAGAGCATATTGCGAAGTAGGATAAGTTATATTGGAAGGAATTTAAGGTGAAGTTATTGAGACACTTCTATTCTAAGACATTAAGGGATGAGAAGGCTCAATAGTTTATGAACCTGATACATGAGGGCATGTCAGTGATGAACTATGATGAACGTCTTACCGACTTGTAGAGCTTTACACCATCTTTGGAAGTTGATGAGATCTCCAAGGTGACATGTTTTTAGGATGGGATTCACTATGAGATCAGGTTGCAAGTGAACATTTTTCATCTGAGTATCTTTTTAGACATGATTAAATATTCACTCATCATGAAAGGGAATCTGATAGAGGCTCTGAGTAGTGGTCAAACAATTTCATCAGGACAAACTGGGAGATCTTCTTCTAGTGGAAATAAGCATCACTATGATAGTTATCACCAATGAAATAGTGGGTATATTAGTCAGGGAAGTGGGTATCCATCACAGAATCATGTTCTATTTCAGTGCTTTCAGTGTGGAAATTTGGGCCTCAAGTGGCCTTAGTGTTTGTACCCCACTTTAGAGTGTCGTGTTTGTAGCAAAATGGGACACCTATAGATGTTTTTTAGGGGAATTAAACAACATAGTAGTGGCAGGGGACCATGATAGGTACCATAGTCTAGGAAGGACTCAGCTAATCCTCAGTATATAGTTAGTTGGAGTTCCACAGGATGTTTGGGTTGAGGTAGGGGACGTGGTACCCTAGTGAAAGAATGACAGTATCAGAGGGGAGTCAGACTAGATTCTGGGGAAGAGGGGCGATTTAGTTTCACGCTATGCAAACTACTCTGACTATTGTGGATGTAAGACCATCTACTGTTAAAGGAATGATTCTTGTATCGTTTACCCTTACTTGTGTTTTGTTTAATACAGGAGCATCACATTAATTTTTATCTCCTCTTTTTGCAAATGTTTTGGGCTTATATGTGGAAAGATTGGATGGTGTTTTGACCATAGACACACCGTTGGGAGTGCGATCATAAAATATCAAATGTTGCAAGGTGTGTTCTCTATAGATTGGTGGTTACTATTTATTTTGGAAATTGTTTGTGATATAAATGATAGGTTTCAATTTTATCCTTGGTATGGATTGGTTAGTTCTAAACTAGTATCACATTGACTATTACCAGAGAAGAGTTACCTTTATATCTCCAGAAGGAGGCAGATATTCTCACCAGGGTGAGTGGGATATTCAAGTTGGTCATGCAAGACTAATTCAATGCAGATTGAAATGTAGCACGACTCAAATAGTTGTTCTCGATCTAGATAATGGTGTAATATAGAAAGATTCTTTTCCTCCAATGGTAGACCATTTTTAGGATGTCTTTCCTAATGAGTTCTATAGATTATCGCATAAGTGGGAGATCGAGTTCATGATTGAGTTGGTGTTGGGAGTAGAGCCAGTTTCTATCCTGCTCTGGAAGCCAAATATTTCATATGACCTAGTACGTATCTATGGGGTTCTCCAGTTATTTTTGACAAGAAGGTTGATGGTACTTTGTGCTTATGTGTGGATTATCGAAGATTGAACCAGATGATGGTCAAGAACCAATATCCTCTTCCACACATCGATGATATATTTGATCAGCTGAGAGGTGTTAAGATCTTCTCAAAGATTGATTTGAGATCTGGATACCACCAGTTGTGGGTGAGACCATCAGACATAGCTCATACTAATTTTAGGATCAGGTATGGCCTGTATGAGTTTGAAGCGATGTCGTTTGGTTTAAAAAATGCACCGATGGTATTCATGGATTTGATAAATCATATTTTCATCCTTTTCTAGACCAGTTTGTGGTTATTTTTTTCGATGACATCTTAGTGTACTCCCATTCAGTATATGATCATGCCCAACATCTTAATATCGTCTTGAGTACATTTAATGAGCATCGGCTTAATGAAAATCTAACCAAATGTAGTTTCTGGATTGATAAAGTGCGCTTATTGGACCATGTCATATTAGGGGTAGGAGTGTCTGTGGACCCATAGAAGGTCATATCCATGGTATCTTAGTAGTATCCCAAGAATTCCTTCAAGATTTAGAGATTTCTATGTTTAGTAGGATTTGTGGCATGATGTTTCACCTGCTAGTAGGTGAAAGCCGAGCATCAGAGGCCATATGGGCTTTTGTAGCCTTTTCCCATTCCTAAGTGGAAATGGAATTATGTCACTGTGGATTTTGTGATAGGATTACCCAGGAAAACTCGTAAGAATGATGTGGTATGGGTGATCATGGATCGAATGACGAAGATAGCTCACTTTTTGCCTATTAGGGAGACCTTCACCATTGATGATCTGGGTAGTATTTACATGCACAATATAGTTTAGTTTTATGGTGTTTTAAGGATTAATATTTCAGATAGAGATCCTTGTTTCACTTTATAGATCTTACAGGGTCTTTAAAATGATTTGGGATCACATGTTCTTTTTAGCACGACTTATCATCCTCAAAATGACGATCAATCTGAGCAGACTATTCAAGTTTTGGAGAATATGTTATGAGCCTGTGTTTTGGATTTTGGTGGTTCATGAGAACAACATATGACAATCATAGAGTTTTCATATAGTAAAATCTTCCTAACATCGATCTAGATGAAACATTTTAAGGCTTTGTATGGTTGGTCATTTTTTTTCCTCTTTATTGGTTGGAGATTGGTGAATCAGCGCTTGTTGGACCTAGTCTTGTGTGGGAGACATCTGAGTAGGTTCAATTTATTGGAAGGTGGTTGGTGACCGCACAGAGTAGGCAGAAATTTTATGCTAACCATCAAAGACGACCTATAGAGTTTGAGGTTGGTCATCATGTTTTCCTTCGGGTGTCGCCTAGGTTGGGGAAACATTGTTTCAAGAGAAAGGGTAACCTATCACCCAGGTTTGTTGAGTCATTTGAGATAGTGGATAGGTTTGGTCCATTTTCATACCAATTATCCATTCTACAGCACCATAATGCCATGCATGATGTGTTTCACGTGTTGCAGATTTAGAGATATTATCTTGACCCTTCTCTTGTGGTACATGTTGAGGATATAGAACTTTGTGTTGATGCATCATTTAAGGATCATTCGATATGTATTGTGGACTATAGTGGGAAATATCTCTAAGGGGGGACTATTCCTTTAGTTTGAGTGTAGTGGAAACATGGGCATGTTCAGAAGGAGACCCAGGAGAGGGAGTTTAATATGCAAGCACAATGGATGGAATTATTCATCGAGACCCCATAGTAATGCTTAGAGTAGCTTGGGAATGATCTTTTTTATGGTGGTGAGATTGTAAGATCTTTTCTTTTTTCCAGGTACGCCCATCTTTGAGTTTTTCATTGGGCCTTGGTGGTTGAGTCTTGTCCGGAGATGGGAAGCCTTTATTAGGTGAAATGACCTAAATTTTAGGGGTGTATGTTTATTTGAATTAATGGATTCTAGATATAAACATGTAAAATGGGATTATGAGGGTTTCCCAAGAGTTTGGAAGTCTTCAGAGGTGGTTTGAGTACTTTCACAGAAGCTGGGAAGAAAACAATTCACAGGACAATTACATGACGTGTAACTAGTTCCAAACACATTTTTCAAATTGTTTCATGGCGCAAAGTGGTTAAACGTTGTGAACCTAATTCATGTCTTGTGAATGTAAATCGAAATAAATATTAACTTGAGGTGACAGGTTTTTTGATGTAGCTTAAAAATGAGGAAATACACGATGTGAAAGGATTACACGTTGTGTATTCCCCAGACCCAATGGGTTTAAGTGTGTCATGCACTTATATTTCTCATTATTTTTGGTGTAGCCTCTCCTCTCGTGATCATAGGGCGAACTCTATGTGATTTTTAAGTCTCTTCCTCCCTTATGAACATCCCATTTTCACATTTGATCCCTAGTGACTTTCTTTTCTTAGGTTTCCCTCTTCTCTACCATCGTTCCTCATTCATTACAGTGTAAATATTTTGACTGTGGGCTTATTTTAGGTTTTGATATTGACCTGGGTTGATCTAGGTTTTTCATTCAATCTTATGTTCCTTCATCCTTGTTGGTGTTTTTAATTGGAAGTGTTGCATTAATTGTTAGTTAAAGTTAGGGAGTCTGAACCTAACCCTATGGTCTGCTTAATCATGAAGTATATGCAATATTGTGATTGCACTGATGTAACATTTGCTCTAATTAATTTATTCCTTGATTAATGGTATATCATAGATTGGAATACTGGTTGGATACCTTTAGATTCAATTGTTGTTATGACCTGGATTATGGATACCCGTTGGGTGAGAAAACCCTTTGATTAATAAGAAATTGGTTAATGATTTAATGTGTGTTTAGCATGACATGAGATTCAGGTGATTGATTAATATAGATTCACCATGGGAATGGATTTGTTTATTGAAATGTATGGAATGTTATTTGTTTAAGACCAACTCAATAAATTAAAGTGTAATTGAAAGAGGAATGCTGAATTTTATAATTAACAACTGAGGCTTATGGTGTAATATTGTGATATCCTTGTTATTATGACTTGTTGATTTGACACTAAAATTCTTATAAAGTGAATTTTTCTTAGTCCCATGATGTAATGCTTATATTGAATGGGATTTACCCAGTCCTATGTTGTAATTATTATATTAAGTGGGCTCTACCCAATCCAATGTTGTAATGCTTATATTGAGTGGTCTCTATCCAGTCCCATGCTGAAATGCTTATATAGTGGGCTTGACCAAGATTTGTGTGGTTTTTACATGGATATATGGTTATTGGTTGACATGGTTTTTCCACATGCTCAGAGATATTTCGGTATGGTGTCAAAGAAAGTTTATTGTTATATTGTATTAATTGGTTAATTAATACACTTATTTATCACTTACTGCATACACTTATTATCAGTCTGGTTATGTTTAGATGTTAGGATCATAAATAATTGGCCCTTCGGTCCAATGATAATTATGATATAAAAACAAAGTACAAAATTGCAGAAATAAATGAACACCAGATGTAATATGGACCCCCCCCCCCACAAATGAAAGGGATAAAAAACCATGGGAAAATAGAAGGATTTCACTATGGTAAAATGCGATTACAAACTCTCACAATTACAAGTGTAAAACACTCAAGAAATTCTCTCTTGAATATGTAGAGAAGCACCTCACAAAATACTACACTCAAAGCTGAAGATGTGTTGCTTAAGAATCTGATGATGAAAACTATTTGAGGATATCCCTTTTTATAGCCTAGCCTCACCCTTCTTTGGTCTCCCCTTAATTAAATATCTTTTAACAAATTAAATGGGGGAATAATGGTAGGGTGTCACCATCTTTGAATGAAATGAATGTGATGACCATCATTATTATTTTCTCTCTCCAAAATGTCTTCTAACATATTTCTCATTTGAAGATTTGATTAAGTGTCAATCACATCTCCATGAATCCTTTATATCTTCCAACCATGTTGCTCATGTCTCTACAAGACCGCTCGAGGATGTACACCATATGAACTTATCAGAACCAATCGCTTTTGTCAATAAATCTGCCATATTTTCTTTAGTGTGGATTTTATCCATATCCACACTTCCCTCCTCCACCACATCTCAAACAAAATGATATTTTATGCCAATTTTCTTCATCCTGGAATGAAAATATAGATTCATTGTAATGTGTAAGGCACTCTAACTATCAAACAATAATAGAATATGCTCCTATTTGTGCCTGAGCTCCTCTAACAACCTTTTCATCCCAATCGCCTCTTTGCAAGACTGTGTGTTGTCATAAACCTTACCTCAATTATGGATAAGTCCACAACAGACTGTAACTTGGAAATCTTGCTTGCAACTCCCCCTACAAGAGTAAATAAACATCAAGTATTGGATTTCCTTCAGTTAGAATCAACTGGAAAGTATGAATCAATATAACCTCTAGTAGTAAAATATAATCCTCCATAGCATAATGAAACATCTGAGGTTTACTTGATGTATCTCAGGATCCTCTTCACCATGCTCCAATGCTCTCATCCTGGATTCGCCATGTATCGACTAACTTCTCCCACTATGTGTGTAATGTTTGGTCTAGTATAAACTATAGTGAACATTAGACTCCCCACTATTGATTCATATGAAACTCAAGACATTTCCATCCTCTCTGCTTTATTTCTAGGACTCATCATGGAGGATAACTTGAAATTAATGGGAAGAGGGGTAGAAATTGACTTACAGTCTTGCAATTTGAAGTGTTTCAAGACTTTACTCAAATAATTCTTCTATGATATCGAAATATTTCCATTATTCCTGCCTCAGTAAATCTACAGCCCAAGAATCTTATTTGCAAGTCCCAAGTCCTTCATATCAAACTCCCTATCCAATTGTACCTTCATCTCCTAGATTTGATCGTTTTTGGGGCCTGCAACCAAAATGTTATCCACATACAATAGGAGAATGATAAAATCATTACCATATAGACACTTAAAATATGCACAAGGATATGAATTAACTCTGTTGTGTCCAAGGCTCATGATATAAGAATCAAATCTATTATACCAACACCTCATCACCTATTTGAGACCGTACAAATATTTGTTCAACCTACAAACCAATTTCACTTTACCTTCTTCAAAAAAATCTTCTGGTTGGAGCATATATATTTCTTCATCAAAATCATCATGGAGAAAAGTTGTTTTCACATCTAGCTGCTATATATGTAGAGTGTATGTAGTAAACATTACTAGAACTACCTGAATAGTCGTCAATCTAAAAATAAGAGAAAATATTTCATTAAAATTGATACCTTCTATTTGAGCATATCCCACTAGTCTCACACGATATCTTTCCACTTGTTCTATTTCATACTTCTTGATCTTGTGGACCCATTTTTTCTCAATGGTATTCCTTCCATGAGGTAATAGAATAATATCCTAAGTCTTATTCTTGTGCATGGCTTTGAGTTACTCCTGCATCACCACCATCTATAAAGATACATCCATACTCTAGGTCGCCTCCAAAAAAGATGATGTCTCTCCATCCTCTGTCAATAAGCAATATGCAACATTACTCCCAGTGACATAATATGAGTTCCATATTGGCACTCTTTTCTCTCGATTTGACTGTCGTAGTTTAGGATCATTTGGTACTTGATCATCATGCTCTGGTAATGCCTCAAAGGAAATTGGTTCTTCCTTTGTTTTGTCCTTCACCTCCATTATTGTAGTTTTTGTACTCTCTTTCTCTATGTCTTTATCAATCTTTATTTTGAACTTGTCTTCTACAAAAATAGAATCT
This sequence comes from Viscum album, assembly GCA_963277665.1. Classification (NCBI taxonomy): domain Eukaryota; kingdom Viridiplantae; phylum Streptophyta; class Magnoliopsida; order Santalales; family Viscaceae; genus Viscum; species Viscum album. The sequence goes on from OY728164.1 coordinate 157,088,854, forward strand.
CTATTGATGATAATTTTGTAGGAAGTGGGATCCCACAAACGATACCCCTTCACACCATCAGCGTATCCCAAGAAGATGCATTCCCTAGATCTCGAGTCCAACTTCGATCTTTCCTGGCCATTAAACAATGCATATATAGGACTTCCAAAAATATGAAATTGAGAATAGTTGGTGGGTTTACCATTCTACATCTCTATCATTTTCTTCAAATCAATTTCCACTAAATGGGGTCGATTGATCACATAACAGTCAGTATTTACTACTTCTTCCCATAATGTCTTGGTAACTCTTGTAGTATTCAACATCTCCCATGTTCTATCCAATAAGGTTTTATTCATCCTCTCTACCACTCCTGCCAAGTAGTGTATGACACCATGAACTATCTATTTATGCCTTCCTATTGAAAAAAATAATCAAACTCGTCACTTGTATATTCTCCACCATTGTCAGTCCTCAAACACTTGTTCTTCTTTTCAGATTCAAGCTCCTTCCACGCTTTGAATATTTTGAAGACTTCAAATACATCTTATTTTCTCTTGATTATAAACACCCAAGATCTACTGGAATAGTCATCAATAGAAGATACAAAGTACCTTTCTCCTCCTAGGGACACAACTGGTGCTTGGGAAACGTTGTAATGAATCAACTCCAATATCTCCTTGCTCATTGTCATTGATGTTCCAAACTTCAACCTGTATTGCTTACTCAAAACACAATGCATAAAAAATGGTAAGGATAACTTCATAATCCCAGATAGAAACTTCTGATCATAAAGAATCTTCAAGACTCGTTCAGACATATGGCCAAGCTTCTGATTTCATAATGTCTTCAATGCTTCCGTTGAGATAGTTGATGTGACAACTATCTCCACTTCCTTGTATATTTCACCCATAATCATGTACAGATTCTTTGAGATCTTCTATACCTTCATTACCACAAGCGCTCCCTTCAAAATTTTCATCATCCCTTTCTCGATGCGAGTCTTGCATCCAATATCATCAAATTATCTCGAGGAAAAAATGTTCTTCTTGAGGCCCTATAGATGACATACTCCTTGAATGGTTCGATCTATGTGATCATGCATCTTCTGTTTTATAGTTTTGAATCCAACTATCTTCAATGTATGGTCATTACCCATGTACACAAGTCACTACTACAAAAACGGGCAAGGGAAACACCACCTTTTATCAGCACTAAGCAAAAAAGCATTGATAAAGGTAAATATTTATCAACTTTAATTAAAAGCACTAATAAAGGATCCCTTTATCAGTGCTTTTCTAGTGCTGATAAAGAATCCCTTTATCAGCGCTAAAAAGGCACTGATAAAGGGAGCATTTATCAGCACTTTTTTAGTGCTGATAAAACCATAGTCCCATATTTTATAAAATTGGGTGCATAGTATCCTCTGTTTATCACGCCCTCAAGCTCTCGCAGTATTGTACCCCTGCGACAACTCCACCCCCTGATCTTCTCTTTGTCGGACCTTCACCGCTAGCCCTACACCTTATCCTCCCCCTCTAACCCTACTTCTCCTCCTCCTCGCTGGACCCTACTCCCTGTGAACCCTACTCCTCCATTTCTCAATGGTTGGCAGCTCCTCCCATGCACCTCCCCCTCTGGCGGTCATGGCTTCCCCTCCCGACGTAGTGTAGAAGGCTCCCTGACCGCTCGACGCTTCTTCTCTCCCTCCATCGCGGGTGCGATCTACTCTAGGTAAGTCTCCCACTTCTCCTTTTAGGTTTATTTTTGGTAATTTCTCTCCCTGCTCTACATGTGTTCATCATTTTAATTCTCATTTGGATAATGATTCAATGAATAATTGGTGAATGGTTATTGCACATTCCATAGTTGGAATCATGAATCACTCCATGTGAAAATGAGACATGGGCAATACTAGTCTTTTTTAGACACACCGTATACCCCTAGGGACACATCATGTCCTCTTTTGAGGATAGTTTTGAGCTCTATTCCAGTTTTTTTGTGAGATTTTTGAGCTTCCATGGACTAGTATTGGTGGATTGTGTTCCCTTGGTCCATTCCTACGAGGTCTTGATGAAGATTCATGACCTCGTCCAAGGATGTTGGCCCCTCTATATCTTCTTAATGATCAGGGTAGTGTTGGTGAGTTCCATTATTCTTGATTGGGTCATCTTAGTCCACTTATATGAGGGTTATTATGGAATTAGGTCTTGTTCATTGGAACGCATACCCCTCAACGACTTGGAACATGTGTCAATTCAAGGGACTCGGAGTGGTCCTCATTTCATTCATGTTGTCCCTATATTGGGTTTGTATAATTGGAATCACCAACACTTACATGGGCATTGATCCCCTATATTAGAGGATGTTTCAAGTAGAGTTTACAGCAATCCTTAGGAATTAACCCCCTCTCTTTGTATAGAGATCTGATCTTTCAGATGGTGTATTAGTCCGATGGAGCGTGTATCTCAGATGAACCCTCTCATTTTTCAATATACTTATTCTATAGTGAGTGTTCTCAGTTAACTTTTATGGGGGTAGTATGGAATATGATCCTAAGCAATGGACCACAGGTCACTTAGTGACTTGGAGCTTGTTTCCCTCTGAGAGGCCTGAAGAAAACCTTATTTCCAATGTGTTTTCCCTATGTTGGGTTTGTTGAATTGGCATGACCAACACTTACACAAGTGTTTATCCCCTATATTGGAGGATTATTGTAGTAGAATCTAGTATCACCCCATCAAGCCTTGGGTGTTGACCCCCTATATTTATATCATGAGCTAATATTTCTGATGAGGTATTAGTCTGATGGAGTGTATATATCGAGTGAACACTCTCAGTTTCCTATGTGATTCTTATTGGCTAGATCGGATGAGTGTGACCTCTAGGATGAGTGTCATCATTGGAATTATAGCTTGGGTAGCATTTCCTATCAAAGGAGTGTTACCTTGAAACCCTGAGTGGATCTACAACTAGAAGTGGTTGAGACATTTTTTGACTTAGAGTATTTTATGATTATATTTGGGATATCCTTGGTTATCATTTTGTCTCATATCTTGTTTTGAATACCAGTGTTTAGTGACATGAATACTCTCTATGATTTATGTATGGTGTTTTTGGAGTGTCTTATTGGGTATTATAATACTCATACCTACAAGGGATCTTCCCATACATGTCATGTCTATACAGATGATGGAAAATTTCACAGAGTCCTTGGTGGACTAGGATAAGGTAGAGATTAGTTTGGGATACAAAAAATGAGGTGTATAGCAATAGTGAATTAACATATGTCCCCTCCTTCTATGTAGGTCATACATTATTTTCCATTTTTTGGTTGGATTGTATTTCAACTCTTTTTATTAAATCCATTAATTTATGTTGATCAATTCATAGACTGACCTCTAGTGGTTTTGGGGAATTCAACATGTAATACTAAGATTTGGATGGCTATATTAGTGTTCTGTGATTATGCTTATGGTTTGAGTTCATATCATAATCTTTTAAGGTAGGGATCTTCTAGGATGTAGGGTTAGCAGCACCCACCCACAGTAGGTGTATGATGCAAGTCTCATCTCAAGAGGCACTGTCACTCATAGGTACCTCAAGGATAGCCCATTACTCTAAGGAATTTAATATTATTGTGATGGGTATAGACATATCACATTGCATTTTCTTAGCATTCATGCTATAGTTGGAGAGGCAGTCGATGAATAGCCTAGGTAGAGGAAGGAATTGGAGAAAGGAGGTATGTACAACACTAAAGTGATGGAGGAGATCGGGGAGTAGCATGATGTGTATGGAACTTTGGTTTGATTCTACTAATACTACCCATAAGTAGACCACTCCTATATTGGGAAGTTAGTGGTTAGAATCTTGGATAGTTGTATTCACTAGAGTCTTTTTACCAGAAGGCTCCATGAGTTTTTGGAGGTACGATCTATGTTCGTTATACTTTTCTTGTAGTATTATTAGAAATAGGTACAAGAAACAATTTTTCCTAATTTTTTCAATTATTTTCTAGGTATATGGTAGGAATTGGTAGATCCCTATGTTAGTGATGTTTGGTATGAATTTGGACTTTCAAGGAAGATGAACAATTCCCCTATCAAGATGTGTTCTTGAGAGGCGATCCAAAAACATGTGGGCAAGTCAGTGACTCATAAAGTGGTTACTATATAGGTGTTGTAGATGGGGTCCTTTTAATTGTGTGTTTGAGGCCCTTTTTATGTGATAAGGGGTCATAGAAATCCCTGTTTTTAGTGAACTAGTGTGAAATGAAGAGGGTGTGTTCCAAGCAATAGGATCTCATAGAGGCTTCGAGTGTGGTTCTAGGTACGAGTTTGGGGAAGGTGAGGGAGAGGGGTATTAATCAAATATCAATAACATTGTGTCAATGAATTATTTGAAGTTAAAAGGTTTTAAATCACATGACTTCCATGTTTGATGCAAGATTTAATTCTTATAGATTTACGCTGCATTTTTTCCAAGAATGTTCGTCATATGTTAACCAAACTTTGTTTCTTTTTCAAAGATGTATGTAGCAAAGTTTTAGACCCGGTGAAATTACCAGCTATGGAAATAGAAATTTTCATCATATTATGTGAATTAGAAATGTTCTTCCTACCAACATTCTTTGATATGATGGTTCATTTGATGGTTCACTTGGTGAGAGAGATTCGACTTTGTGGTCCTGTGCACTATAGATGGATATACCCCGTTGAACGGTATATGAAGATTTTGAAAGGTTATGTCAAAAATAAAAGTTATCCAGAGGGTTGTATAGTAGAGTGATATATTGCTGAGGAAGCCATTGAATTCTGTACTGAATACCTATCTGATGTGGAAAGCATTGGTCTCCCGAAATCTCGTCACACTGGATGCATTGAGGGTGAGAAAATTTCTGGAAGATATGTTATGAAAATCAATATTACAGATCGGGTGTAGGCCCACCTTTATGTTTTGCATAACAGTTGGGAGGTTTCTCTATATATTGAAACCCAAAAAGAAATTCTTAGGCAGTTGAATCCATCAAGGGTTGAAAAATGGATATCAAATACACATAATTACCAGTTTATAGGATGGTTTTAGGACCATATTTTTAAGGAGTTAGATGAAAATCCGAATTCAATTTTAGAATGACTTCGATGGCTAGCCACCGGACCAAGTGTGTATGTATTATCTTACAATGGTTATGTAATTAATAGTTATAAATTCTATACAGATGAACATGATGAAGATAGTGTCATGAAAAATAGTAGAGTTACACTTATGGCTGAAGCAATGCATGTTTCTGGTAGTAAGGAAAGAAATCAAATTTATGCAAATATGTCATACTTTGGCATTATCAAACAAATATGGGAGTTGGATTATACGACATTCCAATTGCGGATTTTTCAATTCAAATGGGTTGATAACAACAGTGGTGTTAAAATAGATGAATTGGGATATGTGAAAGTTGATTTTAGTAAAGAAGGGTACAAAGACGAATAGTTTATAATGGCATCACAAGCGGTACAAGTATTTTATATTCCAGATCCCGCAAACTGAAAGTGGTCAATTGTTCTGTTATCGTCCAAAAATACTGAAGGGTCTGATGAAAATTCAATTGAGGATGATCCTTTCAGTGGTATATCGCAATCATTTTGCAGCGGTCCCAATGTAGATAGTGTTTTGTATGTTAGAGAAGACCACAATGAAGGGATTTGGATAATCGATAAAGGTGTCAAATCCCTTCAGCCTTCGAAAAAAAGAAAGTGAGTTCAATAAATAGGTTATATTTTGTTTGTAATATAGATCTTGCTATCTCATGTTATTATCTTATCATTACTAAATTTATGTAATCTAAATTAACCGTTCAACCACTTTTGTAGATAATGACTTCTGCACATTCTAGTGCACCTAACCTCGAGGCTGAACTAGTCTCTTAAGAAGCAGCAGCTGCTGCTGCTCACAATGCAGAGCAACAACAAGTTTCTGAACCTGTTGCTACTTCTAGTGTTGAGGTTCAACAACCATCAGCACATGTCATGCTACCATTTCAAATGAACATATTGATGATGTTGATATCAATGAAATGGTCGGTGATGAAGGACTAACGTCGCAGAAAACATAGGCGCGTCGTAGTTTGACGGTGTTAGCCAAAGTTCTTAAGGCGAAAAGCAAAGGCATCAAATTTGATGTCGGATGAAATGCACAAGGACAACATGTGAATCCCAACAAGGCTATGTTTATTAGTTACATTGGAATTGTCACTTGGCAATGCGTACTGATTAACATATATTCATGGCACCATGTTGTGTCCAGGCTAAAGGCTGTGATCTGGGAAGAAATTACAGTAACATTATGATATTATTTTTTTAATTTACTAGAAAATAAAATAATAAAACAGTGTATTACTCTTCTCAATCCCTTGTAGAGTACATTTATATTAGATGATTCACACAAGAATTATGTACTAAGGCTTGCAGGAAGGATTCATCGAGGTTTTCTCACTATTCTAACAAAATTTCACCTGAAAGATTCCAAATGTAAAATTAACATGCACCCACCCCTTGTCTATGCTCACCTGATATTCCAAGAAACATGGGATGCATTTATTGGCTGTTGTGGGGATGAGAAGTTTCAGGTACATTGTGGATGATAATACGTTGTTTGAGGATATGTGTATTCATTACTTTGATTGTCAATATTTCATTTATGAAACAACAATTCAGTACTAAAAATAAGGAACCTACATCAAAACCAATATACCCCTGTCGTAAAGCAAGTATGGGATACACTTTACTAGAAAAGAAAATGGTACATATTTTAAATTTACAGTAATATTGTTAGGTGTCAAGAAACAACATCATAATTATCTTTCTATGTTTATATATAGATTGATGAGTCTAAAGTCAAAGACACTTTCATCCCACGTCATGTTCTATGGAAGGATGCACGTGTGAATAAAGAAGGGAAGCTAGTAGATGAAAACACATAAAAAGTATGGGAAATATGTGTAAGTATGACACGATAAAAAGTTTTGTTTTAAATTACTATTACATAATAATAATTACTTATTTTCCTATATCCAATAGTCACAAGAATCAGCTACTCCTATAGCGGATACAGACCCATTATCGACGGCTTTGAAACAGCCAGAACAATACTATCGTGTCGGAGGTGCTGGGTTTGGGTGACACCCCGAGTATATTTTGAGAGAAAAAAACAGATGATAGAAATGAAGAAATGAAACAAATGAGCGAAAGAGTATCAACTCTTGAAGAATGATTTCAATGGTAGGGAGATTTGCTAGCAACTTTTATGGGTGGGAAGCAAGGAGAAGACACAACTCAGGAATAATCAGCACATGAAGATCTTGCCCCACCCCCCACCCCCCACCATCTTTGAGGCGATCCATTCCCCTCAAAGAGTTGTCTTAGCTGTGGTAATCAATATTCTAATAATTGTTCCCATGAAATGTGAATCATACAAACACTGATACTTTTCCTGCACTAATCTTATACAGGGTGATAATGACTGTGATTTATATATGTCAACACCCACCTATCACCTTGTAGCGAGGGCTATGGTTTTCAACATCCCAGAGGACAAGCTGCATAATAGACTACTTACAAAAGATCATCTGAAAGTGACGATTACTGTAGCTCATGATCCAAATGTAGAGTGACCCATTCCACTTGATGACGATGATATTCATATGGTCAAAAAGGCTATTGGGACATTCATTGCATGGTCTTCACAACTTGTAAGAGTATATGTAGACAAAGAGGTATTTATTTCCATTTTTTTCAAGATAAACCTTTAACAATTAATGAAAAAAAGGTCTGAACCAATGAATGTTATTATAGTCGAAGAAAGGGAAGGGGTGATAAGAAACGTGGGCTCAAAAGCATCTAAAGGATCGACCAACCAATCCCAAAGAGCTACTAAAATCACAATAACACCACCTGTTCTCTATCCACATTTACTAGCATTGAAGACTCGTGTGGATACAAAGCTAAAAAGTGGTAGTAGTCATATAGTGGTTTTTGAAAATAATATATACAGAGAGGAAATTCAAGATTTCATTGCTGCTGAAAATGTAAATGAGATCCTTGAATACGGTTGGCTAGATGTCATAGTTGTAAATGTATATATGAGGTATGTTTTCATGAATTGATTTTCTAAAAGCTGATATAATGTGCTAATTATGACTAAATGCATTTTATATTATTGGCAGGCATATATATGAAAAAAAGTTGAAGGAATTTTCCCATGAGCCAAAATCCAGACTCATTAGTCCTCATACCACATCAACACAACTAACGAAATTAGAGCCATAAAAAATGATGAAATAGTGAAAGGCTTGCTGAAAACATTTGAAAGCAAGATTACAGATGATAGACTCTTCCTAATACCAACCATGCAGGGGTAAAACTCTACGATTAAATTATATCAATTATATTTTCACTTATTTTATTACTTATTCTTTTTTGTGTTTTTAGGAAACATTGGCTGCTAATTGTGGTGAACTTGGATACTCCAAAGATTTATTTCCTGGATTCAATGCAAGGATATCCAACAAACCGACCATACATGATGGAGTTTGTGAATCTGTAAGACACTACATCCTACGTTTTAGGTCTAAACATCAAGTAATATAATTTATATTATCTTTTACCAAGGATTCTGTTATGATAGGGCGGTGTATCAATATCATCTAAAAAAGGAATGATGACAGGGGTTAAGCATAAGGATGTGATAAAGTACTACGTCTGGACAAATATCAGGGTATATATAATAAAATTTCACTATCCAAACCCATATCAAAACAAGTTACTTATTCTCCTAATGATTAAAGTTTTTGTAGTGTACAAAACAAACAAACGATAATGATTGTGGTTATTATGTTTGTAAATTTATGAGAGAGATCTTTTTCCATCAACAAACTAGCATCCCTAAAGAGGTATTTTCAAAAATAACTACTATTTCATTTAAATTATTTATTATTTATTTATTTATATATTTTGCAGTACTATTATGACTTTCAAAAAGCCTCATATTCATAAGACGATATAGATTTGTTTAGAAACGAGTGGGTTGCATACCTGATGGAATATTGTACACAAATAGCATGAAGATCTGACTTGGGAACGTGTACAATTGGTGGCCATTTTTTAGAGGGGTTAAGGTGATCAAAAGATGAAACATTGTTGTATGTAAATGTCCGTAGGAAAATTTTAATTTTTATTAAATAAAATATCCTTTATCTAATGAGTTATTTGACCATTTTAACAGATGAAATGTACCAGCAACATGCAAGAATGATGAACCACTTTTCTTTGGGCTTTGGAAAAGAAAAACCAGTAAAATCTACAAAATACCTTCATATCAGACCAAACACATTCCAATTGTGTTGATAATTTAGTATAATGATCCATGGGTCATGTGTGACATGTACGAGTCAACCCCTCCTCAATCTGAGTCATAGTGTGGTCAGTATCACTCAAAATGTCTCTCTTTTGTTTAAAATGGTCATAATTTTAAGTGAAAACAACAACTAACGTACGGAAAGCCGACCAAACACATTCAGATTGTGATGATACTTTAGGATAATGATCTATGGGTCATTTTTGACGTGTATAAGTCAACCCTATATCAATATGAGGCACGGTGTGTCCGGTATCACTCAAAATGTCTCTCTTTGGTTTAAAATGGACCGAATTTTAAATGAAAACAACAACTCACGTACGGAAAACTGACCAAACACATTTGGATTGTGTTTATACTTTAGGAGAATGATTCATGGGTCATGTGTGACATTTACGAGTCAACCCCGCCTCAATCTAAGACATGATGTGGCCAATATCACTCAAGGTGTCTCTCTTTTATTTAAAATGGGCAGAATTTTAAGTGAAAACAACAACTGACGTACAGAAAACTGACCAAACGCATTCAGATTATGTTTATACTTTAGGATAACAATCCATGGATCATTTTTGACGTTTAATATTCAACTATGACTCAATATGAGGCACTATGTGGCTGGTATCACTCAAAGTGTCTCACTTTTGTTTAAAATGGATAGAATTTTAAGTGAAAACAACAACCGGCATACAAAAAACTGACCAAACACATTTGGATTGTGTTGATACTTTAGGAGAACGATACCTATGTCATTTTTGATATTTAAGAGTCAAACTTGCCTCTATATGATGCATGGTGTGTCTGGTATCACTCAAAATGTCTCTCTTTTGTTTAAAATGAACAAAATTTTAAGTGAAAACAACAACTGACGTACGGAAAACCGACCAAACGCATTAGGATTGTGTTGATACTTTAGGAGAATAATCCATGAGTAATTTTTGATATATAAGAGTCAACCTAGCCTCAATATGAGTCACAGTGTGGCCGGTATCACTCAAAGTGTCTCTCTTTTGTTTAAAATGGACAAAATTTTAAGTGAAAACAACAACTGACGTACGGAAAACCAACTAAACGCATTCAGATTGTGTTGATACTTTAGGAGAACGATCCATGAGTCATTTTTGACCTGTACGAGTCAACCCTTCCTCAATCCGAGGCACATTGTGGCCAGTATCACTCAAAGTGTCTCTCTTTTGTTTAAAATGGACAGAATTTTAAGTGAAAACAACAACTGACATACAGAAAACCAACCAAACGTATTTGGATTGTGTTGATACTTTATGAGAACAATCCATGGGTAATTTTTGACATTTACAGGTCAACCCCACCTCAATATGAGTCACGGTGTGGCCGGTATCACTCAAAGTGTCTCTCTTTTGTTTAAAATGGACAAAATTTTAAGTGAAAACAACAACTGACGTACGGAAAACCAACCAAACGCATTCATATTGTGTTAATAATTTAGGATAATGATCCATGAGTCATTTGTGACCTGTAAGAGTCAACCCTTCCTCAATCCAAGGCACATTGTGGCCAGTATCACTCAAAGTGTCTCTCTTTTGTTTAAAATGGACAGAATTTTAAGTGAAAACAACAACTGACATACAGAAAACCAACCAAACGCATTTAGATTGTGTTGATACTTTATGAGAACAATACATGAGTCATTTTTGATGTTTAAAAGTCAACCCCACCTCAATCTGAGGCACGATGTGGCCGGTATCACTCAAAGTGTTTCTCTTTTGTTTAAAATGGACAAAATTTTAAGTGAAAACAACAACTGATGTACGGAAAACTGACCAAACGCATTCATATTGTGTTAATACTTTAGGATAATGATCCATGGGTCATGTGTGAGGTGTACGAGTTAACCATTCCTCAATATGAGGCATGGTGTGTCTGGTATCACTCAAAGTGTCTCTCTTTTGTTTAAAGTGGATAGAATTTTAAGTGAAAACAACAAGTGACGTACGAAAAACCGACTAAACACATTAGGATTGTGTTAATACTTTAGGAGAATAATCCATGGGTCATATTTGATGGGTACGAGTAAACACAGTCTCAATATGAGGCATAGTGTGGCTGGTATCACTCAAAGTGTCCCTCTTTTGTTTAAAATGGACATAATTTTAAGTGAAAACAACAAATGACGTACGGAAAACCGACCAAACACATTTGGACTGTGTTTATACTTTATTATAATGATATATGGGTCATGTGTGACGTTTAAGAGTCAACACCACCTCAATCTGAAGCGCATTGTGGCCGGTATCACTCAAAGTGTCACTCTTTTGTTTAAAATGGACAGAATTTTAAGTGAAAACAACAACTAATGTACGGAAAACCGACCAAACGCATTTGGATTGTGTTGATACTTTAGTAGAACGATCCATGGGTTATTGTTGACATTTATGAGTCAACCTAACCTCAATTTGAGGCACAGTGTGGCCGGTATCACTCAAAGTGTCTCTCTTTTGTTTATAATAGATAAGATTTTAAGTGAAAACAACAACTGACGTACGGAAAACCGACCAAATGCATTTGGATTGTGTTGATGCTTTAGGAGAAAGATCCATGGGTCATGTGTGACATGTAAGATTAAACCCCACCTCAATCTAAGGCACGTTGTAGCCGGTATCACTCAAAGTGTCTCTCTTTAGTTAAAATGGACAGAATTTTAAGTGAAAACAACAACTGACGTACGGAAAACCAACCAAATGCATTCAGATTGTGTTGATACTTTAGGAGAATGATCCATGAGTCATTTTTTATGTGTATAAGTCAACCCCGCCTCAATATGAGGCATGGTGTGTCCGGTATCACTCAAAGTGTCTCTCTTTTGTTTAAAATGGACATAATTTTAAGTGAAAACAACAACTGACGTACAGAAAACCGACCAAACACATTCAGATTGTATTGATACTTTAGGAGAACGATCCATGGGTCATGTGTGATGTGTACGAGTCAATCCCGACTCAATCTGAGGCACGGCGTGGCCAGTATCACTCAAAGTGTCTCTCTTTTGTTTAAAATGGATAGAATTTTAAGTGAAAACAACAACTGACGTATGAAAAACCAACCAAACGCATTCAGATTAGTGTATGGAAAACCGAACCCCCCCCCCCCTCGGACACCCCCATGGACAGCCCCCCCACCACCATGGACAGCCCCCCCACACCCCCCTGGACACCCCCAACCCCCTGGACGCCCCACCCCCTGGACAGCCCCCCACCCCTCCCAGACACCACCCCACCACCTAGACACCCCCACCCCCTGGACACCCCTACCCCTATGGACAGCCACCCCCACCCCCACCCCCCTGGACACCCCACCCCCTTGGAAAGCCCCTCCAACCCCCTAGACACCACCCCACCCCCTGGACACCCCCACCCCCCCTGGACACCCCCATGGACACCCCCACCACCCTGAACAGCCCCCCCACCCCCACCCCCTGGACAACCCCCCCACCCCCTAGACACCCCCAACCCCCTGGACGACCCCCCACCCCTCCTCGACACTACCCCACCACCTGTACACCCCCCACCCCTGGACACCCCCACCCCCATGGACAGCCACCCCCACCCCCCTGTACACCCCCCCTGGACACCACCCCACCCCCTGGACACCCGTCACCCCTCTGAACACCCCCACCCCCTAGAAAGCCCCCCCAACCCCCTGGACACCACCCCAACCCCCTGGACACCACCCCACCCCCTTAGACACCCTCATGGATACCCCCCACCACCACCACCCTGGACAACCCCCCCTGGACACCCCCAACCCCTTGGACCCCCCCCCCCCCTGCCACCCCCTAGACGGCCCCCACCCCTCCTAAACACCACCCCACCACCTGGACCCCCCCCCCACCCCTAGACACCCCCACCCCCATGGACAGCCACCCCCACCCCCCTGGACACCACCCCACCCCCCTTGGATAGCCCCCCAACCTCCTAGATCACCCCCCCAACCTCCTGGACCCCCCTGGACACCACCCCACCCCCTGGACACTCCCACCCCCTATACACCCCCACCCCCTAGAAAGCCCCCCCAACCCCCTAGACACCACTCCACCCCCCCCCCCCGGACACCACCATGGATAGCCCCCACCACCCACCACCCTGGACAGCCCCCCCTGAACACCCCCACCCCCTGGACACCACCCCACCCCCCTTGGACAACCCCCAACTTCTTGGACCACCCCCACCCCCTGGACACCACCCCACCCCCTGGACACCCCCACCCCACCCCCTGGACACCCCCAACCCCTGGAAAGCCCCCCAACCCCCTGGACACCACCCCACCCCCTGGACACCACCATGGACAACCCCCCCCCCACCCTGGACAGCCCCCCCCCCCCACCCCCCTGGACACCCCCATCCCCCCAGACACCCCCACCCCCTAGACACCCCTACCCCCCTTGGACAGCCACCCAAACCCCTGAACAACCCTCAACCCCCTAAATTTTGAATTGAATTCTTTATGTATTTAATTAACTTATGAATTATGTGTTAATGGTGTATGGGTATACTTGTTGTATGGGTGTACTTGTTGTATGTGTATACTTGTTATAATTACCTTATGAATTGTGTGTTAATTTTGTATGGGTATACTTGTTGATATGCTGATTTTTTTGAATGTCTTGTTTGAGTGTGTTGTTCCAGAATTTTATGTTACAGTAGGTAGGGCATTTATCAGCGCTTTTTTAGCACTGATAAAGGCTCCCTTTGTCAGCACTTTTTTAGCGCTGATAAAGGCTACCTTTATCAGCATTTTTTTAGCGCTGATAAAGGGGACCCCCCTATCAGCGCTGAGCTTTACAATGATTTTTTAGCGTTGTTAAAGCCCATTTTGAGCGCTGATAAAGCCTGTTTTTGTAGTAGTGAGTCTTTCTGGGATGGTTTCATATTGATCAAACCATTCCCATCGAGAGGTCATGTGCCATGTTGCTCCTGAGTCAATAATCCATGCATCGTCGATATATTGTTTACCTTCAATAGTTGTTACCGCTTCACTATCTAGTACATTGCCATTTCTGGATATACTCACCACATTTCATTAACAGTTTTTCCCACCACCCTTATTATTCCAACAGTCTTTACTGGCATGTCCCCTCTTACCGCAATTGTAACATCTTACGTCTTTCTTCTTGCTCCTTGATTTAGACCTTCCAGGATTTTGGCTCTAATCGGAACCACGCTTCATCATTCTTCCTCTTTCCATTGACAGAGCTTCCACTTGGTGTGAAGTTGTTCGTCTATCTTCTTTGTTCTTGCACCGAATTTCTTCTTCAAAAACCGTGGCGACAATATCGTTGAAGGGAAACATATCTATTAGGATATTATTGGTGAGGTTGATGATAAGTTGATCGTAGGAATTTGGAAAACTCTAGAGTAGAATCTCTGCACGTTCAGTATCCACAAATTTATAGCCCAACACCATAAGCCGGGAAAAAAGGGTATTGGGGGTGTTGATGTGGTTGGTCACCGATGATGACTCCACTATTCGAAGAGTGTATAATTTTCTCTTCAAGAAAATTTTATTGTAGAGTGACTTTGCCTCGTACAGCTTTGTTAGAGTATCCCAAATTTCATTCGCAGTCTTTTTCTCCGCAATGTTTGATATGACTCCATCTGTCAAAGCCAAATGGATGCTGGCAATAACATTCTCATCCATTTCGTTCCATTTCTCATCCACCACACCCGTCGGTTTTTCTCCAATAGCCTGTAGGCAATTATCTTTCTGCAGCACCACTTGCATCTTCATTTTCCACAATGAAAAAATATTTCCATTGAATTTTTCGATCTCAAATTTCACCGCCATTTGGACACGTTGTTAGTCTATAATTTCCTAGGCTAGAACCTCACTTTTGATAGCACTTGTTAGGATCATAAATAATTGACCCTTCAGTCCAATGATAATTGCGAGATAAAAATAGAGTGCAAAAGTGCAAAAATAAAATGAACACCGGATGTAATGTGGAAAACCCCCTTAAATGAAAGGGGTAAAAAACCACAGGAAAATATAAAGATTTCACTGTGGTAAAATGCGGGTACAAACTCTCTCAATTACAAGGAGAAAACACTCAAGAAATTATCTCTTGAATGTGTGGAGAAACACCTCACAAAATACTGCACTCAAAGCTGAAGATGTGTTTCTTGAGAATCTGATGATGAAAACTGTTGGAGGATATCCCTTTTTATAGTCTGCCCTCACCCTCCCTTCAATTGATTGTCTTTTACCAAGTTAAATGAGGGAATAATGGTAGGGTGTCACCCTCTTTGAATAAAATGATTGCGATGACCATCATTGTTATTTTCTCTCTCCAGAACGTCTTCCAGTATTAGACATGGTGGTGTCGACCTACCGAATTTTACTCACACCCTGTTCGGGCACTATTTGACACCTGAGCAAATTATACATATGCAGGGTTGGACAAGGGCAATAGACCTTGTTGCTAAATTCTGTTGTTTGTTGGATGAGATGAAGTTTGGAGATGGGGCTGACATGGGGTTCGGGGCAGGGGTTTTTGAGTTTACTTTGTGTCTGCTAATTCTTTCATTGTATTGTTTTCAGTTTGACATCTAGATACATATCAACTGGTCATTACATGATTCATTATTATTGGTTTATTGGTTCCTCCTTTTATTTCCCAATTGTATTGTATATTGTCTTTGCTACGTCGTTACTTCAATATTTATTTATATTGTTTAATTCCACTGTATTGTAACTATGTACTAGGGGGTATAGTCTCCCCACTATACATACCACATCCTCGCTGCTAGTTAGCAGCCTCAGGCGTACGGGGAGGTGCGCTTGAGGCCTCATAACCAACCCAATTTGGCCACGTGAGAAGGTGCTGGATCGAGGGTCGTTACGTGCAGCGTGCACACAAATCATATGAAAAACATTCAATTAAACTTCAAGTAGATGAGCGAGACCATCCACTTTTCATTCAATTATCAAACCACGCCAAGAATGAACATTTATTCAGCCTCATTCATGAGAAATCAATAATTTTAGTCAACCCGAAGAATGATGATGATTCATACCAAAGCACGGTCAAAACCCCCCACCCTTAAATAAAATAATGGGGCAAGTGATCCTCTTACTGTCATGATCACAACACCATCGACGTATCAAAATTTAATTGAGAGTTGAGAAGATATCATTAGGTGAAGATCAAGAATAAGAGAGAACCATTCTAAATGAAGAATCCTATGTTATTGAAAACCAGAGTTGATACACAAACAAAATAATATGTACACAAGTACGCACGAACGCACACACGCGCACACACACATAATGTGATTTATATATTCAATTAACAATGACAAAAAACTAATCAATAAAAAATTCATCAAATAAAAAACCTAAACCACATGTTATTGGGTTTCAAATAGCATAAGATATGTTCTGCAATCATTATTATTAAAATTTCATCATAAATAAGAATGATACCACATTTTACAAAAATAGGACTACCATCAAATGAAAACCCATATACATAACACTAGACCATGTTAAATTTTGAATTTATTTATAGATTTATCTAAAATTTAATAAACATATTAAAATATATATAATTCTATATATACACAAATATACCATGAGTGGAGTTGCAAACAAATTTTAAAATAAATTGTAATAATCATCATCCCTCCCAACCCAAGCAAAGTGATGCCATTGTCCGAAACGAAATTCAAGTAAATAAGAAGTTTCGTCCACATGCTGCACGGTAGCATTGCCTTTCCGGGTCTCACGCTCTCTGCCCGCACACGCAGAAGCGCGGGAGACCTCGAAGGAAAGAGCAGGGGCGAAGGTGAACCCGAAGTTTTCGCGTGATTCATGGGTTGCGACTGGTTGTCAATACGAATTTCATGCGGCGGTTTTGATTTGTCGTAAAGTTTATCCACTGGTGATGAAATTCTTGACAACCCCTTGAGAAGTTGGCGGACATGTTTCTGTGATATGAGATCCTTCTCTATGTCTCACAAACACCGCTGCACGCTTGCACGCAGGGACTGCGTTTGCTCGGCGTAGTATTGGTTCATTAGTGGTATTTCCCTGTGTTCGGGGGCATTATCAATTTCGTATGTGCTGCTTGTGCTCGGTTTAGGACTGGCGATGCTGTTATATCCTGCGCGCATTTTTAAAACGAGTATGAATCGGAGCCCCAACATCCAACTGCAAGTTTGGAAGTCGTGGTTGCTGATTTCTCGGCTCGGTTAAAACCGTTTCGAGGTTGGAAGTCGTGATCATCAAACCTTATTCCTACTGCAGACCTGCCTGGGTGCTTTTTAATTTATGGAAAAGTTAAGGCTGCAGTCCTCGGCTCGTGATGCATCAATGTCGCCTACAGTTGCAAGGTCGAAGGAATCGGACGGTCCGTCAAGATGGACCGAGTACTTGAGTCAAGTATCGATTTCCCCCGTGCCATTGAAAAGCTCTAAACCTGTTGGGTCTGAACAAAATCCCCAGATTCCAGGAGCTCCTCATAAGTGTTTAAACCCGCAGTGGGTCGTTCAGCTTTCTCAAGTTGGGGAAGGCTTACTGGCTAAAATGTACAGGCTGAATCAAATCTTGGACTATCCCGATTCAGCGGCTCACCTGTTTTCTGAAGCATTTTGGAAATCTGGTGTTTTCCCCAACTTTCCAAAGATTTGCGTGCTGGTATCAAAGAAGTTTCCTGAGCATCCCAGCAAGCTGCAGCTTGACCGTGTATGTATTGTCTTGCTATCTTGTATTTATCTAGTTATCTTCTTTTATTGATGGCTGGACGGACGTTTGCTGAATTGTATAATTGTGGACTGCATGGTTTCAGGTTGATAAAATTGCTTGGGATGCTTTGCACGACAATGGGGAGCTCTATTTACAGAGTTTGGAACAATGGGTTGAGGTATGGGAATATTTTCTAAGTTTTAGATAGTAATAACGGGAAGCATTTCCCCTTTCATTTTTACTTTTTTGTTTCATATTCTCATCATGTTTATGCATGGTAGTGTAACGTCTCCCAATCCGGCACTCTCTCACGTGGTCGAAATGGGTTGGTTACGAGACCTCAAGCGCGTCTTCCCGTACGCCAGATGCTGCCGACTAGCAGCGGGGGTGTGATAAATATATTGGAGAGATTATACCTTCTGGTTACAGAGTTATAACACAACGGAACAAACCAATACCAATAATAAATAAATAAATATCAAAGTGCGAAAACAATGGAAACAATATAATACACTGGAAAACCAACAATAAAAGCCAACTGAATAATCCAATAAATAATATAATGACGTGCTGGAATGTAACTAAATGTCATGCTTGGAGAAATACAAGTAAAAGACTAGCAGACTCAAATAAAGACTCAAAAGTCCTTGGTCTCAAACCCCATGTCGGACCCGCCTCCAAGTTCTAGGCCATCCAACAAACAAACAATCAATAGCAAGGTCTTTTGCCCTTGTCCAAACCTGTATCCATATAATCTGCTCGGGTACCAAACGACGACCTGGATAGGGTGTGAGTACAACTCAGTAGGTCGACACCACCGTGTCTAAACATAACCAGTTTGATAATAAGTGTATGCAATAATACAATAAACAAGTGTATTAATTATTTAAACAATTAAATTAATACCACATCAACCTGCTTCAACATCATGTTGGAATGTCTCTGAGCATGTCTCACAACCATACCAACCATAACCATATAACTATGGTAAAACATAACCTGTCTCGGCGCCATGCCGGAATGTCTCTGAGCATGTCTTACAACCATGCCAACCATAACCATATAAACATGGTAAAAATTACACGAATCTAGGTCAAAACCTGCCATATAAACATTTCAGCATTTACTCAGGGCTGAGTCGGTATATAAACATTTCAGCATGTATCAGGGCCAAGCCCGGTATATAAGCATTTCGGCATGTGTCTTAGGGCCAAACCCGGTATA
This sequence comes from Viscum album, assembly GCA_963277665.1. Classification (NCBI taxonomy): domain Eukaryota; kingdom Viridiplantae; phylum Streptophyta; class Magnoliopsida; order Santalales; family Viscaceae; genus Viscum; species Viscum album. The sequence goes on from OY728164.1 coordinate 157,108,183, forward strand.
TAAGCATTTCTGCATGTGTCTCAGGGCCAAGCCCAATATATAAGCATTTCAGCATGTCTCTGGGCATAACCCGCTATATAAGCATTTCAACATCTATCAACCGGACCAACGCCCCATATAAGCATTACAACATTTAAATCACAGCACGTCATAACAATAGGGATATCACAATATATGGTTCATTATGCAAATTATCATTTATTTTTCAATTACACATTTCATATATCATTTAGTCATAACCAATAACATGTTAGTTATCTCTATAAACAAGCCAAGTCAAAGTGAAACTATATCAAATAATCACCGAAAATTCATGCCATGCTAAACACACTTTAAGCCATTAATCAATTCATTTAATCAAAGGTTCGCTCATCCGAACGGTAGCCACAAGCCAAGTCAATAACCAATTGGATCCAAAGAGACTCTTAAGGAAAAATCCAATTCATCATTTAATTTATTCGTCGCACGATATGTTGGCGCAATTGCAATATTGCACATACTTGACAATTATCAAACCATAGGGTTAAGGTTTAGACCCCCTACCTTTAACCGAGGATCAACCAACACTTCCAGTAAGATTCACCACAAGAACGAAGGCGCAGATGATCGCAAAAAGGTTCCTAGATCATAATTGATCAAGATCAAAACCAACAATGCATACGGTCAAAAGGTTACACCACAACGATCGGAGAACGACAGTAGAGAAGAGGAAAACTAAAGCAAAACCACTTACCAGTGATCAGATGGGTGATAGGGATGTTCGGAAGGGAGGGAAGGCTTTCAAAATCGCAGGTCGCCCTAGGTCGAGAGGAAGAAGCTGCTTGCGAGTTGGAAATAAAAATCAGCCGCATGACACTTTTAAAAAACCTGCTCGGGAAATTACACAGCCTGTAATATAGTTACGCGTCATGTATTTCTTTTTAGAGGGATACGCCCAAAAACCCGTCGCCTTAGCTGAATATTTAATCCGCCCGAACATTACATGACGTGTAATTGGTTCACGACATGTAACCACTTCACGTCATGAATTAGTTCACGACATGAGTATGGTGGCTTCTACACGTCGTGTAACCCATTTACACGGCGTGTAACCCATTTACACGGCGTGTAAATGTCATGTATATAGTTTTCACCCATTTCCCTTGTACAAATCCGAACCCTTTTTAAGGCTTCTCAACTTACCAAGAACCCTTGGTGACACTTGACCCATTTATATCCGGACTCCATTAATTCAAACAAACATACATCCCCATACTTTTAAGTCATTTTCCCCAACAAGGCTCTTCGTCTCTGAACAAGACACAACCACCAAGGCTCAAAGACATGACAAAACTCAACCGAAAGAAGTTTAACGAAAAACTCAGAGAGAGACGTACCTGGAAAAAATGAGATCTTATAGCGTTGCTAGACTTACGCTTATCATATGTGGAAAATTCTTAGTTGATTTTGAAGTGTTTTATTTGTTGTAGATCATTTGTTTGATGCTTGGAATAATGCTTGAGAATAAGTTTGGAGGGTTTTTGAGTTGTTTGGAAATGGCTGGAGATGAGTTTCAATAGGTTCTGTGACTTGATGGAATTCTGTACAAGGTGAAAATATGACAAAGGCATGAAGGGGTCCCATCTGCATAAGGATCATCCCATGGGCTTTAAGGATGATCCCAAGCAGGCTTGGAAATTTGGCAAAGGCACTAGGCACTCTGTTTGCGTATGGATCAATCCAGTCTGCGTAAGCATCACTCGCTCTGCGGATGCATGAATCTCAAGTGTGTAAGAATCATCCAGGAACTTTGTAAGGATGATTCTCTGCGTAAGCATCATTTCTGTTTGTGTAAGGATGATTCCCTGACTTGCGCAAACATGATTACTCATCTGTGTATGGATGATCCCAGGAACATCACAAGGACGACGACTCTCCGTAAGCATGATTTGCGTAAAGATCATTTATGTACACTGTAACGTAAGGGTCAACGCCTTAGCAAAACTTTGTGTTCTCCGTTGAAGAAGAAATTCCACAAAGTTTTTCTGGAAATTATGCCTGAACCGATCTTCAATGTTTAAACATCACAAACACTCAAAGGGGTTTGTGATGCAAGTTGCATCACTAAAAAACAATCTATGTTTTGTGAAGAAATACAACCGAGAATCTGAGTTTGGGAGATGAACTGTGACATGCTGCGTGCAGGTTGAAGAGATTGAGATTTCAACTGAAACTGATTCAGTCGAATGCAAAGGACGTAGCCTCCCTACAACTAAGCTGCAACCAACGAAATATCTAAGACATCCTCCACCTGCTACCCCTGCCCAATTTATTATCCCCTACACTAACTATTGGGAAGAACAAAACTGCCCCTGACAACCCACAACACACTATACACGGCCCCTTCCCATCATCCCCGCCTGCTTGAAAAAACACCTTGTCCTCAAGATGGGAACTATGGTTTGGAGGCTCCACACTTCAATGCTACAACAATGCCCCATATGATCTCAGCTGTAGCTGGCCCCACTTGATCTCAGCTATGGGTGTGGAACTTGATAAAATTGAAGCAAACTCAACAACTTGATCTGTGTGTTTTTGACTTAGGATTATTCTCCCTAGCCTCTCCCTGCTCTGCCTTGGAAATCGAATAAGTGGCCACTTGTAGCCCAGAACCCTCTACGGTATTGTCGAGGGCCTCAACTATCATCATTAAATGTTTCTTAACTAGCTCCACTGATTTCACTTCCGGCCCCAATCGATTGATCATCATCATGACCAACAACATAAACAACTTGAGGTCCAACCGTTGAAACCAATCCAACAGCCTCTGTAACTTCAATTTCATCATTGTTAAGACTAGCAATATTCCCAATCATAGTTATTAATGGTGTCCGCCATGGCGCTTCATTGCGCCTTGGCTAGCTCTAGAGACCATTTCGCCACGTAGCGTCTGCGCAATAGCCCATTTGGGATGGCGTGCCGTGGTGTGCGCTATGTTGCGCCATGGTGCAGTGTGGCGTTGCGTGTGCCATTGCGCCATCTTAATTTTTTTTTTGTTTTTTTTTGTTTTTTTTTTGCATCCATTTTAACCAACCAACGCAATCCTTATTAAAATACTTTATTAAAACACCTTTTTGCAAGGCAAGCGACACCCCTCCCTCCCCCTATTTTGTGTGACACATCAATCGGGTGGCACAACCGAGCACAACCGGCAACCCTGCCACCTCCTCGACACCGTTCTCGCGATCGAATTACGATGATTTGTTATTTGAATGACTTAAAAGTTATTAACAATAGGTTTTTCAAAATAAAATTTCACTAAAATTTACAAATATTTTTTTTTTTTTTTTATATTTTTGGTTATTGCTGCTAATTTTGTTATCTAACTTATTATTTGTTATTATTATTATGTGTTTATATGCCCTTTGTGAAGTAATATTGCCATGCGCCGCGCAATGTGATTTTGCGCCGAGTCCCTTGTCGCCGCTGTGCGCCATGCGCCGTAAATAACTACGCTCTCAACCCACGAGAGATCTGAGAACTCCGTGAACATCTGCCAACCCATTGTTAATTCTTGCTTTTTAGCATTGTGCTGCCTTTTACGATCCAGACTCAGCACAATACGATCAGATGCCTATTTTGATTCCTCTGAATCTCCAGGAAAAGTTGTTTCTGCGGAAATAGGTAGAGGGTACAAGCGAACAGCCACATCCTTGGCATTTACACATTTCACAGCCCCTGCATGCTTACATTCATAAGCGTCATCATTGTCATCTGAGCTCTTCTCCAACACATATTGTTCGGGAACAAACTCAAGATCACCTGGACTGTCAATGGGTATTAGATTTACTGATTCCACACCATGCTCAACAACGCCATCCTGCCATGCCACATCAACGCTTGACTCGGTATGAACAATCAAACGGGCTCTTTCAACAATTTCTTCCTTTTTCCGAGATTTTTTGTCCCTCCTCACCACGACCTTACACACCTTTTCTTCGATGAATAGGCCATGTCTCATGGACAGGCTCTTTCAAAATAGATAATGAACCACCACAGGAGTCTGAATCAGCAGACGGATTGCTGTCCGAACTTGCATTATTTACGTCCACCACCAATGCTGCAAGCCACTTATCTCTATCACCATTTTTCCGATCAACCAGTGTTCTCCTATTAGATCTTCAGTCAATTTTGCCTCATGTTCTTGTGCTTCAACCATAGCCACAACCTTTACGCGAGTTGTTTCACATGCTATTTCAGCCCTTGGCATAGCTGCTGTTTCAAAGTCCAACTCCAGTTCATCTTCATAGTTAAAATCATCTCTTTCAGACCCTGGGGCATCCTGTGAGGGCATCCTGTGAAGCTTCACTATGAGCTGCAGAAATAGCCACACAACACCAGCTAGTATAACCTGCTAACATGAGAAAAAAGGAAAGCAGCCAAGCAACTCCAGCGTGTATTACTGAAGTCTGGGAACAAGAACTACGCCTCTGTTCACAGTCAAGGTATAACAAATTTGCTAACCTTGGAGAAAAAATAAACCCGTCAACATTCCTGAATTTTTTTCAACAAACTTCAAATATAGTTGCCTTGAGTACCATTGCAGCCTCTTTTGCTTGCTTGAATGCTAGTGTAAGAAACCACAACTTCAAGAATATTGTTGTGCTTCTTTAAATACCGAAACCATTGGTGAGTGCAATCCTCCATTAGAAGAAGCAACCAAATTTTTATTGGTTCTGAAAACAGGGATGTTGAACTATGCTGCTCCCTTTGCAATTGCCAGTAGCTTAGCAACACTGAAAAAGTCAACATTAAATGATTTAAAGGCTTTTTCAAACATGAGGTTTCACCAGAGTGCAAAGCATCGGGTGGACTCCGCAGAGGATGTGCTCACGACACAAGCTTCGACAATAGGGCATCTCTAAAAGCCAAAAGCCAGATGTACAAATGATAGGGCATCTCCACACTGCCCCTCCTCATCTGGTTCATTGGTTTGAGGGACGTCAGCGGATCAGTCGCAGCTGCAGTGCCACATTGAGAGAGAAGACCGATCTTCAACTCAGCCTAAGACAGGTGAGGTTGGTAGCGCCTAGCAATGGACTGTAAATCCTCCCAGAGGTTGGTAGCGCCTATACATCGGGCTGCCGGGCTGCTGCAACTTGAAAAGCCGGAAGATCCTCATGCGGTGCAGGCCGGAAAATGTCTAGTCAACAGTAATTGTAATTTTATATTTCTTATCTTTCAGGCGAAGAATCATGGAATTAAATGGAGGATCTTCACTTGGTTTTGACGAAGGTATTTGGTCGTATTTGCCCCTCTTATCTAATGAGAATTAATGACTAATTAGGAGGGCGGTGTGGTAATTTCCTGGAGACATTGAAGATATCTTTCTCATTTCAAAATAAAGTAAGATCGTGGAGAAAGAAGTAGACAGAGAGAAATACAGAGATTCTGAGAAATCAGAAAGAAGAATCACGAGGAATTCGGGGCTTGTGCTAGAAAGGAAGAAGGGAGATCCAGTAGTTCATCTCGCTGGAAGATTGAGGAAGGTGTGCTGATTGCTACACCATTCCTAGCGCAATTTCCACATGTTGTTCGTGGAAGAAGACAGTTGCAAGACGAGCAGTGCATTCTGTCTTGTAAGAAGGAGAGTGCTCTCTTCATCCGTTTCGTGAAGGTTGTAAACCAAGAGGGTAAGTGCGACCACTCCAAAAATTGTAACCAAAGTAGCGAGCTTATTGTTTCAGGTGTATAGACACATTGCCATGCATGCTCTTTTGTTGGATTGGTGTAGCCCGATCCGGTTGGGCCGAATGCTTGTGGCCCGCAACTTTCGCGACCGACACCAACAGGGCACTGTAGCAGTGCGGACTTTGGAGTCAACTTTACTGTAGCCTTTTGGACTTCTAGCCGGCAGCCACTGTAGCATTTTTGACATGGCTGCAGCCTTTCACTGTAGCGACGCGGACTTCCTGTGCAGTTGGTGGAATAGTTGATCGTCTTCTCCATTTGTAGCTCATTTTTGTGTCCTTGTTTTTTTCCCTTTTACTTTCTTTTTTTTCGCCGTTTCTGTCGCTGCAACTCCCGACGTTTTTCGCAACATTTTTGGATTAAACCGTTTGGGCCAACAAAGTAAAAATTGTTGTCTTTCCTTTTTACTGCTTTTATTGTTTTATATCGTCTGTAAGATAGAAAAAAGTGTCCGTACTTGAAGCGGGACAAGATCGTTGGCAAGTGCTGTTTTAAAAACCGACATACTCTGATTCACCCCCCTCTCAGGGTATTAACCTTGTTTGGGACCAACAAGTGGCATCAGAGCTGAAAGTTCTTTGTGAAGTTGTTCTTTCTTTGAAGTTATGGCAGCAATTATCAATCATAAAGGAATTCCTATTTTAGAAGGCAACAATTTCCAGTTATGGAAAACTAGAATGCAACACTACTTTCGATTGTTGGGAATGAATGTGTACATGGCTGCCATGCATGGGATCTCGACCAACATAGATAGTGGAGCCCTTTCAGATAGGGATTACAAGGAGTTGGATGATGATGCCAAGATAATCAATTTGTTGTTAGGAGGAACTTTGGCCAACCCCATCTACCCGAAGGTGACGCCATGTAAAACTTCTCATGCCATGTGAGAAAAGCTCCTTAACATCTATGAAGGCGATTCAAAAGTTCGAGAGACAAAGTTGCAAGTGTCGTGGAATAAGTATGAAGATTTAAGAATGAGCCCAAATGAGACATTTGATGCGTTCTTTGATCGGGTGAACATTCTTGTGGAAGACATGCATGGATTTGGAAATGACGCAAAAAATGTGAAAAGAATCTTGAAAAGATTACCGTTTCGGTTTAATCCAAAGGTCTCGGTGCTTGAAAAAGATCCAAAGGAGGTGACACTGAACAACCTCTATAGTAGTCTCAATTAATACGAGACGAGGAACAATGACAATGAGTCAGTGTTAAAGGAGAATTTTCAGGAGGTAGCTTTCAAAGCAATGAAGAAACTTTCATTGAAGGGGGATCCTAATGGTGAAGAAGTTGCGAAGTGATGTCTTTCCTCTCTTCTAATCTTAAAAGAGGAAAAGGGAAATTCAAAGACAAACTTCCACTTGCTTGCTTTCATTGTGGGAAAGTTGGGCATCTTGTTGCTAGGTGTCCTAAGAAGTTTCAGAATGATCATGAGGCAGAAGAACCTACGAGGAAATCATTTGAAGACATGGACAACAAAAGGAAACCACAACAGAAATTCTTCAAGGGCTTATTATCTCGAGAAGATGAGAGCTCGGAGGAGGTAGAAGTGGAGGCGGTCAAGGACCGTAAATACTTCCGTGAAGAAGTCCTTGTGGCTGTTGTAGACAAGCCACCAGTGGAAGATAACGATGATGAAGGTGCTGGAATTGTGGGAAGAGTTGACCTCGAAGCTGAGTTTGAAGCCGCCCGCGAAGAGATTGACATTTTGAGGGCTAAGACAAAGAAAGAAAACGATGTGGTACGTGACTCCAAACTCTTTGCAGCGACAAGAAGAGGGGAAGTTAGGATTGAAAGCAGAGATTGAACGACTCAAACCTGGAAATTCTGGCAACTTGGAGAAGGAAACTGAACTTAAGCTCAAAATTGAAGAAAAGACCCAGATTACTGATGGCTACCGATTCTATAAAAGAAAGGGTTAGAAGAATTGAAGAACTCAAAAGGGAAGCCATGATGATGTGACGAAAGTTTGATGGTCAGGAAAGACTTCTAACCCTCGGTATGACATTGGGAAGTCGTATGCTGATAGACGTCGACGACCTCTTGAGTTTACAGTGGGTGATCGTGTTTTTCTTCGGGTGTCGCCTAGATTGGGTCACTGTAGGATTGAGAGACATGACAAGTTGACGCCCAGGTTTGTTGGACCTTTGGAGGTTGTGGAGAGAATCGGGCTGGTGACGTACCGATTGACTCTTCCATAGAGGTACAATGCTATGCACAATGTTTTTCATGTGTCACAACTTTGACGGTATCACCCCGACCCTTCTCATGTGATCGATGCGGATGATGTTGAGCTTGAGACCGATATGTCCTTCGAGCAACATCCGATATGTGTTGTGGATCGTAGTGAGAAAGTGTTGAGAGGAAAGACTGTGCTGATAGTTTGAGTTTTGTGGCAACATGAACGTGTTCAAGAGGAAACTTGGGAGAGAGAAGCGAATATGCGAGCTTAGTGACCTGATCTTTTTATCTCGGAATCTTATAGATGCTTAAGAGTACAACTCGAGGACGAGTTGTTATAAAGTGGGGAGATTGTAAGATCTCGACCTTTTCTGGAGATGTCTCGAGCTCGTTTTCAGGTACTCTTTTTCCTTGTTTTGAGTATATCTTGTTTGGGTCTTACTTTAGGGAGCTTTCAGGTGAAATTTGAGATTTTTGGAAGAAAAAGGGGCAGTGCACAGTTGACGCACGGTTTGCCCAAACCGTGCACTTGATCCTAGAAGACCGTGTAACCCCAGACAGAGGGGGATTGCATGGTTGGTGCACGGTTTGTCAAACTGTGCGCCCTCTTCGTAGTAACTGTGCGACCCCCAGGAGGTTAGGGCGCATGGTTTGACAAACCGTGCGCCCCAGCCTAGCAAACCGTGTGCGCGGGTTTTTTTTCTTTGAGTGGAGTGTTTTTTTATCCATTGGCGTGGGTTTAGATCTAGGTTTTGATAGATCTTAATCCGTTTGATCTTGATTCTAGGATTTGGTTCTAGATCTCGTTATTTGTCGTCTTCTTGATCTTTCTGCTTCAATTGGGGAGTTCCATTGGTGATCGTTTGTCAACGATCTTGTGGTGGGTGGTCTAAATTACAAATCTCATAGTCTTGAATTATAATTGCGTGTATGTATTGTTGAATTTCAATTTCCACGTTTGACAATTGAATCTTGAATTGGATTAATCAATTGTTTAATTAATTAATGGAACCATGTAATTGATTAATTGATTTTTCATGTGATAATGAAATGGGTTGAACTTGGGCAATTGAATTTGGTCAATTGATTGATTTGTAGAATTGGGTGATTAATGGGATGTTGAATTGATCGAATAATGAGAATTATGGGATGGTTGGATTAACCTTAAAAGGTTAATAGTTTTATATGACTAAATATTGATGATTGGTTTAATGGTGAATTGTTCATATTATTCCATGTGAATTAAAGTGACGAACCTTGAATAAATTGAAATGATATACTATGATGTGAAATATTGATGAGAGGGTTAATGATGATTAACTTTGATAAATGTGATATGTGAAATGTGTGATTGATTGATTGATTGGTAAACGGATTGTGGGAGACAGACTGATGCTTCAAATATCCACGGGGTGCTAGACATGACATTCTAGGTCCAAATTCATGCATGTGATAATGAGTGTGAGACACAGATTGATGCTTCAAAAGCCCACTTGTGATTGATTGATAAACGGATTGTGAGACATAGACTGATGCTTCAAATACCCACGGGGTCCTAGCCATGACGTTCCAGGCCCAAAATGTTGGCATTGGACTATGATTCCAAGTAGTCGTGATATTAAAATTGAAATGAAATAATAAATGAAAACCCATGGGTTATGTGATATGTGATGTCCCTATGTGTTATGGTTCAGACTCCGGCACGGGCCGAAACAGGTATTGATGGTTCGGGTGTCATTTTGAACCTGGGAAATTTATGTGGTTAAATAAAGAATAATTGAAGATGTAAACTGTTTATTTTATCACCTGTACTTTATTTTTCATACAAATGCATACACTGTTAAGGGAAACTCCCTATGTTAGATGGCTGAGTCGGGATGAAGCTTGGATGAGAGAACCAGACATGGTTTCGGGACCCGCTTGGGGAGTTGTTAGTGTCTTTATTTTGGATTTTGCATATTGACACTTGACACATATATGACATGACATATCTACTGTTTTGGTTTGAATATCGTATTCCTGTTTTGGTCATCATGTAATACTGGTATTATTCTGGTTATGGTTATATCATTTGACTATTGTTTATTTTTGCTGTTGTGGTGCTTTGATAAAGAGGGTATAGTCTCCCCATGTTATATATTAGACCTTCGCTGTTAGTCGGCAACCTCTGACTTACGGGGAGACGCGTTTGAGGTTATGTGATCAATCGGCTCGGGGCACCGGTGTGTGGCACCCGGGTCCGGACGTCACACAAACAATCTCCTTGACAAAATGTTCAGCTACACCTTTTGCTGTGTATGGATGCCGCAACAAAAGGAAATGTGCATACTTTGAGATCCGATCAGCAACAACTAATATCACATCATAGCTTAGTGATTTAGGCAATCCAGAGAGAAAATCCATTGAAACTTCATCCCAAATCAGGTCGGGTATGGGCAACGGTTGTAATAACCCTACAGGTGACATGGCGAGGTATTTTTGACGTTGACAAGTATCACAGTCCCGAACAAATTGTGCAATACACTTAGTCATACCTTTCCAGAACAAACCCGCTGCTATCCTCTTATAAGTTTTCAAAAATCCAGCATGCCCAATAAGGCAAGTACCTAGGAATTAGGCTGGTCTTTCGAGAAAACACCATTTTCCCCTTAAAATACAGCAGCCCATCTTTGAAAATATAACCTGGCTTGGAATCAGGTTGTGTAACAAGTGCTGCAATCAATCCAGCGAGCTCCGAATCTTCCTGCAGCTCACCCCGCACAACATCTGCCTCTAACCAAAAGGGTTCGGAAAGAGTAGAACCCAAATGCTTTTCTCCTTCCTCCAGATTTCCAGCAACCTGCCACGACAAGGATTCAGCCCGCCTGATTTGTCTTCCCAGGTTTGTAAACCACTTCAAAGTCTAAACCAAGTAATTTTGATTGCCAGCATTGTTGGTCAACTGTATGATAACACTGACTAAGCAGGTGTTTGAGCGCCTTATGGTCTGTATAAACGGTAAAATGCTTCCCAATCAGATATTGTCTCCAATGACTTACGGCCAACACAAGTTTCATCACCTCCTTTTCATATACGGACTTAGAAAGGTGGGTTGCTGCCAGTGCCTTGCTGAAATAGGCTATTGGGCAGCCATCCTGCATCAAAACAGCCCCAATGCCCCTCCCAGACGCATCACATTCCACAATAAAAGGCTTCTGAAAATCTGGCAAAGCCAAGGTTGGTGTTGAAACTAAATAGCGTTTCATTTAAGTTCCGCAAACGCTTGTTCAGCTGCTGAACTCCAAAGAAACCCATCTTTCTTGGCTAATTCAGTAAGCGGTTTTGCAATTTTCCCATACCCAACAACAAATTTTCTGTAGTTACCGGTAAGACCCAAAAATCCCCGTACTCCCTTGACATTTTGTGGTCTCGGTCAGTTCAAAACACATTCAATTTTTGTAGGATCCATACCCCTTCACAAGAAATTATATGCCCCAAATATTCCACTGTTGGGAAAAATAACACTTTCTTGTTAGCATGTAGTTAGTTTTCCAGCAGCAAACAGAACACCGTGTCAAGGTGTTTCAGGTGCTCTATTCAGGTTCTACTATAAACCAATATATCATCAAAAAATAGCAGCATGTACCTTCGCAGTAATTCCTTAAACACCTGATTCATAGTAGATTGGAAAGTTGCCGGAGCGTTAATGAGTCCAAACGACATTACATGTCTCTTATGAGTTCTAAATGTGGTCTTGCTCTCATTTCCTGCCCTTACCCGAATCTGGTGGGACCCAGATTTTAAATCAATTTTTGTAAAATATGGAGCACCACACAACTCATCCAACAATTCTTCTATAACCGAAATTGAAAACCTGTCAGGAATTGTTAGCCTGTTAAAAGCCCGGTAGTCCACACACATGCGCCATCCTCCATCCTGCTTCTTGACTAGAATAATCGGGCTTGCGTAAGGACTGTTCCTATTCCGTATTAGGCCACTAGCTAACAACTCTGCAACCTGTTTTTCCACCTCATCTTTTAAGTAGTGGGCAAGCTTATAAGGTCGTATGTTCACCGGTTTTGCCCCCTCTTCCAAGGTTATAGCATGATCCGACATCCGCCTTGGTGGTAATCATTGCGGTTCTTCAAAAATTTTCTGGTACTTCTGCTTTACCCACTATCTGCTGCTGAATGTCTTCCTGCTTAGTACTATCTGTCCTTGTCAAAGTTATTTGAACCTGCCAAATCCAGCCTTCCAAAATCAGTGTTCTTTTCTGAAAATTCCGTTGCAAATCCACAACAGCTCCTGTTTTTCCTGACACCCCTTGCAACTTTATATCCTTTCCTTCTCATGAGAATTCCATGGTCTTGTCACACCAATTAGTCAACACGTTTCCTAGACTCTTTAACCATTGCATGCCAAAGACCATTTCCAATCCCTGTGTATAAAAGACAAACGCTTCAACAGAAAAAACAAAATTCTCCAAGCAGACTGTCACCTTCTCACAAACGCCCTACGATATAACCCGGTATCCATCTCCAAGCCTTATTCCAAACGGCTTGGTTGATACAACCTCCAGCGACGCCATCTTCATGAAAGTCTTTGAGATAAAGTTGTGACTCGCACCACTGTCAACGAGAACTAGTACAGGAACTCCTGAAATATTTCTAGCACAGAATATCGATTCCATCCTTACCGCACCCATGCTTCGAAACTCAACTGTTTCTCCAAGCTGATTTTCCTGACGAACCCCATTTGTTTTGTTTTGTTTTGTATCCCCTGCTCCGACTCCAGACTAGTGCCATTTTCTTTTGCTGCTTAATCGGTTCTTCATATTCCTATACTATGATCCGTAAATGCTTGTCAGGACACCAATGCATTGGACCTAAGGTCTGTCCACAGCGAAAGCACAATCCCTTATGCTGTCTTTCCTCACGCTCTTGTCGACTGATTGCTCTTACTCCCGTCCAACGATCGTCGCCTACTGCCTTTTTGGGCTCCTCCCCTTTATTCAGGTCAACCATCGGCCTGTTATTATGGGAATTCACCACCCCAACATTCGAGTTACGTGGGACTGGTGGTAACGATAGTCGCCCCCGAACGTCCCGCAATACACCTTCCCCACCAGTTCCCGCTCTACTTTCCTAGACAAAGTGTGCAACCTGATTTTATTAACAGGTTCATGAGCCGAGACGCGATTCTCGATCTCTGGCCATAATCCTCCCATAAAGAAACTCATATACCATGGTTCCGGAAAAACTGGTATTCTCAAAGCTACCTGTTCAAACTCCTCAATATACTTGATAGAATCTTATGAGTTGGAGGCAATTAAGTGGTATTTTTGTCTTTGTAGGGGGCTAGTTTGTTGGGGGAGTTTGAGTCTTTTATGGGGGGGAATATTGTTGTTAGAGAGGGGCCACGTAGTGGTGGGGGATCCCTTATAAATAAGAATGCATGGGGGAGAGAAGGGGCAAAGAGGAATATCTGGAATCGGCCTTGTGCTTGGGATTCGACCACCTGACTTTGAAATCGGCTGAAAGGCTTGGGCGGGATTTTATCCCGAAGTGTCTTTTTCTTCCTCCACATTGTTTTCCACCGGTTCATTTACTCAAATACAAAGTTAGTCCTTTGTTTATCAATTGGTCCGACCAGCTCTTCTCCCTCGGATGTGCAATGTGCGGTGCCTCGCCTTGCTGCTGGCTCACATCTACTGTTCTCCATCCATCTCCTTGCACGAATTGCGACCCTTTGTTCCGTCGCCGTGCCTTTAATCGCTTCCACCCGACGAGGCGACCTGAGCACACGACGGGACTTCACCTGACGACGCACGACGAGACATCACCTGACGCCACACAAAGTGTTAGTTCTCCGATCCGGCATGCTCGGCCAGGCCACGCCGACCGACCACTGCTGCGGTGTCCGACTCTTTCCTCTGTAAGTATCCCCTGCTCTCGCCTCTTCTCTGGCGTTGCTTCCTGCTCAACCAGACATGCACTGCTGCTCACAACGAAAAAGAAAACCGATAGAAAAAAAGAGGGGGAGTCTCTGACTTTTGCCGGAAGTGAAAAAAAAAGAAAAAAACAAAAACCGTGCGTGCTCGATTTTTTTTCCCGCCGATCTAGTGGTGCACAGTGTAGGACTTTCGTCTGATATCAAACCCCAACACTGTTTTTTTTTCCAACACCACTGCCAGCGAGTACTAACCTGATGGAGACTCCGAGGCAAAATCGTTAGGATGACATGGACTAGCGTCTGGGCCGCCTTGAAACTCTTGTCTCCAACCTGATGTCAGGAATAGAGATTATCACCGTGACACATCAGCAGACCTGGGAGTAGGAGCACTTGGAGCTGGCCGAATGCTGCAAGGAACAAGCTGAATTGCGCTCTTACATTACCGGTGTTCTGCGCGTCTGGAGAAGGCGTCGCAGTTGGCAACCGAACCTCCGCTGTCTTGCAATGCGCCTTCAGCTTCGCACACCGTAGAAACAGGCGTCTTCAACAAACCCGGGGAGGACACTGGCCTTCCTGCTCTTCCCATCGACATGGGTACCGATCAGCACCCAACTTCCAAATGGGTGAAACTCCCGTGTTCGACGGCTGGGACCCCAGGGGATGGATCACACACGCTGAACTTCACTTTCGCATCAATCAGACATCGGACGTGGTTAAGGTACCGCTTGCGCAAATTAGTATCGAAGGGGTTGCGGTCCATTGGTTCAATTTAGTGCAGGAGGTTCATCCTGGAGAGTCGTTGGCAGCTTTCAAAGAGCAACTCATGGAAGGGTTTAGCGGGCTCGAGATCCAAAATTCTTATGAGGAACTGACCACACTACATCAGACAGGGTTTGTCCAGGAATATATTGAGCAATTCGAATATCTGGCGTCTTTACTTTCTCGTCAGCCCGAGCCACAATATGTTGGGTATTTCTTACATGGACTCCAAGAAGACATTCACAGTTGGGTTTGCATCCACAACCCCGAGACTCGCTTGCAAGTAATGCGCCTAGCTCGGCATGTGAAGCTTGCTTTCACGAGTAGTGTGGACACCCAGTACCGCGGCGGTGGGTTGTTGAATCCTCGTCGGTTGCGCGACGTTGAACTATGGCGTCCACTAGACTATTCAGTGACTCAACTGCCGACTGGGACCCATCCCCAACTGCTCAGATGAGGGGAGGGTGACGGGAGACTCCAAATCAGACACCTCTTGGCGGACGTGACATCCGACACCTGACAAACCAAGAATGAGAGGACCGTCGGAGCAAAGGCCTGTGTTTTAGGTGGGGGCAGCCCTTTAGCCCCATGCATCGATGTGCCAATCTCGAACTGGAGGCAGTTAAGGACAAAACTGTTTTAGGGGGTGATGAATGATAGGATCCTATGAGCTGGAGGCAGTTAAGGGGTATTTTTGTCTTTGTAGGGGGCTAGTTTGTTGGGGGAGTTTGAGTCTGCTATGGGGGGAATATTGTTGTTAGAGAGAGGCCGCATAGTGGTGGGGGATCCCTTATAAACAAGAATGCATGGAGGAATATCTGGATTCGGCCTTGTGCTTGGTATTCGTCCATCTGGCTTGCAAATCGGCGGCCGAAAGGCTTGGCGAGATTTTATCCCGAAGTGTCTTCTTCTTCCTCCACATTGTTTTCCGCTGGTTCACTTACTCAAATACAAAGTGTTAGTCCTCTGTTTATCAATACTCGTCTATTGTTCTAGTCTGTCACAAGGTCTTCAAAAATCTTATCGGATTGCCCTCTGTATTATTTCCGTACCTGTCCAACAAAGCCGACCTGAATTTTTCCTAGGTTGCTCCAGGAGTTGCCCCATGCCACGATAAGAACCAGTATAAGGTCGTGTTGTCCATTGTCCATGCAGAGCTACGCAAGATGCAGTTTCATCTCCTCTTGGATATGGTTTATTAAAAAATATGTGTTCGCCTTTGATATCCAACTGAAGTGATTTTCTCCCGTAAAAGATGGTAGTTCCACCCTCCGCGAAGCAATTCTGCAAACCATCCATAAGAATCGCATCCTTCGGAATTGTACTACTCCCTGTACCTTGTCTGTACTCGTTCCTCGAAAGGCCTTCATCTCCCGGTTTCTCCGAAGCAACCTTCTTTGTTCTTCCGTTTTCGGTTCCAGGTCTCGACTGTAGCTCTAACGTCTTCATCCGCTCCATCGTCTGTTCTTCCATATCCCGCATGCGTTGACTAAATTGTTCCTCAGACTGTTGTGCCATTCTTTGTCTTTCTATCTGTTCGTGAGTCAGTCGGTCTAAGCTCTCCCGTACTGCCGCCATTGTACGTTGAAATGTCTCCACCACCGACTCGATCGAAGCTACGCGATTCTCCATTCTCTTCTGCATCCAATTTTCAGATTCAGTTTGGCTATCCGGCTCTTTCTTCGAACTCTTTTCTATTGTGTTTTCTGTGCAGATTGACCGCCTCAAATTCCTCCCTCTTCAGTTCCCAGCGGAGTCGCAAAAAATGTTAGGTTATTCGGCTCGAAGAGGAAAATTAAGAAGATCCTTGATGATTAATTCTAACTAGAAGAAAGTATTCCAGGAGATGTTTATTCACAAAGTATCATAGTGAAAGAGAAAGGAAGATATTACAGAATAACTGTAAGAAAAAAATCTACTGCCTATATTGTGTTTAATGTTGATGAAGTATGTTCTGAAGGAAGTCCACTCCGAGCTAGCTGCCTTCTCCCCGTAGCGTTCAGTTCGATCCTCTAAAAAAATAGATCAACACCCCACACACTCCCCTACTCGCCTACTTAAAGGCAGACTTGCCAACTTAACATAGTGCATTGCCCGAAATACCCCTCGTGTTGGTAAGTTTGAAAAATTGGAGAGAGAGTCTTAGAAACAGGCTTACCATTGTGAGGACAACTAACATTCATTCCCTTTAATGTATAAGTCATTCATATGGTGGAGTTTGACTTAGGTATTGATGTGGAAGAGTATTATCCTACATGCAGAGGTCTCTGTGTGAGGTAATTACAATTCGAACGAGAGGGTGTTCTCTATCAGGTCTTGATCACTACATTGAATGGAATAATGAGATTATTTTTATATAACAATGATGGCAATCCCTGTGAACTCCCAAGAGAAGCAACCCTTCTCTTTTTTTCCCTCTTACTAATTTCATTCTGTCTGCATGTTAGTTTTGCATTGCATTTATATATTTATATATCACATGCATTTTTATAAAACCCCCCATTATATCAGTATATCTCTTTCATAGTATATTTTTAGACTAGAAATAGTGACAATAGAAGAACAGTGAGTGTAAGTGGCCTCTTTGAGAGATCAACCCTAGGGTGCGGACTAGATCGCTCATTGCAATCACTGTAACCACTATTTAAATTCTTAGAATAGAATAAAGAGAAGACATTGAAGCATCAGAACTCAAAACTAACACTCCTCCCTCTTTTGAACAAGCAACGAGGTTAGTTCTCTATTTTTATGAAGTTGAGAAGGGTACAGTGGGAGAAACACAAAAATAAAATGAAAGGGAAGAGAAGATGAAGAACTAATATACATCAAACATGCAGAATACTATTACAGCTGCAGAACCCTTAGCTGATGAAAATGCCCAACTCTCTTGAAAGGAATGGAGATACAAATTTTTAAGTATGAGGGTGGCTCATTTTCACTCCAATTTTTTCCTCTCAAAGGTAGGATACGTTATTTTGGATTTCTTTCCCCGTTTTTGAATTCCACGACAAACGTGGACCAACCAACGAACAGGTTGATCCGCGGTTCGTTCGTAACCTTACGGGATGAGTTTTATTTCTGCGAGATTTTATTGGAAGTTGATCTTGTGTTTATTTGTTGACGAATTCGATTGTCGTTCTAACTGCAACGAACCATGATTGACACAAACATCAATCGAGCTTCGTTCCTCTTGTTTGATTTATGTTTTTCTCCCCCTCGTCCATCGTTCGTCGGGTGTTCTTCGCTTGACCCACGACTCGATATATCCTGATCAATCGATCGTTGCACACCTGATTCTTGGCGCAATGATCCGATATCGCAGATCTGGGATCGGCGTGACACGACGGAGGTGCGAAGACACATAGCGATTCGGACGACGGTGGATCCCCGAATCCGCGTTCTTCGACGTTCTTCAGCGGAACGAGGAACATACCTTTTTAATCCGTTGTGCGACCGGATCGGAAGACGAAACGCATTGTTTGGGTGATGACGTGACCGGACGAGGCTGGATCTTGAGTTTCTCGGCAAGGCACGACCGGAATGGTGGCCGGAGTAGTGGAGGAGATGACCGGAGCGCGAACTAGGGATTCTGGAAAATCCAGCGCTACACGGCGTGTAATCCGGGATTACACGGCGTGTGGGCCCCCTCAACGGCGGCTAGGGTTTTGGGAGGCAGTAAAGTGTCACACGGTGTGTGGGCCCTTCCCCGAGGCTCGGCGTGTATTTCGGGAGTTACACAGACACGGGGTGGAGTACATGGTTTGCCTACACGGCGTGTACCCCACCACACGGCCAGACCCAGACCGGATACACGGGTTACCCTGTGTACTTGTACACGGGCAGACGAACACGGGTTGACACCGTGTACTGACACACGGCCAGAGTACACGGGTGGACCCCAGATAGTAGGACACGACATGTGAGCCTTTCTACACGCCGTGTATACCTCTTCTACACGACATGTTCTGATGACACGGGCTGTTGTACACGGGCAGTACCCGGGGTCAAGGGACACGGCGTGTGACTCTTCTACACGTCGTGTACTCTCTTCTACATGGCTTGATATCCTTGTCCACCGTATCTTGGACAAGTTTTGTTTGGGTTGGTGCTCTTTGCTCGTTCCCCCGAAGGTCAGTTGGTATCATTTCCTATCCATAGGAGTTTGACCCCCTTTAGCGGAACTTTCTGGATAGAGTCGGGAGTCCCCTCTGAGAGGTCTGGAGCAGGATCCTCTATCCATTCTTGTGCCCTAGGTAGAGTCAGGTTATCGACGCGACCAATCCTACCGGACGTCGGTCCTCTACTTAGCAGGTGAATCCGAATGAGTCGTGGTATATGCCATGACCCTGACAGTGATCTTCATCTGTGTATCCCGATCTTCCCCCCTCATGGAGTTGGTTCTCCCGGAACGAGTGTATCATATCTCTTTTCAGATCTATCAGCGTATCTCTCTCATGACAGTTTCCGATGAGCAACACCTCTCGGACGTAAGTCATTAGTGCTATCGGACTCTGGAGTATGTGCTCCCGGATGAGTTGCTTTGTGGAATCTTCAGACTGGATCTCTAGTGTTGGTATACGGTAGTTGTGACATACCTCTAGACTACGGGTCTGGGTTCGAGTATATCTGGGTATTTTTGTTATATGTGCTGTAGACTCATACTTAAGTAGAGTTGACTATACCTTTACTTTGTGTATTGCTTTGTGGTTTCGGGGTGTCCTACTGAGTATTGTTATACTCACCTCTGCACGGGCTTTGCTCGCACGTGTCTTGTCTTGTGCAGACATACGATATTTTGACAGTCCTAGGTGGACCAGGACCAGGACCGGGCGGTGCTTCGTGAGTTCAGACAGGCCGAAGTGTTCCTACGGCTGCAGACAACAGTCCCTGTACTTTTTGTTTATAGGTTGGACTTTGTAGTTTACAGACTCTTCTTTTTGGTGGACTTGTATTTTGGCTCAGTTTACTTTACTGCACTTTACTTTTCCTATTGTACTCTGTTGGTTGAGTTTAGTGGTATGCATGCATTTTGTTCCTTAGTGGTTTTTACATTTCAGCATTTGTGGGCTTGGAGATGTGTGCGTGTGCACAGGTACTTAGACAATGCCTCCAATGTTAGTGATATGCCTACTCGGTGCTAGTTACCAGCCTCTGGCCTATTGGAGGCGGGCTTGGGGAGTTGTGGCACGAGCCCCACTGGGATGGGTCGTGACAAGTGATTCTAGCCAAGGAGCCCAGGTTACATCAATGGACGGATCATATACTTTAGAAGTATCACCTCTTGAAGGATTTTTGTCAAAGGGGTGAAGTTGTTGTAAACAGAGTAGCCAAAAAGGAAAATGTGGCAGACCTGTTGACTAAATTCTTATCTCAGCAGAAACATGAGTATCTGACGAGAGCTAGTGGGTTAAAAGTTTTTAACAGTTTGCTCTAGTACAAGTGAGAGTATGTTGGAGTTGATGCTTTAGAACCAACTAACTTTGTATTTTCGATTACTAGAATATTAATAAATATCTTATCACATAATGATTGTTTTTCTGCGTAACATTAATGTGATAATGAGAGCCTAGAGATGCTATGACAACATTCTTAAACTTATGTCATATGGTTTAGATAACATCTGTTTGACGGGACACAAGTTTGACTTTCAGGTGTTGGTGGCTCATAAGACATTGAAACTTCTTCTCATGAAGTTTGTATTTGGTGATCTCCAAGAAGGGTGGTCATGAGGACATACCCATTAATAGAAATTTCATATGTTTATATGCCATTAGATATTCCTATATGTAAACGTGTCGATTGGTCCTTAGATTTAAGATTATTATTAATGCACATTATGAATCACGGACTTTAATGTATGAATGAAAATAGTGACAACATATGTTCGCGGTGAGGTAACATACGTTGGATGCGTCATAAGTGATACTACATTAATTGAATAAGTCAAGAAAAGATTTGTCCATTCCATATTAATAGAAGAAGAAGATATCTCTTGCCTCTTGATTGAAATGGAACCGTCTGATTAAATCAATGACTATGATAGTTCATCTATGAATTCATTTCAAAAAGTTAAAGAAAGATAAATTGAGCATATAGGGTGATGACATAAGTATGCATCTTGCTTGATTAGATATCGGTAGACAAATAGATTATATTACATAGTAATGTTCGTAGGAAGGTTGTTGTTGTGACATCAACTTTTTTCTCTATAACTGTTTTGACGTGTTGGTAGATGCTGATCTTGGATTTAAGAATAAATTTTATTCTCGGTTTGTGGAATAATAATTATTCAAGTAAAGTTGATCGCAAATATTCAATCACGTGATATTCATGTTTAGAATATGTGAGTTGAATTTTATCTCTTGTTTATTATTCACAAGGTAATAAATAAATATTTTCATATTCACCAATTTAGTGAATAGATTAATATAGATATTTATTTAGTTATGTGAATGTTAAAATAAATATTTATTCACGACTTTAGTGAATATAATATTTATATAGTTATTGAACGAATAATATTTATTTGATTAAATATTTTATCATTCAAAGTTCAATAATTTCCCGTGGGAGGATGAACGGGTCTAGTTAATGGCCCAATGAAAATGATATATTTTATTTAATATCATTTAAATAAATAAATATATATATTTTTTTAAGAAATGATATTTAAATAAATATATGTCATGGAAATAATAATAATAATAATAATAATAATAATAATATTATTTGACATGAGAATTACTTAGAATAAACAAATTGATTAAGGTCCATTGTGCAATTATCAATTGTTTTAATAAATTCCGTATTATATCATTGGGACAAATTTTTTAACGTGACCCCCCTAAAAAATGAGAGGTAAAAATCATGAAACCTAGTATATAAAACAATCCATTTTAAAATCGATGCGTATAACAATAAAGAATCCCTAAAAACATGATCTTAAAATCATATGTCCATGACAAAGTGTAATCAATGAAAGAATAGCCCACAATAATGTTTTTCTCTTTACTGTTTTTCTCTTTTTTGGATTTTAGTTGGGGTGGAAGATCAAGAAAACTTCTTAGAGACTTTCTTTGGTTTAGAATAGGAACACAAAAGAACATTTCATTATTTGGAAGGTCAGAAAACCTAATTTTAAAGGCAAGTTGGGTTGTGTAACCTCGTGTCTAAAACGACGTCTTCCATTAGCTAGTGACCTCAGAGGTTTTGTATTGAATGCATATTTCTCTTTCATAAGGTGATAGGTTAAAAAAAACGTCCTGTCAACAAAATGGATGCTAACATGCCCATAATTGTTGCCCACCATAGCTCTTGAAAGTTTGTGCTTCAAATTTCTCTGGCTCTTTTTGTTACTTCATCTGCATGCATCATTAACTTGGTCCTCTCATTCCCATTATATCTGTGTACTGAATGAATATTTGCATTTTTCTTCATGCACTTTACTTCATCTGCATGCATCATTAACTTGGTCCTCTCATTTCCATTATATCTGTGTACTGAATGAATATTTGCATTTTTTCTTCATGCGCTTTTCTTTGCATCTATCATGCAACCTTTTCATTTACTGCAATGTGCATAAATTACTTGAAATTTTTTTTTCCTGTAGAATCTTGGGGCCATGCTGACATTTTTTAGTTTTTTGGCATGGGTGTTCACCCTGTTTATGGATTTTCGGGTTTTTCAGGACAGACAAAGGAGTCTCATTTTCTCTGATTATTGTAGTCCCTTTTTTTTGTCTTTTTATTGGTAGGTTCCTTTTTTTTCTTCTTGTTTTTTGTTTGTTTGTTCTTTATCTTTAAGACAATCTTACCATTCAAGAATTATAGTAAATTTTATTTATATACTTCTATGTGTTTAATATATTTCTTTTCAATGGTCAGTTGCTTCTTGATTTGATGGCATTTCGAGAACAAGCATTGCGACTTATATTGGACCTGAGCAGTACAGTCATTACTCTGTTGGTTAGTTAAATCTGTTCCCCTTTTTCATGGGCCTCGATTCGTTAAATGAAAAATAAAAGAAATATTGCTTGTTTTTAGTGCTATGTGACGATAGGTTTGCCAAGCACTCATTCTGTATGTAGCTATAAATTATTTCAGTATTCCAATTCTGTAATAAGTTTGTTTGACGCAGGCATGGTTTTCGATTCTAGAATAGCTCAAGCTTTCACTCTGTTTGCTAAGCCATGTGAGTGGAAGCTCTAAATTCTCTCTTATCTTTTAATATTTGTGGAATTTGTTTGCAGCCACATCAGAACTCACTTATACTACATGCTTTTATGGATCTATTCTGTTCCTTTGTCCGTGTGAATCTCTATTCTGAGAGGGTAAATATACATATTCTCATCTTCTCGTTCTGTAATTGATTAATTTTTACTTACGTTGATTAGTTTTGCACATCACTGAATTCTTGTTTTTAATTTCTTAAAGGCAATATATATTTTTATTGCTTTCTGCTTTGCTGTTATTTTCATTGCAGATACCACGGAAAATGATACTGCAAATGTATAACATCTTGCATTCAATTTTGTACAACGAAAGAGACTGTGACTCATATCATCGGTAGGCCTTGTTTTGCTTGTTTTTCTTTATTTCTTAAGGCCTCATTGTGAATTTGGGTCATTTGTCAACAATTTTGACTTGCTTTTAACTTTTTATGAATTTTAATTATTGTTAAGCGTTGGAATTCTTTTTTACTTTGACTCTAACTACGTTTTTTTCAGTTCAAAAAGGGATTTTTTCATGATATATATTGTCTAAATTTGTATACTAGTAATGTCATTGATGTTGCATGACCTCTTTTTCTTGGGACACAGGTTGGTTCAATTTGTAGACTCCTATGATCCACCACTGAGAGGGTTGCATGAAGACCTACATCCTGCTGGCCCCCGTGTTGGAGAGGTCAATAGTCTCATCTTTTGCTTCATCAGTATATTTATCTCAGTTATTCCCTGTGCAGTCCTACGATAAAATTCACTTTTGTATTTTGAACTCACAGGCTGGGTGTGTGCGTTGCATTTCTCTGCTCATTTTTCTCTTTAATACCGCTGGCATCTTTTTGCAGGCACTAATAACAGCTTAAAGTGTCTTATTAGTGCTCTTTTGTAATGGCCACCACCGAATAATGCTTTTCAAAGGAGAAAAAAAGTAGCTACTTTTATATTTTAAGCTTGGCATTGGCAACTTGACCTCTTGAGTGAGAAAATGAATGCGAGAGAAATCAATGTGACTATAATAGATACACATAGCAATGCTAGATTCAGCCTAACTGAACATAAAATAGAGTGGAATGAGTTAACTACCTTTACTTGTTGTGACATCTCATGCTATGGTCCCATTATGAAGTGGTATGTCTTACCTAGGTCAGGTGGTTACTTTTAGGATCCTCTCCATCAGTTCATGCAATTCCTAGGCTACGATAAGACTTGCTTCTTACTCACAGGGCATGTTTGGTAGAGAGCAAACATGATGAGGTAAAAGGAGTGAGGTGGAAAATCGGTTTCTAATGTTGGGTATGCACCATTTTCAATTAACTGGAAATCAAAATTCTATCGTTTGTGGCAAAATCCTCTCTCCCTTTTCCTTTCCCTTTCCCTTTCCCTTTCTCTTTTCCATCTCATACCAGCTGGGGCCATATTGTTTTTCCTTTATCAACATCAGTGACCTAGCATCACATTGTTGGCATTCCACTTCTGCAATCCTCTCCCAGGCCATAATTTATGGACAAGGATTTGAATCAAAAGTGATTTGTTCCTTTCTGTGCCATGCTTCTCTGCAAGTCAATGTCTCTCATTCAGAAGGGCCTGATAAATTGGTGCTCTAAAGATTCTGAGCATAGCCTTATGATTGCTATGTATAATTCTCATATATCTAATTAGATTGGGAAATTATATTCCTAGCCTATAACAATTTTGAATTTTTTTCCAGGTTTTAGAGGCTGTGGGTCCGGTCATTTTTCTTTCAACAGATACGAGGAAGCTGAGAAATGAGGGGTTTTTGAGTCCATTTCATCCTCGATATCCAGATATACTTACAAATTCTGCACACCCAACGGTAGTTATTCATTTATTTCCAGATTTTTTTTAACTAGAAAAATAGTGTATGTGTAATCTTGAAGTATTTCATATGGGCGACTGCTCGTTACTGTTTGTAGTCCCAC
Organism: Viscum album; assembly: GCA_963277665.1. Taxonomy (NCBI): domain Eukaryota; kingdom Viridiplantae; phylum Streptophyta; class Magnoliopsida; order Santalales; family Viscaceae; genus Viscum; species Viscum album. The sequence goes on from OY728164.1 coordinate 157,132,942, forward strand.
TTGTTACCCGCACTGCCTTTTCATAGCTGTCTTTTCATTTCAGAGAGCCCAAGATTTAGCTAATGTTACATTTTATCGGGAATGGGCTTTATTTGGATATCTGGTTTGTCCTGATGAGCTTCTTCGAGTTACAAGCATCGATATTGCTTCGGTACATTTCAGGCTCAATTCCAGTTTTTCCCTTGCAATGTATCTAAACTTCTGATGCCAATCAAGTACTGAAGTGTCTTGCTAAGATAGATTCTATACCTGCATGCATTAAAAAATATATAATATTTTTGTTCTCTTGCATGTATCTGAAAATTTCTAGATGCATGTAAGCCAGGTGGTTGGGACCACTATTAAGTGGCTGCGTGATCCAGTTTCGATTGCAACTCTGCTATACAGTTCGTGGGTGTTTTCCTAGGAGTATTCTCCTCCAAAAAAAAAATAATAATGAGTAGTACAACTCTTTCATTTGTTATAACCATTAATAGCTTTTGTAAAAATGTGAAGTGATATCTGCACTTTCTAGTTCTGCTGCTGCTGCCACTCCTTGGAGTGGTTGATTATATTTTGTCTGTAACAAATTTTCCCTTTGTAATGGAGGGTAATATCCGAGCTTGCATTCTGATGTTTTCAGGTTGTCCTGAAGGAAAATATAGTTCTCCCGTTGTTTAGAAATGAGGTCAGTTTTATCCCTTTGCTTGTTCAAATGCTCTTCATTTGCAGTAGCAGGTCATTGTTGTGATTATAATGATGCAGTGCATACTACTCCATGAGGATTATCAGTTGTATATTTTGCCACGGATATTGGAATCAAAGAAGATGGCAAAATCTGGGCGTGCAAAGCAAAAAGCAGACCTTGAGTACAGTGTTGCAAAGCAAGTTGAGAAAATGTTGAGGTATGCATGCACAGGCTACCATGAAGTAATGTTTTAGGAATGCTTTGCAATGAAAGAAATATCAAATAGGTTATTTATTTTGTATTGGAAACAAATAGATTCAAGGATCTTAATTTAGTCTTATGGTTAAATTTAAAAAAAGATATTGACCAAAACAACTATAACAAAATCTTTTTTTTTTTGCAATTTTTTTTTGAGCAACTCTATTCTAAAATATTTGTGTTGAATGAATAGAATCAGAAACCGTGTCCTCAAGTGAGGCCTGGTTGCTTTAATTATAGATCCAGATATGAAGTGCGAGGCGAGAGATACAAAATTAAAAAATTAGTGGTAAGGGACAGGATGAACTTAGATACCCACACATGTTAAGTCCATAGCTGCTCTAACACTTCCCCTCAAGTTGAAACATATATATTTATCATGTTCAACTTGTTATACAAACGTTTCTCTCATGGTTTTGGAACCTCTTTAGTGAACACATCGGTTAGCTGTTCTGCTGTCTAGAATGTAGTCGAATGTAAGGTTCTTCCTCCAGTAGTTCTCCCTAATGAAGTGACAATCCATCTCAATGTTTCGTCAGCTCATAAAAGTCTGGATTGGTCACAATCTTGTTGATAGTCTCTTAATTGTCACACCAAACGTATGTGGGCTTCTCAATTAGACGGTCAATTTCCCACAACTGTTGCGCCCATAAAATTTTTGCGATCACCTTTCGATACTCTGACTCAACACTCGAGTGAGATATTATAGTTTGCTGCTTGCTTTTCCCATAACGAAGACAACATATCCAGATGTGAATCTCTTGGAGGATAAACATTCTGCATAATCAACATCGCAAAACGCCTTGATATCAGTGTGCTCATGGTCAGAATATCGCAGATCCAAGTTTGGTAATCTCTTGACATATCTGATGATGTGAAGTGATTTATCCCAGTGGAGTTTTGTTAGATGTTGCATGAACTTTATTTACCACACACGCAATATCAGACTGAGTTGTCATTAGATAATTCTGCTTCCTGAGAAGTCTGCGATATTTGTTTGGTGAGGGGAATGTTCCACTCTCAGCATGAAGAGAGACTTCTTGCCTAACTCGAGAGGTGTATCAAGACTTGATATCCCCGTCTCTTGTAATTGATCCCGAGTATACTTTCTCTAAGATAAGAAGGTACCGTTCATGCATTGAGAAACCTCATTCCCCAAGCAGTACCTTAGAGGACCCAAGTCCTTAATGTTGAAAATGTTGTTGAAGCAAAGACTTGAGTTGATTAATTTTTGCAAAGTTACTATTGGTGATCTTTATATCATTCACATAGCGGGTAACAAAATATTGATGAGTTTTAATAACATCTACATGCTTAAAGCAACGGAAAATAAAACTCAAATCCGCAAGATCATTTGGAAGACGAATTAAAAAAATACATGCACATATATAAAATCCACAACTCACTTGAAGAGAAATGTCAGTTTCTCTTCAAGCTGTGAGTTTGTCAGTGATCTTTGCTACTTGCTCTTGACTTCCTTGGCAATTCACCGACAATGAAATCTCTAAACTCTTTGGATGGACCTTCTTTGATTTCCAAAGGTATGCTAGCACCCCTACCAGTTAAGGATGAAAGAAGGAAAGAGAGGTTTGACAAGTGTAACTCATACCGGTGTGTCTCCAAATGAAGCAATAAAGATCTTTTTATAGATCTCATTTATTAATGAAGGAGGCTCTTTGAGCTCATGCGTTTCACAAGCGCTTGATAGATCCTCAACCATATATGTTATATGTTATAATGTATGCTTCATTGTACTTGAGTGATTGTTGAACTCTTCAACAATTCAAAATGTAAGTTGCACTTCAATAAACACATCATCTAATGATGTATAAGTCAAAGCAAATGTTAGCTTACGAGTGGAACAAAACACATACGATATCCCCATATCGCAAATATATTGATTCATGCGATGCATATTACAGACAACAATATTACCCATATCGCAGGAAATGTTTAGTGCATATTAATTTTCAGTTATTTACAACGATTAGTTGTTGATAGAACAAAGATATATTCTTCAGATTCTGAGGAAACCCGATGTTAGTCAACCTGATATTAATTTGATTAAACAAGGCCTACAGGGATTGTTTGGGGGCTTATAAAGATTGCCAACAGTGACAAACAATGGACTACTTCCCCTGAGTAACAAACTCATGAGGCTACTTCATATAAACTTTTTCATCTAGATGGTTGCACAAAAAAACATATTTGATATCCAATTAATGTAAGAGCCATTGACGAGAGACAACCAGAGAGATAAATATCACACAAACGTCATTCTAGCAATAAAATATAATGTGTCAAAATAATCAATATCACATGTCTGGGCATACTCCTTTGCAACAAGATGAGATTTTAGCCTATTCATGGGACCATTTACATTAACATGAATAATTTATATTCACTTACAATGAATTGTCTGCTTATGTGGAGGAAGAGAGATGAAATCCTAAATATGGTTATCTTCAAGGGTCTATAACTCCGCATGCATCGCCAGTATCCAACCAGGGTGAACTTTGACTTCGACAAGGATATGAGAAATGGAAATGACATCTAGAGTACCGACAAAAGTAGTAGTGCATGTAGAGAGACCCAAATATGATTGTGTACATGGAACTTTCTGCAATGTAATAGGGGGATTCTCAGTGACAAAAGATAAAGAAATCAACTAATCAATTGATCATGAGTGTGAATGGTATAAATATGGTTAAAACAGGACCCACTAGCCTTATGAGAAGCTGGAGAAGTGGTTAAATAGGAGGGAGATTGCTAATGTGGTGTTGATTGGACTCTAGAGGGGATTGTGTTGAGGGAAGCATGAGAGTGATGACAAAGAGAAGACACACATTTGAATCAATGGTGGTGGATGAACATGAAATCTGAGGAGACTCAAATGGCGATGTCTCGACAAAGCTCACATCAGCAGACACCACATAGTGGCCTATGTTTGGGGAGTAACAGTGATAACCCCGTTGTGTACAAGAGTAACCAATGAAGAGACACATAAGTGAATGCGAATCAAATTTGGAACGAGATAGACGAGTGTCACGGGCACATCGCAGACATTCAAAGACATGGAGACCTGTGAGATATGAGCGATGGGTAAAAGATATGATAAGAGCCCACTTAAGAATGGATGATGGTAGGTGACTAATGAGATACATGGCTGTGAGGATACTATCACTTATAAAAATCGTGTGTACCTTTATGTGGAATAAAAGGGCTTGAGCAACTTCCAAAAATATCAATTCTTGCTTTCAACAACACCATTTTTCTATGGTGTGTTGGGGCAAGATGTTTGGTAAAGAATACTGTGAACATCAGGAAATGTGCGAAAGGAGGTTAATAAGTATTCAGAACTTTAGAATGATAAAAGTGGTGAACCCAAAACTCAAGGTACCTCTCTAAAGGAGGCCTTGAGGTTATTTTATAATGAATAATAAAGACCACATCAGACCACAAGTTCGATGTGGGACGTAGACTCCAACACTCCCCTTCAAGCTAGGTGTACCTAGCTTGAACATAATGAAAAACAGATCAAAGCAAAGAAAAACAAAGCAATCAACAAACACAGCAAACACTCCTCAAGCTGGACATACCCACCTTGATTACAAAACAAGACAAAACAAAGAAAAGATAAACCGCTATGGCGGCTCCCCCCCCCGAGAAGTTGATGGATGATGATGCTGAAAAAGATTGGTTGTTAAGCTGCACAAGCGGTGCCGGTCGACGGAGCGCCGGGAAAGCCGCACAGGCAGCCCGGTCGTCGGAGGCGCCGGGAATGCCGCACTGGCGGTGCTAGACGATGGAGCGTCGGGAAAGCCGCATAGGTGGTGCCGGACGATGGAGCGCTAGGAATGCAGCATAGGCGGCGCCGGACAACTGAGCGTCGGGAATGCCGCACAGGTGGGGCCGGATGATGGTGCGTTGGGAGAGACGCGGAGGAGTCGGCGGGCTTACAACGGGGCTCAGTGGAGGAGCCTCGCGATCGGGGCTGGTGAGAGCAGATGACACTAGATGCAGAGGCGCGGCTTGGCTGGAAGAGGGCCGGTCGACAGGGTTCGACGGGACTGGTCGGCGCGAGGAGGTGGCACACAAGGAGGGCCGACGAGCAGGGGAGGCAACGCGCTAGATCTGGACGACGTGGTGAAGAGGGGAGTCGGTCGCCAGAGGAAGGGCCGCTGGGAGGGAGAATGATGGGGAGGTAGACCTCTAGAACTGGACGACGATGAGTGGATCTGGAGGTCGCGCTACTGGGAGGGGCCCTCAAAGGGCCGTTGCGCAGGGGGACCGTCGGGAGGGATCACCAATGCTCAACGATGGAGAAGGATGGAACAGGAAAGAGGGGACCGACAGAGGGAGGGTCAGTGACGGGGTGAGGGGTGTCTTGCAGAAGAGCAGCGGATGAGGGAGATCCAGAGAGGAGATCCAGTTACGGCCGATCTGGCAGGATCGGGACCACCTCGGCGTAGGCATGAATCGCCGTGCAAGAGAGGTCGACTACGGGGAGGAGTCGCTGCTGGATCTGGCAGCGCACGGGAGCTGTCGCGCACGGGACACCGTCGGGGAGGAAGCCTGGACGAGGAAGCGGGGCATCCTCGGGAGGAGGAGACGTGCCTTATGTGAGGTGCGAGGGGCCTGTCGGGAGGGTGGGCGCTGGGGCTGTCGCGACGAGCAGAGGACCTTTCACAGGCGCAAGGAAGTGGCACGGACGGGAGAGCAGGCGATGGAGGCGTCGTCGCGCGCAGGGTTGCAGAAGTGCTGACGACGGGGAGGCGGTGGCTTCAGGCTGGCGTCAGAGCACAGCAGAGGAACCACATTGGAGGCCGGCGGGGGGGGGGGGGATTGTGACGATGGCCTAGGACCGAGGGCCGCCGCCCCCCCAACGGGGGGAATTCTTAAGTGTCTGTCGAGGAAAAAAATAGATAGGGAGGGAGGGGTAGGGTTTACAGAACCTCCTTTGATACCATGTAGAATGATAAAAGAGGTGAACCCAAAACCCAATGTACTTCTCTAAGGAAGGCCTTAAGGTTATTTTATAATGAATAATAAAGACCACATCAGACCACAAGTCCGATGTGTGACGCAGACTCCAACAAGAACCATTATCGGAACACATATATTAAAAAAAAAATTTAATTCTTGATTTCATTATAAAAATGATTTGTGCTTAGAGTAAGAAACGATGAATGTGAAGAATTTTATTCAAAAGGAATCTAAATTACAAATTACAGTATAAGATATAGAAGTAGAAGAAAAGAACTCTCTCAGAGAGCTGAGGCTGTTGTTGCTGCCTCACTTTGCAAGCACCCAAAAACTGCCTTAATTCCTTTACCTTAGCCAGCATTTATTGAGAGCTGAGGCTGTTGTTGCTGCCTCACTTTGCAAGCACCCAAAAACTGCCTTAATTCCTTTACCTTAGCCAGCATTTATAGAGGTCTCCCCCACTAATCACTCTGGACAGCTGGCTTCCCCCTTTTAGAATAGTTGTAAAAAATAGGTGGTTTATGCTGCAACCAGACTGTGAATTGGATTTGTTGTCAAGTACCATTGGAGCTGTTGACAATTGATGGCGATGATGGAAGACTGTGAATGACTTGAGGAGGCATGGAGACATAGATGAAGAAGTGAAGATGGTTACCATACTCATGAGAACCTGATTCGGGTTGTTGAGATAGCACAACAATGATAGACATGGCTGGAATATGGGCAGACATTGAAGACATGAATAAGAAGAAGACTTGAGGGGCACTGTTGCTCCCTCGCCCATGCCATAGGTGGCCGATGTCCCAAGCCTTTGGCCGACTCTCTTGAACTATTCTCGCTGCCCCACTTCTCCTTCCCAACCTTCTTTATATAATAGTTTCCCCAATAGAACGTGGGCCCCCGGGCATATTATTTTTATTCTTCAGCATATTCTCCCTAATGACCCCAGCTGGCCCACTATCACAGTTACCTAACACTGTCGCAACCTTGAAAATCGTCTTATCCTCAGGATGAGACATAGGGTGAATTTCTGGACTAGTAGGTGCCGTTGCAAGTCCCATGTTTTACTCTCCCAGTTGTGCGCCAGGCGGGTCACTCGCCCAACTCTCCTAGGCTCGTATCCACCGCACTGCCTGTGACTGTATGCTTGGTCCTGCCCCTTTTCTGCACATACACTCCACACAATCATCCAAATATTCCTCCCCGCTTGATGGTCATCCCGCAGAAGGTTTGCCAACGGTTGTTGATGCTGCTCCTTCCGGTGTGAAGGTTCATGATCCGCCATGTTCTTTCTGCGGTTCCCAATTTCCCTAGCAGAATTATTTTTGCATCTTCTAAAAACGCATGCTACCCCTCGCCATTCTGGTCACAATTGCTTCGTTACGTCCCTCGTGCCGCGGCTTCCTCTCCATGCGTTCTACTAGTAGTGTGTGAGGCGTTAGGGGTTCAGCTTGTGCGAGCCGTTCTCAATCCCGCTCGAAATAGCTGTGCGGATCACTGCGATTAAACTCTGACAGTTCGACTAGTCCGTTGGTTGAAACTGCATCTCGCACCCCTTCTGCCCAATCGAGCGCTGCCGGCAGGTCCCCCGCACCGCGTCCCTGCTCTGTCGTCCCGTCATATGCCGCTGGTTGTGTTGCAGGTGGCTCAAACGGAAGAGGAAACCAGGCTGCTGTGAGCGGCTTCTCCCCTTTAAATCGCGCGCCCAAACACAGTGGAGATTGCTTCTGTTACGCGTTGCCAATCATCATTGCCGGCAAGAATGCGGTCAATGTAGACGCGTCCGATGTGGAGATTGCATGTGTCTCTTTTGGCCTCCTGGCTTCGCCTGACACATTGGCAAAAAATCTTTCAGGTGAACTTGCATGCTGCTCTTGCGCCTGACTGGAGAGAGTAGCCGCTTCAGGCTCTGTGCTGCTGCGACTCCTCTCGGTGACCCACCCATCGGAGAAGTACCTTCCGGAAGTCGGCCTCCTCTTGTCAGTGTTGTTTCCATTTTTGCTCCCATGTGAGTTGGTCATGCTACATCTGTAGGAGCGGAGCGTGGTCCTCGAAACCGTCCAGTGGAGTTCCTATGAGCATCGCGCCTGCTTCAGGAGAGTCGAGCCGACAGTGCGCCTCCTCTGGTTTGAAAACCGGGGGCGTAACTCGCTTCCTCCCGTACGAATGTTTTGTTTTTTTGGGGTTTTGCCCCCAAAAGAGAAGTCAGAACTCTGTTTTTTTTATTGTCGCAGTGCAGGAGTGCATACTGCCTCGAAACAGAAAATGAAGAAGTGCCGACAGCGGATGACGCGTCGGAATGGGTGCGTTGAGGAATCCGTGCACCGTCAAAGGCAGGGATGAGAGTCGCGGACTTTGAGGAGGCTTGGACACACTGTGGAGGTGCGAGCAAATAGAAGGCATTGTCAGAGCATATGGAAAAAGGCGCAGAGTGTGCGCTGTCAGTCCGGTGTAGTAGTGCGTAGCTACAGGAAGCGTTGCCGATCGTGTGTGACTTCCCGACGTGCGCGGCCTTTGAATGAAGATCGAGCAGGGAGGGTGCGTCTCCTCTGGTCGGGAGTGGGCAGCGCACGACTCCTCCGTGTGAAAACCGGGAAAACACTCAACGGCAGCGCGTGCCTAATTCGAATGAAATCCGGAAGCCACAATGAATGAGGAAACAATAGCAGGTTGGACTAGTTGATAGAACCCGCACGAGCAGAGACACTAGGAAAGGCGACTTCGTATATATTGTCGTAAGAGAACCATAATTACAGTGGGAGAAGCAAGTAGAAGAAGAAGAATAATGAATAAGAAGACTCGAGGGGCACTGCTGCTCCCTAGCCCAAACCACAAGTGGCCGATGTCCCAAGCCTTCGGTCGACTCTCTTGAACTATTCTCGCCGCCCTACTCCTCCTTCCCAACCTTCTTTATATAATAGTTTGCCCAATAGAACGTGGGCCCCCGAGCATATTCCTTTTATTCTCCAGCATATTCCCCCTAACCACCCCAGCTGGCCCACTATCATAGGTACACTGTCCAACACCATGGGTGTGTCCACCCCAAACGCCATGAGAGCAACAATGGAAGAGGGAAGTCTTGCCTGACTGTTGATTATATATGTGTGGAATATGAAGGGATGTGACACTAATCAACATTTTCGTTTTTGTTGGTTCAAACTCGGAATCAAGGCCCTTTAAGTGGTAGAACAAACCAATTTGTTCATTTTAATCCTTAGTCTCTGCTGCAGGCCACATAGCCAGGAGCTTGTCAAAGACTGTTTTCCACTTAGAGAAATAGGTTAGTAAACTCGTTGATTTTGACTGACTGAAAATAACTATTGAAATAGATCCAAAATGCGAAATAAATTATTGGTTTCAGAGAACGTAATGTGACCAGAGATCCTTCTCGGTATTGCCGTTTTTGCCAATATGCTTAATGGATTTATTAATGAAATTCAAAAAATGCAAGGATCTGATTAAAATTGCCTCCCATATGGTATACCCGGCAATTTCCAAAGTATCAAGTGGAGGGTCAACACGATGAGAGTATCTATTCATGCATTTGAGGGAGACCAGGATGATTTTTGTCCACAATTGATAATTGGTGGAATCAAGACACTCATTTTGTTGAGGAGGAAATGGATCGGTCCCCAGGATAATAACTCGATTGTGAAAATTGTGAAAAAATATTGTGCGAAACTCCAACGTAAATGGAAGCTCAAAAATAAATAGCAAAAAATAAATTGACACAGATTTTAAAGTGGAAAAATCCTCCGATGCGGAGGATTAAAAAACCACTGGGCGACTCTGAGAAAATCCATTAATAATCAGAGTACAAAATCCAAGTAAATGTCTGAAACTGAAATTATAGTGAGAGCATAGAAAACCTGTGTGAAAAACCACACCCCGATACACCTTCGTCTTTTCTATGTTGATCATCCATGATAAAACGTCATCCCTCGGAGATCAAAATCGTTTTTGCGGCGTCGTTTTAGCACCTCAAATAAGCCGTTGCACAACCTGATTTGTTGTTGCTCGCTGCTGCCCGCGCCCAAAAAACAGTCACCCACGTATCTACTTGTTGCAATGCTGCTGACCACGCATCTGCTCTCTTTTCGCTCACAGTAAAAAATACCCCCACTGCTCCCTTTTATAAGCTCTCAGAAATCCTAGACAACACATGTGCGCAGCAATTGAAATTCAAAAACATTGATGGGATAAGAAAAATATCCCCCCTATTTTGAAACCACATGATACCATTGGGAGGTTTGAAAAATTCAAACCCTATTATCTCTGTTTTTTTAATCTCCGTGTGAGATATGGGTTGAACCTCAACAATCTCTGCCTTTAGCTCATCAAAAAAGGAGATCTCATCCAACAAACTCAGTTGGATCAGAAATTAGTTGGTATCGCACCAACCACCACCCTTTGTAGAAGTATGACATTACCATTTTGCCGCTCTGATAGAAACCTGATGGTTTTCTTTGTAAAAGAAATCCAAACGCCAAAGTCTTCGTCATACCTGTGTCTATACTACCATACTAAACAAGATTGGAACCAACAACAGTTGGCTCTCCCATAACAGTGATTGCCATATAATCAGGTGCAAGACTTGAAACACCTGATTTGCATGCTTCGATTTCAAAACTTTTTTCGTCCTAATCGATGGTCTTCGACTCATGCACGATGATCGCCTGTCTCACAAATCTGACGAAGTCTTCTTTGCAACTACATTTATCACTTCACCGCACGTCTTTACATCGGTCCTGTAAAGCGTGTCAATGATTTCACCTTGCGCATGTACCATCGATCCTCGGGACAATGTCCACCTTTCATTGCCAAACGCACTCCTGTACCCATCATTATCAAGAGTTTAAGCAGATAATAAATTATGACGTATACCCGACACATGTCGCACATCCTTTAACATCAGCGTATTCTTAATGATTCAAATATCACCAACACCAATGACACCCAACAAAATCTCCGTTGCCCATCTTCAATATATAAAAGTCGCCTTCGTATGAAGAAAATAATTTCCTCTTTTGTGTAATATGGTACAGAGCTACTGAATCAATCATTCATTCGTTGTACAGATATGACATGCGATAATCAACGACGATTGAAAGTAAATCGCCCCCGCCCTGTATAAGTTTTACGCCGGTATCCTCACAATTGGTTTTGTGCACCTTCTTTTCTTGAGCTTTTTCAAAGCGTAGCAGTTTCTTTACACACGGCTCTCCTTGTCACAAAAAAAGCACTTGAATTTTCTTCTTTTCTTCGACCGATATCTCTGATTACCGTGTCCATCTGCTACAGTCAGAATACCATTATTACCTGAAGAATCACCATCATTGGTCTTTCGTCGAGTTTTGTTCATCAATAACGATGAAATCACATCATCCAACTTTAGAGTGTATTTCTCGAATAGTAATGTGGTGATGAGATTTTCATATGAATCTGGTAACGAATCCAAGAGAAGCAAAACTTTATCTTCCTCTTTCATTTCAACAGGTACCGTGTTACCTTTATCATCGATCTTGACCGCCACCAAAGACAGCTCCATCAGAAGTTTGGTGAATTCGTCCAGATGGTTACCTAAATCTCCATTATCTAGCATTCTCGAACGATTCTATTGTTTTTTTTAGATATAAACGATTTGTGACGGATTTCGATTTATACCTGTTTTCAAGCTTTGTCCAGATGTCCTCTGGATCCGTCAGATTCATCACCTCTTGCAGAGAATTATCAGTAAAATACATTTGGATTGTGTTTGTTGCCAACTCTCTCATATCTTGACAATCACTGTCACTCATGTTTTCCGGCTTCTTTGATTTTTTTAGCACCTTCACTGTCTTCTCACAAACCAAAATATTTTTTACTCGTTGGTGCCATAAAGTAAAATTATTTTGCCCGTTAAACAGTTCGATGTGGGCAGAAATCCCTTAACATGAATCACCCATATCATATCATCAATAAACACAGATAACCTGTCTCTGATACTAGTTGTTGGGGAGGAAACGGATCGGACTTAGGATAATAACTCGATTGCAACAAAATATTATGTGAATCTCCAATGAAAACAGAAGTACAAAAATAAATAGCAGGAAATAAATTGTGACCCAGATTTTAACGTGGAAAACCCTCCGATGCGGAGGATTAAAAAACCACGGGACAACTCCGAAAAAATCCATAAATAATCAGAGAGTGTAAAATCCAAGTAAAAGTCTGAAACTTGAATTATTGTGAAAGCGTAGGAAACTTGTGTGAAAAACCACACCCTGATATGCTTCCATTTTTTCTCTGATAATCATCCGTGACAAAACGTCATCCATAGGAGATCAAAACCGAATACGTGGCGTCGTTGCAGCACCTCAAATAAGCCGTCACAATCCGATTTTCCGTTGCTTGCTGCTGACCATGCCCAAAAACCGTCACCCACATCTGCTCGTTGTGATGTTGCTCATCATGTATCTGCTCCCTTTTGGCTCACTGTAAAAAACACCTATGGTGCACCCTTTTATAAGCCCCCCAATGCCCTCAACAACACATGTGCGCAACAATTGAATTTGAAAATTATTGATGGGATAAGAAAAATATCCCCCTATTTTGAAACCACGTGATACCATTGGGAGTGTGAAAAATTCAAACCGTATTATCTCTTTTTTATCTCAGCGCAAGATATGGGCTGAACCTAAACACATTCAGCAAACAAGTGGAAGCAGCAGTCTTCTCCAATTTATTCCCAGCATTGGCAGCCATAAAGAAGCAATAATCAGCAGTAGAAACAACAGAAAGTTTTGCAAATATGAGCGCACAAATGGAGGGAAAAACAGTCAGTAGCAGAGCATGTGTAGAAGACTTGGGTGCAGAAGGAAAGTTGGGGCAGAGAACAACATCTTTTGGTGATTAAAATAAAAGAACACGACATCACCAATGGCTGGTGCAGAATGCAAGACAAAACGTACATTTTATTGGTGAAAGCAGAACATATACTGCCACATATTACAGTAGTCTCTCTAAAGGGTGGAAATTCTGTTGCGTTTGAAGACAAATCAAAGGGGGGAAGTGCAGATTTGGGCCTCCCTGCACAGGAGATCATGAAGATCATCTGGATCAGTGCACCGGAGATGACCGTCTCGCCTGGACCAGCACAGGATGCGTGGCTTGCCTGGGGCTGGAGGTCGGTGAGGGGAGAACAAGCAAAAAAAAAAAAAAAAAAAAAAAAAAAAATCTATGGTCTGAAGGTCTCATCATCCTTCCCTAAAGTCCTCCTGCCTCTGTCCTGCGTTGCGTCAGCATATACCTGGGTCTGCACTCTTGCCTACATCATCTCCTACATCGTTGGTCATAAATAGCCCAGAAACCTCCCTAAGGGGAGCAACCAGGATTTGAACCTTGGTCAAATGCAGAATTACACGGTGACTTTACCACTTAGGCAAACTCCTGATTGTATAAAAATCTAATCTATTTCTCGATTTGTGCTTGTCATCGTCGGCCAGCAATTTACATTGTTGTTTCTCTCCTAGGAGAGAAAAGCTTGGTGTTTCTATCCTATGCAAACCAAACGTCTGAAGGGAAAGGAAACTGACTAGTCCACCCACCCCCTACCCCACCTTTCAGCCAATTAAATGAATTCCCTGATCTGATATAGTTATAAATAATTATACTGAACATGGTCTTTGAATTAATTAGCTAAATAACTATTCTGATCTAGTTGTACTGATCCATGTTCACATGTTCATTCTGGGAGGAGAATCAGTTTTGATCATATGACTTTTGTGTCCATCGTTCAGAAATGTGACAAGGTGGTTACAATCGTTTAGATTTGGTGGCAAGACTTGCAAGACTCACCAATAATTCAATTCTAGAAGTTTAGGTCAGTATTGCGCAGTTGAGGTGTTGTTTCTACCATTGCTGCTGTGGATTTGATCTGTCTCTCTTGTGAGAAGATGATTATTTTGTTGGTTAAAAAATTGGGGTAGTAGTTATCAACAGCACTGAAGTCAATGTAGTCTACCTTCTCATCTGCTTGTGTAAAAGGCCAATTTTTCTGCCATTTGTTTTGCTGATTTTGTGTTTCCATGGGCCTTGTGTAATATGGTCAAGTGGTTGGCGATTGCAGTGAAGTTTATGAACAAGCATTATTGTCCTGTGATGCCATACACCGGGAGAGAAGGATATTTTTAAAGCAAGAGATTGAAAGGATGGTGCTGTTTTTTACTGATCAACCTAGTTTGTTGGCTCCTAATATTCAGGTAGTGTCATATGCCATGTTCAGATGTGGTCAATTGAAGTTTTAATGATATGATTTCTGTTACTGAAACAATGCCTATTTTCTTTCATCAAGTCGGACTAATTATCAATGAATTACTATCCTATGTTCTCTTGATTTTGTGTATTACTAATTTAAATCTGTTTGGCATCTTCCTTTTCAATAAAGAAAAAGCAATCTCATGGAAATTTATTGTTTCAGTTGACATTGTGAGTGTCAGGTCATGTAAACATCGTGACTACGGGCAAGAACCCAAATGATAAGCTGCACTGAAGTTCTTTCTTATTCTAAATTTCTTTGGAGTGAAATAAAATGCCTGTGGTATTGGCATCATTCACAGTTTGCATTTTTAATGATATGATTTCTGTTACTGAAACAATGCCTATTTTCTTTCATCAAGTCGGACTAATTATCAATGAATTACTATCCTATGTTCTCTTGATTTTGTGTATTACTAATTTAAATCTGTTTGGCATCTTCCTTTTCAATAAAGAAAAAGCAATCTCATGGAAATTTATTGTTTCAGTTGACACTGTGAGTGTCAGGTCATGTAAACATCGTGACTACGGGCAAGAACCCAAATGATAAGCTGCATTGAAGTTCTTTCTTATTCTAAATTTCTTTGGAGTGAAATAAAATGCCTGTGGTATTGGCATCATTCACAGTTTGCATTTTTAAATATTTTTGAAGGATGATACTGTCAATGGGAAGGGTACACTAGATATGAACTTTTGGATTGATAGAATGTTGAGATTGTTGCAATTGGGTTATTTGTTAAGAAAAAAATTCTGTTCATTATGAGAAATTGCAGTAGACCTTGTTTCAAGTAGAAAAGCTCTTTTTTTTTGGGGGGGGGGGCTTGGTGCAGTAAATTAAGATACTTTTCCAATTGTAATCCTATATGTTTCGGTCTAACATTTTACATTTGGTAGGAAAAATGTTATTTGGTGTGGAATGCATTTGATGCCCATACTGTCACACAGTCTTCTTTGCAAATCAATATCCTATTATAGTTTTGTGTATTTTTTGGCATTGATTGAAATTTGATTGAATTTAGGAATCGTGTTAGGTTTGAGCAATACAGTAGGTTTGTTTATGCGGGATACTGGGATAGAAGTTGGTTTCTCATGGACCAAATGCAAGTTAAATGAACCTTTGACAAAAAATAAGCTGGGCCTAACATTGTGTTGATGTGCCACCTTGATGAGAGGGAGTTTAACTAAACGAAGTGCTAAATGCTGAGTCCAAAATTAAGATACTTTTCCAATTGTAATCCTATATGTTTCGGTCTAACATTTTACATTTGGTAGGAAAAATGTTATTTGGTGTGGAATGCATGTGATGCCAATACTGTTTCGCAGTCTTCTTTGCAAATTAATATCTTTGTGTATTTTTTTGGCATTGATTGAAATTTGATTGAGTTTAGGCATTGTGTTAGGTTTGAGCAATACAGTTGGTTTGTTTATGCGGGATACTAGGATAGAAGTGGGTTTTTCATGGACCAAATGCAACTTAAATAACCTTTTGGCCAAAAATAAGTTGGGCCTAACATTGTGTTGATGTGCCACCTTGATGAGAGGGAGTTAGCTAAACGAAGTGCTAAATGCTGAGTCCAAAATCTTTGCGGGCTGCCATGGAACTGTGCATAGCTGTGGCACTGTATTATGTCAAGTTTTTACCCTGGAAAGGGGAATGCTTCGTTTATGAAAAATCAGCTACAATTATATTCCAGAAAAAAACCATGTCAATAAATGTCAAAAAAACATTTTTTAATAAACAATTTGAAAACTAGTATACTAAAACACTTACATTAAGTGGTAATTGTCAGAAATTCTTTTTTATAAATGTTGTCAAATGTAGTCTAAATAAAGTACTTCAACTTCTTAATAGTGGCTTCCATGGGAATCTTTTTTAACCCCAATCACTTGAAGGCCTCTGATCCACAATCATATTTTATGGAATTGTGGTCATAACATCCAAATTAGTATCATAAATGCGATCCTCTATCTTTGTATGGGGTGGGGGGGGGGGGTCTTTGTGAGGCGGGGTTATGGAGCACCCCATGGCAAAGTAATGTTGGATGCTCAGAATAGATCGATGACTTTATATTGTTGAGCTTATGATCCTGAGAGTAGTAACTCAGTCCCTTCATGAATGCTGTCCTGTTATCGGATTGCTGTTTGGAGTGATACAAATGACATATGGGCCAGAGACTTGCTAGGCCCTAAGTTAAGAATAAGTTGATAACTTTAGGAATAAGTTGACGACATATGACTCCGCTGTTTTGGTTAGCCAACCGAGTGGAACGTCAAGGGTGGTGCTGGCTGTGAAGTGCTAAGCAAGGAGCAACATTATGAGTATGGAGTAACTTTTTAGGTGTATTTTTGTAAGATGCTTCACTTAAGTAAAAGGAAGATTGATAATGGTTTTGCACACAATGTATTACTGGTTTTGGCACACGATGTAGAGTGTTTTTGATGTTGTATCCCCATGCGAAATACATGGAAAGAGTGTGATAGGTTTATAAGCTTTACTCTATAATCTTGAAATATAATACATCATTGACGAATGTTTAATGAATTTATTGTCACTAACTGTGTCAATAAGGTAAGGATTTGATGTTACGACCTGTATCATCAAGGTATGCATTTTTTTTGATAGCCTCTCTAGTAAAACCATTTTCATTAAATGAATTGCACAACATTCCTCGTAGTTTTGTTGATTATCATATGATTTACATATCAAATTATTGTGCTTATTAGGTGATTATTGAAAGGTTGAAAGGGTTGGAGAGATTGGGGCAAAAATAGTCAAGAGCTTGTGCATGAAATTCTTCATGCATCCACCTTATGTTTTTAATGGACAAACAGCCTTGTGATTTGCACTGCCGTAAAAATGTGATAGCTTGACGAAAGGGAATTACGCATCCACCTTATGTTTTTAATGGACAAACAGCTTGATTTCTAGAAAACATTTGGAAGTTGGTAAAAAAAAAAAATACAGCCTTGTCTTGTTATGTGTTATGAGGTGGTGTTTTTTATGGGTTTCTAGGGATTGAACGACACTAATTCATGGCAGCAGAAGCAATTAGAAACTTTATCCCAAGATCAACCATGCAGTGAAATCGAAACCATGCTATATGTAAAATGAACACATGTGTACCTTGAACCAAAGTGTTTCTGCTACAGTCTTCATCGCAATGGTTTGATGAAGATCCTTTAGAGGTAGCCGAAGGACTCCCTCCTCCATGGTGTATTCCATGGGTTGATATAAATCATCTGACGCTCGGGTGAGATTCTTTTTCTCTTTATGGTATTGTTGAAACCCATTTAAGTTTAATGGGTATTTCTGAGTCCCACATCGGACTTACCCTCCTTGTAATTATTTTTACTCATCTATAAAAGAATGCCTCCACTTCACATTGAGGTAAGGAGAATTCACCAATAACATGGTATCAGAGGGAAATTAATCCCGAATCCTCCCTCCCCTGCGGATTCCCGGTTCTGTCCGGCCCCGCCTCTCTCCCCTCTGCCTTTGCCCTTCCCGGCGGGCCTCCCTCCTCTGCCCGCGGCTTCCCTCCCGACGTCTCTTCCCGGCGGCCCGATCTCCCTCAGGCGGTGCCCCTCTCCCGTCGCGGTAGCCCCCCGGTGCGCCTTCCCTCCCGGAGCCCGCTCCTCCTGCCCACGATCCCTCCCGGCGCGACTCCTCCTGCGCGCGCCCTTCCCGTCGCCGCTCCTCCTGAGCGCGACACTCCCGACGCCCCGTTGCGGCTCCTCCCCACGGCGACCCTCCCTTAACCCCGTGGCACCTCCACCCGAGCGCGCCTCCGTCGCGGCTCCGTCCGGCTCCCGCAGCACTCCCGGCGGCCTCCTATGCGCGCAACCCCCCCGGCGGCCTCCTCTGCGCGCGACTTCCGACCAGCTGCGACCCGATCCACGCGAACCAGCTCCGGATGCTCCCTCCAGACGGACCGGCTCCGTCCAGGCAACTCGGGCTCCTCCCGGCTCTGCTCTGTCCCGGTCGACCGGCTCCCTCCCGGCGAACCGGTCCAGGCGGCTCCCTCCAACCAGCGCCGGAGCTCCCTGACGTCCCAGCTCGAAGCTGCTCCGCCGAGTGCCCCTTAGGCCGGCTCTCTCCTTCGGCTGTACCAGCACCAGGCTTGCCCGCGGCCACCGGCAGCAGATCCAGGCCGGCCGCTCACCTCGCGGCGCCACCGGTCGTCCTCCCACCAGGCGACTGCGGCCCTCCCGTCCGGTGCTTCCTCCCGCAATCCAGGAATTTCCTGTTTTCTGGATCCAATGCGGTCATCCGGCCCCGCCCTCCTGCGGCACTCCCGGCGACGTATGGCTGGACAGTCTCCAGACGCTTCTCGGCTCCTACATCCGATGCGGTCTCTCGGTCCCCCTCCAGCGGTTTCCCGACCCCGTCCTGAGCATCAGCTCTCTTATCCAGCCACCATTGCTCAGACTGATAGCTCCACCGCCTGCCTATCTCATCAACTGCTAGTCTGGATGCTCGACTCCGGTGCGTCTCAACATCTCACAGGGGATTTTGGTATGTTCACTACCTACCATCCATCGACTAGTGCTTCTTCAATCACTGTTGCCGATGGATCAACAATCCCCATTGCGGGCTTTGGCACATGCCGTTTGACCCCGTCTATTAGTCTGCCTTCAGTTGCTCACGTTCCTCACAGCCAGTTTAATCTTTTCTCCATCAGCAAACTCACCAAAGATTTAAACTGTGCTGCTATTTTTACATCTTCTGGTGTTGTGTTTCAGGAGCGATCGACGAATCGGGAACTTGGTTGAGGTCATCTTCAGGCCGGGGTGTACATACTCGATATCCCACACCCTCTTGCCTGCCCATCCACCTCAGCCCGTGCCCTTGACCTTCATTCTCGCCTTGGTCATCCGCCGGCTTCCGTCGTACATAAACTTTGCCCCCAATTTAGTCATAATCTTTCCTTCCATTGTGAACCCTGCAAGTTTGCAAAACATCATCGGGTGACATATGTCCCTCGATTGGACCTGCGTGCCGCGAATCCTTTCGACCTTGTTCATTCCGATGTATGGGGTCCTTCAGGGTTCTTAGCCAGCTCAGGTACAAGTATTATATTACCTTTATTGATGACTACTCCCGCATGACCTGGTTGTACCTTCTTCGTGATCGGTCTGAAGTGTGTTCTACCTTTCAGACCTTCTACAATGAAATTCATACTCAATTCTCAACCTCGCTGAAATGTCTCCGCTCCGACAATGGACGAGAATATTTATCTTCCACCCTTCAGCAGTTTTTCAAGGATAAAGGCATTATTCACCAGACATCTTGCCCCGATACAGCTCAGCAGAATGGAGTGGCCGAGCGGAAACACCGCCATATTTTGGAGACTGCTCGTGTCCTCTTCCACATGAAGGTGCCTCTCAATTTTTGGCGCGATGCTATCCTGACTGCTACCTACCTCATTAACCGCCTCCCTTCTTCTATCCTTCAGGGGGAGACTCCGTTTCGGACTCTGTTCTCCTCTCTCCCTCCTCACTCCCTTCCCTTGCGTGTGTTTGGATGTCTCTGTTATGTCCGTGACACTCGACCCGGTCTCTCCAAACTCTCTCCTAAATCCCTCCGCTGTATATTCCTCGGCTATTCCCGTACTCAGCGCGGATATCGCTGCTTCTCTTCGGACCTACGGCGGTATATCAGCTCTGCTGACGTATCATTTGATGAGAACTCTCCCTTTTCATATCTCTCTCCCCATCCAGACACTGACATTGATGATTGTCTTCCCCTCATCATCCACCCTCCACTAGTGTCTCCCCCTGCTGCTGCTGATCACCATTTTGGTGCGGTCTATTCTCGTCGCCCATTGCCTGTACCCCCTGTCCCGGCCGAGGACACCATCGCCCCCCTTCGTCTGATGCTCCTGCCCCAGCACAGACGACTTGCCCATTGCACTCCGGAAAGGTACTCGTTCATGCCAGAGTACACCATTATTTGTATCTTCATACAGGGGTCTGTCAGCTCTGGAGACAGTATTAATTCCTCGAACCGTTGGTGATGCAAAATCTCACCCGGGGTGGCTAGCAGCAATGCGGGATGAATTGCAGGCTCTGGAAGACAATCATACTTGGGAACTTGTCCCCCTTCCAGCAGGCAAACAGGCGGTTGGCAGCAAATGAATTTACACTGTCCGGCTAAATCCCGATGACACTCTCCATCGACTCAAAGTCCGCCTTGTGGCTAAGGGCTTTGCACAAACTTACGGGGTGGACTACTTTGATACATTCTCTCCAGTAGCCAAGATGACCTCTGTTCGATTATTCATCTCTCTGGCGGCACATCATCGTTGACATCTTCATCAGCTGGATGTCAAGAATGTCTTCCTCCATGGCTTTCTTGTGGAAGAAGTTTATCTGCAACAACCACCCGGCTTCTGTGCCTCTGGCACCGAGTCTCAAGTTTGTCGACTCTGCCGCTCTCTGTACGGCCTCAAGCAATCTCCTCGTGCTTGGTTCGGCCGCTTCAGCACTATTGTCACTGATTTTGGCCTCTCTCGAAGTAGGAAGGATCACACAGTTTTTTACAGAATGACTCCTGCTGGCTGTATCCTCTTGGTGGTCTATGTGGATGATATCATCATCACAGGGAGCGACTCCACAGGAATTGCCAACCTCAAGGCGCATCTTCACCACCACTTTCACACCAAAAATCTTGGTCCTCTCACCTACTTCCTTGGCATCGAGGTCTCCCGTTCTGAGGACACTATCTCTCTTTGCCCACGCAAGTATGCTCTTGATATCTTGAAGGATGTAGGTTTGAGCACAACAACTGCAGTGGACACTCCTCTTGAGCCTAAGGAACGCTCTCTCCATACCGACTCGGAACCATTTCCTCATCCTGAGAGCTATCGGCGTCTGGTGGGTAAACTTAACTATCTCACCATGACGCGACCAGACATTGCCTGCGCTGTTGGCAAAGTCAGCCAGTTCATGGAGCATCCAACCAGATCTCAGTGGGATGTTGTCCTCCGCATTGCCAAATACATCAAGAAAGACCCTGCACGTGACCTTCAGTACTCACATCATGCTCATTTGGATGTTGAGGCCTTCTGTGATGCGGATTATGCAGGTTGCCTCGCTACCCGCAATTCTACTTCGGGATTCGCCGTGTTCTTCGCCGGTAACCTCATCTCCTGGCGCAGCAAGAAGCAGACTGTAGTCTCCAGATCGAGTGCAGAGGCCGAATACCGCGCCATGACCACGGTCACCACTGAGATCCTCTGGCTTCGTCATCTCCTCCCTGAGCTCGGCTTCCCGGCACAAACCTCTGCTCATATCTGGTGTGACAATCAGGCAGCAACAAAGATTGCCTCGAATCCCGTCTTCCATGAACGGACGAAGCATATTGAGGTGGACTGCCACTTTCTTCGCCACCATCTGGAGCAGAAACATATAAGCTTTGGCCATATTCCGACGACAGATCAGCTTGTAGACATCTTCACCAAAGGCCTCCCAGGAGCTCGCCTTGCCTCTCTCACTACCAAGCTGGGTATTCACAGCATCCATGGCCCAGCTTGAGGGGGAGTATGAGATGGTCTTTGTGTCTTGTCATCTTTTTTCTTTGTGGGACTCAATCCAATCTGGGCATGTCCAGCTTGAGGGGGAGTGTTGGAACCCATTTAAGTTTAATGGGTATTTCTGAGTCCCACATCGGATTTACCCTCCTTGTAATTATTTTTACTCATTTATAAAAGAATGCCTCCACCTCACATTGAGGTAAGGGGAATTCACCAATAACAGGTATGTTAGTACCTCTCATGGTAAAGGAGGATGAAGAATAGAGTTTCGACGTAGGGAGAATCGACGGGAGCTTGGGCACACACGTGTTGGATTGCTGTAGCCCGATCAGGTTTGTATAATGTTTCGGCCGAATGCTTGCGGCCTGACCTGTGCATTAGGCCGCAACCTTCGCGAACCGTCCCCGACAGGGCACTGTAGCTGTGCGGACTTTGGAGTCAACAGTACTGTAGCTCCTTGGACTTCCACCTGTCGGCCACTGTAACACTTTTGATTTGGGTGACCACCTTTCACTGTAGCGACGCGGACTTCCAGCCGTCTTTCACTGTAGCAAAACGATTATTCTGACTGTTGGTAGAATAGTGCTTCATCCTCCTTATTAGCCCATTTCGGGATAGGGTTTCAGGTGTTAAAAACTCTGAGAAATCTCCTTGTAATTTGTGCTCTCGACATATAGTGAAATTCTGCCTCTCCGTGGACGTAGGGATTATTCCCGAACCACGTAAATCCTTGTGTTTTCGTTTTTCCCCCTTTTACTCTTCTCCGAATTGTTTCTTTCTATCGTTGCGACTCCCGACTTTTCCGCATCAACACGAACACACATCTCAATGGCAGTGACTCCTTATATAGCCCTGAGACATTTCTGAGTGTTCATGCATTAACTCATACGTTATGTAACATATGAGTTAATGCTTCGACTATTCATGCATTCTTCACATGAATGCATCAATCCTCTCACGCGTTTCATCAAATGAAACGTTTGTAATAATGATAGCCAGTGCAGGAGGTATTTGAATGCTAGCCATTAACGTTTGGTTGCCATTATCAATCGTAGGGTGTTAGTATGAATTTTACAATATAATTCTCCAAATATCATAGCCTAATGATATACCCTTGCCGTACACTACGACAGGCAAAGAAAACATCCATACGATATCGCTATATCTTATGATACGATATATCTAAATAACATAAAACACATCACATGAGTTTATGGCTTTAGGGTACATCTCCAACAATCTCCCATTTGCGTTAAAGCATAATAGACTTTGTGTCATTTCACCTTATATTGTATCGTATACAATAACTCGTGAAATCATATCAAAAACTCATTTTGGGTATCTTCCAAAACACTTTTAGAAAGTTATCATTAATTTCACCTCGTATCACATCATATATAATACCTTGTAAATATCCATCCAAAACTTCTTTTGGATAAACTCTAAAACACTTTTAGAGTAGCTCTCTGAGCAAAATCTCAATCCTTGTTCAGTTAGCCACAAAGTGTGACCTCGCGGGCTTTTGTAGTGTTGACAACAAATATGATTTCCCAAATCCATAAATTTAAGCAAAGAGCGGCCTTTAGGAAAACATCAATGCAACTCAAGTTACAAAGGGATCTAACACGATCTTCATTAAACGCATGTATCTATATCTGTGTCCACTAGCTGTGTCATATGAAAGCATGCATTTTCACACGATCCCTTTGTCCAAGACATCGAGTAACCACAAGACAAAGTATGTCAATCCCGTTTAGCTACTTATACGTTCTCGATTCATCGAGTATAGACTGATCAGGTTGATGAATACATCGCATGTCATTCACCTTTATGGATGAGCATATCACATGCCCCTCACTCAATAGATAAGCACCTCATATGTCTTTTCTAGATACGACCGTACACTTCCTCAATGTATCTCAATCAAGGGTTCAAATGTCATACTCGTCATATGAGAGGACAAATCTCATCTTGGTTAAGCTTCAACCGATGATATGATCAACAACATACCCAACCATCTCTTGATTAACTAAGCCTCAAGGCCTGTGTATGAAAAGTATCAAAGTATGAAGGTTCTCATGTTAGGTATCTCACTAATCTTAGGTATGAGGAAATCCAAATATGAACCATGCACCCCAAGAATACCAAAGACATAGTGTATGACACTCCATGTGTTATACTTCGTGGGTCTTCCAGCACACAAAACATATTTTGTGACTCATGAATATATTTTGTATCTCGATACAAGAGTCGTACTCACTTTAACCTTAAAATTTCATCATAACTTATAATACTCCATGATGAACATTGGTTTGGGATAACTCAAAGTCGTACTTTGAGAGGTCAATTATCATTTCACTTCATGAGTATATGCAACCAACATGACAGAATGCTAAAGTGGAGATTTTTTTTCGTATAACATGATACGTTTTGTATTCTTAAACTCCTTTAAGAATTTTAACAAAACCATACATAAGCGTCTGTCTTATCATATCAAATATGATAGACTGTTAGATCAGACTTATGTTTGGTGCACTTTTAGAGTTTGCTATACTTATTATATCTCTATGTAATTCTCGCCACTTTTGAATAATGATGAGACTTATGAATCATATTTCTAATGTTCAACACTTTGAGCATAGTATTCAAACTCCTTAACTTTACAACGTTAAATGTTACGATGTTAATAACTTTTGTTGTCTACTTAGAACTCTTTTTAAGTTCATTACCATCATAATCCTTGGAACCTTTTCCATCAAACCTTTTCTTTGAAATCTATTGGCAACATATGTAGCTAGTTGCATTAATCTTTTACCGACATACCCTTAACCTTTTAGGATATTAAGTGACATTCACTTTGTATTTTTACTGATATAATCCTATATTTGTTACACTTTGAGCTTCTCAAAGTCCAAATATACCCTCACTAGCCTCTTAGATGTTGCGGAATCACCGGGAGACAGAACGACAGAAAATGAGAAAACGAAAGAAAGAAAAGCAACAAAGAACACGACGATTTACGTGGTTCGGGAAAAATCCCTACGTCCACGGGAGAGGCAGATTTTCACTATGATTCGGGAGCACAGAAATTACAGAGGATTTTCAACAACAAAACCCTAGCCCGAAATGGGCTACAAATGAAGAAGACGGTCTACTGTTCTGAATAGTAGTCCGCGTTGCAACAGTGATCGGCGGCTCACTTTGTCAAAAGTGCTACAGTGTCTGTCGGCTGGAAGTCAAAAGCGCTACAGTACTGTTGACCCCGAAGTCCGCACCGCTACAGTACCCGTCGGTGTCGGTCGGTCAGCTCCGCTACAGTGGTCAGCATTGCTACAGTTCCGAAAATTTGGGCCGGGAGCCTTCGGCCCCCGGACCCCCGGAGCAGGGGCGCGTTGCCCCCTGCAACCCCCAACGAGCTCACCGCGGAGCTCGACCCACGAAAGTTGCGGGCCACAAGCATTCGGCCGAACCGGATCGGGCAACACCAATCCAACATTAGACGCTATATTCTTTTCGGAATATCTTACTAAGATATACAAACTTCCTTCGTGTTAGGAAGAAACACTTATTTCCTTCGGTGAGAACATTTTGTAAATAAACTATTATATTCATATCTTATATGGTATTTTACGTGTTTGAAGCAATATTTTGAAAAGAAGATTTTATTCTTTAAAATATGTCACTGATGGTGGGATCAAATCCCGCATATTTTAACAAACATTTGGATAAACACTTTTATTCTCGATAAAACATTTTCATCCTTTATCTCCTTCTCAAGTATGTTATAGAATCCAATGAATCTTAAACCATGTGTATTAAAGCCATCATCTTGTATTGTTTAAAACAACTTCTTGTTTACAAACAACTTATCTAATCATATGAGTGAAGCAAGATGAAAATACACATCCCCTCAAATTCTTTTGAGCTTGATATATTTTTCCTTTGCATCTATTCCTTGATTCAACAACCCTTTGCTTTATCAATTGAATGCAAACTACAAGCTCTTTCAATTCTTTCCTTGATTTTGAATTCATGTATATTTGCTACACTTATAAAACATACAGTCGATTTATATGCTCTTTTCAAAATCAAAAAATTGATTTCCATAACACCAATACCTGACATGGTCTCTCCATGGAGCTTTCCAAACTCCTTCAGGTATCCCGAACGATTCTATCTCATGGAAATAATGCCCTTTCTGATTTTATCTTTAAGTTTTAATGACATTAACTGATTATTATGAAGAAACATTGTTAGACTTTCCAACCGACTCTTCTTTCAGTTTGAACTTTTGCCTACTTGTTCTATCAATACAGTACCAGGACATCTCATACCTAATTCATCTATCCGCAACACTTTAAGAATATCTGATAAACTTTTATTGAAACTCATCCACATTATCAAAACATTTCAAACGATGACAACAAAATGAATTCCATAGTTAGAACAAGCCTTAATGAAACCTTCAACCTCCTCAATTCATCGACATACTCAATCATATTGAATATATGAGTGAAGACTAGAGTGCCTTAGATCATTTTGCATTTGATGCTTTTGAAACCTTGAGTGAATCATTCTATGTTTCTCATATAAGCATCTCGATTCAAGTGTTGAACAACTTCAACAGTTGGTTGCTCATGAAAGTGTTGCTCTAACATATTGAATCTTTTTTTGCTTAAGAGCAATTCTTAAGTATTGTACCAACCTAAGGAGTTGCTTACATTAAGCTTCTCCTTTTAAAAATTGATCTCAAAGTAATGTTTGATGATAATGCTATTTATATCTATACCATAAGCTTTTATCAAATGAGTGTCATGCTTGCTTTCATTTAATAAGGACTTTTATTAAATGCGCTCCCACTAAAATGATGATCTCTTTTAAACTCATCGTATCTATTAATGGACAAATATTCATATTTAATTAAGCAATGTGTTCTCTTTGACTTTTTATCACTACATAGTTATTTAGGCATACTATCATGCCAAACATATCATATATGACTCTTTGATAGCTAAGCGGATAACTCTTTATCCTAATCCATCATACGGATAAACTCAACTTTATTCCTTCAGTAACTCAATCCTATTAGGGTCTCTCAGCTAAGTGTAACCCAAAGAAAATGTCAAAACCTAATCCTATCAGGATCACCCATTACTTGTTTGTCTTACACAAGAAAATGCAATGACACCCAACTTTGGCATGACTTATCTGGTTGGATAATCGAGGTCTTGAGAAGTGTTTGCTTTGGAATGAATTTGACACTTAGTATTTTGAAAGAGATTTAATCTCATCATCTTATCTCATGTTATTTCCTTTACATGTATGCATGCTTCTAGCGATTTTGTTTGAATCTTATTCCTTCCACCAAATCAATATGTTCAAAGCATGATGATGTGTATCTCGTTACACAACTCATAGCTTGTGTTATTTTTCCAAATTAAAAGCCCAACTATATCCATAATACCCAAATTCATTCCATGCATAAGCTAAATGAAACCCTTCAATGCAAAGGTTTAGAATTATATGAAACCAACAATCCTCACAAGAGTAAGCTTGGAGCTACAGATTACCAACCCTCACTTTTCAAGACTAAGACATAAGCTTCCAGGCCAATTAGCTGTTCGGCCCAAAGACCCTTTACCCAAGGATACTTTGCTTAAGAGAGACTTGGATTCCATCACAACTCTTAATACCTAAAATGTATAAACTATAATCAACTTTTTAATTCAAGCTCATAAGCTTGTACAAGCCAGAGTCTAGGTAGAAGAAAACTAAATCAATTATCACACCTGGTGATAGGTTTGAAGGTGGTCCAACTCGAGAGAGGCCGCCTATTCGGTATGTTTACCAGGCAAAGTTGTAATAAAGGGGTAGAGTTGTAAATATCCATACATTGATTGTTAGTTAGTTAGTTAGTTTGTCTGTTAATCTGTTATAAATAGGGGAGAGTACCTAGCAGGGGGGAATCGGTTCATTTGCTATTTGGAGCGTCTGGCTAGTTCCAGGGCCTGCGAAGCTACTTTCTCTCAGGAGGTCAGTATGTATTTTCTCTCTCCCTCTCTAAACTGGTTCAGAATAAATTCCAAGGAAGCAGAATTCAGGTTAGAACTCTCTTTCACTACTGATAAACCTATCAATTTGGTGCTTTCATTGAGAGTGTGTCTTGATACCTGTAGAAAGTGTGATTCTAGAGAGAGAAACTAGAAGAGAGAGAAAGTGGACAGAAAGAAGAAAATAAGTTCTGCATGTCCACACGTATGGAAAGTTGGATTTCGTTGCTGGAGACTACTGCGACCGACCTTACATCAGGAATACAACGACAAGAGGCTGGATTGCAGTAGTTGAAAGATGCCTTCTAGCGTCAGGAGGATGCCAATCGTCGTCAGGAATAACAACTTCAGGAGTTGATCGTTGCTATATCTCACCTGAGGCCGAGTCAAGAGGAAGAAACCAGAAGAATAGTCGACAAAGACAGTGGAATTGGGAGGAGGAAGTAATTTGAATACTGGAATCGTAGCAGGAAATCAGAATGTAGTAGCTTTTACTAGTCCTGGAATTCATGGAACTGAGTATGAAGGGACACGAATTCTATCCGGACAGAAGGAAATGCCAATTTTCTCTGGAGAGGATCCAATTGTATGGATCACATGGGCAGAAATATATTTTTCAATCCAGCAGATACCAGAGGAGCTCAAGGTTTCTTTGGCGCAACCAAGTATGGAGGGAATGACTCCGTATTGGATTGGTTCTTTGAGGATAGTACGTCCAACACTTACCTGGAAACAATTAAAAGAAGAAATGGAGTGCTGAGGAAGAGGGTCCGATTGTGTACCTGAAGGGGCTGCGGCAGACAAGTACTGTGGATGCTTATGTGGATGAGTTTGAGCAGGTAGCATTACGAATTTTGGATTTAACAAAGGGGCGGTATATGAGTATGTTTATAGGGGGCTTGAAACCAGAAATTGGTCGCACCATTCTAACTCATGAACCACAAACCGAGGTGCGGTTACTAACCTTGGCCAGACGTGTGGAGCGTGAGTTGATAGTTGTTGGACCCCATTTTAGTATAATGAGTATTTCCGAGTCCCACATCGGAATATCCCGCCTTGTAATTATTTTTACTCATCTATAAAAGAATATCTCCGTCTCACATTGAGGTAAGAGAAATTTGCCATCTACATGGTATCAAATGGTACTTTCTAACCCGATCCCTCCCTCTTTTTTTTTCTCTCGAGTCTAGGGTTTCGAGAAAATCCCCTGTGGATTCCCGGTTCTGTCCAGCCCCGCCTCTGCTCTAACCCTCCTGGTTCTGTCCGGCGAGATCCTACCGCCACCTTCTTCCTCAGCACGACGCTCCTCCAGGTGGCACCCTCGTTGCGGGCTCCTGCTCCCGGCGCCACTGGTCCTCTCGACCCAGGCGCCCCCCCCAGCCTTCCGTCGATCTCCTCCCGGCGACGCTCCTTGCGCCCCTCCGTCACAACGAAGCCAGGCGCCCCCGTCCCTCTTGACGACTGCGCTCCGCCCCGACGGTGTCTCGCCCTCTCGCAGCTCCTCTTCGATTTTCCAGGCGACCCCCATCCCTCCCGACGGCTGCGCTCCAAAGGCGTCCCGCCCTCCCGCGGCTCCTCTTCCTTTTTCCAGGCAAGCCCCGCGCAACGACCCTCCTGACCGGCAAACTCCCAAGTTTGCCCGACGCCTGCCCTCCCGGCTCTGTCCAGGCGGAACCCCCTCCCTCGCGAAGATCGGCTTGCCCTCTCGGCACCTCTTGATCCCGACGCGGCTCTCTCTCCAGACGCCGCACGGCCCGCTTGTCCCGATGTCACGACCCGACCCTACCTGTCTCGAGGCGCAACTACCCCAAGCCCGCCTCCATAGGTCAGGGGCTGGCGACAAGCGCCGAAGGCGTAACAATCTCGGGGAGGTCTTTGCCTAAGTACCTGTACACACACACAGCCCACTCAATGCAGAAGTGCAGAGAAAAAAAAAAAAGAAACTAAAGTATGGACTACAGTATCCCAACCAAAGCATGCACCGACCTCTAAAACAGAACAAGTGCTGAAAAGTAGACTGCCAAGTAAACTGAACAGTAAAGGACAAAACACGCGCCCAACTAGAAAGGTGCTACAACCCGGCAACAGGTAAACGAAAGTAAACAGCTGGTGAGTCTCACACCTGAAAGTCCTACTACGACCACTGAACGCCGCCCAAGCTCCTGTGTCCTCTACGCTCCTGCGTAGTCTCGATCGACCTGTCCGTCGTCTGCAAGGGCACACCAAGTGCGGGCAAAGCCCAAGCGGGGTGAGTATGAAGATACTCAGTAGGACGCCCCGAAAGCTCGAGGGAGCAACAAAGGAGGTACTAAAGATGTGAGTGTTGGAACCATGGCTGTTCTTTGCATGAATTGGAGTATGGTTTGTGTTTGTTGTCAATGCTCAGTGTGAGTTCAGAATGTGTGCCAGTAAAGTGATCATACAGTTCAAGCAGACAACAGTATTGAAGGTGGCGCCGTTTCCCGGTGTTTGCCAAATTTTTGGTCCTGAAAATCGGAAAATGAAGACATGAGTTGTTGGTAAAAGGAGGTGTGCGCAAAGAGGAAGTGGTGCGCGAAAAATGTGGGCTGTGCGCAAAATATTTGAGTTGTGCGCGAAAAACAGCGTGGTGCGCGAAATAGTGGAGCGAGGTTTTTCGCGCAAGTAGTATTTCAGAATCAGAACGTCGGAAAATGGCAAAGGCATGAGCTGTGCGAAAAACATGGAGATGTGCGCGAAAAACGGTACCTGCGCGAAATATTATGCGCCGAATGAGTGGTTTTTCGTGCCACAAGGGGTTTTGCGCGTGGGGGTCTGAGACGCCTATAAATAAGAGGTGACACTTCTCATTCCGTACGGCTGAAGACTTAGAGAAGATCCAAGTGCTGATGCGCGTAAAAGGTTCGTGAAAAGGGAGTTGCGTGAAAAATTCCGGTTCGGCTCTTTTCCACGGGACCCGCGTTTCGCGGGTCTCGGTCTGCTCCCGGGGTTGCGACGACCCCGGTCTCGCGCCGCACGCCGACTGGCGAAGCCGGCCAGCGCGCCCCCTTGCGGCCCGGATTGCCGGGCCGCCGACCCGCTCGCCCGCGCCGACCGCCGAGGAGCCGCGCCGCCGCCTGGGGAGTCCGCGCCGCCGTCGCCCGCTGGACCGCCCTGGAACCACCGGAAAACAGGGGTTTTGGCTGGAAAACTTCCCGGGGTCACCCCGGACACCCCGGGACTCGAAACTTTGATCCGAAAGAATCGTTGGAAAGCTCGGATCAAGCCCCACTCAAATATGGCCTTCGCTTGATAATTAAACATCATTTCAACGCTATAAATTGAGTTCAAAGGGGATTCGGGAATTTAAAACGAAAACGCAACGATCCTACCTCGCAAGGAGTAGACCGACGCTCCACGATCGATTCACCTTCGCCGGAACCGAAAACACCTTGCTGGGGAGGAGGTGGAGCTTGAAGGAAGGGGAGGAGAGTTCTTGTTGGGAGCTTCCGCCAGAGAACACAAATGGGGGAAGGAGAGGGGGTGGTGGATGTGTTTA
Source organism: Viscum album (assembly GCA_963277665.1). Classification (NCBI taxonomy): domain Eukaryota; kingdom Viridiplantae; phylum Streptophyta; class Magnoliopsida; order Santalales; family Viscaceae; genus Viscum; species Viscum album. The sequence goes on from OY728164.1 coordinate 157,164,250, forward strand.
AGTTGGGAAAATTAATTAAAATTTAATTAATTTTAAACACCCACCAGTGGGCCCGTACCCGAACTCTCGACGGGGTCGAGGTTAAGCCGCTCCTAAGGTAAAATCCACGTTCTGAGCGCAACAGTGGTCTTGGAATTTTAATCCGAGCCTCCGTTCAGAAGTTATAAAGTTCACGCCCGATGTCGCTAAATTACGAAAATGCCCCTGGCGGCGTTTTTCACAGAAGGGCCGCGCCCGCGAAAGTTACACCCCTTTTAGGGTAAACGGCACACTCCAGACTCAACGGTGCCCTCGGTTTTTCCATCCGAGCAACAATTTAGAAGTTATTCTGTTTATTTGGCGTGTCTAGTGTGAACGCACTTAAAATTTAATTCCGGCCACACCGGGACTCGGAATCACACGCCGTCTGAACGCCCTGCTCTGGAATAACATCAAGAAAAAAATTCAAAGTCTCACAGGCTCAAAACCCGGGTTCTTACACCCGACGGCTCCTCGGCGCTCCCGCGGCACGTCCCGACCTGCTTTAGAAGTAGCCACAAGGCACCGCCCTCTAGGGGAAAACACCTGACTCACCGACACTTCAACGGCTTGCTTGTCCACCTGTGGCCCTCCGGCACCACCTCCGGTCGCCAGCTTTCCTGCAAGGACGCACCCTCACTTCCATTGTCGGCCTTCCCGTGTGTCTGTACGACCGCCCGAGCAGTTGTCCCATCCTCCGTCATCGGCTCTACCGCAAGACGGTCCCCCTTCATGTAGTGACCGTTACAGAACGATGCTCTCACCGAAGGAGATTGCTTTGATACACTCTTATCCGGCAACTGTGTCACCATCCTCTTCTCTAGCCCCCATTGCTCAGATTGGCAGCTCTACCGCGTGTGTTTTTCATCAACAGATAGCTTGGATGTTTGACTCTGGTGCGTCATAACATCTCACAGGGGACTCCAGTATATTCACCACCTATCATCCGTACACAAGTGCCTCTACAGTTACTGTTGCTAATGGCTCAAAAATCCCTATTACTGGATTTGACACATGTTCCTTAACCCCGTCTATTCACCCGACGTCGGTCGCTCATGTTCTTCAAAGTCCATTTAATCTTATCCCTGTCAGCAAGCTCACCACAGACTTAAATTGTGTTGCTACTTTTACCTCATCTGGTGTTGTTTTTCAGGAGCGGAAGACGAATCGGGAACTTGGTTGAGGTTATCTTCAGAATGGGGTTTACATGTTTGATACCCCACCATCTCTTGCTTGCTCATCCACCTCAGCCCGTGCTCTTGACCTACATTCTCGCCTTGGTCATCCACCGATCTCCACCCTACATAAATTTTGCCCCCAATTCAGTTCTCACCTATCCTTCCATTGTGAATCTTGCAAGTTTGCTAAACATTATCGGGCGACGTATGTTCTTCGACCGGAACCACGTGCAACGAATCCTTTCGATCTTGTTCATTTCGATGTCTGGGGTCCTTGGAGGGTTCCTAGTCAGTTCGGGTACAGTTATTATATCACCTTTATTGACGACTACTCCTGCGTGATCGGCCTTTACCTGCTTCGTGATCAGTTTGAAGTTTTTTCTACCTTTTAGACCTTTTATAATGAAATTCATACTCAATTCTCCACCTCGGTTAAATGTCTCCGCTCCGACAATGGACGATAATATTTATCCACTTCCGTTCAGCAGTGTCTCAAGGATAACAACATCATTCATCAGACCTCCTGCTCTGACACACCTCAGCAGAATGGAGTGGCCGAGGGGAAACATCGTCATAGTCTGGAGACTGCTCGTGCCCTCCTCTTCCACATGAAGGTGCCTCTACTTTTTTGGTCTGATGCCATCTTGACTGCTACTAGCCTCCTAAACTGTCTCCCTTCTTCTATCCTTCAGGGGGAGACTCCCTTTCGGACTTTCTTCTCCTCTCTCCCTCCTCACTCGCTTCCTCTCCGGGTGTTTGGGTGTCTGTGTTATGTTCGGGACACTCGCCCCAACCTCTCTAAACTTTCTCCCAAATCCCTTCGGTGTATTTTTCTTGGATATTTCCGCACTCAGCGTGGATACCGGTGCTTCTCTCCAGACTTACGACACTATATCATCTCTGTCGATGTGTCGTTTATTGAAAGCTCTCCTTTCACTCCTCCCTCTTTTCATCCAGACACTTCCATTGATGAGTGTCTTCCTCTCATCATTCACCCTTCTCTGGTGTCTCCCCCTCCTGGTCATCGCTTTGGGACATTCTACTCTCGTCGCCCATCGACTGCCACCCCCCCTCCCTCCCGTCCAGGCCGAGGATACCATTGTTCCCACTTCGTCCGATGCTCTTGCCACAGCGCCACAGCACCAGACGACATGCCTATTGCACTACGGAAAGGTACTCGTTCTTGCCAGAATACTCCTCTTTTTACCTCTTCATACAACAGTTTGTCAGCACTGGAGACCATATCTATCCACCGCACGGTTGGCGATGCCAAATCCCACCCGGGGTGGCTACAGGCGATGCTGGATGAACTAAAGGCTCTAGATGACAACCATACATGGGATCTGGTCCCCCTCCATGCAGGAAAACAGGCGGTCAGCTGTAAATGGATTTATACGATCCGTCTCAATGCCGATGACACTCTCCATCACCTCAAAGCCCGCCTTGTGGCGAAGGGATTTGCTCAGACATATGACATTGACTACTTTGAGACCTTCTCTCCGGTTGCCAAGATGACCTATGTCCGCCTATCCATATCTCTGGCTGCTCATCATCACTGGCCGCTTCATCAACTGGATGTCAAGAATGCCTTTCTCCATGGCTTTCTTGACGAAGAAGTCTACCTGCAGCAGCCCCTCGGATTTCGTGCCTCTGGAGCCGACTCCCATGTCTGCCGCCTTCGTCGATCCCTATATGGCCTCAAGCAGTCTCCTCGTGCTTGTTTTGGCCGCTTCAGCATTGTCGTCACTGCCTTTGGCCTCTCTCGCAGTATGAAGGATCACACTGCCTTCTTCCGTACGACGTCAAACGGTTGTATTTTGCTGGTGGTATATGTTGATGATATCATCATCATAGGGAGCGACTCCACTGGAATCACCCAACTCAAGGCACACCTTCACCACCACTTCCACACCAAGGATCTTGGACCTCTCATCTACTTCTTTGGCATCGAGGTCTCTCGTTCTGAGGACACTCTCTCTCTGCCAATGAAAATATGCCCTTGATGTCTTACAGGACGTAGGGTTAAGCCAGGCGACTGCAGTGGACACTCCTCTTGAGCCTGGAGAACGCTCTCTCTATGCCGACTCGACACCCTTCCCTCACCCAGAGAGCTATCGTCGTCTGGTGGGTAAACTCAACTACCTCACCATGACACGACCCGACATTGCCTGTACTGTTGGCAAAGTGAGCCAGTTCATGGAGCATTCAACCAGATCTCAGTGGGATGCTGCCCTCCGCATTGCCAAATACATAAAGAAAGACCTTGCACGTGGCCTTCGGTACTCACATCATGCTCATTTGGATGTTGATGCCTTATGTGATGCGAACTATGCTGGTTGCCTTGCTATCCGCAAGTCTACTTCTTGATTTGCCGTGTTCTTGGCCGGTAACCTCATCTCATGGCGCAGCAAGAAGCAGACTGTCGTCTCCAGATCTAGTGCAGAGGCAGAATACCGGGCCATGGCCACAGTCACCACTGAGATCCTTTGGCTTCGTTATCTCCTCCACGAGTTTGGTTTCCCAGCGCAGACATCTGCTCATATCTGGTGTGACAATCAGGCAGCCACGAAGATTGCATCGAATCCTATCTTCCATGAACGGACGAAACATATCGAGGTGGACTGCCACTTTCGTCGCCACCGTCTGGAGCAGAACCGTATCAGTTTTGGCCATATTCCGACGGCGGATCAGCTTGCCGACATCTTCACAAAAGGCCTCCCATGAGCTCGTCTGGAGTAGAACCGTATCAGTTATGACCTTGTTCGATGTCGTCTTTTTTCTTTTTGTGGGACTCTCGGTCCAAGTTGGGCATGTTTAGCTTGAGGGGGAGTGGCGGACCCCATTTTAGTATAGTGGGTATTTCTGAGTCCCACATCGGAATATTCCGACTTGTAATTATTTTTACTAATCTATAAAAGAATATATCCGCCTCACATTGAGGTAAGAGGAATTCGCCATCTACAATAGTATAGAGAATTATTAAGTTTACTGAAACACGCAACATGTATTTGGGTCCTTTTGAGTCCTGGAAGATAGAACAAAGGATGAATTCCAGGAGCAGCAAGGAATGCCCCAGCTGGAGAATTGGTTATGCAAGACAAAAAGGGAGAGATAGCTCCTCACTGGAGAGGAGTAAGAAATTTGTTAAGGGAAGAGTTTGAAGAACGGAAGTCCAAGGGGTTGTGTTACACCTTGGGACAGAAGTTCAACCCAGGACATCAGTGTCCAAAAAAGGGATATAGAATAATGGTGTGGGAATGTATTGAACTGAAGGAAGAAGGCGAAGAAGAAAGTGAAAAAATAGCAGTAGGAGATGGAGAGGATAAAAACTTGTGGGGAATAGAAATGATGGGAACAACAACTACTGGAATAGAGAAAAACAATGAAGGAGGAACTCAGTCAATGCTAGTAGAAGGGGCAGTGGAGGAAGTGCCACTACTGGTTCTAATAGACGGCGGGGCAAGTCATAATTTCATCTCCAGAAGCTTAATGAGACAGTTTGTGTTAGGAATAAAGGGGGATGCACATGTGTGGGCAGTTGCCAGCTGTTATTGGCGGGGATGTTTGTTAGTTTGTTAGAGAATTATTGTTTGTTAGTTTGTTAGAGTTTGCTAGTTGGTTAGGGGCAGTATTGTATTTTGTATTGAAGTGCCAGCTGTAGCAGTGAGCTGGTGGGGTATTAAAATGGGCAGCATGGGACTGGGATGGTCACGAACTCATTTTAGTAATTGCTTGGCAGCAGGACGCCGGTGGTCTCGGCTGGGCTCGTGGAAGGGTGGTCTCCTCCTGCGGGTTACTTCTTCTCTTTCCCCTCCTCTTTCCCCTTCTATTGTAGCTCTACTCCTATTCCTGTTCAGCAGTAATATACAGATTCTTCGGTTGTTTCTCTCTCTCCCTCTCTCAATATTTTTACATAACAAATTGGCGACTCTGCTGGGGAACTGTCGTGAGAGGGAGCTGAACGCTGGAGAAGTTTTCAGTTAGCAGATTCCGTTGGAGCAGACTGAGCAGGTGCGAACGGTTGTTTACCGGACGCTGCATACTGCTACTTGAAGAGCGTTGATTGCAACTGTAGAATGAGGAAACCCCTTTGCCTCCTTACCTCAAAGTGAGGCGGAGACATTCTTTTATAATGAATGATAAACTCCACGTCGGACCACAAGTCCGATGTGCGATACAGACTCCAACACTCCCCCTCAAGCTAGGTGTACCTAGTTTGGACAGATAATGAAAAGAAAGCAACAAAACAGACGCTAACACTCCCCCTCAAGCTGGATAGACCCAGCTTGATTACAAAACAGACGAAATAAAAAAAAGAAAGCTGCAAAAGGCTGCTGCTCCGCCCCACGATCAAAGTTCCTCCGCAGGATGATTGATGGATGATGTCGCGGACGCAATAGATGAACCACTCAAACCGGGCCGATGGACGGAGCGCCAGGAACGCCGCACTAGTGGGGCCGGTCGATGAAACGCCGGGAAATCCAAACTAGTACCGGGAAAACCGCATTTGCGGGGCCGGCGACGGGAGGCGGGGATTCCGCAGAATTGTTGCGGGGCTGGCGGCGCCAACGGGCCCAAATCCTAGGTGGTCGAGCTACTGCGCCAGCGAATGGATGTGCCGGCGGACAGAGATGCGGCTGCCGGGAGTCGTCGGGAGATGCTGGCGAGGCGGGGATGCCGCAGGAGGTGCCGGAGAGCCGAAACTGAAGTTGGGCAGCCGCAGGGAGAAACTGGAGCCGGCTGGCTGTTGGAAGAGAAGAGCAGGAGGAGGCCGGCGAGGGAGCAGGAGGCCGGGAGGCGGCGCTGGAAGCCGGAGGAGGCCGGCTGTCGGAGGCGCCGATAGGGTGGGGAGACCGGCTGAATAGGGAGGCGACGTTGCAGCGGGATTGCAGCGGAGGTGCACGGGGACGGATCTGGCCGGAACAGTCCGGAACTGCCCAGATCTGGAAGGATCATCCTGGATCTGGCCGGAGATCGCCGGATTTGACAGAGGGAGCCGCCGAGAGGTCATCGCGCGAAGGGGGGGGGAGCCACGCCGGAAGTCGCGCGAGAGGAAGGAGATCCGCGCTGGATCTGGATGCCACCGGGAAGATCCGCGGAGGGCCGACGACGGGAAGCCGCGGGAGAGACCCGCTTAGGGGACCCGCGACCGAAGGAGACGCCGGGACGTGGTCGGCCGCGCGGGAGGAGGAAGCCTCCTGGCGCCGGGCCGTGCTGCGCGCACAGGAGGAAGCCGCGACGGGGAGCGGCGCTGGAGAGCCGCCGAACAGAGCCGCCGGGATGGGAAATCCGCCGGGAAGGGATCGCCGGCAGGGCGTGCCGCGGGCTGCCGCGAAAAAAAAAAAACACAGGGAAGGAGCCGGCGCCTAGAGGGCTTGTGCGCAGGAGGAGCGTGCGCCGGGAGGGAAGGCGCAGGGGAGCCGCATCGGGCAGGAGGCGCCGGGGATGGGGCCTGGTTGAGCCGGGAATTCGGAGAGAGGGCCGCTGGGAGGGAGAGCCGCCAGGATGAAGAGCCGCTTAGGGCAGGAGGGACACGAGGCGGAGGGGCGGCGGCCAAAAAAACCTATGGCCACCGAGGCCCCCCCCCCCCCCCCGCGGGGGACTTGAGTCGGAAAACCCTAGACGGGAGGGAGGGTTCGGGAGTAAATCCCTCTGATACCATGTAGATGGTGAATTCCCCTTGCCTCCTTACCTCAAAGTGAGGCGGAGGCATTCTTTTATAATGAATGATAAACTCCACATCGGACCACAAGTCCGATGTGGGATACAGACTCCAACAGCAACTGTGCGCGGTGCGCGACAGCTTGAAGTTCGTTAAGAAAAAAAAAACAAATAAGAAGAAGAAGAAGAGGATCGCCGCGGAGAGACGATCATTGTGTATGGGAGTCGCTTTCACTGGAGGAAAGGCGTCGCAGGAGTAGGTCGGACTTATTACTGGAGCCGTGTGAGTAGTGGATGCTCGCAGGTGAAGCGCGCCAGGCAGGGAAACATTGAACGGTTGTGTCGCAATTGTTGAGGAAGAAAGCGGACGAGGCCTGGGAAACGCATCGCAGCAGGAGACGTCTGAAGCAGTGAGTCGCAACAGTTGAGGAAGAGACGTATGAAGCTGGGGAAAACGCATCGTAGCAGGAAGCGCATACGAGTTTGGAGTGATTGCTGTAGAAGTGATTGAGTGAGAGCAACGAAGAAGGACGTGCGCGACTGGGAGGACTTTTGGACCGCGGAACGTATCTGAGGCTACCGTTGTAGACGGACGAGAAAGCACAAAAAAAAAAAGAAAACGCTGCTGGGGCCGTGATTCCTACTGAGAGGGAATAACAGAGTTTGACGATGGATAGAGAAAAGTTGGTGAAGCCGTCTAAAGTAGACGCTGATGTAGCAGCAAAAGAGGCGAGTTCGGAATTGATGGAGAATAGAGTGGCAACAGTAGAGTCGGCGGCAAAGAGTATACTGCGGATGCTTCTCACTATGCAAGAAAATTTGGTTAAGCTGGAACGTGGACAAACAGAGCACTTGTGCTGGATGCGTGCGAGGTTGCACCAATCAGACAAAGAAACACCACTCAGATTGATCAGCAAGGAGCAGTAACTTGCTCCTGGTTTTAGATCTACTTCTTTTTTTCCGAGTGGTCTTTCGATAGAACGAGAAATGCAAGGGAATGGAAAGGAAGAGCAACGACAGTCTGCTCGAACTACACTTCAGCCTCTACCGCATGCAGTGCGGGAGAAACCATTAAAATCTGTACTAGAAAAAAAGACGTTGCTGGAAACGAGATCTCGTGAAAAAGATTCTCCAGATTGGACAGCTGGTATTCATGGGGATGCAGCAGTGAGTCTAAAATGTCTTTAGACTAGAAAGGAAAGGAATGTCAGTAATGAGCGATTGACTCTTAACTTCAGCCCTTTTGGGCCGGAAGAGGTATTTCCTAATCCAAAATCCAGCTTGGATAAGCAGTTGTGGCGCGGTAGGGAGGAAGTCGGCTCGTTTCTGTAGCAGCCAGACTATTCACCTGATTTGGGCTTTCGGGCCACCGGTTTGGGCCTACGGGTCTCAGGGCCTTCGGGCCATCAAAGGCCTTTGGGCCATAGGGCCTTCGGGCCATTGAAGACCATGAAGTAGTCCAGTTCACACAGAGCAGGCCCCAGATAAGGATCAAAGCACCAGTAGCAGTCACCAGAAGCAGAGTTAATCGGATTGGAAGAATGAGAGAGTATGTCAACCGCCATCGGGACCAGGCACCGTGCAGCTTTGTATAGGGCAATGCTAGCCGATCAGCAATGCAGGTGGGGAGCTAAAGGAAACCAATGATGCAGAAGCTGGGGAGGGGCAGTTTTAGTGGGCTGGGCCTACTGGTCATGTATTGGGCATGGTATGCCTCTGGGCCTTCGGGTCATGTATTACGGGTCATGTCGGGCCTTGTGCCTTGGGCCTACGGGTCATGTACGGGTTCCCCTTCAACCCTTAAAAGGGGGATTATCTATAATAAAATAAAAAAGAAGCTCTTCGGGCCATTCGGGCCACCAACAGTGATTGCTTTGAGAAGGAAGCCTGAGGTACCAAGTGAGCTGAGCGAGCTTCTCAAAACAGGAATATTAGATGCTAAAGTGGAAAGAAAGGGAACACGAGCAGCTCTTTTGTCTGCAAAAGGGATTTTAAGAATATTTCCAGCCGTCTGCTATGGGGCACGATCCCGGGGAGGATTCTGCCAGGCTCCTGGAAGAGGTCTTCCACGAGTTCTTCTTCTCTCTCTCTCTCTCTCTCTCCATCCATCTCCTTCCCCTACCTCCCTACTATATTTTCCTGTAATTCAGTTGCTACATCAATCCCTACTGTAGGCAGGGTTGTGGTTTCTAAGGGTCGGGGAACTACATGTTCATTGGTATATAATTCAGGTTTTACCCCTCATTGTCCAGCAATTTCAATAAATGTTGCTGCGATGGAGTCAATGGGTGCAAATGGCTTGGATTGTTTGCCCGGTGAACTTCTGGAATGGTGGCTGACCAGTTGCCAGTTGGCAGTTGTCACCAAGGAATATGTGTGGCCAAATGGATGTTATGTCCAAGCAGTCCCTTTCACCAGGACCCATGCACTTCAGATTGCCAAGGGATTTTACAGTTGCAAAGGAACTGGAAACCGATTATGCACCTGCTATGGTTGAGTTCGATTTTCGAAAAGGCCGTCGTGTTCTTGTCTTTTGTGGGATCGTCGTGTGTGCTGAGTTCAAGGAAGCAGTGTTGAAGGCATACAAAGAAGAGCAGTCCGAGATTTATGGGGCAAATGAGAAATCAAAGATACAGCTAGTTTTTGGGCTTAGAATTCTGAAGATTAGCGGTTTCGGCAGTTTTTGGAAATTCAAACCTACTCCAAGCTGTTGTTTTCAGCAGAAATTACGCCTGCAAACTGCCCTGCTCGTGCTCAAGTTGTTGAAGCTGACCAGGGAATACCAATGGAAGTCTGGGGAGTGGTGCAAAACCAGCTGCTATTTTCTGCCCGTCAAAATAAGAAGATCAATCGGATCGGGCAACACCAATCCAACAGCACTTGTAGTCAGGGTTGGATACAAGCAAAATGACATCAACAACTGACTTCAATGAAGCTCTAGATGACCAGATTGCTGCTAAATCTGATCCAAGTGTGCAACCCTCTACAGAGGACTACCATTCCAGTGTTCAGGAGACTTTGTCGTACCGAAGGGAGTTTCACCTTGGGGACAAGGTGGTTTTTAGGTGGGAGGGAATTGTTAGGAATAAAGGGGGATGCACATGTGTGGGCAGTTGCCAGCTGTTATTGGCTGGGATGTTTGTTAGTTTGTTAGAGAATTATTGTTTGTTAGTTTGTTAGAGTTTGCTAGTTGGTTAGGGGCAGTATTGTATTTTGTATTGAAGTGCCAGTTGTAGCAGTGAGCTGGTGGGGTATTAAAATGGGCAACAGGGGACTGGGATGGTCACGAACTCATTTTAGCAATTGCTTGGCAGCAGGACGCCGGTGGTCTCGGCTGGGCTTGTGGAAGGGTGGTATCCTCCCGCGGGTCACTTCTTCTCTTTCCCCTCCTCTTTCCCCTTCTATTGTAGCTCTACTCCTGTTCCTGTTCAGCAGTAATATACAGATTCTTCGGTTGTTTCTCTCTCTCTCTCCCTCTCTCAATATTTTTACATAACAAATTGCCGACTCCGCTGGGGAACTGTCGTGAGAGGGAGCTGAATGCTGGAGAAGTTTTCAGCTAGCAGATTCCGTTGGAGCAGACTGAGCAGGTGCGAACGGTTGTTTACTGGACGCTGCATACTGCTACTTGAAGAGCGTTGATTGCAACTGTGCGCGGTGCGCGACAGCTTGGAGTTCGTTAAGGAAAAAAAAAACAAATAAGAAGAAGAAGAAGAGGATCGCCGCGGAGAGACGATCGTTGTGTATGGGAGTCGCTTTCGCTGGAGGAAAGGCGTCGCAGGAGTAGGTCGAACTTATTACTGGAGTCGTGTGAGTAGTGGATGCTCGAGGGTGAAGCCCGCCAGGCAGGGAAACATTGAACGGTTGTGTCGCAATTGTTGAGGAAGAAAACGGATGAGGCCTGGGAAACACATCGCAGCAGGAGACGTCTGAAGCAGTGAGTCGCAACAGTTGAGGAAGAGACGTATGAAGTTGGGGAAAACGCATCGTAGCAGGAAGCGCATACGAGTCGGGAGTGATTGGTGCAGAAGCGATTGAGTGAGAGCAACGAAGAAGGACGTGCGCGACTGGGAGGACTTTTGGACCGCGGAACGTATCCGAGGCTACCGTTGTAGACGGACGAGAAAGCACAAAAAAAAAAAAAAAAACGCTGCTAGGGCCGTGATTCCTACTGAGAGGGAATAACAGAGTTTGACGATGGATAGAGAAAAGTTGGTGAAGCTGTCTAAAGTAGATGCTGATGTAGCAACCAAAGAGGCGAGTTCGGAATTGATGGAGAATAGAGTGGCAGCAGTAGAGTCGGCGGCAAAGAGTATACTGCGGATGCTTCTCACTATGCAAGAAAATTTGGTTAAGCTGGAACATGGACAAACAGAGCACTTGTGCTGGATCCGTGCGAGGTTGCACCAATCAGACAAAGAAACGCCACTCAGATTGATCAGCAAGGAGCAGCAACCTGCTCCTGGTTTGAGATCTACTTCTTTTTTTCCGAGTGGTCTTTCGATAGAACGAGAAATGCAAGGGAATGGAATAGCAGAGCAACAACAGTCTGCTCGAACTACACTTTAGCCTCTACTACAGGCAGTGCGGGAGCAACCATTAAAATCTGTACTAGAAAAAAAGACGTTGCTGGAAACGAGATCTCGTGAAAAAGATTCTCCAGATTGGATAGCTGGTATTCATGGGGATGCAGCAGTGAGTCTAAAAAGTCTTCAGACTAGAAAGGAAAGGAATGTCAGTAATGAGCGAATTGACTCTAACTTCAGCCTTTTTGGGCCGGAAGAGGTATTTCCTAATCCAGAATCCAGCTTGGATAAGCTGTTGTGGCGCGGTAGGGAGGAAGTCGTCTCTTTTTCTACTCCTTGTATCGGGGAAAATCACCTTACTTCCCGAAGCTTGGATCAGGAAGAGCATAGCAGGGCGAAAGGCGATGTGGCAACAAGTGGAACAACTACCGTAAGTTCACCAACAGTGATTGCTTTGAGAAGGAAGCCCGAGGTACCAAGTGAGCTGAGCGAGCTTCTCAAAACAGGAATATTAGATTCTAAAGTGGAAAGAAAGGGAACTCGAGCAGCTCTTTTGTCTGCAAAAGTGATTTTAAGAATATTTCCAGCCGGCTGCTATGGGGCACGATCCCGGGGAGGATTCTGCCAGGCTCCTGGAAGAGGTCTTCCACGAGTTCTTCCTCTCTCTCTCTCTCTCTCTCTCTCCATCCATCTCCTTCCCCTACCTCCCTACTATATTTTCCTGTAATTCAGTTGCTACATCAATCCCTACTGTAGGCAGGGTTGTGGTTTCTAAGGGTCGGGGAACTACATGTTCATTCGTATATAATTCAGGTTTTACCCCTCATTGTCCAGCAATTTCAATAAATGTTGCTGCGATGGAGTCAATGGGTGCAAATGGCTTGGATTGTTTGCCCGGTGAACTTCTGGAATGGTGGCTGACCAGTTGCCAGTTGTCACCAAGGAATATGTGTGGCCAAATGGATGTTATGTCCAAGCAGTCCCTTTCACCAGGACCCATGCACTTCAGATTTCCAAGGGATTTTACAGTTGCAAAGGAACTGGAAACCGATTATGCACCTGCTATGGTTGAGTTCGATTTTTGAAAAGGCCGTCGTGTTCTTGTCTTTTGTGGGATCGTCGTGTGTGCTGAGTTCAAGGAAGCAGTGTTGAAGGCATACAAAGAAGAGCAGTCCGAGATTTATGGGGCAAATGAGAAATCAAAGATACAGCTAGTTTTTGGGCTTAGAATTCTGAAGATTAGCGGTTTCCGGCAGTTTTTGGAAATTCAAACCTACTCCAAGCTGTTGTTTTCAGCAGAAATTACGCCTGCAAACTGCCCTGCTCGTGCTCAAGTTGTTGAAGCTGACCAGGGAATACCAATGGAAGTCTGGGGAGTGGTGCAAAACCAGCTGCTATTTTCTGCCCGTCAAAATAAGAAGATCAATGGCTTGTTGCACTTGTAGTCAGGGCTGGATACAAGCAAAATGACATCAACAACTGACTTCAATGAAGCTCTAGATGACCAGATTGCTGCTAAATCTGATCCAAGTGTGCAGCCCTCTACAGAGGACTACCATTCCAGTGTTCAGGAAACTTTGTCGTACCGAAGGGAGTTCCACCTTGGGGACAAGGTGGTTTTTAGGTGGGAGGGAATTGTTAGGAATAAAGGGGGATGCACATGTTTGGGCAGTTGCCAGCTGTTATTGGCCGGGATGTTTGTTAGTTTGTTAGAGAATTATTGTTTGTTAGTTTGTTAGAGTTTGCTAGTTGGTTAGGGGCAGTATTGTATTTTGTATTGAAGTGCCAGCTGTAGCAGTGAGCTGGTGGGGTATTAAAATGGGCAGCAGGGAACTGGGATGGTCACGAACTCATTTTAGCAATTGCTTGGCAGCAGGACGCCGGTGGTCTCGGCTGGGCTCGTGGAAGGGTGGTCTCTTCCCGCGGGTCACTTCTTCTCTTTCCCCTCCTCTTTCCCCTTCTATTGTAGCTGTACTCGTGTTCCTGTTCAGCAGTAAGATACAGATTCTTCGGTTGTTTTTCTCTCTCTCTCCCTCTCTCAATATTTTTACATAACAGTTTGCAGCTCTCGTCGAAGAGACCGGGCCATTTAATATTCGATTGGGAGATGGCCATCGAGTGACGTCTAGAGGGCTATGTAAGTCACTACGTATTGTACTGGGAGCAGTAGAATTTTTTGTTGATGCTTATATATTTGATACGTTTGGGCCAGATTTGGTTTTGGGAATTTCTTGGCTAGAAACTTTGGGGTTTGTGACAACCAACCGGAAAGAAATGACAATGAGTTTTATTTGGGAAGGGAAGCAGGTGGCATTGCAGGGAGTCAGGACGCCACTCAATATACTGGAGGCCTTGCAAGAATACTTAGGAAAGGGAAGGAGGTGTTTGCAGGGGGTGCAGTGGACAAATTCAGTGGAACGAAGGGATAAAGAAATGCAGTTGGACTGCATCCAACAACAACAACTGCAGGAGAAATTGACAAAATTTCTTGCAGTGTTTGAATCTCTGAGGAAGCTACCACCAAGTAGGGAGACTGACCATGCCATTAAGCTGTTAGTTGGGTCCGAACCAGTTAATATCTGGCCTTACAAACATGCTTACCACATGAAAAATGAAATAGAAAATCAAGTGCAGGAGCTGCTGGAAATGAGATTCGTCAGACCAAATCGCAGTCCTTATTCGAGCCCAATAATAATGGTAAAAAAGGACGGAGGGTGACGAATGTGTATTGATTATCGAGCATTAAATAAAATTACAGTGCCTGATAGGTATCCTATTCCGATGGATGAATTGTATGGAGCAACTTATTTCACCAAATTGGATTTAAAGTTCGGATTCCACTAAGTCCGGATGAGGGATGAGGATATTGGTAAAACAACGTTTAAAATTCATGATGAGCACTATGAGTATGTAGTCATGCCGTTTGGATTGATGAATGCGTCCGCAACCTTCCAAGCAATGATGAAAAATATATTTCGGGAAATGTTGAGGAAGATAGTTTTAGTGTTCTTTGATGATATGTTACTTTACATCACAGGAGCACCTGAAAAAGTTATAGCATCTATTACAATTAATGAGAAACAATGCTTTACATGCCAACAGGAAAAAGTGTACTTTTGGAAGACGGAAGGTGGAATATTTGGGGCGCATTATTTCAGCAGAAGGTGTTTCCATGGATCCTAAGAAGCTAGAAGCAGTGGTGGAATGGCGGGAACCAAAAAATGTGAAGGAAGTATGGGGGTTCCTTGGTCTTAACGGGTAATATCGAAAATTCGTAAGAGATTATGGTAAGATTGCTAGGCCATTGACCGCCTTAACCAAAAAAGTGGAATTTAAGTGGGGAAGAGAAGCACAAAAGGCCTTTGAAGAACTTAAGAATAATATGACAACTGCACATGTTCTTGGGTTACCAGAATTTTGAAAGGAATTTATTGTAGAATGTGATGCTTCTGGGCTGGGAATTGGAGCAGTTTTGGTACAAGAGGGTCGCCCCCTTGGCTTACTTTAGCAAAGCATTATCTGAAAACAATGTGGCTAAATCAGTTTATGAAAAGGAGTTGATGGCAATGGTATTATCTATCCAAAATTGGAGACAATATTTGTTAGGAAGCCGATTCAAGGTAATAAAAGATCATCGAAGTTTAAAACTTATGTTAAATCAGCGTGTGATGACAGCAAATCAGCAAAGCTGGCAAGAAAAACTGATGGGATATAATTTTGTGATCATTTATCGGCCGGGAAAAATGCATGAAGCAGCTGGTGCCTTATATAGAGTAATACCAGAAGGAGAAATCTGCCAGATAGCAGTTTCTGGACCATGTTGGGAAGAAATTAATGTAGCCGGGCAGAAATATTTCAAGATAAAGAGATGCAGTCAATTATTCAAGCGATACAGCAAGGAGACAACAAGAAATTTGGTTTTTCTTTCTGAGGGGCTCTTATTTTACAAGGACAGATTGGTTATACCCCGGAAGTCTTCTTTGATTCCTAAGTTAATGCAATTTTTCCATTCTTCACCTGTAGGACACTTGGGGTATCTAAAAACCTACAAAAGATTGGCAAATGGGGTGTATTGGTCGGGAAAGTCTCGTTCTGTACAACGGTATGTTCGGGGATGTGCGATCTGTCAGAAGAGTAAATACGAAGCTCTTAACCCGGCAGGTTTGCTACAACCGTTACCAATTCCAGAATTGGTATGGGAAGAAGTATCGTTAGATTTTGTTTCCGGTGTACCAAAATCTCAGGGATTTGATGTGGTGCTAGTAGTTGTTGATAGGTTGAGCAAATATACACACTTCATCCCTCTTAAACACCCATAAACAACTAAAACAGTGGCTGATGTTTTTATGAAGGAAATTGCGCGGCTTTATGGCATTCCTACTGCAATAATAAGCGATCGAGATCCCCTATTTACAAGTTTATTTTGGCTTGAACTATTCAAATTACTGGAACTGCCTTAAAAATAAGTCCATCATACCATCCTCAAAGCGACGAGCAAACTGAGGTGGTAAATAGATGTTTGGAGATTTATCTAAGGTGTTTTACTGAAGACCAGCCACGACGATGGGTGTCTTGGTTATCACAGGCAGAATATTGTTTTAATACTTCATACCATACTTCAATTGGACAGACTCCATTTGAAGCAGTGTATGGTAGGAAACCACCACAAATCATTCATTATTCAAGGGGGGAAGCAGTGTTTGAAGCGGTTTCCAATGCGCTGGTGGATAGAGATGAAGCCCTTAAGCAATTACGAATAAACCTACATCGTGCGCAGCAGTTGATGGTTAAATTTGCAAACCGCCATCGTCGAAATGTGACCTTTGAAGTGGGGGACCTTGTTTGGGTCAAGTTGAGACCAAATATTCTAGGAGGAAGTATCAGATTAAGTGGAAAATTAGCTGCCCGATATTTTGGTCCGTTTGAAGTTGCCAAGAGGGTGGAGGAAGTGGCTTATCAGTTGAACCTGCCCGAGACAAGTAGAGTGCATTCGGTTTTCCATGTATTGCAGTTGAAAGCAGCGGTGGGAGAACAACACGTGGCTCAAGAATTACCGGAGGAATTTTTGACAGCAGAAGAGATTCCTGAAAACATCTTGGCAATAGAAAAACAAGGTGTTACCCAGCTGTGTTAGTACAGTGGCGTGGGAGATCAGTGGAGGAGGCTACATGGGAGGACGCCAACTTGCTGAAACATCAGTTCTCTCATTGTCACCTTGAGGATAAGCTGAATCTTCAAGGAGGGGGTAATGATAGGTTTGAAGGTGGTCCAGCTTGGGAGAAGCCACATGTCCGGTACATTTACTAGAGGAAGGGGCGTACTGCTAAGGGGGCAGAGTTGTAATAAAGGGGCAGAGTTGTAAATAGCCATACATTGGTTGTTAGTTAGTTAGTTTGTTTGTTAATCTGTTATAAATAGGGGAGAGTACCTAGCAGGGGGGGAATCAGTTCATTTGCTATTTGGAGCGTCTGGCTAGTTCCAGGGCCTACGGAGCTATTTTCTCCCAGGAGGTTTTGTATTTTCTTTCTTCCTCTAAACTGGTTCGGAATAAATCCCAAGGAAGCAGAATTCAGGTTAGAACTCTCTCTCACTACTAATAAACCTATCACCTGGCATGTAACTCGTTATATGCATGTATGTCACTTTATAGAATCAGTTTAACAATCTAAACTAAAACATATATCCATTCATAATATAACAATTATATCTATGAATAAAGCAGGGAATGGACTAAATAAACATACAATTCATAAATTTATAGTATGTTTAACACTGAGGATGATCATTGTTTTCATAGCATTAAAGAGTATGTTTAGCACGTGAGAGGGCTTTCTATCCATGGAAAACGCGTGATGGAATGTATTGAATAGGTCATTGTTTTTGTAAAGTGAGAAAATAAGAGAGACCGAACCCCAAGGTTTTTCTCCTAAGGAGCCCTTGGGGTGTATTTATAATAAATGGTAAAGACCACACCAGACATCAAGTCCGATGTGGGATACAGACTCCAACACTCCCCCTCAAGCTAGGTGTACCTAGCTTGGACACATAATGAAAAGAAAGCAAGAAAAACAGAGACCAACACTCCCCCTCAAGCTGGACATGCCCAGCTTGATTACAAAACCAGACGAAATAAAAAGAACGCTGCAAAGGTGGCTGCTCCCCCTCACGATCGAAGCTCCCCCTCAGGATGATGGATGAAGGTGCGGGCGCAGCAGATGACCACTCAGACCGGTCAGTTGACGGAACGCCAGGAATGCCGCACTAGTGGGGCCGGTCGATGAAACGCCGGGAAATCCAAACTAGAACCGGGAAAACCGCACTTGCGGGGCCGGCGACGGGAGGCGGGGATTCCGCAGAAATCGTTGCGGGATCTGGCGGCGCCAACAGACCCAAATCCGAGGTGGTCGAGCGACTGCGTCAGCGAATGGACGTGCCGGCGGAGAGAGATGCGGCTGCCGGGAGGTGCCGGGAGATGCCGGCGAGGCGGGGATCCGCAGGAGGAGGCCGGCGAGGGTGCAGGAGGCCGGGAGACAGCGCTGGAAACCCGAGGAGGCCCCCTGCGTGGAGGGGCCGGCACGGGTGGAGGCCGGAACTGTTCGGATCTGCCCGGAACAGCCCGGAACAGACCGGATCTCGCCGGATCTGGCCGGATCAGGCCGAAAATCGCCGGATCTGGCCGGAGCCCTCTGGATCAGGCCGAAGCCGGCCGGAGTAGCCTGGATCTGGCCGGAAATCACCGGATCCGGCTGGATTCGGCCGGAGCTGTCCGGATCTGGCCGCCGGACAGCAGCAGGCGAGGTCGCCGGGAGGGGAGCGGGACGGGAGAGGCCGCCGGAGAGGGGTAGCCGGCCGGAGAGGGGTCGCCGGCCGGGAAGGGGTCGCCGGCCGGGAGAACGCCAGGGCGGGGCGCTGAGTGCGGGGCGCTAGGGCGCGACGCCGGGAGGAGGTGCGCCGGGACGGTGGGGCGAGCCGGGAGCCGGGGAGCCGGGAGAAGCCGCCGGGAGCAGAGGGACACGAGGCGGAGGGCCGCCTGGGAGCCGCGGCGACGGGATGAGCGCGCAGGAGGAGCGGGCCGCGCGCAGAGAGTCGCGCCGAGGTGCCGGGAGGGAGCGCGCAGGGAGCAGCGGGAGGCCGCCGGCGGTGCGCGGGTGATGGTGTCGGGAGCCGCGGGGAGCCGAAAGCAGCGCAGGGCAGCGGGAGCGCCGTCGGGGAGGGAGGGCCGTCGGGGAGGGAGGGCCTGCCGGGAGAGGGAGGGCCTGCCGGGAGCGCCGACGGGGAGGGAGGGCCTGCCGGGAGGGAGAGCTCCGCAGGAGGAGGCGCCGGCGGCTGGAGAACCAGGGAGAGGCGCCGGAGAAAACGAGCCCGGAGGGGGGGGGCGGCGGCTATGTGGGTTGGAGCCGCCGCCCCCGGACGGGAAACCCTAAAGCAAAGGGAGGACAAAAAAAAAATAGGGAGAGTGGGATTGGGGGTTCAAAAAACCTCCTTTGATACCATGTAAAGGGAGAAAATAAGAGAGACCGAACCCCCAAGGTTTTTCTCCTAAGGAGCCCTTGGGGTGTATTTATAATAAATGGTAAAGACCACACCGGACATCAAGTCCGATGTGGGATACAGACTCCAACAGTTTTCATAGCATTAAAGAGTATGTTTGGCACGAGAGAGGGCTTTCTAATGTAAATGGAAAAGGTGTGATAGAGGGAATGAGAAAGTGATTGACGATTTAATAGTTTGTTGGTATGCATGGAAAACGTGTGATGGAATGTATTGAATTGCATAAATATATAACAACAAAAATATAGCATAATTTTTGTTCATGTTTTATGATGTTACATGTGTTGCATAATTTTTTTTCCTTCACATACTCTTGATTGATTGATCATGTATTGTATTTTCATATTGGTAGTATTCTTGAGTTTTATTGTTTTGTCAACACACATACTCACATGAAAATACACACGCATGTATATATTTTGTTTTTGTGCTAGCTGATACCTTTGTTAATATTTTGATCTCCGCAGATGGTTTTCTCTGCCTTAGCATTTGCTCAATATGAGGTTCTATGGTATTTTCAACATGTAGGAGTTGCTTCTTCGAAATCTAGAGCTGCTCGAGTGGTGCCAGTTGACATTGTAAATGGAATTCATTTCTTTGCATTAGTTCCGCCCTTTTAGTCATGTTTTCTGTCGGTAATGTTTATTTGGTTTCAGGATCCAACTGATCCCACTATTGGGTTCTTGTTAGACGGAATGGACCACCTTTGCTGTTTAGTGCGGAAGTATACTGCAGGTAAAGTCATGTCTAGTTTCTAATTTTCAAGATATAAGCCAGAGAAGATGCTTATTACAAAATATTGTTTTATGCATCAAAAGTATGTTAGATTTTTGTGCTTCATGGAATTAGAGCTAATTAATGTTCTCTCATCAAAAGAAGGTGCTACATGTAAGAGTTGGCGATACAATTTTCTTGTTTTTTTAATGACGTCTCAGGTATCCTAATGGATCTTGAAAATTTTTCAATTAGTTTATTCAAATGATTGAGCATGTGGTACACACCCAAGTTGCATCTGCACTGCATACCAGTAATTTTCCCTCCAAAATGTATCTGCACTTAGTTTATTATAAATTTTAGTTTCACAATAAATTTGGAGTCTTTGAAATCTGTTACTTTAAAAAGAAATTTCAGTTAAAGATTTCCCTGTGAACCATTTAAGATATATTTGATTGGGTTTTGATATTTTTGGACGACACAGTTGAGACATTAGTTTGCCTGCAGCTGTCTGGATTAATTGCAATCGCAAAATTGCAGTTAAAGATGCTGTTACAAATTGTGACTGGATATAGCGATATTTGAATTTCCATGTTTAGCTTGCTTCTACCTCTACTATCAGTTGGTTTTGGGGTGAAAAATGAACAATTGTTATTCATCATTTTTTTATTCCAGAAAAGCTTGTGCATTTAAGCGTGTGAAGCATGTACTCCTGAAATTTCACTTTTCATTGGATTATTTGGGCTTTATTGAGTGCTAATGTATGTATTAAATGCATTGAATAATAATTTTGATCATTTGCGGGATTTGGATTGTTTTTTAAGTTTTTAGGCATCTTTGATTGCTGACTATTGGTTTTTATTTTCATCCATGATTTCATGCTACCATATTACTATTTATTAGTGCCATTTCAAGAACAGGTTTTGCATATTTACTTAGCTTTCCTGAACTGGCATTTGCCTGAATTGTTGCTTTGGGAATGAATGTGTAGCACACTGTTCAATGATGATCTGAATTTTGGTGTTTAGATCCTCATGTATTGTGATGCTTGATTTCAGGTTTATAAATTCAGTTTTGACAAAAATATCTATTATGATAGAAAATTAAATTAATTCTATAAAAAAAATATCTGTTGTAAATTCTGTTTGTATTTTCATTTTGGTACCTGCAGTGCATTGCTATTGCATGCCTTGTTATTTGCCACAGTTTCATCACTGTTATGTATGACATCCGCCTACAAACTGAATTTTGAATAATTTTAATGTCACTCGGCAGCTATTAGGGGGTATGCATTGTCATATCTTTCATCTACTGCTGGGAGGATTAGGTCTTTGCTGGGCGCTCCAGGAATGGTGGCTCTTGATATAGATTTAGGCTTGGAAAGCCTTTTTCAGAAGATTGTTCAGCATCTTGAAAACTTGCCAAAGCCACAGGATGAAAGCATATCTGCAGTCACGTGTGATCTATCTGTAAGATCTTTTTGTAGCACATTCAGTTGATTTTGAATTAATAGTAAAAAGTTCTTTGTTCTGTTTCTAGCTGTAGTTGGCACTCCCATACATCTGCATTGGCTTCTATCATTATTTTTATTATTCAGTTTCCTTTTATCATTGAGAATGTGTAAAGCATTTATTTTGAATGATATTTTTTTTCTTGAATGCAAGTGTTCGGATTTCTGGCATTGACTGTATTGTTGACTTCATCATTTGTGGGATTACTTAACATGCATAGAATTGAATATAGTTCTCAAATTTGAAAATATCCAATAGAGGGGGGTCCTACGTATAAAAATGATTGTCAAAGATGTTTGCTGGAGAGGGATTTGCATATGATTATTGTTAACTTATCTTAGGGTAGTAATGATGCATGAGGAGTTTAATTGCTTAATGAAAGAGTTTAGCATTTCATGTCCTGCAAAGTTATGTTGGGGTGGAATGTGAAGATTTCAGATCACAATGAAAGAACAATCCTCATTTAGGAAGGGAAAATTAAAGACAAAAAGGAAAAAGAAAAAAACATCAGTATTACATATAATTTTGCATGGATTACAATTTTGGGCAGCTAAGAAATAACCAATACCAAAAGCAAGTGTATCCCAATTTTGTACTCATCAATAAAAAGTGATTGAAGCTAGTTGTCTAAAGGGAACCCAGGTGCCATTGAGCTTTTGACTATTGAGTGCCAGAGTTACAAACTATTAATTGGAAGGGTTTTGTGGGATAAATTTTCTAGAGGGTGTCATAGATGAAGGCATGACAGAGAAGGATTCATATGGATGGCCCTTATAGTAAATCTGAGCCAGATGATTAATTGTTTCTGCTTCTGTGGTTCTTAATGTTGCTGTCATTTCCTTTTCTATTTTCCTTCTTTAATAGGTTATTGTTATTATTCTTTTCCTTCTATTTGTATTTATTTTATCATGATCATCAATAACATTTTGCTAGCTGTTACTATTAGGAACTGCGTAAGGATTGGCTGTCAATATTGATGATTGTTACCTCTGCTCGGTCATCCATAAATATAAGACATTTGGAAAAAGCTACAGTTTCCACTGGGAAAGAAGGCATGGTAGCGGAAGGAAATGCAGCATACCAGTGGTCAAGGTGCCCCCTTCTCTTTATGCAGTATTGTGGGTGGAAATTATTATTTATGTTGCCACAGGAAAAGTTTTTGGAGTGAAAATATAGGCATGTTTTTTAGGATATTCTACAGGCAAGGCGTGCTTTCATAAACTCATTCTGCACTTGCTCCAAGACACCCAGGAAGTGATAATATCGCCATGTTTATTTTCAGGCGGTGGCTTTTAAGACAAGCTTGGAAAGTTTTCCTTCTCTTCTTGTTTGTTTATAGTTACCTTCAAAGACCTGCCAGATGACTCTTTTTTGTTCAAAAGCTAACTTGAATTGAAGTTGTTTAATAGAATCATGGATCAACTCAATGGCAATGCATTTTTTCCCATTATATGATGTATGTTCATTTTCAAATTCAACCATTGTATTGCACTTGAATATTTTTGTTAGTTGATGACAGCATGATAGAGATCAGAGGACTGACTACTTATATATTATGAAAATAAGAAGAGAGTTACAGGTGGGAGAAGAGATGGAGAAGACACATCGGGAGTTTGCACTCCCGCCCAAGCCGAAGCCGCGTCCAAGCCTATGGCCGAAAATCCCAGTATACTCTTCGTTGCTTCCTTCTCACCATTCACTCATGTTTTATAGCCGAACCCCTCCTCCCCTCTAACAGCCCAACCAATTCTTGATTTCCACATGGTCCTAGATTCTCCTAACAATATACTAACAATTCTCTCCCTTCTAACAATCTCCTCCTTGTAAAGACACCAATACCCCTGAGTCTTATTGTTAGGTTATTCAAGAAGCGAGAGGAAAAACAAGTAGGTTTTCTGTTTAACAGACTAAATGGAGAAGTTCACCAGGAGTTTTATTACCACGATCGAGTTATAGTATAAGAGTGGAAACAAAACGTTACAAGAGAGATTTTCCAAGAGGCTTCTGAAAACTTATTCGTAGAACAAGTTATAGAAGAATTATCCCGAAGGTCGCCCTCTCCTTCGAGCCTGCTGCTCTCCACGTAGCTCCCAAATCGCGATTCCCGAAAAAATGAATTCGCGCCCAACCGACCCCCCTCTGCCTTCTTATAGTCGGTTAACCGACTTAACCGACTTAATGAGTCGCATTCCCCAAATTACCCTTCCTATTGGTAAGTTTGTAGAATAGGGGTCGAGACTTCAAAATAGAGTGGGAATTGTTAGAAGTACTAACACCTATCACTGCCACCGTCCTGAAAAATCATCTTATCTCCAAGGTGTTGGATCTCACAGGCATGCCAAACGATCTCCCATACTATAACGTCCCGAACCTGGATGCCATTGACAAGTGCCCCGAGTCCGGTTGGCCAAATGGTCTCTAGCGCATCTCCTCAAACGCCAGAGGCTGTCGACTAGCAGCGAGGGCCCGAGAGACTATTCCCTCATCACCAGAGTGTAGCACTGCGGAATATCAATAACATACAAATAGCGGAAGTAGTAAATCATACAGACAATAGATAAACAACAGGAATAACTAACAATGCCAAATGAAACTCATATACAATGATGATGATACATGTATTTACAAAACAGCCAAAACAGGTATACATGGAAGGTTTACAATACATGTTACAAAAGTACAAAAAGGCCAAAAGTAACCCAACTAGCATCACGAGCCTCAGCTCAGTCCTGTGCTCCCCTGCTCCTAAGCAGCAATCAAGAACCTATAGTAGGGCACTTGCCCTTATCCATATCTGCAATCATATAGTTTGTTTGAGTACCCAAAGGTGACCTAAACAGGATGTGAGACATAATCCTAGTAGGCAACCATCCAAGGTCTAGTGCCATCCGGTCAGTGAATATATAACATTCATAGTGTGCAAACAACAATGTGATATCTAAAGAGGTACTGAAAGTAAACATCCTATAAAGTCCAGGTTCTCCTTTATAACCAAATCATTTTAATGATTCAATTCCATTTAATTAATAAGTCTTGAGACTCGGCACGTAGCCCGACGTCCCCCATAGTGATATGCTCAAAGGATGCCTAAAAAGGTCATCTATGAAGTGTAAGACAAAGACCGAATCCAAGCTTGTGTTTTGTCTTAGCAGATGCGTCCCATAACTCTTTTCATCCATTATTCATTTATGAGCCCGAGCCCATCCTTGACATTCCTAATTTGGAATTCAGGTATCGCTCCAGGTATAATATAAACTGACACCCTACAAGCCCGTCCATGGCGATCTCAATTTTTGCGAAAAAACTGTTTTGAGCCAATATTTGTTTGATCATATGCCAAGTTGGTTTAACACAATTCAGATTTTAAAGAACGCATGACTTTGCTGATTCAGACCACCATAATATGTCGTCCATGTTGATGTTTTCAGTATGTGAAAAGGATGGGAGCAATACCTTGATTTTGACTTAAATCACCATTTGGAATGTTAGATATTGATGAAGTAGAAACATATCCGACTTGTTGATTTTGTTTTGTTATACAAGGGTTATCTGAAATGTTGTGTGCCGGGAGTCATAGTGACAGAGGTTTGCGGGTGAAGAAAAGACAAAAACAAAAGAATAAGAAGAAGGTGATGAACACAAACAACAATTTACGTGGTTTGGGAAATGATCCCTGCGTCCACAGAGAGGCAGTACAATTCTTTATAATTGGGAGCAGAATTATAGGGAGGTTTTTCGGAGTTCATCTCACACACAGAAACTCTTGCTCAAATGAGCTAATAAAGAAGACAAAACACTATGCCACCAACCGCACGTGCTAAGTGACCAATGGCTGGAAGTTCGCACTGCTATAGTGCTGCAGTCACCCAAGTCTAAGCTGCTACATTGTCGGTGGCAAGAAGTCCGTGGAACTACAGTGACCTGTCGCATACTTTCACATTAAGTTCATACTGCTACAGTTCCCTGTCGGTGTCGTTAGTCATAGATGCTACAGTCCCCAGAATTTGGGTTGGGGCCCTTCTGATCCCGGACCCCCGAAGCAAGGGCGCGTTGCCCCCTGCAACCCCCAACAAGCTCACCGCGGAGTTCGACCTGCGAGAGTTGCGGTCTGGTGTGCAGTATAGGCTGTTAGCATTCGGCCCAACATCATCCAAACGAATCGAGCTACACCAATCTATCATGAAATATGTTCCAATTTTAGTTGGGTCAATTTTTGTTGTCCCTGATGAACATTAGACAGCTTGAAATTTTTAGTTATTCATATGGCCTTAGCTATCTGTATCTCCGATAAGGGCGTGACGCAAGGTTAACTAAATTATGGTGTCAGTTTTCCAATGCTTCCTTTCAAAGTTGTGCAAAGGAACAATTTAGCCTTTGTTTTCTTTTCTTTATTTTATGGGACCTGGTGATGCAGAAAATGACAGATACCCCCTCTCACTCATTCCCTGCTCTCTCCCTTGGTGCCTTGGGGCTAGTGGGGAGTGATTTTGTTTTTTGCACGATGTGACAGAGTTGTGACATGATCTATAAACATGGACACTGGCCATGCTGTTAACGTGTTCTGCTATGCAGAAATTTTTCCATTTCTCTAGCTTTGGTGAACAGGTTTTAATTTTCTTAAAGGGTGACACATGCAAATGGAGATATTAATGCTGATCCTTGGGTTGTCAAAAAATTAATAATTTTTGTGTTAGGATATCTTTGCCAATGTTCATTTTTTATCAGGAAACACACACATGCACACAGAAAACAAGCATGGAAAACTGCTCTACACAATTAGTGCTTTAATAAATCTTCATAAAAATTGTTATGAAATCTGCTCCTGTTATTTTTACGTTGCAGTTCCATAAAAGCCTATCATGCCTCAAAGCTCCCTTATGTGTGTCGCCAGCTCATAGGGGTGATCATATAGAAAATAGTTTGTGATTAGAACCAGCCTTGGTGTTTGTGGCTTCTCACTTTGCCAGAGCTGGGACAAGAATATTTGATTGCAGCTTTAGTTCCTTGTTGGGCTTGGGTTTCTGTGGTTGAGAGTTTTTTTTTTTTTTCTTTTTTTTTCTTGGTGTTTCTAGCTGCCAAATTCTAGGAATTTCACTCCTGAAATTCTTAGAATCCACGTTCTTATGATCTTATAAATTCTTCTGCACCTGAATGCCAACTGGTCTGCACACATGCTTTTTCATGAATTTGAGATTCATTTTAATTTAATATTTTGATCTATGACAATGTAGATGTATTGATGAATTGGAAGCTCAGCTCTCTAAGTATGGAAGTCTTAAGAAGTTGTATTTCTATCATCAGCATCTTACAGTGGTTTGTTTCTAATTGCAAATTGCGCGATACACCTAGAAATCTGTTGAAATTTGTTTTTCAAGTAATTGATTTTTGTTTGATTATTAAAATAGGTTTTCAGGAACACCATGTTTGGACCAGAAGGGCGCCCTCAACATTGTTGTGCATGGTTGGGAGTTGCTAGCAGTTTTCCACTTTGTGCTTCTCCTATAGTTCCAGAAGAGGTTGATTATTTGCTGTACTCTCTCTGATCCATTCATTGTTGATAAGTTGTGTTGTAATTGTTCCTTAAACTTTGAATATACTTGCTACTGTGTATAGTGTTCTCCCCAACAAATCCGGATTCCTCTCTATTTCCTAAATCAATGGACATTTTAGATATAATTTGTAACCTGGGCTTGGAGATTATAATGAGCCATGGTAGGTGTGTTGCTCATGGCAGCACCTGGAACAAGTTGACAGAGATGACAGTTTCTTAACATTTTTTGGTGCAGATCACTAGAATTGGGCGTGATGCAGTTTTATATGTAGAGTCTCTTATTGAATCCATCATGGGAGGATTGGAAGGTTTAATTAATATTCTTGATTCTGAAGGGGGATTTGGCTCTCTAGATATGCAGGTTATTTCTCTCTCCTACTGATAGAATACTGTAATAGATTGGGAATCACTTTGTTTAGTGATTAATATTGAAGGCCATTTCAGCTTCTTCCAGAGCAGGCAGCTCTTCGCTTGAATTATGCTTCGAGGGTTTCAATTCCTTCTTCCAAAACTCCGAAGGGGGCCAGTCTCCCTTTGCCTGGTCATGAGAGTTACCCCGAAAACAGCGGTTCTATTAAGATGTAAGGCTTTTTAATCTACTTGAAGGTGGTTTTTATTGTTAGTGTAAATACTAGAATGCAAATGATTTTGAAACAGTGCACCATCAGCAATATTTCTTGCTTTGTGTTGATGGCAGGTTAGAGGCTGCAATGCAGAGATTGACAAATTTGTGTTCAGTTTTGAATGACATGGAGCCTGTATGTGTTCTGCACCATGTCTTTGTCTTGCGTGAGGTGACACTCTGTTCCCCTTTTTTTTCCCTACAACTCTTTCTATTTTTTATTCCAAATTTAGATCAAAGTGCTGTTGTTTTTCAATGTTGGACCCATTCAGGTTGAGCATTGGCAAAGGGTTATGTATTAGTCCCACAGGGTCAAGCCCTGTCTTTAGGCACGCCCCAGGCGCACAACCCAGGCCCGCCACCCCAGGTGTTCAGCCTCCCCAGGTGTGCGCCCTTTGCTTTTGTGTGGCCCACCCCACTGCTGTCGCGCAAGACCCCAACCCCAACACCCCTCCAGGCACCACGTTCTCCCAGCTCTGCTACAGTCGTCCAACAACATCCCTAGTGCAGATCTACCCCTGGAACAACACCCAAATGACGTGTCTCTGTCCACCTGCAGCCTCTATCATACACAACCATCCCAACTCACCAGGCATGGCATCTGCATGTTGATTTCAGCATAACATCGCCTGTTGTTCCTGCATGCCTGACTACTGCCTAGCTCTTTCTGCGGAGGCTTGAAATCTGATACATATCCAGCTATTCTTGCCACTATCTTCTCCCTGCCAGCTCTTCCTGCTGGTTTGATGCTGCTTCTTCGCCTGTTCCCAGCATCCACATTCATCATTACAAATTCTTCAGCAAACCTTCCTCACATATTGGAGCTTTTGGCCGATGAGTTGGAGCTTTTATACTTTCATCAGGCCGCCTTGATACCTGTTTGCTCACCAGTTTCCCTAACCCAGTTCGGTGGTCATGAAACATGCACTTCCCACCATCCTGCTTGGATGTTGGACTATGGTGCTTCTAATCATATCATAGGTGATGCAGGTCTGCCTAGTATCTATCATCCTTACAGTGGGACTGCTGCTATCACTGTCGTTGATGGATCCACAATTTCTTCGAAGTTCCCCCTGCTCGAGCCTAATCTTGGAGAATCCTTGGCGAACAAGTTTCTTAAAGTATGACTATTACATCTGCTCCTCGTCGAAGCTTGCACTTCCCTCTCCTCCTCCTTTTCGATACAAAGGCTCTCCGGCGGTTTTATTCATAGAGGATGAAATTAGGGTTTTGGCGGATGATTTTAGGCTTACTCTGGTTGGGGTTTTGCATGGTGGGAGGCCCTCACTTGCTTTGATTCGACACACTCTGGAGGTTATTGGTTTCACTAAACTGGTTACAGGTCTTCTTGGCAAGGATCAAGTGGTACTCTTCTTGAGGACCATGAGGAATTATACAGATACTGGAAGTGACTGGTTACAGGTTTTGACATGGACATCTGCAAATGGTCTCCTCTCGCTTTTGAGGAATGTGAATTGTAGGTTGAGAAACCCCCTTGTCTCCTTACCTCAAAGTGAGGCGGAGACATTCTTTTATAATGAATGAAAAGGACCACATCAGACCACAAGTCCGATGTGGGATACAGACTCCAACACTCCCCCTCAAGCTAGGTGTACCTAGCTTGGACACATAATGAAAAGAAAGCAACAAAAAAAAAAACAGATGCCAACACTCCCCCTCAAGCTGGACACGCCCAGCTTGATGACAAATACAAGACAAAAACAGAAGAAATGGAAATAATAAAATCGTTGTTGATACTACTCCCCCTCAAGATGGTAATGTGATGCCGCTGAAAAAAAAGGATGGGTCAGCGTCGGAAAAGTGTGGGGCCGGACAACAGAGCGCCGGGAAATCCACACTGGCGGGTCGGTCGTCAGAGCGTCGGGAAAATCCGCACTACGGGCCGGTCGTCAGAGCGCCGGGAAATCCGTAATGTCGGGCCGATCGTCAAAGCGCCGAGAAATCCGCTCGGGAGGGCCGGTCGTCAAAGTGCCGAGAAATCCGCAATGGCGGGCCGGTCATCAAAGCGCCGGGGAATCCGCAGGAGGCACTGACGATGGGATGCGGTGATTCCGCAGGAGGCGTCGGGCAGAGAGGCGGGGATTCCGCAGGAGGCGCCGGGCAGGAAGGTGGGGATTCCGCAGGAAGCAGGAGGAGGCCGGCATGGAGGGAACAGCCGGACGGAGAGGGGTAGACGTCGGAGAGCCGCTCTGACGGAGGTGGGCCGAACTTCTAGGGCAGGGAGAGGCGGGCCTGACAGAACCGGAAACCGCAGGAGAGGCGCAGGGAGATGCCGACACGGGGGGGATCCGCCGGGAGAGAGCCGCGCGGGATGACGGGGCAGAGGATCGCCGCTTGAGGAACGCCGGAGAGCCGGGAAGAAATGGAGGTGGAGGAGCGCTGACTGCTGGAGGACCGTCGCGAGGGAGTTGTGCAGGAAGGCCGTTGCGCAGAACTAGATCGTGCGCGACGGGAGAGGCGGGAGGCGGCAGTCGCCGGGATGATGGCCGGCCAGGGATCCCGCGCTGGAAGAGGGGCCGACTGGGAAGGGCGCTGCGCGCACAGGGGCGGAGCCGTCGCACGGGGTTGGCCGGGAACTTGCGCTGGGATTTTGCTGGGAGGGAGTCGCGGGAGGGATGGGAGCCGCGGGGCGGAGCGAAGCCGTCGGGGAGGCGAGGCAGGGAGCAGCGGAAGCCGATGGAGGGACGACACTGGATTGGGACGCCGGAAGTCGCGTGGGCAGCGGGGATCCGCGACTGAAGGAGTCGCCGGTAGGGGGAGGTCCTCCGGGAGGGAGGGCCTGCGCGACCGGGAGGAGTAGCGGAGGGGGGGGGGGACTATTTGGATGGGAGCCGCCGCCCCCCGGACGGGGAAAACCCTAAAGCAAGGGAGAAAAAAAATAATTAGGAAGGGAGGAGGGATCGGGTTTCGAAAACCTTCTCTGATACCATGTAGGTTGAGATACCCCCTTGCCTCCTTACCTCAAAGTGAGGTGGAGACATTCTTTTATAATGAATGAAAATGACCACATCGGACCACAAGTCCGATGTGGGATACAGACTCCAACATGAATCTTCGCTTATGCCGATCTGGGTAGGTTTCGTTGGCCTTCCCCTTCATCTTCTTTGTTTTGAGGCGCTTTTGTCGATTGCTGGCGTTTTAGGTTCCCCGATTAAAATTGACTCCTGGACTATCAATCTCTTCCGCCCTTCGGTAGCCTGCGTCTGTATTGTTCTGGACCTTGCAGGGGAATTGCCTAAATTCATTTGGATTAAGATTGGCAGGGAAGGCATTTTCCAGGATGTTCACTATGAGGATCTACCCCCTTTCGCACCCGATGCAAGAGATGCTGACACTTTGCTTCAGCTTGTGGTCGTAAGGCCGGGTCGAGCAAGAGAGATGGTGACCCTGATGTTGGCAAAGGATCATGCGGGGTTGTGCCCCTCTGAACTTGCTGCTGAGGGGTGGGATGCTATCCGACAGGTTGATGGTAGGGTGATAGCAGGTTCCTTCTGGGTGGTGAAGGCCCAGACAGTGAAGCTGAAGCATGCCATGGGTTCGGACATTGCAGTAGGGTCTGGCTCCTTTGCAGTGGAGGGAACTAACCCGGGTTCTGCTGCGAGGAACAGCTTGGCGGTAGCTTTGCTCGAGAAAGATGCAAGAGATGGGGTTGGAACTCTTAATGCCGATGAAACTTGAAGGGTGCAGTTGGATCCCCCCAATTCTGCTTCTCTGACCGGCTTACACACAGTTTATGCTTCTTTTAACGAAGTTTCCGGTTCACCTTCAGGAGATAATTTGACTCGATTGTTGGAAGATCTTCCAAGTGATGAAGGAATTCATTTTGGTTGTATTGGACTTTTGTCTGAGGCAGGGTTGGACAAGTTACCTTCTGTTGCAGCTGCTCTTGGGGTGGCTAGAGCTAATTCAGAGAAGGATTTGGTTTTTGTTAGGTCGGAACCTATTGCGGTAGGGCAGGTGCTTGTTCATCAGGACTCGCAACATCTGGTTCAAATGAATTTCCAGGCAGTTCAGGTTCAGGACTGTTATGTAAAAATATGAGAGGGAGAGAACGGGAACTGAAACAGAATTATATTGGTGAGGAACCTGTGGAAGACCACTCCACTGATTCCTTCTGGAACGTCCCAACGCACCAGCCCACACAGCAGCCTGCTGTGGAAAACTCCCAGATATCAATTCGTCCCTTATCCCAACCCCCTACTACCACTTTAATACCCCTCCAGCCCACTACCACAGCTGGCAATGTAATTACAAAATACAATATTTCCCTCTAACCAACTAACAAACTCTAACAGCCTATTTACAGCTGTCACCAGCCCTTAACCCACTAGCAAACAACCCAGCCAATAATAGCTGCCAACAGCTGGCAGCACAATATCCCAAGTACAGCCCACACCTGGCAGTCCCCTATATTCCTAACAATTCCCTCCCACTTAAAAACCACCTTGTCCTCAAGGTGGAACAACTCAATCTTTGCTCGGCTGTGCAATGGGATAGCAGCACCCGGTGGCGGCTTCGGTGGAGGCCACGACATCATTGCATCTTCATTGGAAATCAGCAACACACTCGGGCAAATTAAGAAGCCCGGTGCAAGTGGATTGTAAGCCCCTTGTTGGTAAGGTAAACTTCGGCCTTGCTGCCCAAGTGAATTTTGTTTCCAAATCGTTCCAATCCAAACGTGTGTCTTCAAAATATAAAAGAGCCCCTGCGACAAAAGCTCCACCATTTGATCAATGGAATGCTCAGCATTTAAAGCGTCATCGTTGCTGTAAGAAAAATCTTCCAAAGTGTCTTCTCTCACAGTCTTGGCGTGGTGAGAATATGGTTGCTGCTGTGTAACAATTACAACATTTCTTAAAGTGACTGTATTAATAAGTTCTGCCTTCAACTCCCCATACTTAGTCCCAACAACTGCCCCAAACAATGGACTAGAAGTATATAGTCCTTCCACAAACCACAATTCCCTGTACAGAGTTGACGCCACCTTTTTGGCCAATTTTAATTGGGCTAAACACCAGATTTCTGGAGTAAAAACAGACCTTCCAGTAAGCAGAATTTTGTCAACATTACTAATGTCCCAATAAAGAATTCCAGGGTACCCAAAAACGGTATTTCCAACTCTTAAATCATCCATTGCAGGGAAAACAACAAGAGAAAATCCAAATTCCTTTATAACATCAGCAGCTGGAATACAGTGAAACTTCTTTAGGCATAGGTGGTCAGCAACAACCGGTGCAAATGAACATGTTATTACCCGTCCTTTCAAAACCATAGCCAGCTGGAAAAACTGCATCTTGGGAGTAGCATCGGCATCACTGTGGAGGAGTTCATCCAACTCAGGACCAATCTGTACGTATGTCAACCAACACCATACTCGGCTCCTGCTTGTCCAGCCTCCCTTTAGAACTACAGCACAATTTTCAAACATAACTAAGGCACCTCCAGCAAGTTCATTCAGCCCTGCCACTATTGCTCCCCTTGCTGGTCGTTTCATCTTTATAACAGAATTTCTCTTACCAAATCCTGCCGTAGTAGCAAGTGGGATGGGTGAGTGTCTACTACTTATTTGGAGGCCATACTTCAAGACCCAAAAATCAAATTTATCTCTAATAGGATGAGTCACCCCAACAACTTGAACTTTCTCACTTGCTATAAAATCTGGTAAATGAAATAGCTCCATCTGGAGTGGTGGTGCTGGTACCTGATCCCTTGTGATGCCAACAGGAGGAACTAATCTTGGCACCACCTCCCTTTTTTTTCCTTCCGTCCAAGCCAAACTGGAGACTATTTTCTCCACTAGATTAGTACAAATGTCCCCTTCCTGTTCAGTATGTAATTCCCCCAAATCTGCTGTTATTTCTTCTTTACGAAGTGATCGACTTCCTCTTTTTCTCCTGTTCCAGTTCCAGACCAGTCTATGCTTTGGTGTATCCGAATTAAATCAACCTTCTCTTGTCCTAAGCATTGAAGAGCTGACATGTCCTCCTCTATGTCTCCCAGAGCCTGCTTGGATTGCTGCTTGTCACATTGTCGTCGTAAAAACTCCTCCTGCTCCTTCTCGGACCCGTACTTCTCTAATAGCGCCGACTTCAACTGCTCCCATTCAGAACCCAGATTTTTGCTCAGCCAAGACAAGAACCAAATTAGTACCGAGTATTCCAGGCTTATTTCTGCCAAATGTAGTTTCATTTCCTCGGTCGTTTGATTGAACAGGAAATAGGTTTCTGCTTCCCTGATCCAGCCTAGGGGATTCTCTCCTGCAAACACAGGTAATTTCACTCTCTTCGTTTTACTCCTCTTACCTACAGCAAGACCAATATCTTTCGGATACAGGCTTCCATATTGTTTGTTGTTGTCTACCATATTTCTGCTTCTAGCTCCATACGAAATTACTGCAGCTGCCATACTCTGTTTTCCAGAACCAATACTGTGTTCCTCCTGCAACTCATTCCCCTCGAGCTTCTCCATCACCCGCTCTTCCATATCACGCACTTGAAAATGCGTCTGCTGGTATTCATACTGCTCTTGAACCAATTTTTCCAAACTTTCATTCATAGTGGACATCTCCCAATATAAACTCTCCATAGCTGTTTCAATGGAAGCTAATCTGTTTTCCATCCTCGCCTCAGAATTTTTCCCCAGCCACAATCGTGACTTCCCAGCGTTTGCGTCTCTTCTCCAAAACAGTTGTACGTTCCCCAGCAGTGAACTTCTGTTGCGTTTGGTTTCGACCAGCAGCGTGCGCGGCTTCCACTGCACTCACGCGGCTCTAGCAAAAAGTTCAACCAACTACTGCGACGCTCGACTGCGTTCGTGGCTCGAGTCCGACTCTTCAGCGGTTCGCGTCTCCCTCCCTACTGAAACAGCGATCGACTCTTTCTCAACAGCCATGGCACAATGGTTCAGTCCGAGCCACAGTTCTCCAGCAGCGTTGGAGCCTCCCAGCTACGATCGCGGTTCTCCCCAGCACCGGCTTCCGGTTCTTATCCAGCAACGAACAACAAAATAAATTCGCACGGCCCTCCCCTGCTGCGATCCTCCTCCAGCGAACACGATCTTCCCTCTCGCACGACACTCCCCAGCTGCGATCCTCCAGCGGACACGATCTTCCCTCTCGCACAACACTCCCCAGCGGAGTCGCCAAATTGTTATGTAAAAAAAATGAGAGGGAGAGAACGGGAAGTGAAACAAAATTATATTGCTAAGCCCACAGTATACATGCAGCAGAAATACAACAGAAATGGGAGAGAAAGATATAGGAGAAGAGAGTGAGGAACCTGTGGAAGACCACTCCACTGATTCCTTCTGGAACGTCCCAACGCACCAGCCCACACAGCAGCCTGCTGTGGAAAACTCCCAGATATCAATTCATCCCTTATCCCAACCCCCTACTGCCACTTTAATACCCCTCCAGCCCACTACCACAGCTGACAATGTAATTACAAAATACAATATTGCCCTCTAACCAACTAACAAACTCTAACAGCCTATTTACAGCTGTCACCAGCCCTTAACCCACTAACAAACAACCCAGCCAATAACAGCTGCCACAGCTGGCAGCACAATATCCCAAGTACAGCTCACACCTGGCAGTCCCCTATATTCCTAACAAGGACATTCAGCAGTCGGCGAGGCTTTTTGATTTACCGGAGGATGATGGTTTTCTTCCCCCATTTCCCAGAGAAGTTATCACGGATAGGTACTTTTCCTATGTATAATCGCAATGGGAAGAACCTAATTATTGATTCCAAGGGCTTCACTCTTATTTAGTCAAAGGAATCAAGGCCCTGTAAGAATTACCCGGGAATTCAACAATCTATTATTACTAGATCGTTCAACAAAGAACTTGATGGAAATGGATTACACGTGACGAAATCTAAGATCTCCAAAGACACAGCTCCACTCAGCCAATCTCCGTAGTGTTGTTGGATTCAGAAAGAAGCCTTCAAGGTCCTGTAGTTTTTCAAGGTAATGCAGAGGACATGGCAGCTTGGGAGATTTCTAAAAGGTTTACCAGACAGTATTTAAACAAGCTCTTGTCTTGGCTCTACAAGCAAAGTGGTTTTTCACTAAAGCTATCAAAGGCAAATGGATCAGCCTGAAACATGCTTTATGAGCTTGGGGGAGATTTGTAGAATATTTTGACGACCCGTGTAGAAGTAAAACCTTGTTCCTTGCCTCAATAAGAGGTGAAACTCTTTATTTATAGATGGAGAAAAATTAATACATTTAATGTGGGACTTTAAATTACATTTAATTTGGTCTAACCTATTTAATTTGGGTCCAACACATTTAATTTGGTCCAACACTCCCCCTCAAGCTAGAATATGTGTAGCTTGAAATAAGAGTCCCACAAAAAAAGAAACAAATGGACAACTCCCCCCCCAAGCTGGGTCGTAGATGTTGTGCATGCCCAGCTTGGTGCATGGAAAGTTCAGCCAGACGCCAGACATGTCTTTGGTGAAGATGTCGGCAAACTGATGAGTGGTGGAAATGTAGCCAAAGGTGATATGTTTTTGCTTTAGGTGGCGTCAAAGGAAGTGATAGTGAACTTCAATTTGTTTTGTGCGTTCATGAAAGATCGGATTAGAAGCAATATTCATGGCTGCTTAATTATCTCAACACAGATGAGCAAGAGTTTGCGTTGGAAAATCAATTTCATGAAATAGTTGACGAAGCAAAAGAATTTCGGTAGTGACAATTGTCATATTATGATATTTAGATTCAACACTAGATCCGGAGATAATCGTTTTTCTTGCTATGCCTGAAGATTAAATTACCGACAAGAAAAACCGCAAACTCAGAAGTGAACTTCTAGGTAGATAAGTAGCCGCCATAGTCGACATCATAGAAGCCCTCAATGTTTAGATGATTGTGATGTGAATAGCGAAGACCACGTACAAGGTCCCGCTTCATGTATTTGACGACACAAAGAACAACATCCCACTGAGATTTTGTTAGATGATCCGTGAACCAACATACCTTCTTGACGACGCAAACAATATTGGGACGAGTCATCGTGAGTTAATTGAGTTTGTCGACAAGATGATGATACCGATCTAGAGGAGAATACGGACCTTTCCCACGGCTCGAGAGGAGTGTCGACAACAGTTGTTTAAGACAAGTCAATATCATGCAAGATATCCAAGACATATTTGCACTGTGAAAGAAAGATTCCTTTGGAACACCAAGGCACCTCAATGCCAAGAAAATATCTAAAGAGACTCAAGTCTTTGGTATGAAACTGTTTTTGGTGGTAAGACTTGAGATAGACAATGTCATGTGAGTTGCTACTGGTGATAATAATATCATCAACATAAACCACTAGAAGGATGCGGCTAGAGGACAATTGTTGATAAAAAACAATGTGATCTTTCATACTCTGAGAAAGTCCAAAAGTGGTGACTACGTTGCAAAATCTTCCTAACCAAGCATGATGGGATTGCCTAAGTCCATAAAGAGATCGACAAAGCCGAAAGACATGGGATTTTGCCCCTGAAGTAATAAAGCCTAGAGGTTGTTGCAGATAAATTTCTTCGTCAAGAAAATTATGCAGGAGCGCATTCTTGACATCAAGTTGATGAAGAGTTAAATGATATGCAGCTGTAAGAGAGATGAATAATTGTACATACGCCATTTTCGCAGCCGGGGAGGTGTCGAAATAATTAACACCATATGTTTGAGCATAACCTTTGGCGACGATGCAGACTTTAAGAAGATGAAGAGTACCATTAGCATTTAGACGTGCCGTATAAATCCATTTGTTGCCAGCAACCTGTTTACCTTCCGGAAGTGGGATTAGATCCCAAGTATGATTGTTGTCTAACACTTGTATTTCATCCTGCATTGCTTGAAGCCAACTAGAGTGAGATTTAGCCTAAGCAATTGTATGATTGTTGTCTAACACTTGTAATTCATCTTGCATCGCTTGAAGCCAACTAGGGTGAGATTTAGCCTAAGCAATTGTATGAGGAACACATATTGTCTCCAAAGTCGAAACAAGAGTGTTTGTTGTCTCAGATAAGCCTTTGTAGGATAATTCATCTTGCATTGCTTGAAGCCAACTAGGGTGAGATTTAGCCGAAGCAATTGTATGAGGAACAAATATTGTCTCCAAAGTCGAAATTAGGGTGTTTGTTGTCTCAGATAAGCCTTCGTAGGAATGTGTATATTTAGGATGAGACCGGCAAGAGCGAATACTGCTGGAGTCTGTGTCCCACATCACACTTGTGGTTTGATGTGGTCTTTATTATTTCTTATAAAATAACCTCAAAGCCTCTTTTAGAGAGGCACCTTTGGTATTCAGGCTCACCTCTCTCTTTTATCATCCTATATGGTATCAGAGGAGGTCTAATCCTAACCCGAGCCCTCCCTCTCATTTTTTTCCCGCCTCGGGTTTCCAGCAATTCGCCCCGATGGGGGGGGGGGGGGCTTGGCCCTATGCAGTCGTTCGCCCCCTCGTCGGCCTCCTCCGCATCGCTCTCCGTCCCGCGACGACATCTCCTGGGTACGACCCCTCGCGACGGGAGCACCATCAGCCGCTGCACCCCATTCTGATCGTCCCGGTCATCCCACGCTGCCTACCTTCGCGACGACTCCCTGCGCGATGAGCTGCCGGCCTCCTACGGAATCTTCACCTCCCGCACCGGCGCTCCTACGGAGAAGCCCCGTCTCCCGTGCCTCCATCGGACGTCGCTGCTCGTTCGTTTTGCGCCACTCCCCCCTCATGCACGACTGCATCCTGGCCAGATCTGGGAGTCCCGACCACCATTATTTCCGACCGTCGGCCCGATCGGGTTCACCGGAGCCAAATCCTGCCTTCCTCCTACGTCCGAGCAGCCTCTCCACTCCGTTCAGATCTGTGCACCACCTCCTCGCTGCCTTCCCTACGCAGCGGATCCTACAGCTCCGACTCCCGCTGCCTTGGCCCTTCCTGCACCGAGGAGTCCCGATACCGCCGTCCGCTGCTCCTCTGCGAGGTAGCCCTCCCCGACGGTTTCATCCGCCTCCTCTAGCTTTTTCGGCCTCCCTGCCTCTGCGGTATTCTCGGCGCTCCGTCGACCGACACCACCAGTGCAGCATTCCCAACGCTCCCTCGTCAGGCACCGCCAGTGCGGTATTCTCAGCGCCTCTGACTACCGGTCCATCTGTGCGGCTTTCTCGGCGCTTCGTCGTCTAGCACCGCTTGTGCGGCTTGACAACCAATCTTTTTCAGCATCATCACTCATCACCTTTTTGAGGGGGAGCAGCAGTCATGACGGTTTATCTTTTCTTTGTTTTGTTTTGTTTTGTAATCAAGTTGGGTATGTCCAGCTTGAGGGGGAGTGTTTGCAGTGTTGGTTGATTGCTTTGTTTTTCTTTATGTGTTCATGTTAGGTACACCTAGCTTAAGGGAGAGTGTTGGAGTCTGCGTCCCACATCAGACTTGTGGTCTGATGTGGTCTTTATTATTCTTTATAAAATAACCTCAAAGCCTCCTTTAGAGAGGCACCTTGGGTATTCGGGCTCGCCTCTCTTTTATCATCCTACAAATTCCTTTTCACAATGCAATAGGCATGCCATCTAGGGCCGTGACAACAACGATTGACGAAGTCGGTGAAATGACATCCTCGGTTTGGGCAAGGGGCGTGTTCGATGGGCAACGAGAATAAACAGACTCAAAGCTACAATCATCGGTCTACACAAGAGGCTTTGTGGGGTGGAGGGTGAGAGGGAGATAGTCATCGTTGGGAGTATCGAAGAGGGGAGAAGGCGTAGAGGATGAGAATAGAGAGTCCTCAATAAAAGAGACATCATCCGTGATGACATGTCGCCTTAAGTCAGGAGAGAAACAACGGTATCTACGTTGGGTGCAAGAGTATCCCGAAAAAAATGCAACGGGGGGGGGGGGTGTGGGGAAATTTGGAGAGATTGTGACGAGTGTCACGAATATAACAGGCACTTAAACACACGAAGTGGAAGATGGTGAGGAGGATGAGAGGGAAATAGGACCTGAAATGGACTCTCCCCCTGAAGGATAGTGGATGGAAGACGGTTTATAAGATAAGTGGTGGTAAGAATAACATCACCCCAAAATTGAATAGGCACACCTACATGTGAAATAATATGACACAAGTAGTTTTTAGAATATGACGATATTTACGCTCGGCTACACCATTCTGTTGAGGGGTGTTAGGACATGATGTCTGATGAAGGATATTGTCAATGGTGAATTCCCCTTACCTCAATGTGAGGTGGGGATACTCTTTTATAGATGAGTAAATCTAAATACAAGGAGGGTAAGTCCGATGTGGGACTTAGTGTAACATCCCAGGTAATTAAAGAATAAATAATTTTCATATTTATTAATATTAGAGAATTAAATATGAATTTTAATTAAAAGGGGTTGCTATGTTCGATAGCGTACCCGATACGCAACGATGAGTTTCTTTGAAACTTACGTAGCACACTAGTAATATAATAATATTATGTTAGTTAACAAGTAGCCGTTGTACTGGCGGGAATGAATAGAAATAACTAAAATATGAATAGATATGTTTTTAGATGTTTTTACATTTACCCAATAAAAGATAAAGGCTTAAAATACGGAAAGAGTTCAATTTTAGGCTTTTATACTCTAATTTTCACTAAAGGTTCACTTATCACCTTTTAATGGTGAACCGTCATTAAATATAGTTTTGATCACTCTTATACATTCTTTTGGACCAAATAAAACTTTTATTAAGAATCGGGACATCAAATTTTACTTTGTGTAATTTTTGGTACCTTTCTGATAAAGTTCATTTTTTTATGAATAGTGTAAAATGTTGCATTTTAATTCAAAACCTCTTTTTGATCTAATTTATTTATATGATTAGATTATCTTTTGAATTGGTTTTAAAGTTAAATTAGAATATATTTTTACCATTTTATCTAATGGTGGTCATTGGAATCAATTTCACTTTGAAATTAGACTTAAACTGGTGTCAATCTTTTGATACTTATTGTTTTGTAAAAACACGCTATTTGCTCTGGCAGCGGGAATTAATTATTGAATTAATTAATGTGACTTATATGATTTGAATTTTGTAAAATAGACTTTATTTTTGATTTCGGAATATCAAATATAGCTTAGAGTGAATTTTTGGTAATTTTCTGAAAAACTTCAATTTTTGATGAATAGTGAAACCACTAAGTGGTAATCAAGCAAACTGATTTTTCAGTTAAATGAAAGTTTACCACTAATGTGTATTGAATTTTGAAAATCCGACATACATGGTTATCATTAAGAAGTAAAATGTTGTTCAATGAGATTAAAATATTTTTTTGGTGAATAGTAACTTATTAAGTTTTTAATCGCGATTAGTGGTAATTAGTGTAGTTTAAGGAATAAATAATGCTTTAATAATATAAAATGACCTACACACATGTCCCAACCTTATTGGTTGTGTCATGGCCGACCAAGAAAAGCCATGGGTCAACTTGGGGACCCCATGGATCCACTTTTGTTGGGAAATGACATAAATTACTTTTTATTTAATGTTAAAGTGAAAATGACACAAACATAATATGTTTTACGAAAACAATTTTTAAGTAGGGTTATACAAGTCCAAATTTTGATTATAAATAGTAATTGGAAAGATACAAAGATTTCCTATATCATAGTATTTTTTTTATAATTTTTAGACATTAAATAAATTTAATTATTTATGACATAATAATGATGCAGCGATGACATCATTATTTGACGATTTAAAAAAAATGGAAAGATAATATAAAATCTATGAACTACACATGTCCAAAACCAATTGGATGAATGGATTTCGATGCCTTATCACCTTATCCACGAATTATATCAATGTGGGACCTTTTAAAACCTCCTCTCCTCTTATAAAAGGTCCCCACCTCTACCTCATTTCACACACTCTTCAAGCCTTTGGCTCGGCCAACCCCTGCCCATTTGCTCTCTCCACATCCCTCTCCTCATCCTAGAGGATTCCCTTTGGGCAGAATCCTTTCAAAGGAAGCCTTTAGGCTCAACTCAAAAGGAGTTACACTTTTTAAAGGTAATTCATTCTCTCATGTTCATTTGTTTTATTTTGCTTCTCCAACCCCCTAAAATCTTTTTATTTCCTTCTTTTATAACATCACCAGTATCTTCAATATACTAGGATGTTGTTATAATATTTATTTGATCTACACTCTCACACAACTACATCAAATGGTTAAAGAACATACGGTTTCCGTGGATGGCGAAATTCTGCCTCCCGAAACGATGATTGTTCAACACTCATTAAACACCTTCAAAGGTGGCCATTATGATGTCACTATTTTTATATATGATATATAATATGTTTATGTTTTCCTTAAGCTTCTGTTTTTTCATTTTGGGCATACCTTTATGGTTTCCATTATGGGTAAAACACGATATCTTCATTTTAGGAAGCGCGGACTACCGCCCCCTAAAAGTGATTTGATTCGTTAATACCATGTGTGGGATGTGTAAAGGATAAAGTTAATGATATTATATATGTTATTATACTGGAGTTATAACATACTCTTATACCATTATGAATCCATTCCATGAAATATGAAATAGAAATGGAAGTAGCGTTCATGCGTACGTACGGCTTACCGTCTCCATGAACGGTGCATTTCATTTCTTACCTCTAAATGATTATGTAATATTATAAATGCATGAATGTACTGGATATATATGACATATATGATATCTAAATCATGAATAATATTCTAAATATAATGAACCTTTGACCAAATTAACAACATGTAAGTATAAGAAGTCTATTTTTGACTTAAGAACCAAATACCGACAAAATGAACATTATTAACTTAAATAAATTACATGATGTTCATAACATGGTATAAAAGGAAAAATGAACTTGAAAAAGGTTCTTAAGCAAGTAGAGATTAACTAAAGTTTATTATTCAGGAGTTTAAAGAACGGTCGGGTCAAGTCAGATACGAGGTATGGGAACTTCTTAACCCAATTTCCATTCTTTGGGTTAATCTCCTACTTTCAAATTATGTCATTATATTATTATGTCGTATCTTGTATTTGTACTTTATTTATGTGTACTTATAGTGAATACACATAATGTATCTATTTTATTTTAAAAATTATCTTTGTATGGGACTTCGTCTGAATCTCCTTTCATTGAGGCATATTTTGTTTTATACACAACTTTCTTGTATACGGTGTATAAACCCCTTTGACTTTTACATTTATTCAAAAGGAATCTTTTTTATACGAAGCGTTTACTAAACGACAAAAGGGAATGTTTTTGTCGTACGTATGCGGTGACAACGACTTCTCCGCCGTCGTGACCGTTATTTGAGTTTCGGCTTCCTCTACAAGCCATTCCTTCTTTTTAAAAGAAAAATAAATACCATGTTTTACATTTCTTTTATTTTGGTATTGAAAATGGTTTTCATAATATTTTTATATCAATGTGTGGTATTGATATCTTGTGATTGAATGGTGTAAATGTTATGTTTCCTTTATGCATGTTTTATGTGATACGTTTATGTTATGGTTCTTGGGCATTATTATGAAGACGGGTGGTTCCGTGATAAACTAAGGGCGGGTGAGCCCGTTATAGCTCTCCAATGCATTGGGTAACGCGAAGGAGTGAAACGTTAAGGTTTCTCCGAAGAGATTTTAGGGAATATACTGTGATGGGTATTCCAAACGTAACCAAGAGGGTTACTCCCTACGTAAGAATGTTATGAATGCCTCAAGTTACCTTTATGTCTTATGATTTCTATGATTTATTCATGATTTTATGAGGTATGTTAAAGTGCCTATGTTTTATGGGTAAAGTATGATTTCATTCTTATGTATATATGAACTCATGTTTCCTTTCCATGTTTTTATAACCCATACTGAGTTTTTATGCTCATCCCAAGTTTTTGAAATGTTTTTCATAGGTCAAGGGAAAGGTACATGATAAGATGGTAGAGTCAAGGATGTGTCAAGAAATAATCCATGTTTTATTTTAAATGTGTTTCCATTGATGGGAATGAAGAATACTATCTTTATGTAACCACTTTGTTTATGTGTGGAATGTAATGCAAGTCTTATGATCTAATTCTCTAAAACTCTAAACCCGAAAAGATCCTCAACGTGTAATCTTGTAATAACTCAAGATTAATTAAGGTTTAAGGCTGGGGCCTTATAGTTGGTATCAGAGGTCGGTTTAGAAAACTTTAGGAGTTAGAAAAGTGTTAAATTATAATATGATTGAAATGATATAGCATTTACGGATTACCATGTTGCTTCGCCTAAGATATTTCCATGTTCAGAATGGTTTTCTGTAGGGGAAACAAAGCAGCTATGTTGGGACGACATCAGGAGGAAGACTGCCTTCCAAATCAGCAACCTGAGATGGTCGGAATCGGAACTGAACAGTTTGTTGCAGTAATGGCACAGTTGACTCAGGCTATAAATGGTGGTGGTAACCATGCACGAGATCAGCCAGATCAACCGCAGAGGAACATGTCAGTGGTGGAACATTTCATGAGGCAACATCCACCATCATTCAGAGGATCATCTGACTCTGTGCAAGCTGAAGGGTGGATTAAATCACTGGAGAAGATTTTTGATGTCATGGGATGTTCAGACAATCAAAAGGTTAGTCTTGCTATTTATCGTCTGGAAGGTGAAGCAGATCAGTGGTGGTCTATGGTTAAAAATATCAGGGATGCCGATGAGATTGATGCTCTTGACTGGGATGAATTCAAAGGTATGTTTCTTGAGAAGTATTTTCCTAAGGCTGTTCGGCTTAGGATGGAAAAGCAATTCTTGGAATTGAGGCAAGAGGAAGACTCAGTGGCTGCCTATGAAGAAAGGTTCACTCGATTGGCAAGGTATGCTCCCAATTTTATCCGAGACCTTGATAGTAAAATCAATCGTTTTTACTCAGGATTAAAGCCAAAGTATCGAAGGGCATTAGCTTATCGTGAGTTTAAAAGT
Organism: Viscum album; assembly: GCA_963277665.1. Classification (NCBI taxonomy): domain Eukaryota; kingdom Viridiplantae; phylum Streptophyta; class Magnoliopsida; order Santalales; family Viscaceae; genus Viscum; species Viscum album. The sequence continues at coordinate 157,208,575 of OY728164.1, forward strand.
TATGAAAAGCTTGTTCGATGTGCTGAGAAGGTGGAAATGGAGTTTGCCGATGACCAAGTGTTCTATAACAACCAGTAGAAGAAGAGACCGAGGTGTCAGGAGAAAGGTAATAATTCTTCAAAAAAGTCTGATGGTAAGAGAACTAAGTTTCCAGTTTGTGATAAATGTGGCAAAAGGCATGCTGGGGAATGTCTTCTGAATTCTGGAAAGTGCTACCGATGTGGTAATATGGGACATAAGGCTCGTGATTGCACTGAAAAGGATCAAGGTGAAGGTAAGAATAAATTTGATTTACAGTTAGTGAAATGTTATAAGTGCAATGAGATGGGTCACTATGCAAACGAGTGTCCGACAAGGAGCTTGAGTGATGGGAAGCAGTTAGACTACAAGCAGAAAGGGGTGGTGAAATCCTTTGCAACTACTTCAGCAGATGTTGGGCCATCGAATGAAGTGGTGTCAGCTCCAGGGAGCTCAGTATTTTTCAAAGATTGACTTGAGGTCGGGGTACCATCAGTTGAAATTAAAAGAAGCCGACGTTCCGAAGACTGTGTTCCGTACTAGATATGGCCATTATGAATTTGTAGTTATGCCTTTTGGGTTAACCAATTCACCTGCTGTATTCATGGACCTTATGAATAAAATTTTCCATGAGTTCTTGGATAAGTTTGTGTTTGTGTTTTGAGGTTTGTGAAGAGGTTATGTGTGCCTTGTGATTCACAGTTGAAGAGAGAGTTGTTATGTGAAGCTCATAGTTCTCCGTTTTCAGTTCATCCAGGCAGTACTAAGATGTATAGAGATCTGCGGGAGTATTACTGGTGGGATGGAATGAAAAGAGATATTGCTGATTTTACTGTGAAGTGTTTGACTTGTCAACAGGTTAAAGCAGAGCGGCAGTTACCGAAAGGGATGCTTCAGCCTTTACCAGTTCCAGAGTGGGAATGAGAGAATATATCCATGGACTTTGTTGTTGGATTACCGAAGACATCTCGAGGTAATAATGCAATCTAGGTTATTGTTGATCGCTTGACTAAATCTGCTCATTTCCTTTCTATTCGAGATACTTTCTATCTAGATCAACTTTCCCGTTTGTATCTTAAAGAGATAGTCAGGTTACATGGAGTTCCTCTCTCCATTGTATCGGATCGTGATCCCAGGTTTACTTCTAACTTTTGGAAAGGCCTTCAGAAGTCGTTGGGTACTGAATTAAATTTTAGTACAGCTTTTCATCCTCAATCAGATGGGCAGTCAGAACGAACAATTCAGACATTGGAGGATATGCTGCGAGCTTGTTCTATGGATTATCAGGGAAGTTGGGACCAACATCTTTCTTTGGTTGAGTTTTCATATAATAACAGTTTTCATTCCAGTATACAGATGGCACCATTTCAGGCATTATATGGGAAGCGGTGTCGAACTCCAGCTTTCTGGGATGAAGTGGGTGAAAGAAAGTTGATGGGACCAGAATTGGTAGAAGAGATGGCAGAAAAAGATCAGCTGATTCAGAAACACATGAGAACAGCTCAGAGCAGGCAGAAGAGTTATGCGGATAACCGGAGGAAGGATCTATCTTTCGAGGTAGGTGATCATGTTTTTCTCAAGGTTTCTCCTTGGAAAAGTGTGATGAGATTTGGTAAGAAAGGAAAGTTGAGTCCAAGGTTCATTGGACCATACGAAATTCTGGAAAGAGTTGGATCAGTTGCATACCGAGTGGCTTTACCTCCGAGTTTATCTCAGGTACACAATGTTTTTCACGTTTCGATGTTGAGAAAGTATATGCCAGATCCATCTCATGTTTTGAGTCCAGAGGTAGTTCAGCTGGAAGAGAACCTATCTTATGAGGAACAACCGGTCCAGATTCTTGACCATAAAGAGCAAGTGTTACGGAATAAGGTGATTCATCAGGTAAAAGTTTTTTTGGAAAAACCATGTGATTGAAGAGGCAACGTGGGAATCTGAAAATGCTATGAGGGATAAATACCCCCACTTATTTTGATAAGTGAATAAAATTGCGAGGACGCAATTCCCAAAAGGGGGGAAGGATGTAACATCCCAGGTAATTAAAGAATAAATAATTTTCATATTTATTAATATTAGAGAATTAAATATGAATTTTAATTAAAAGGGGTTGCTATGTTCGATAGCGTACCCGATACGCAACGATGAGTTTCTTTGAAACTTACGTAGCACACTAGTAATATAATAATATTATGTTAGTTAACAAGTAGCCGTTGTACTGGCGGGAATGAATAGAAATAACTAAAATATGAATAGATATGTTTTTAGATGTTTTTACATTTACCCAATAAAAGATAAAGGCTTAAAATACGGAAAGAGTTCAATTTTAGGCTTTTATACTCTAATTTTCACTAAAGGTTCACTTATCACCTTTTAATGGTGAACCGTCATTAAATATAGTTTTGATCACTCTTATACATTCTTTTGGACCAAATAAAACTTTTATTAAGAATCGGGACATCAAATTTTACTTTGTGTAATTTTTGGTACCTTTCTGATAAAGTTCATTTTTTTATGAATAGTGTAAAATGTTGCATTTTAATTCAAAACCTCTTTTTGATCTAATTTATTTATATGATTAGATTATCTTTTGAATTGGTTTTAAAGTTAAATTAGAATATATTTTTACCATTTTATCTAATGGTGGTCATTGGAATCAATTTCACTTTGAAATTAGACTTAAACTGGTGTCAATCTTTTGATACTTATTGTTTTGTAAAAACACGCTATTTGCTCTGGCAGCGGGAATTAATTATTGAATTAATTAATGTGACTTATATGATTTGAATTTTGTAAAATAGACTTTATTTTTGATTTCGGAATATCAAATATAGCTTAGAGTGAATTTTTGGTAATTTTCTGAAAAACTTCAATTTTTGATGAATAGTGAAACCACTAAGTGGTAATCAAGCAAACTGATTTTTCAGTTAAATGAAAGTTTACCACTAATGTGTATTGAATTTTGAAAATCCGACATACATGGTTATCATTAAGAAGTAAAATGTTGTTCAATGAGATTAAAATATTTTTTTGGTGAATAGTAACTTATTAAGTTTTTAATCGCGATTAGTGGTAATTAGTGTAGTTTAAGGAATAAATAATGCTTTAATAATATAAAATGACCTACACACATGTCCCAACCTTATTGGTTGTGTCATGGCCGACCAAGAAAAGCCATGGGTCAACTTGGGGACCCCATGGATCCACTTTTGTTGGGAAATGACATAAATTACTTTTTATTTAATGTTAAAGTGAAAATGACACAAACATAATATGTTTTACGAAAACAATTTTTAAGTAGGGTTATACAAGTCCAAATTTTGATTATAAATAGTAATTGGAAAGATACAAAGATTTCCTATATCATAGTATTTTTTTTATAATTTTTAGACATTAAATAAATTTAATTATTTATGACATAATAATGATGCAGCGATGACATCATTATTTGACGATTTAAAAAAAATGGAAAGATAATATAAAATCTATGAACTACACATGTCCAAAACCAATTGGATGAATGGATTTCGATGCCTTATCACCTTATCCACGAATTATATCAATGTGGGACCTTTTAAAACCGAAACACATTTTCAAATAATGTAATGTTTCTTTACTTTCCAAAAGTGCCCCTCCTCTCCTCTTATAAAAGGTCCCCACCTCTACCTCATTTCACACACTCTTCAAGCCTTTGGCTCGGCCAACCCCTGCCCATTTGCTCTCTCCACATCCCTCTCCTCATCCTAGAGGATTCCCTTTGGGCAGAATCCTTTCAAAGGAAGCCTTTAGGCTCAACTCAAAAGGAGTTACACTTTTTAAAGGTAATTCATTCTCTCATGTTCATTTGTTTTATTTTGCTTCTCCAACCCCCTAAAATCTTTTTATTTCCTTCTTTTATAACATCACCAGTATCTTCAATATACTAGGATGTTGTTATAATATTTATTTGATCTACACTCTCACACAACTACATCAAATGGTTAAAGAACATACGGTTTCCGTGGATGGCGAAATTCTGCCTCCCGAAACGATGATTGTTCAACACTCATTAAACACCTTCAAAGGTGGCCATTATGATGTCACTATTTTTATATATGATATATAATATGTTTATGTTTTCCTTAAGCTTCTGTTTTTTCATTTTGGGCATACCTTTATGGTTTCCATTATGGGTAAAACACGATATCTTCATTTTAGGAAGCGCGGACTACCGCCCCCTAAAAGTGATTTGATTTGTTAATACCATGTGTGGGATGTGTAAAGGATAAAGTTAATGATATTATATATGTTATTATACTGGAGTTATAACATACTCTTATACCATTATGAATCCATTCCATGAAATATGAAATAGAAATGGAAGTAGCGTTCATGCGTACGTACGGCTTACCGTCTCCATGAACGGTGCATTTCATTTCTTACCTCTAAATGATTATGTAATATTATAAATGCATGAATGTACTGGATATATATGACATATATGATATCTAAATCATGAATAATATTCTAAATATAATGAACCTTTGACCAAATTAACAACATGTAAGTATAAGAAGTCTATTTTTGACTTAAGAACCAAATACCGACAAAATGAACATTATTAACTTAAATAAATTACATGATGTTCATAACATGGTATAAAAGGAAAAATGAACTTGAAAAAGGTTCTTAAGCAAGTAGAGATTAACTAAAGTTTATTATTCAGGAGTTTAAAGAACGGTCGGGTCAAGTCAGATACGAGGTATGGGAACTTCTTAACCCAATTTCCATTCTTTGGGTTAATCTCCTACTTTCAAATTATGTCATTATATTATTATGTCGTATCTTGTATTTGTACTTTATTTATGTGTACTTATAGTGAATACACATAATGTATCTATTTTATTTTAAAAATTATCTTTGTATGGGACTTCGTCTGAATCTCCTTTCATTGAGGCATATTTTGTTTTATACACAACTTTCTTGTATACGGTGTATAAACCCCTTTGACTTTTACATTTATTCAAAAGGAATCTTTTTTATACGAAGCGTTTACTAAACGACAAAAGGGAATGTTTTTGTCGTACGTATGCGGTGACAACGACTTCTCCGCCGTCGTGACCGTTATTTGAGTTTCGGCTTCCTCTACAAGCCATTCCTTCTTTTTAAAAGAAAAATAAATACCATGTTTTACATTTCTTTTATTTTGGTATTGAAAATGGTTTTCATAATATTTTTATATCAATGTGTGGTATTGATATCTTGTGATTGAATGGTGTAAATGTTATGTTTCCTTTATGCATGTTTTATGTGATACGTTTATGTTATGGTTCTTGGGCATTATTATGAAGACGGGTGGTTCCGTGATAAACTAAGGGCGGGTGAGCCCGTTATAGCTCTCCAATGCATTGGGTAACGCGAAGGAGTGAAACGTTAAGGTTTCTCCGAAGAGATTTTAGGGAATATACTGTGATGGGTATTCCAAACGTAACCAAGAGGGTTACTCCCTACGTAAGAATGTTATGAATGCCTCAAGTTACCTTTATGTCTTATGATTTCTATGATTTATTCATGATTTTATGAGGTATGTTAAAGTGCCTATGTTTTATGGGTAAAGTATGATTTCATTCTTATGTATATATGAACTCATGTTTCCTTTCCATGTTTTTATAACCCATACTGAGTTTTTATGCTCATCCCAAGTTTTTGAAATGTTTTTCATAGGTCAAGGGAAAGGTACATGATAAGATGGTAGAGTCAAGGATGTGTCAAGAAATAATCCATGTTTTATTTTAAATGTGTTTCCATTGATGGGAATGAAGAATACTATCTTTATGTAACCACTTTGTTTATGTGTGGAATGTAATGCAAGTCTTATGATCTAATTCTCTAAAACTCTAAACCCGAAAAGATCCTCAACGTGTAATCTTGTAATAACTCAAGATTAATTAAGGTTTAAGGCTGGGGCCTTATAGTTGGTATCAGAGGTCGGTTTAGAAAACTTTAGGAGTTAGAAAAGTGTTAAATTATAATATGATTGAAATGATATAGCATTTACGGATTACCATGTTGCTTCGCCTAAGATATTTCCATGTTCAGAATGGTTTTCTGTAGGGGAAACAAAGCAGCTATGTTGGGACGACATCAGGAGGAAGACTGCCTTCCAAATCAGCAACCTGAGATGGTCGGAATCGGAACTGAACAGTTTGTTGCAGTAATGGCACAGTTGACTCAGGCTATAAATGGTGGTGGTAACCATGCACGAGATCAGCCAGATCAACCGCAGAGGAACATGTCAGTGGTGGAACATTTCATGAGGCAACATCCACCATCATTCAGAGGATCATCTGACTCTGTGCAAGCTGAAGGGTGGATTAAATCACTGGAGAAGATTTTTGATGTCATGGGATGTTCAGACAATCAAAAGGTTAGTCTTGCTATTTATCGTCTGGAAGGTGAAGCAGATCAGTGGTGGTCTATGGTTAAAAATATCAGGGATGCCGATGAGATTGATGCTCTTGACTGGGATGAATTCAAAGGTATGTTTCTTGAGAAGTATTTTCCTAAGGCTGTTCGGCTTAGGATGGAAAAGCAATTCTTGGAATTGAGGCAAGAGGAAGACTCAGTGGCTGCCTATGAAGAAAGGTTCACTCGATTGGCAAGGTATGCTCCCAATTTTATCCGAGACCTTGATAGTAAAATCAATCGTTTTTACTCAGGATTAAAGCCAAAGTATCGAAGGGCATTAGCTTATCGTGAGTTTAAAAGTTATGAAAAGCTTGTTCGATGTGCTGAGAAGGTGGAAATGGAGTTTGCCGATGACCAAGTGTTCTATAACAACCAGTAGAAGAAGAGACCGAGGTGTCAGGAGAAAGGTAATAATTCTTCAAAAAAGTCTGATGGTAAGAGAACTAAGTTTCCAGTTTGTGATAAATGTGGCAAAAGGCATGCTGGGGAATGTCTTCTGAATTCTGGAAAGTGCTACCGATGTGGTAATATGGGACATAAGGCTCGTGATTGCACTGAAAAGGATCAAGGTGAAGGTAAGAATAAATTTGATTTACAGTTAGTGAAATGTTATAAGTGCAATGAGATGGGTCACTATGCAAACGAGTGTCCGACAAGGAGCTTGAGTGATGGGAAGCAGTTAGACTACAAGCAGAAAGGGGTGGTGAAATCCTTTGCAACTACTTCAGCAGATGTTGGGCCATCGAATGAAGTGGTGTCAGCTCCAGGGAGCTCAGTATTTTTCAAAGATTGACTTGAGGTCGGGGTACCATCAGTTGAAATTAAAAGAAGCCGACGTTCCGAAGACTGTGTTCCGTACTAGATATGGCCATTATGAATTTGTAGTTATGCCTTTTGGGTTAACCAATTCACCTGCTGTATTCATGGACCTTATGAATAAAATTTTCCATGAGTTCTTGGATAAGTTTGTGTTTGTGTTTTGAGGTTTGTGAAGAGGTTATGTGTGCCTTGTGATTCACAGTTGAAGAGAGAGTTGTTATGTGAAGCTCATAGTTCTCCGTTTTCAGTTCATCCAGGCAGTACTAAGATGTATAGAGATCTGCGGGAGTATTACTGGTGGGATGGAATGAAAAGAGATATTGCTGATTTTACTGTGAAGTGTTTGACTTGTCAACAGGTTAAAGCAGAGCGGCAGTTACCGAAAGGGATGCTTCAGCCTTTACCAGTTCCAGAGTGGGAATGAGAGAATATATCCATGGACTTTGTTGTTGGATTACCGAAGACATCTCGAGGTAATAATGCAATCTAGGTTATTGTTGATCGCTTGACTAAATCTGCTCATTTCCTTTCTATTCGAGATACTTTCTATCTAGATCAACTTTCCCGTTTGTATCTTAAAGAGATAGTCAGGTTACATGGAGTTCCTCTCTCCATTGTATCGGATCGTGATCCCAGGTTTACTTCTAACTTTTGGAAAGGCCTTCAGAAGTCGTTGGGTACTGAATTAAATTTTAGTACAGCTTTTCATCCTCAATCAGATGGGCAGTCAGAACGAACAATTCAGACATTGGAGGATATGCTGCGAGCTTGTTCTATGGATTATCAGGGAAGTTGGGACCAACATCTTTCTTTGGTTGAGTTTTCATATAATAACAGTTTTCATTCCAGTATACAGATGGCACCATTTCAGGCATTATATGGGAAGCGGTGTCGAACTCCAGCTTTCTGGGATGAAGTGGGTGAAAGAAAGTTGATGGGACCAGAATTGGTAGAAGAGATGGCAGAAAAAGATCAGCTGATTCAGAAACACATGAGAACAGCTCAGAGCAGGCAGAAGAGTTATGCGGATAACCGGAGGAAGGATCTATCTTTCGAGGTAGGTGATCATGTTTTTCTCAAGGTTTCTCCTTGGAAAAGTGTGATGAGATTTGGTAAGAAAGGAAAGTTGAGTCCAAGGTTCATTGGACCATACGAAATTCTGGAAAGAGTTGGATCAGTTGCATACCGAGTGGCTTTACCTCCGAGTTTATCTCAGGTACACAATGTTTTTCACGTTTCGATGTTGAGAAAGTATATGCCAGATCCATCTCATGTTTTGAGTCCAGAGGTAGTTCAGCTGGAAGAGAACCTATCTTATGAGGAACAACCGGTCCAGATTCTTGACCATAAAGAGCAAGTGTTACGGAATAAGGTGATTCATCAGGTAAAAGTTTTTTTGGAAAAACCATGTGATTGAAGAGGCAACGTGGGAATCTGAAAATGCTATGAGGGATAAATACCCCCACTTATTTTGATAAGTGAATAAAATTGCGAGGACGCAATTCCCAAAAGGGGGGAAGGATGTAACATCCCAGGTAATTAAAGAATAAATAATTTTCATATTTATTAATATTAGAGAATTAAATATGAATTTTAATTAAAAGGGGTTGCTATGTTCGATAGCGTACCCGATACGCAACGATGAGTTTCTTTGAAACTTACGTAGCACACTAGTAATATAATAATATTATGTTAGTTAACAAGTAGCCGTTGTACTGGCGGGAATGAATAGAAATAACTAAAATATGAATAGATATGTTTTTAGATGTTTTTACATTTACCCAATAAAAGATAAAGGCTTAAAATACGGAAAGAGTTCAATTTTAGGCTTTTATACTCTAATTTTCACTAAAGGTTCACTTATCACCTTTTAATGGTGAACCGTCATTAAATATAGTTTTGATCACTCTTATACATTCTTTTGGACCAAATAAAACTTTTATTAAGAATCGGGACATCAAATTTTACTTTGTGTAATTTTTGGTACCTTTCTGATAAAGTTCATTTTTTTATGAATAGTGTAAAATGTTGCATTTTAATTCAAAACCTCTTTTTGATCTAATTTATTTATATGATTAGATTATCTTTTGAATTGGTTTTAAAGTTAAATTAGAATATATTTTTACCATTTTATCTAATGGTGGTCATTGGAATCAATTTCACTTTGAAATTAGACTTAAACTGGTGTCAATCTTTTGATACTTATTGTTTTGTAAAAACACGCTATTTGCTCTGGCAGCGGGAATTAATTATTGAATTAATTAATGTGACTTATATGATTTGAATTTTGTAAAATAGACTTTATTTTTGATTTCGGAATATCAAATATAGCTTAGAGTGAATTTTTGGTAATTTTCTGAAAAACTTCAATTTTTGATGAATAGTGAAACCACTAAGTGGTAATCAAGCAAACTGATTTTTCAGTTAAATGAAAGTTTACCACTAATGTGTATTGAATTTTGAAAATCCGACATACATGGTTATCATTAAGAAGTAAAATGTTGTTCAATGAGATTAAAATATTTTTTTGGTGAATAGTAACTTATTAAGTTTTTAATCGCGATTAGTGGTAATTAGTGTAGTTTAAGGAATAAATAATGCTTTAATAATATAAAATGACCTACACACATGTCCCAACCTTATTGGTTGTGTCATGGCCGACCAAGAAAAGCCATGGGTCAACTTGGGGACCCCATGGATCCACTTTTGTTGGGAAATGACATAAATTACTTTTTATTTAATGTTAAAGTGAAAATGACACAAACATAATATGTTTTACGAAAACAATTTTTAAGTAGGGTTATACAAGTCCAAATTTTGATTATAAATAGTAATTGGAAAGATACAAAGATTTCCTATATCATAGTATTTTTTTTATAATTTTTAGACATTAAATAAATTTAATTATTTATGACATAATAATGATGCAGCGATGACATCATTATTTGACGATTTAAAAAAAATGGAAAGATAATATAAAATCTATGAACTACACATGTCCAAAACCAATTGGATGAATGGATTTCGATGCCTTATCACCTTATCCACGAATTATATCAATGTGGGACCTTTTAAAACCGAAACACATTTTCAAATAATGTAATGTTTCTTTACTTTCCAAAAGTGCCCCTCCTCTCCTCTTATAAAAGGTCCCCACCTCTACCTCATTTCACACACTCTTCAAGCCTTTGGCTCGGCCAACCCCTGCCCATTTGCTCTCTCCACATCCCTCTCCTCATCCTAGAGGATTCCCTTTGGGCAGAATCCTTTCAAAGGAAGCCTTTAGGCTCAACTCAAAAGGAGTTACACTTTTTAAAGGTAATTCATTCTCTCATGTTCATTTGTTTTATTTTGCTTCTCCAACCCCCTAAAATCTTTTTATTTCCTTCTTTTATAACATCACCAGTATCTTCAATATACTAGGATGTTGTTATAATATTTATTTGATCTACACTCTCACACAACTACATCAAATGGTTAAAGAACATACGGTTTCCGTGGATGGCGAAATTCTGCCTCCCGAAACGATGATTGTTCAACACTCATTAAACACCTTCAAAGGTGGCCATTATGATGTCACTATTTTTATATATGATATATAATATGTTTATGTTTTCCTTAAGCTTCTGTTTTTTCATTTTGGGCATACCTTTATGGTTTCCATTATGGGTAAAACACGATATCTTCATTTTAGGAAGCGCGGACTACCGCCCCCTAAAAGTGATTTGATTCGTTAATACCATGTGTGGGATGTGTAAAGGATAAAGTTAATGATATTATATATGTTATTATACTGGAGTTATAACATACTCTTATACCATTATGAATCCATTCCATGAAATATGAAATAGAAATGGAAGTAGCGTTCATGCGTACGTACGGCTTACCGTCTCCATGAACGGTGCATTTCATTTCTTACCTCTAAATGATTATGTAATATTATAAATGCATGAATGTACTGGATATATATGACATATATGATATCTAAATCATGAATAATATTCTAAATATAATGAACCTTTGACCAAATTAACAACATGTAAGTATAAGAAGTCTATTTTTGACTTAAGAACCAAATACCGACAAAATGAACATTATTAACTTAAATAAATTACATGATGTTCATAACATGGTATAAAAGGAAAAATGAACTTGAAAAAGGTTCTTAAGCAAGTAGAGATTAACTAAAGTTTATTATTCAGGAGTTTAAAGAACGGTCGGGTCAAGTCAGATACGAGGTATGGGAACTTCTTAACCCAATTTCCATTCTTTGGGTTAATCTCCTACTTTCAAATTATGTCATTATATTATTATGTCGTATCTTGTATTTGTACTTTATTTATGTGTACTTATAGTGAATACACATAATGTATCTATTTTATTTTAAAAATTATCTTTGTATGGGACTTCGTCTGAATCTCCTTTCATTGAGGCATATTTTGTTTTATACACAACTTTCTTGTATACGGTGTATAAACCCCTTTGACTTTTACATTTATTCAAAAGGAATCTTTTTTATACGAAGCGTTTACTAAACGACAAAAGGGAATGTTTTTGTCGTACGTATGCGGTGACAACGACTTCTCCGCCGTCGTGACCGTTATTTGAGTTTCGGCTTCCTCTACAAGCCATTCCTTCTTTTTAAAAGAAAAATAAATACCATGTTTTACATTTCTTTTATTTTGGTATTGAAAATGGTTTTCATAATATTTTTATATCAATGTGTGGTATTGATATCTTGTGATTGAATGGTGTAAATGTTATGTTTCCTTTATGCATGTTTTATGTGATACGTTTATGTTATGGTTCTTGGGCATTATTATGAAGACGGGTGGTTCCGTGATAAACTAAGGGCGGGTGAGCCCGTTATAGCTCTCCAATGCATTGGGTAACGCGAAGGAGTGAAACGTTAAGGTTTCTCCGAAGAGATTTTAGGGAATATACTGTGATGGGTATTCCAAACGTAACCAAGAGGGTTACTCCCTACGTAAGAATGTTATGAATGCCTCAAGTTACCTTTATGTCTTATGATTTCTATGATTTATTCATGATTTTATGAGGTATGTTAAAGTGCCTATGTTTTATGGGTAAAGTATGATTTCATTCTTATGTATATATGAACTCATGTTTCCTTTCCATGTTTTTATAACCCATACTGAGTTTTTATGCTCATCCCAAGTTTTTGAAATGTTTTTCATAGGTCAAGGGAAAGGTACATGATAAGATGGTAGAGTCAAGGATGTGTCAAGAAATAATCCATGTTTTATTTTAAATGTGTTTCCATTGATGGGAATGAAGAATACTATCTTTATGTAACCACTTTGTTTATGTGTGGAATGTAATGCAAGTCTTATGATCTAATTCTCTAAAACTCTAAACCCGAAAAGATCCTCAACGTGTAATCTTGTAATAACTCAAGATTAATTAAGGTTTAAGGCTGGGGCCTTATACTTAGAAATACCCATTTAAACTTAAATGGGGTCCAACACTCCCCCTCAAGCTGGACATGCCCAGATTGGATAGAGTCCCACAAAGAAAAAAGAGAACAAGACACAAGACCATCTCATACTCCCCCTCAAGCTGGGCCATGGAGGCTGTGAATGCCCAACTTGGTAGTGAAAGTCTCAAGGCGAGCTCCTGGGAGACCTTTGGTGAAGAGATCGGCAAGCTGATCTGCCGTCGGGATATGGCCGAAACTGATATGGTGCTGCTCCAGATGGTGGCGGAGAAAGTGACAATCCACCTCGATATGCTTTGTCCGTTCATGAAAGACGGGATTCGAGGCAATCTTCGTGGCGACCTGATTGTCACACCAGATATGAGCAGAAGTCGATGCTGGGAAACCGAGCTCATGGAGGAGATGACGAATCCAGAGGATCTCAGTAGTGACTGTGGCCATGGCTCGATACTTGGCCTTGACACTCGATCGAGAGACGACAGTCTGCTTCTTGCTGCGCCAAGAGATGAGATTACCGGCGAAGAACATGGCGAAACCCGAAGTAGACTTGCGGGTAGCGAGGCAACTGACATAGTCCGCATCACAGAAGGCCTCAACATTCATGTGAGCATGATGTGAGTACTGAAGGCCACATGCAGGGTCTTTCTTGATGTATTTAGCAATGCGGAGGACAACATCCCACTGAGATTTGGTGGGATGCTCCATGAACTGGCTGACTTTGCCAACAACACAGACAATGTCGGGACGCGTCATGGTGAGGTAGTTGAGTTTACCGACCAGGCGTCGATAGCTCTCGGGATGAGGAAATGGTTCCGAGTCGGAATGAAGGGAGCGTTCCCCAGGCTCAAGTGGAGTGTCCACTGCGGTGGCTGTGCTCAACCTGACATCCTGCAAGATATCAAGAGCATACTTGCGCTGGCAGAGAGAGATAGTGTCTGCAGTCCGGGAGACCTCGATGCCAAGGAAGTAGGTGAGGGGACCAAGATCTTTGGTGTGAAAGTGCTGGTGAAGATGCGTCTTGAGGCTGGCGATGCCTCTGGAGTCGCTCCCTGTGATGATGATGTCATCAACATATACCACAAGCAAGATACAGCCGTGCGTCGTCGTACGGAAGAAGACTGTGTGATCTTTCATACTCCAAGAGAGGCCAAAGGCTGTGACGACAGTGCTGAAGCGGTCAAACCATGCTCGAGGAGACTGCTTGAGGCCGTAGAGGGAGCGACGGAGACGGCAGACATGGGAGTCGACACCAGAGGCAGAAAAACCAGGGGGCTGCTACAGGTAGACTTCTTCGTCAAGAAAGCCATGGAGAAAAACATTCTTAACATCCAGTTGATGAAGCGGCCAGTGATGGTGAGCAGTCAGAGAGATGAATAGGCGAACAGAGGCCATCTTTGCGACTGGAGAGAAGGTCTCAAAGTAGTTGATGCCATATGTCTGAGCAAATCCCTTTGCGACAAGCCGGGCTTTGAGGCGGCAAAGGGAGCCATCGGGATTGACACGGATCGTGAAAATCCATTTACACCCGACCGCCTGTTTGCCCGCCAGAAGTCGAACAAGATCCCATGTATGGTTGTTATCCAGAGCTTGCAATTCATCCCGCATTGCGGCTAGCCACCCAAGGTGAGATTTGGCTTCACCAACATTTCGAGGAATCGACACGGTCTCCAGAGCTGACAGACCCCTGTAGGAAGATACAAAGAGAGGAGTAGTCTGACACGAGCGAGTACCTTTCCTGAGCGCAATCGGCAAGTCCTCGGGAGCTGTGATAGGAGCATCGGACGAAGCGGGAACAATGTTGTCTTCGGCCTGGATGGGGGGTACAACGGAAGGACGACGAGAGTAGGTCTGTCCAAAAAGATGATCGGTCGGAGGAGACACCAGAGGCGGGTGAACCATGAGCGGAAGACAGTCATCGATGGTAGTGTCGGGATGAGGAGAGGGGAGAGTGAAAGGAGAGCTCTCGACAAACGATACGTCGACAGAGGTGATATACTGGCGGAGGTCTGGAAAGAAGCATCGGTACCCGCACTGAGTGCGGGAATATCCGAGAAAAATACATCGAAGGGATTTGGGAGAAAGTTTGGAGAGATTGGGGCGAGTGTCCAGGACATAACAGAGACATCCGAAGACGCGGAGTGGAAGGGAGTGAGGAGGAATAGAGGGGAACAGGGTATGGAAAGGAGTCTCCCCCTGAAGGATGGAGGAGGGAAGGCGATTGAGAAGGTAAGTAGCAATGAGGATGACATCCCCCAGAAGAGAAGAGGTACCTGGCGGTGGAAGAGGAGGGCACGAGCGGTTTCCAGAATATGTCGGTGTTTCCGCTCGGCCACCCCATTTTGCTGAGGGGTATCAGGACAGGAGGTCTGGCGGATGATGCCGTGGGCCCGCAGAAACTGCTGAAAGTGAGTGGATAAGTATTCCCGCCCATTGTCAGATCAGAGGCATTTCACAGGGATAGAAAACTGTGTCTGGATTTCATGGTAAAAGGTCTGAAAGGTGGAGAGAACCTCTGTCCGATCTCAAAGAAGGTAAAGCCATGTCATACGGGAATAACCATCAATGAAAGAAATGTAATATTTATACCCAGACTGACTCGAGGTGGCATAGGGACCCCATACATCGGAATGAACCAAATCAAAGGGTTTGGCGGCCCGTGTGTCAACTCGAGGAGAATATGATGTGCGATGATGTTTCGCAAAACGACATGACTCACAAGGAAAAGATAAACGAGGACTAATATCGGGATAGAGCTGATGAAGTGCTTAGGCGGAGGGGTGACCCAACCGAGAATGGAGGTCGACGGCACGAGCAGGGACAGACGCGCAGGCGATGGAAGTCGGGCCATCGAACATGTACACCCCATCCCGAAGTTGGCCTCTACCAAGTTCCCGGTTCGTCGTCTGCTCCTGAAACAAAACAGAAGACGAGGTAAAGAGAGCATTACAGTTGAGATCCTTGGTCAGCTTGCTGATTGAAAGCAGGTTAAATGGACTGCGGGGTACATGAGCCACCGAGGATAGGTGAAGGGAGAAGGTGAGGGAACAGGTACCAAAGCCGGCTATGGGGAGAGTGGACCCATCAGCAACAGTGATGGCTAATGATCCACTATAGGGACGATAGTTGGAGAGTATACTTGCATCCCCGGTGAGGTGGTCGGACGCACCTGAGTCAAACATCCATGCAGGGGAACGATGACTGACAAAAGCAGTGAGACCACCAGAATGGGTAAGAGAAGCTGATGAAAAGCCCGACATGGAGGTGGTTCGGTAATCGTGAATCAGTTGGATCTCAGCCAGGGAGAGATCCAAAGACGGGGGAAGAGCAGCAACAGGTGATGACGCATCGCGGATCGCAGTCTGGCCCTGTCGGGGGTGCGAATCGGGACGACCATGAAGGACCCTGCAGCGGTCGACCAGATGGTCGAGCTTGCCGCAGTGCTGGCAGAGGGGGCGAGGTCAGCTGTCTCCACGGTCGCGTCCTCGAGGGCCGGAAGGGCGGCCACCGCCACGGCCCAGGAGCGCAGTGTGATCAGGGATGGGGACGGGTGGTGCAAGGGCCCGATGAGCCTTCTGCAGGCGATGATAGACCTGCGGGATATCCAGCGTAGACGGGATGACTAGCATCTCAGTGGCCGTCGTGGCGTAGTCCGGTGCGAGGCCATTCAGGAGATTGAATAGGCAGAGCTGGTCCCGTTGAGCCTGCGCTTTTTCCGGAGTCTGAGGAATAGGCCAGAGTTCCTGCAGTTCGTCGCGGAGACCCTTCCATTCCATGAAGTAGTTTGGAAAGGTCCGATCCTGCTGACGGATGTGGGAGAGACGCTGTAGAACGTCCGAGACCCGAGCCAAGTTATTGGTCTCGGAGAACATGACAATCAAGGAATCCCACAGCTCTTTGACAGTGTTGGCAGTCCTGGTGACATCTTTCACTGATCGGTCCATGGAGTTGACCAGTAATGCGAAAATTTTGCTGTCCGCCAGCTGCCAAGAGTCGAATTTGGGATCAGTGATTTTGGGTGGGGGTTTCTCAAGATGAGAATGAAGTCCCATGCCGCGGAGGGACATCAAGACCGTCTTTGGCCAGACGGAGAAGTTTGTGGCATCCAGCCGGCCATCGACAAGCCGGGAGGAGGCCGTGATCAGGGACGACAGAACTGAGGAAGCGTCCATGGAGGGCGGGCGCTGGACCTGGTTTTCGGGAGCCGTGCGGTGGAAGGGAGGCGGCCGGGAGATGTCGTCGGAGGGAGCAGCGACAGGGGGTCGCGCTCAGGAGGAAATGCCGGGGCGAGTGCTGTCGCCGGGGGAGGGCGCGGCTGGGCGAGGGCTATGTGGGGGCGAGGGCGCTGCCGGGGCCAGGGCGCAGGCGCTGGGCGAGGGCGGTGCGGGGGCGAGGGCGCCGCCGGGCCCAGGGCGCAGGCGCTGGGCGAGGGCGGTGCGGGGGTGAGGGGCTCCGCCGGGGCTAGGGCGCGAGCGCTGGGCGAGGGTGCGGCTGGGGCAGGGGCGCCGCGTGAGCGCGGGCGCAGCGAGGGCTAGGGCGCGGGCGCCGGGCGAGAGCGCCGCGGGGTCGAGGGCGGTGTTGGGCGAGGGCGCGCCGTGGGAGGGCGCCGGAAGCCGGGGCCGTGAGCAACGCCCGGAGAGGGTGCCGGGAGGGGAGTCGCTGGGTGAGGGCGAGGGCGCCGAGGCGAGGCCGAGGGCAAGGCGCCGCTGGGCGAGGGTGAGGGCGCCGGGGCGAGGCGCGGGCGAGGGCGCCGCTGAGCGAGGGGAGCCGCGCCGGGAGAGAGGGCCGCCGGGAGAGTGGGCCGCCGGGAGAGAGGCGGCCGCCGGGAAGGGCAAGGCCAGAGGGGGGAAGAGAGGCGGAGCCGGACAGAACCGGAAAGCCGCTGGGAGGGAGGGTCGGGATTAAGATCCCTCTGATACCATGTCAATGGTGAATTCCCCTTACCTCAATATGAGGTGGGGATACTCTTTTATAGATGAGTAAATCTAAATACAAGGAGGGTAAGTCCGATGTGGGACTCAGAAATACCCATTTAAACTTAAATGGGGTCCAACAGATATCGTGATTCGTGAGAATTTGCTGAAGGGAATATGATAATATTTTCGGCCATTGTCCGAGCGTAGACATTTATTAGGCATGGAGAATTGAGTGTGAATTTCGTGGTTAAATGACCTGAAGATATTAAACATTTTTGAATGATTACGAAGGAGATAAAACCAAGTCATTCGAGAAAAATCATCAATAAATAATACATAATA
This sequence comes from Viscum album, assembly GCA_963277665.1. Lineage (NCBI taxonomy): Eukaryota > Viridiplantae > Streptophyta > Magnoliopsida > Santalales > Viscaceae > Viscum > Viscum album. The sequence continues at coordinate 157,226,569 of OY728164.1, forward strand.
TCGACGGTGTAACTTTGGACAGCGCAGAGACCCCACACATCAGAATGGACTATATCAAAGGGTTTAAATGCATGCGACAACAAGCGAGGAACATAAGACGTTCAATGATGTTTAGCAAAGGTGGCAGAATTCACGATAGAAAGAAAGGCATGGATTGAGATGGGGGAAATTGATGTACCACGGGAACAGGTGGATGACCATGGTGAAATGAAGTTCTAGAGCACGGGTGAATATGGATGAGCAAGCAGGGATGTCAGGGCATCAAACATATCGCGAAGATGACCTCTACCAGTCTCCAAATTCGTCGACCACTCCTGAAAGTCAACATTAGATGATGAGAAAACAACACAATTTAAGTCTTTTGTAAACTTACTAATGGATAGGGTATTAAATGGATTTTAAGGAACATGAGCCACCGATGTCAGCCGAAAACAAGGGTTCAAAAGTGCTGAATTCAGCAATAAGAATGGTTGATCAGTCAGCAACAGTGATTGTAGTGTCTCCGGTGTATGGATGATCGGTAGTAAGCATACTTGCATCGCTTGTGAGATGATTTGTGGCACCAGAATCAAGCATCCAGGTAGTTGAGCGATTAGAGATACATGTCGTAGGGCAACTGGGCTGAGCTAGTGAGGCGAAAGAGGAAGCAGACATCAAGGTAGCCCGGTAAGAGTCTACCATGTTAGAAAGGATTTGAGAACTTGCTAAATGGTATCACTTAGAAAGCAGGAGCTGAGCATGTGAGAAAGGCCGTCAGGAATAGCTGGGAATGAAGCGGGGAAGCCGATGATAGGCTCCACGGCCAAAACAGATTTTTATTGCTAAAAGGTCACCCATAATTACAAGTGAAGGGAGAAGGGGAAAAATAGAATGAGAGGAGAAGACTCTCCAAGGAATTGCCCCCTGAAGCCCAAAAGGCCAAAATCCCTCTTTAGTTGCGCTGAAGCCTGAAAATAGAAAACTCCTTCGTACCCCCCCTGCAGTCCCCTTTTCTCACCCTTATATAACTACTTATTCCTCCATCTCCCCTTGGGCCCCACAAAAGATTTCCTTATAACCACCTCCTTACTCCCTGTGGTCCACAGCCAGCTGCCCCCCTTATATAAAGCCCCTTTTGCCCCTTCTGGAAGGTGCCTTCCAGGCTGTCCAGCTGTAAGGACCCGGCCCCCCGAGTGCCCAGAGCCGGTGCCCATGAGACACGATGTACCACAATTATTACATTACATTTACATTCATTACATCATGTCTCATGCTACAGAGGATCGTGAGATTCAGGTCCTGGGAAAACCAGCTGCATTCTGAATCTACATGACTGATACCTGAAAAAAAATTCATTTAAAACGTAGGGTGAACATTGAAATACTCAGTAAGGAGTTTTGAAAATACTTAATACAACTTTTGAAAACTTCCTTTGAAAATACTTTCACATACATTAAAATTATTTCTTTAAAGAAAACGTCATGACATTTCAAAGGTTGCTATAAAACAATTAAAGCACTCATACACAAGTATTTGAACATTTAACTGAAATCCACTAAATGTACAAAGCATGTTTGTACAAAATTGCATGAATTATACTAAGTAAAATAAACATAACATGCAAGGTACGCAAGTACTACTAAGCATGGACATTATCAGAGTTGCGCATAAACAATTTCACAACAACTTATAAAAATGCACAATATAACATGATAAAAGTAATGCTAATATTTGCATTAAAACTATGGAAAGGTGAACTGGTCATGCATCATCACTGTCTCATTATATGCTATATGCTATATGCTATGTGCACATTAATCTCATACTCATAGGTAATGGTTCTATAACCAAGGATATTCTTCTAGTCGAAATAATCACTTGGTTGGTCATATACTAAAACATAATGAGAAAATGTATACTGAAGGACTCATGGTCTCTGTGTCAAGGCCTTGTGCCATGACCTAGGGGTAATAACCCAATTTGACTGTCTCGAGAACTATCGATGCATCGAGGAGAAAAGGATGATGGTCCCCCTCACGATCACAGCTCTCCCTCACGATGATGGATGAATGATGCTGAAAAGGATGCTCCAATGATGCGTCGGGAAATCCGCAGAGGCGGGGCTGAACGATAGAGCGCCGGGAAGTCCGCACTGGTCGGACTGGTCGTCGGAGCGCCTGGAAGCCGCACTGGCGGGCCGGTCGTCGGAGCGCCGGGAAACCGCACTGGCGGGCCGGTTGTCGAACCGCTGGGAAACCGCAATGGCGGTGCCGGTCGTCGAAGCGCCGGGAAATCCGCACGAGGAGGTCGGCGATTGAATGCGGTGATTCCGCAGGAGGCGCCGGGCAGGGAGGCGGGGATTTCGCAGGAGGTGCCGAAAGGGAGCGGATGAATCCGGTCGGAGGGAGGGCTGCCTTGCAGGAGGAGGCCGACAAGGAGGGAGAGCAGCGGACGGGGAACCTGGTCCGTCAGAATTCTCGCACAGGAGGAGCAGCGGTCCGGTACAGGAGGACGACTGCTAGAGGAGCTGGCAGGAATGGAGGCCGACTGTCACGCAGAGAGGGGCCGGGACTCGCCGGGACGCGTCGCAGCGGAGGGGAGGAGGGCGGCCGGGAAACAGCACAGGGAGGAGCACCGCCGGACAGAATAGGGAGGCTACCGCTCGGGAGGGAGGACCGGCAGGGGTCAAGGACCGCCACAGGGGGCGGTCGGGAAATACTCAGGCTCGTAGGCCATGGAAGCCGCCGCCCCCTGTGGGGTGGAAAAAAAATATTAAACCCTAGAGCGGAATAGAAAAAAATAGATGGGAGGGAGGGTCAGGATTAAGTTCCCTCTGATACCATGTAGAATGGGAAAAAGGAGAAACCCGAACCCCCAAGGTGTACTCTCTAAAGGAGCCCTTGGGGTTAATTTATAATGAATATTAAAGACCACACCAGACCTCAAGTCCGATGTGGGATGCAGACTCCAACAATTCAAGGTGTCCCATACCACTTTGAATATTTAATTTTATTTCTCATTACCCAAGGTGTCGCATACCACTTTGGGTAATCTAGTTCTTAGTTCATTATCATGGTATCTCATATGCATGCATTATTGTATATGTAGAGGAATAAAAGAGAGAGATCTGAACCCCCAAGATTTTTTCTCCTAAGGAGCCCTTGGAGTGTATTTATAATAAATCATAAAGACCACACCGGACCTCAAGTCCGATGTGGGATGCAGACTCCAACACTCCCTCTCAAGCTAGGTGTACCTAGCTTGGACACATGATGAAAAGAAAACAATAAAAACAGACGCTAACACTCCCCCTCAAGCTGGACATGCCCAGCTTGATGATAAAACAAGACGAAATAAAAAGAACGCTGCAAAGGCTGCTGCTCCCCCTCACGATCGAAGCTCCTCCACAGGATGATGGATGGATGAAATTGCGGGCGTAGCAGAAGAAACCACTCAGATCGGCTGGTTGACGGAGCGCCAGGAATGCCGCACTAGTGGGGCCGGTCGTTGAAACGTCGGGAAATCCAAACTAGCACCGGGAAAACCGCACTTGCGGGGCCGACGACGGGAGGCGGGGATTCCGCAGAATTGTTGCGGGACTGGCGGCGCCAACGGGCCCAAATCCGAGGATGTCGAGCGACTGCGCCAGCGAATGGACGTGCCGGCGGAGAGAGATGCGGCTGCCGGGAGGTGCCGGGAGATGCCGGCGAGGCGGGGATCCGCAGGAGGCCGGCGAGGGTGCAGCAGGCCGGGAGACAGCGCTAGAAACCGGAGGAGGCCCCTGCTTGGAGCGGCCGGCACGGGTGGAGGCCGGTTGCTGGCCGGAACAGTCCGGATCTGCCCGGATCTGCCCGAAACAGTCCGGATCTGCCCGGAACAGTCCGGATCTGCCCGGATCTGGCCGGATCAGGCCGAAAATCGCCGGATCTGGCCGGAGTAGCCTGTATCAGACCGGAGCCGGCCGGACCTGTCCGGATCTGGCCGGAAATCACCAGATCAGGCCGGAGCGGTCCGGATCCGGCCGGGAAATCGCCGGATCTGGCCGAAAAATCCGGGAAGGGCCGGGAGCCGGAGTAGCGCCAGTAGGGAGAGCCTGCGCGCCGGGAGACGCTGGAGCAGTGGGAGGCGCCGGAGGCGTTGGAGCAGCGGGAGGCGCCGGAGGCTACGGGACGCAGGGGAGCCGGGAGTCGGGGAGTCGGGAGCCGGGCTGGGAGATGCTGCTGGGAGCCGGGAGCCGCGAGCGCGCGGGAGCAGAGGGAGGCGCGAGAGGCGCTGGAGCAGCGGGAGCCGCGGGGATGGAGCGTCGGCGGGGAGGTCGCGATCCGGGCAGAACCGGGAGGCCGGCCAGACGAGGCCGTCGCGCGGGGAGAAGAGCCGCGAGCGATAGAGAGGGCCGCCTGGAGAGGGCGGCGCGGGAATGTGCGCAGGAGGAGCGGACGCCGGTGGGGAGAGCCTGCGCGCCGGGAAGGGAGACCCGAGCGGGAGCCGCGCAGGGCAGAGGAGACAGCCGTGCCGGAGGGCCGCTTGATGGGGGGGCCGACTGCACAGGAGGGAGGGGAGGGCCGCTTGATGGGACTACATATATATATATATATACACTTAAACACCCGAAAATATATATATAAGATATATAGTGGTTCTGCTTAAGGAGGAAATCATTCCCAACTAGTCTTATTTAAAAACTTGAGTATGAAAATCATGAACAACTTCCCTGGAAGCATTTAAAAAGGGAGGGTTGAGGTGTACATATATATACTCGTTTTAAAATTATATGTATATACATATATATAGAGGTTATAAAACCAAACCGAGAGAGAGAGAGATCAAATCTTTATGCCATTTAAGAAAAACCAATTCAAATCCTTACACCCTTCTTGAAAGTGGAAGAGAGGAACGATCCAATACTGAATATATTTATATAAATTGTAGATTGAGAAACCCCCTTGCCTTCTTTCCTCAAAGTGAGGTGGAGGCATTCTTTTATAATGAATGAAAATGACCACATCGGACCACAAGTCCGATGTGGGATACAGACTCCAACACTCCCTCTTAGGTGTACCTAGTTTGGACACATAATGAAAAGAAAGCAACAAAAAAACAGATGCTAACACTCCCCCACAAGCTGGACATGCCCAACTTGATGACAAATACAAGATAAAAACAGAAGAAACGGAAATAATAAAATCGTTGTTGATGCTGCTCCCCCTCAAGATGGTAATCTGATGACGCTGAAAAAAAAAAGGATGGGTCATCGCTGGAAAAGTGCGGGGGTAGACAACAGAGCGCCGGGAAATCCACACTGGCGGGTCGGTCGTCAGAGCGTCGGGAAAATTCGCACTACGGGCCGGTCGTCAGAGCGCCGGGAAATCCGTAATGTCGGGCCGATCGTCAAAGCGCTGAGAAATCCGCTCGGGAGGGCCGATCGTCAAAGTGCCGAGAAATCCGCAATGGCGGTGCCGGTAGTCGAAGCGCCGAGAAATCCGCAGGAGGAGGCCGACAATTGAGGCATGAATGTCGTGGGAAGCAGGAAGAGGCCAGCATGGAGGGAGCAGTTGAGCAGCAGATAGGGGAGGCGACGTTGCAGCGGGATTGCAACGGAGGTGCACGGGGAGGGATCTGGCCGGAACAGTCCGAAACTGCCCAGAACTGGAAGGATCAGCCTGGATCTGGCCGGATATCACCGGATCTGGCCGGATCTGGCCGGATTTTGGCAGATCTGGGAGATGTCGCGTGCAGGGAGTGGATCCGGCCAGATCTGGCCGGATCTGACAGATGGAGTCGCCGAGAGGCCATCGCGCCGAGGAGGGAGCCGCGCGCTGCGAGAGGAGGGATCTAGACGCGGCAGATCTGGACGTCGGGAGCCTCAACGGGAGTCGCGCCAGGAGGAACGCCAGAAAGCCGTGCGCAGGGAGCCGCGTAGGGCAGGCCATTGGGGAAGAGGATCCACGGAGGGGCGCAGGGAACAACGCCGAGCAAGGAGGTGCCGACCGGGTGGGGGGGAGAACCGTCGGGAACAAACCGCGTCGCGCCGTCGAGCATCGCGCGCAGAGAGGAGACCACCGTGATGACGGGGCCGTGGCTGGGAGTGCGCCGCTTGGAGGGACGCTGCTGGAGCGGTGCATGCGGGAGAGGTGCATGCGGGAGAGGTTCCGCCGTGATGGGATGCCGTGACGGGATCGGGTGGCGCGACCTAGGACGAGGCCGTCGCGCGCAGCGGGGAGAGATGCAGGCAGGGGGGGAAAATTTGCCGGGAGTGAGATGTTGCAAAGGGGGCGACGGCGGAGGACCTTCTTCCCTGGCCATGGAGACCGCCGCCCCCCACGGGGAAAACCTAGAATAATCTAGGGCTGGAAAAAAAATATCCAAAGGAGGAAGGGTTCAGGATTAGGTTCCCTCTGATACCATGTAGGTTGATGAGAAACCCCCTTGCCTCCTTTTCTCAAAGTGAGGCCGAGACATTCTTTTATAATGAATGAAAAGGACCACATCGGACCACAAGTCCGATGTGGGATACAGACTCCAACATAAATATATATATATATATTGTATATCCGATTATACACAATTTGTGTATAATCGGTTTGCATCATAAAAACCAGTGGGAAAGTCCCCTTGCCTAGACAGAGGAGGTGGGTCGGATTGGCAGAGGGGAGGAGTAGCTCTCTGGAGGCCCTGGGGTGCTCGAAGGAAAGCGGAGAGGGATGAGAGGGTGAACCCGTGGGGTTCATCTTGCATGGGAGAGGAATTTAAAGGATCCACAGGTCTCGGCTCTAACACCAGAGGACCCTACACTGACTTCTGTGGTGGAAACAAACCTTTGAGTTTGGTTAGAAGACAAAACCGCAACATATATATATATATATATATATATATATATATATATATATTTTATATATAACCTCACCCGAAGAGAAACTCGGGAGGATAAGGGATGAGGTGAAAAGGGAAGTAGGATCGTGGAAAGGAGGGGCTAAGGGATCCTTAGGGGGGGTCACGGGCCATCTGAGAGAAGTGGAAAGGGAGGGGTGAGGGCGACGGCCTACTGGTTCGGTCTTGTGGAGGAAGAAGACGACGGGGGGAGCGGTGATGGAGCGGACGACCATGATCTCCCCAGCTTGACACCGACTGGTGTGCGGCCTCGATCCCGGTTCCTACGGCCCGAAGCGGAGCACCCGGACGCACGACGCGGGGTCTTCGACCAACCCCTCTCCGCGAAGACGAACACCGCCGGTCCTGCTCAAGACCCTTCGCACGGCCGGACCACCTTCTTCGCTGTGCTACACAACCGCGGAAGTCCGCGGCCTGCACTTGGAGTGCGACGCGCCTAACCCTAACGGGATTCCTCCCCTTATTCTTTATTATTATCTATTCTATTATTACTTTATTATCAATATTATATCTTAAAAAGTCAAAAGTTATATTTAAAATAACCTATCAATACTCAAAAGTTTTATAATATTAATAATTTTTTTTCTATACTTTTAGAAAATAAAAATTACTATTATCTATCCTTTATAAATCATTTTACATGTATATTTTTATTATATATCTTATAATGTCATTATAAGTTAAATTAATAATTGACAAATGAGAATAATTATCATAATTTGTACAAATTATTTGTATATATATATTTTTTTGAAACTTTCAAAACAAATGTTAATTTGTTTATGATTCCAATTAACTATAATTTATTAAAAGTTCATATGTACCATTTTAATCATTCCATTAATACATATAATTTTATTAGGCAAAATTCAAAATGTTAATTTATATCTAATAATTATTACATTATATACATACGTATGTGTATATAACATATTTTTGAACTCATAGTATAGATCATTCATATATGTGAAATTTTAATCATTTTATAAAAAGAATGGTTATACATGTATAATTTTATTAAAAAAATTTCAAAATATTAATGATGTTAGGGAACTTTAATAAAAAATTTATAATCTAATAATTATGCACAAATCCCATATATATATTAAATAATTGTCTGCAAGTTTAGAGTACATACATATCATATTTTGGAAAAATATATAAAACTCATGTAAATATTCATATAATAGATTCAATATTAGATCGCATAAGAAATAGCGTTAAAATATTTCCACGCAATAAATCTCGATGTTATATATAAAATTATAGTATTAGTTTTATGTAATTATAACATGCTTATATATATATATACCATATTTGAAAAAAATAAGTAATAAATTAGTTGTATTCATATTTTAGTATATTTATTATTAAAAATATTTTATTAATTAATAATTCAGAAAGAATAAACTAATTATTTTAAACTGTACGTCTAAATTACACAATATAAATTTTCTGTTCTTATTTACAAGAAATTGTCTTTAAATTATAACCATATCCATTTAATTAAACACTGATGGTCATTAGACAAAAACTTCAACGGTCACTTCATTTGAACTCGAACGGCTATAAGTATTTCTAACGGTCATATTAGTGCCCTATAAAACCAAGACTTGGGGTGTCTTAAGATTACGGTGATTGAAGAAGAAGGAGAAGATGGTTCAAGTCATTCCTTTGGTGCTTAGTGCGGCTGCGCTGGCTTCGGCCATTCTTATGTTCATTATGATGGATACCAAGGACCCTTATCGTCTTCTTGGGGTTCTCGTTGTTTTGAGTGGTCTTCCTGTAATCTTAATGGGGTTTTTAATTGGTATCTTTGGTTAGCTTAATTTCCTGTTTGATCTCAGTGTATTGTAATTACTATGGTGTTCCCATTTGAATAAATAGCATTTCGTTCATTTTGTGTGTTTATTCTATTTCATTAAAATTTTATTATTACTTTTCCATAAGAAACCAGTTTGTTCGATTAATGGGTAACATAAAATATAAAATTCACCATTACAAGAAACACAGATTCTTGGGATGTTACACCAGCTAATCTTTATCAGTGCCTTCCACGCTGTCCAACTGATCTCTATCACTCGCCGCTCCTTGAGACCAGTCTTGTCCTCAAGGCTGTGGAAATGAAACTGATGACGGTCAATGGATCTCTTTTCCCAAGTAGCTACCCGAGCGCCTCCCCTTGGCATGTCCAGCTTCCCAGCCATTTTCCTTATCGGCATGCCCGACATTAGCCCTATGCCATCCCATGAACTCCGGATCTTAAACATCAACCAAAGTCGTCCACGTTAAAAGCTTGATGAAAATCTGAATGTTTCTTCAATGTATCGTGGTGGTCTATGAGCATGACAAGCCCCTTTTTAAGGGCTGCTTGTTTAACTGCATAGGTCACTTCCTCTTTTTTCAATGCATCCTTAGCTGCCTGCCTTGAATATAGGAAGCCAAATGTATTCAACATGTCGACACTACAAGCAGCACTAAAAAACCTAGACACTTTAGCTTGGGCAAGATTAATGAATCCTTTTTGCCATGCAGCCTCCTCTACTCCATCCCTTGGCATGACAGCCCTACTGCTCCTTCTGCCACCCTTTTGAAATTCCATTGTGCCCTCATGGTGGGTATTAATGAGTGCAGCAAGTTCCCTTCGGACAACATGTGCTGCCATGTATGCTTCTCGATTTGGTTGGAGACACCCAAGGACCCCTAAACGATTGCTTTGTGCCTTGGCCATGACAAGCCCTTTGTTTTTTTGTATGGCTTGAGCAACTAGATTATCTTCCAGAAAGTGCAAATACACCTTCGCTGGCTCGTCTCAAGCTCTGGTTCCTTCGAACAACACCATTTCTAGTAGGCCACCCCTTTTACGCGCAGGAAACAAATTCCTTAGATTCATCACGCAGTATGTTGCAATACCCAAACGGATACAACCCCTTGCTGCAACGAACATAAGCTCAGATGCAATCCAAACTAGGGTAGAAGTGTCCAACAAGACAGTCCAGGTACAACCACAAGAATGGTGAAGATTAAGAGGCCCATGGTTAAGCCACACACAACAACTGTTGCTTTGGGCAGAACAGGGACAGTGCAGTTGTGTTTCATTATAAGGCTCCCTTGTTACACATGCAAGCTAAGCAATCTCCCACAAACTCCTCCCTGCTTCAGGGACCAACTTTGACGATACATAGGTGTGGGTTGCACAAGTATCCAGCATCAGGCATTCAGCCCTGCCCTGGATTTTCGTCACCGTATGCTTACTTTCCGCCGTCAGCCCGACTTTATTTTTATAGATGGCGGTGTCTTCATCCAACAGACCCTCTGGTTTTAGGTCAACACACAGATTTATTGAGCTAAAGAACATGGTCAACACACAGATGTATTGAGCTAAAGAACATTCCACACCTGAGACACAACTTTGTTTCCCGTTGATCGAGTACAGGAGTTGAATCAGCTGATCCTCCAGCAGCAGGGCCTGCGGCACAACCCGACTCAGCAATCAGTGGCCAGATTATTCTGTTGTATAAGGGGAACACCTAAGGCTGTACTGATCCATTGCGCTCCAATTTCATAGCAGGTCGCAGGACATTACTCTTGGCCACCTCAGATGCAGAAGGAACAACCCCAAAGATTGCACTGGTAGCAGCTACACTGCTGGATCCAGTTGGGGAAGTACCTTGTCTGTCTTGCGTTTCATTGTCGTTGCCTCCCTCCAAGCGTATGTCGATTCCTACTGTAGACGCTATCTCCTCACGCAGGCTTGGAATTTCCAAGTCACCAAAACGTTCCATCAATTCTTCTTTAAATACAGACCAAGAGAGGTTTGGACGAACCTCGAGCAAGATCGAGAACCAGTGAATCGCAGTGCGGTCCATACTGACCCGAGGGAGCTGTACATTCAGCGGGTTTCAGACTGGATGAATGCGGAAATAGAGTTCTGCCTGTGTGAGCCAGCCACGAGGATCAGTACCTTCAAGAACAGACAATTCAAGGCGTTTAGCGTGAAGTAGCGGATCAGAGAGAGAAGGGGGCTCCCAGGCGAGCGAAACAGTAGGGTCTATCGGAAGCCCTTTAGTAGCAATGCCGACGGAGCGCGTGGCAGACTCACTGGTAATTAAGGAGGGGGGGTGCATCGTTCTGTAGAGGTAGGTTATCCAAACAACGTACAATGGTAGCGAGGGACTTACAAAATATATCCTAACCTTGTGTAAGAGTAGACACAGAGGACGAAAGGTCTGACAACTTCTCCTTAAGAGTCCCCGAGCGTTGCTCGACGCTGTCCAAACATATTTGATGACGAGTTTCCATGAAAGCAGTGCTGAAGTCGTGGGATCGAGCGGCAGGTCGGACCAAATGATAGGCTCCACGGCCAAAACAAATTTGTATTGCTAAAAGGTCACCCAAAATTACAAGTGAAGGGAGAAGGGGAAAAATAGAATGAGAGAAGGAGAAGACTCTCCCGGGAATTGCCCCATGAAGCCCAAAAGGCCGAAACCCCTCTTTAGCTGCGCTGAAGTCTGAAAATAGAAAACTCCTTCGCCCCCCCCCCCCCCCCAGCCGTCCCCTTTTCTCACCCTTCTATAACCACTTATTCCTCCTCCATCTCCCCTTGGGTCCCACAGAAGATTCCCCTATAACCACCTCCCTAACTCCCTGTGGTCCACAGCCAGCTGCCCCCCTTATATAAAGCCTCTTTTGCCTCTTCTGGAAGGTGCCTTCCAGGCTGTCCAGCTAATCTTTATCAGTGCCTTCCAGGCTGTCTATGAGCAGACCTCTGCATGAAGATTGGGGCAACATCAAAGCGTGCGAGAACAACACAAACAGAATGCAAAATTCAATTCCCTTTCAACAAACCCGGATTTGAACGCCGACGATCTCTTTTGGGAATTGCGCTTGGATCCCAACCGTAATCATCTTTTGTTTGAGGGGGTAACATTAAGGGGACTTAAAATCTTTTGTTCTTCTTTTGCCGGTCTTTCTTGTAGTCGGGTATTCCTCCGCCACAACCATCCCAACCCTTACTATCTTTCATTCAGCAGCCCATCATTTATCAATTTCAGCCCATCACCCCTTACTGGTTTCATTAATTCCAACCATATTCCACGTCATCAGACAACTATAACACAACCCCACAACAACCAAACTCATCACTGCATAATCCACCACACGACCCATGCCAACCACCACCATAACAGCCACAAAACCACTTCCTTTCCACAAAACCAGCCATGCCACCACTACCATAACACCCAACAGCCCATCTATCACTACTGCATCAACAACCACACCACATCCTCCCAACCAACCACAACAATCAGCCATCGCCCTTCTACTCATAGCAAGCAAGACCCCATACACAGCAACAAACAAGGGCAAACATAGCAGCAATTCACACTAAAGAACTCCTCCTTAAGCATTCTTTCATATTAAAGCAGAATTTCGGGTTCAAACACCAACACTTTAATTCCAGATTTCCATTCAACCAATTCATTACCAACTTTAAGTGATTAACCCATTATGAATGGTGATTCTAACATATCAATAGCTGATGCAGCAACATCGGGAGTCGCAACGAAAAAACAATGATTCGGAAAAGTGTAGAAGGGAAAGAAAAAAAAACATAATGAGAACACAAGGATTTGTGTGGTTTGGGAATAATCTCTACGTCTACGGAGAGGCAGAATATTCACTATGATTCAGGAGCACAATTACAGGAAGATTTCTTAGTGTTTCTTACTAAGGAACCCTAGCCCGAAATGGACTACAAATGGAGGAAGACGATCAATTGTTCTACCAACCACACAGGAAGTCCGCATCGCTACCGTGAAAGACAGTCATCCAAGTCAAAAATGCTACAGTGGCTACCGGCTGAAAGTCCAAGGAGCTACACCAATCCAACAATCTCACTTGGAGCCTGATCCACTGCGCTGTTATGCTTTGATGCCACTGACTAAGACAACTTATTTAATCTGGGTTCTTCCTCTTATTCACTTACCAGTGGCGTGCTTTCTATTCAGAACTTCAATTTCAAGCTGACGATTCATAAAATACCAGTTGTTTTCCTCTTGTGCTCCCATTGTGTCCTCCCTTATTCTGCTTCTCATCCTCCGTTCATTAGTGGAGACCAACAGAGGCACAACAGTATCCACTTCACAGCTTCCCAATGTTGCTTTCCAGGGTTAGCCATGTACTTGCGCACAACTCTCACTGCATGAGTGATGTCAGGTCGAGTGCAGACCATGACATACATCAGGCTTCCAACAGCTGATGCGTATGGAACCTTTGTCATGTACTCAACCTCTTTTGTCGTCTTCGGTGATTGCTTCTTTGAGAGTTTGAAATGGCCCGCCAGGGGGATAGAGACTGCCTTTGCTTCCAGCATACTAAATCTTCTCAGAACCTTCCTAATGTAGTCAACCTGTGATAACATTAAGGTTCCAGCCGCACGGTCTCTCTTGACCTTCATCCCCAAAATCTTGCTAGCTTCTCCAAGATCATTTCGAACTCCTCAGCCAACTGCCTTTTCAACTCATGCCTTTTCAACTCATCAATCCTCTGCATACATGATCCTGCAATGAGCACGACATCCACATACAGAAGCAATATAATATATTCATCACTAAAGGACTTGATGTAGCAACATTGATCCATGCCACATCGTTTATATTCATTTAGACATAAATGAATCAAACCTTTTGTTCCACTGCCTGGGTGCCTGCTTCAATCTATATAAGCTCTTCTGGAGTTTGCACACCACGTCTTCCTTCCCAGACTCTACATATCCCTCTAGTTGTTGCCTGTAGATGTCCTCCTCCAGATCTCTATGAAGGAAAACAGTCTTGACATCGAGTTGCTCGAGATGCAAGTATTCTGATGCCACAATGCTAATAACCACCCGGATGGTGATAAGCTTCACTACTGGTGAGAATATTTCAGTGAAATCCACTCCCTCCTTTTGTTGGAAGTCTTTCACCACCAGCCTTGCCTTGAACCTCCTCTTGCCATCATGTTCTTCCTTGATCCGATATACTCATTTGTTCTGCAATACTCTCTTTCCTTGTGGTAGAGGTGTTAGCTCCCAAGTGTTGTTATCATGCAATGAGGAAATCTCCTCCTTCATAGCCAGCTCCCACTTGCTCGACTCTTTCAGCTGCATTGCCTCTTCAAAGCATTCTGGTTTCCCACCGCCAGTCAATAACAGATAACACAAGGATGGTGAATACCTCTGTACAAGCTTTCTCACCCTTGTTGATCTTCTCAACTCTACTGGAGTAGTAGGTTCCACCGGTTCTGATGTCTCATGCTTAAGTACACCTTCAAGTTTCACTTACTCTTTGCATTCTGATTCAATGTTCTTATTTTCATCTTCAACTGTATGACGATCCTTTTATGTGACACCTTCATTGAATACCACGTTCTGGCTCCTGGTGACCATCTTATTGAGATCATCCTAAAAGCGGTAACCAAACTCCTCAACACCATAGCCAATAAAGAAACATGGCTTGGACTTAGCATCAAGTTTGTCCCTTGAGTTAGCATCAATATGTACATAAGCCAAACTGCCAAAGACTCGTAAATGTGAGAGTCTTACCTCCTTACCAGACCAGAGCTCCTCGGGTAAACATTCTCCCATCGGCAAAGATGGATTCCTGTTGATGAGATTTGCTGCCAAGTTCACTGCATTAGCCCAGAAGGTCTTGGGAAACCCCGAGTGTAACCTCATACTTTTGGCACGTTCATTCAACGTCCTATTCATCCTCTTTGCCGCACCATTCTGTTGCGGTGTACCTGGAATTGTCTTCTCCCACCGAATTCTATTATCAGAACAAAATTCTCTGAACTCATTGTTGACGTACTCTCAACCGTTGTCCGACCTCAAGCATTTCAGTTTTTCTCCCGACTCATTCTCCAACACGACCTTCCACTTCTAAAACATCTTAAACACGTCAGATTTTCTTTTCAGAAAGTAAACTCATACCTTGTTGAGTTATTAATAAATGTCACATAATATTGTGACCCTCCAAGAGAATGTACCGGTGCAGGCCTCCAAACATCTGTGTGCACCAGGTCCAGCTTCCCGACCTTCGGTGTTCTGCCTTCTTTTGCAAATGATGTCTTCTTCTGCTTTCCAAGGATGCAATCTTCACATAAACCAACCTCCACCGATTTCAGCTCTGGTAGCAACCCTTTTGTTGCAAGCACCTTCATCCCCTTTTCACTCATGTGGCCGAGTCTGTAGTGCCACAATTGAGAATCCTCGGTAGCATTTACTGATGCTAAGATGTTCATGCAAGTCTCTGTCATGTTGTATAGAGTACCATTTTTTGCTCCTCGAGCTATGACCATAGCTCCCTTGGTAATCTTCCAGGCACCACCAGTAAACATGGTACTGAAGCCTGCATCATCAAGTTGGCCAACAGAAATGAGATTTCTTCTTAAACCAGGGATATACCTCACATTTTCCTGAACCAACAAACTCCCACTATTGGTCTTGATTTGTGCATCTCCTTTACCCACAATCTGCTAGGGTTCATCATCAGTAAGATGTGCCTTTATGAAATTTCTAGAAATATAATTGTTCAGGAAACCCTTCTCCGATGTCGAATGGAAAAACGCCCCATAGTCTAAAATCCAAGACTCTATTGGGCTATCCACGCTCAACAGCAGCACATTATCGGTTCCTTCAGCCGCCGTGTTTGCTACACTGGTTTCAGGTCCCTTCCGTTTTTCTCCGCACTCCTTAACATGTCCTTTCTTCCCGCAAGTCCAGCAGGTAGGACCAGTCCCCTTTGCCTTGTCTTGGCTTTTCTCTCTTGACTTTGATCGCCCTCTACGATTGTATCGCTGTGGGTGCCTTCATCTTCCTTCAACGTTTAAAGCAGAACCAAAGAATCTGCATGATTCTCTTCTTCGCATATCATCACTGAGGATCAGGTCTCATACATCTTTCAGAGCCAACTTTGTATTCCTCGAAGAACTGCTCACAACTGTTACAGTCGCTTCCCAACTGTCAGGTAAAGATGATAGTAAGATCAGTGCACATACCTCATCACCAAGATCAATGTCCACCGATGTCAGCTGACTTATGATGGTGTTGAATTTGTTGATGTGATCTTCAACAATTCTCTCTTAAAACATTTTCAGGTTGAACAATTGTCACATCAGATGCACTTTGTTTGCTGCAGAAGGCTTCTCATACATATTCGTGAGAGCATTCATCAGCCTAATCGTCGTCTTCTTCTCTCTGATGTTGAACGCCACATTTTTTGTCAACGTAAGACGCACAACATACAGAACTTGTCGATCCAGTAGCTCCCATTCCGACTGCTCCATGTCCGTTAGCTTCAGACCCAGAAGTGGCAAATGCATCTTTTTTCGATAAAGATAATCCTCGATCTGCATCCTCTAGAAACTGAAGTCAGTTTCATCGAAGCGATCGATCTTCACCTTGCCTTCTTTCATAGTCATCGTTGGAGAATCCCGAACTCAACCTCCGATACTAGTTGATGCGGAAACGTCGGGAGTCGCAACAACAAAACAACGATTCGAAAAAGAGTAAAAGGGGAAAAAACAGAACGAGAACACAATGATTTACGTGATTCGGAAATAATCCCTACGTCCACGGAGATGCAGAATATTCATTATGATTCGGGAGCACAATTATAGGGAGATTTCTCAGAGTTTCTCACCAAGGAATCCTAGCTCCAAATGGGCTACAAATGGAGGAAGACGATCCACTGTTCCACCAACCGCAAAGGAAGTCCACATCACTACAGTGAAAGGAGGTCACTCAAGTCAAAAGTGTTACAGTGGCAGCTAGCTTTGTCTTTCATAGCATCATAATTCACTAAGCACCAACATCAACAAAACTATCAATATATAAGCAATATCATGGAATCTCATGAAAATGCATGCTAATCACCCTCTTCTCTTCAATTCCTTTTAGTTTAATTCATTATCTTATTGGGTTAATCCATACCATCCACCCAAAGAAAATAAAAACACGATAATTCCACAAATTGCACATAAATAAAGAGAAGTCTTTAATCCCCTTCCTCAACTTTAACTTTAACAATCACTACACAAGACGACAAGGAAACTCAAACTAAACACAACCCAACACAAAAGGATCAACCACAAGGCCTACACACAATTGTTCCCTGTCAAATCCCCAACACAACAACACCAAAACCGAGTCAGCATTCCTGTCATAGCCTCCCCAAGAAGAAAGGATAAGAGGGTAATCATGAAGAAGAGAAGAGGAATTTACCTTGGATCATAAGGAGTTGATCGCTTGAAGTTGAGGGCCAAAGCCAATCAAATGTTGGTTAAAGATCTCTGTTAAAACCCTTTTTTTTATTCTTCTGGGTATTTTCCGAGTCCCACATCGGAATACCTCTTTATGTATTCATTTTTCTCATTTTATAAAAGAGAGCCTCCGCCTCACCTTGAGGTAAGGAGATTTCCTCCTACATGGTATCAGAGGAGAGGGAAGGGAGAACGGAGAGTTCTCAACGAATGAGACGTCAGCAAAGATGACATAACTGCGGAGGTCTGGTGAGTAGCGGCGATATCCGCGCTGAGTGCGGGAATAGCCAAGGAAGATGCACCGGAGAGATTTGGGAGAGAGTTTGGAGAGTTCAGGACGTGTGTTTTGAACATAACATAGGCATCCAAACACTCGAAGCAGAAGGGAGTGAGGAGGGAGAGAAGAGAACAGAGCCCGGAAAGGAGTCTCTCCCTAAAGAATAGAAGAAGGAAGGCGGTTTATAAGGTAGGTAGCAGTGAGTATCGCATCTCCCCAAATATGCAAGGGCACCTGTCGGTGGAAGAGGAGGGCACGAGCAGTCTCCAAAATATGGCGGTATTTCCGCTCGGCCACTCCATTCAGCTGGGGTGTATCAGGACAGGAGGTCTGATAAATGATGTCTTTCGCTTGGAGGAAGTGCCGAAAAGGGGTGGAGAGGTACTCACGCTTATTGTCCGAGCGGAGACATTTAACAGAAGTGGAAAATTGGTTATGAATTTCATTGTAAAATGTCTGAAATGTGGAAAACACTTCGGAGCGTTCTCGAAGGAGGTATAGCCAAGTCATTCGCGAAAAATCATCAATGAATGATATATAGTATTTATACCCCAAATGACTCGAGATGGTACAGGGACCCCAACCGTCCGAATGAACCAAATCAAAAGGTTTGGAAGCCCTTTTATCCACTTCGAGGAATGTAGGAAGTGCGATGATGTTTCGCAAAAGTACAAGACTCACAATGAAAAGAAGTATGTGGTCTGAAATCTGGATAAAGCTGATGAATAGTGGAGGCGGGGGGGGGGGGCGTCCAAACCAGGAATGAAGATCCAAGGCACGATCAGAGATAGATGTGCAGGCGACGGGTGTCGGTCCATCAAAGATGTAGACCCCGTCCCGAAGCTTGCCTCTATCAAGTTTCTGATTCGTAGTCAGCTCCTGAAAAACAATAGCAGAGGAGGTAAATATGGCAGCACAGTTAAAATCTTTTGTGAGCTTACTGATTGAAAGAAGATTAAAGGGACTGCGGGGCACATGTGCCACAGAGGGCAAGTGAAGTGATGACGTCAGGGAGCATGCACCGAAACCCGCAATGGGGATAGTGGAGCCATTGGCGACGGTGATAGATGATGGACCGTTATAAGGACAGTAGGAGGTCAACATACCAGCATCACCGGTGAGGTGGTCAGATGCACCTGGTCCATCTTCGGCTTCTCTAGCCCATTCCGCTGCTTCCGCCGCCTTTGTTGGTCGTCGCTCCCCTGCCTGGATGCAGGTAAAGTGAGCCAATTTATGGAGCATCCGACCACCTCTCATTTGGATGATGTTCTCCGCATCGCCAAATACATCAAGCGAGATCCTGCCCATGGTCTACGCTACTCTCATCATGCTCATCTCAATATTGAGGTCTTTTGTGATGCAGATTATGCTGGTTACCTTGCTACTCGGAGATCAACTTCTGAGTTTGCCGTATTCTTGGCAGGCAACCTCATCTCTTGGCGCAACAAGAAACAGACGGTCGTCTCCCGCTCCAGTGCGGAGTCTGAGTACCGAGCTATGGCCACCGTCACTACAGAGATCATTTGGTTTCGACATCTCCTCCAGGAGTTTGGCTTTTCTCCGCAGACATCTGCTCACATCTTGTGTGACAATCAGACAGCCACCAAGATTGCTTTGAATCCCGTTTTCCATGAACGCATGAAGCATATTGAGGTAGACTGCCACTTTCTTCGACACCACCTGGAGCACGATCATGTCAGCCTTAGCCACATCCAGACGACGGACCAACTTGCTGACATCTTCACCAAAGGCCTCCCAGGAGCTCGCCTCGCCTCGCTCTATTCCAAGCTGAGCATCCATAGCATCTGCGACCTAGCTTGAGGGGGAGTGTGTCTGGTCTTTCCTTCATGTTATCTTCCTTTTGTGGGACTCGTGTTCCAAGCTGGGCATATCCAGCTTGAGGGGGAGTGTTAAAACCCTTTTTTTTATTCTTCTGGGTATTTTTCGAATCCCACATCGGAATACCTCTTTATGTATTCCTTTTTCTCATTCTATAAAAGAGAGCCTCCGCCTCACCTTGAGGTAAGGAGATTTCCTCCTACAATCTCCAAAGACGCGCCGTTCACCGCCTAAGGGCTGAGGGAAGTCGGGGAAATAATAAAGAATTCAAGATAGTGCCTGAAATTTATAACCATTCTTAAAAATTAAAGGATCGCGGTGTGACATGGGTCACCATGCCGCAATACAATTCCGATCCGAAAACCACGATGTGTTGCCTCCCCAAATCTCGGGGTTAAACCGCATTAAAAACGATATTAATAACAAAGGTTACGACGCAACCAAAGCTACCACGACGCAACACCCAAACTGTTGAGGATCACGGTGCGATTCTCGATCTTCTCTTCTCAAACCCAACGCACCCCAAACCAAACCATGATGTAATGGAAGACACCGCGGTACAACAGACCTCAGAGAGAGTCGGGAAACGGACCACCCAAGTCTCCACGGCACAGGGAGAAGGTTAATGCCGCAACAACTTTCACGGAATATTAAATAAAGGCTCGTGTAAGATAAACTCAAAACACCCTGAGACCGCCACGTCGCAATACTACCTCTCACGGCGCAATGAAACCCGTATAAGATAAACCTAAGAAGTCTCACATCTGATTAACCTAAGTACACTTCTATGTCAGAATAACGTGGGCAACTTCACGCCACAACCATACCTCTTCACACTGCAACTAGACTTCCTCTAAACAACGCGACATTGAAACCTCACGGCTCACATCCTGCGCTGCAAAACAAGAGCCACGCCGCAACCCATCACTTCACGGTGTGTCACACCAGATTGCAGAAAAACCATCTCCTCCAGCCAACCCTTCATGGCACAGTACATAGGGCCATGCTGCAATGCATACTTTGAACTGAAATTTCAGCTCCTACCCCTTCTTCCTTCCTCCAATCTTCTTCCGACACCTCCAACACCCGAAAGACGCAAAGTAACGGTTTGAGAAAGTCCGGGCGTTACAGAGAATGTTAAAAATATCACAACAAATCATAATTAAATATTATAATTTTTTAATATGCGAATTATTGTTGCCAATTGGTTTTATATTAAAATCATCACAAGGGGCAGTGTAAAAGCAAGAAGCACGTAAAGAATCCAACAAGAAAATGCAGAAACCCAAGTGTTGCAAAAAAATATTTTTTTGGATCGTCAAAATATGGGAACTTGTTCGTAGTGATACACTTATTTTGAATTTTAAAATAGAATTTGTACAGCCTTTCATCGAAATCAATAGGCTACATAAAAGGAATCTTCAACAAAAGCAAGAAGATGTATAAATTTAGATAAAGTTCGTAACAGGGTAACACCATTGCACATCAAAGTTAATTGACTTGAGTTCTTTGGACACACAATTCTGAACGGGTGGAGAAAAAATATTTGTTTGTACTTGATGTAATGATAAACATTGTTCTCAAATATAAGAAAAAAAGTAGGGGTTACTCATGGTAAAAAATATTAGAACTAATGCATACAATGCTTTGTTATTATGCATTCATTAATTATAAGTGAGAAGATATATTGATGATTATTCAATATAATATAAAAGTTAAAATAAGATTATGTACTGGCTGGGTGTCTCGTTCGGTGGCATCCTTCTTGGGTGTTCTTGTTTTCTTTGTTTTGCTGTCAGGTCTCCTTGGCTGCGGTGTGTTGTGGCCCAGTCCTCTGTCTCCCCGGTTTTGCTCCGTTCGGTTGGTCTGCGGCTCTGTGGTTGATGGTATGGTCCTGCCCCTGTTTCCATGCCTTCTCCGGCCTCAGTGCAGGACCCCCTGACATGCTCCCAGACGCTGGCTACAGTGTTGGCACTCCGGCATGGCGACGGTGTCCATAGAGACCCATCGTATGAGCCTAGGGTGTGGTATGATGGGCCGGGCCTCCTGGCTCGGCCCATGGTGTCTGTGCAGGTTTCCAGAGCCCTTAACTGTGGCTTTTAAAAATTAAATAAAAGGGTGCTGCCGCAATAACCCAAAAAAAGATTATGTACTGGCTGGGCCACTGGGGGTGTTATCAGAACTACCAGGTCAGAGGCATCTAGGGGGAGGGGTGAAATCTGTTGATCCCCTTCTTTTAAGAAAAAATATAGGAGTTAAAAAAAGTCTTTTTAAAATGATACCATAAATGGTGATAACTTTAATGAATTCAGTTACTTTCAGTTGGGGCTTTAATGTCTCTTGAAGCAGTTATTTTTTTATGTTTTGGACTAAAGGTAGAATTACACATGACTCACAAACATTGATGATAACTTTAATGTATGTTCAATAATAAATACCTTAGTTGATAATGTTTTCAAGAAATATTTGAAGGATGCTTTCTGAGTTGTCAGTCACGGAATGATCAAGCTAATGCAATATTCTGTACTCATATTTCTCACCAATAGTTGCCCTAGTTCTTAGGTCCTGGAATCTATAATGAGGAAAAATGGAATTGATTGATAAGTATATGGCTGATGAGAGGTTCGAGATTGGTGTTATACAATGCTTGAGCCTGGATCACAAATTGAATTATGTTTTAATGAACTAGTTGCTGATTGTATAGGTTATGCAAATGAGATTGTCATTCTTTGGTGCCATGATCGACACAACTACGCAAATGACATAAAACAGATTTAAAGAGACTTTCATCAATACAAACAACCATCCTTCACCGCAACAATAATGAATAATGATTTGATCAACATTAGATCGGACCGTTGTTTTTTCTAGATTTGAGGCTTATGATGGTAAATTCATGTATCCCACATTCTGTTCTGGAATTAGGCACTATCAGTCTCTGCTTATTTCATTTTTGTCATTGCCATGGCCCATTTTTTGAAACAATTGATATTACCATAAATCTGTTGTTTTTTTCCATTTTGCATTCCCTTTATATGCAATACATATCATGTGTATTGGATTCAACACATCCCGTTTTAGATTTATTTTCCAAAGCAACGATGATTGTGTGCAGTACATGAGAGAGTGCATCCTTGGAAACTTCAGGAGAAGGTTGCATGCTGTTCTGAAAACTGATGACGATCTTCAACGGCCTTCTGTTATTGAGACACTGATACACAGGCATCTGAGCATTGTTCATTTAGCCGAGCATCACATCAGCATGGATCTTACCCAGGGCGTCCGAGAAGTTCTAATCCAGGAAACATTTTCCGGTCCGGTTTCATCCCTGCATTCATTTGAGAACCCATCAGAGCATCACCCTGGACTGGCCATTGATGCTATATGCAATTGGTACATTGAGAACATTGTCAAGGACGTGTCAGGAGCTGGCGTACTATTTGCACCGATCCACAAATGCTTCAGGAGCTCAAAACCAGTTGGTGCTTATTTTGCCGAGGCAGTTGCTGATCTCTGGGAAATTCAGGCATTTGTTCGTTGTTTTGGCGGCTATGGCGTGGACAGGCTGGACAGAATGCTGAAAGAACACACTGCAGCGCTTTTGAATTGCATCGATACATCACTGCGCTCGAATCGTGAGGTCCTTGAGGCAGTTGCTGGCATCATGCATTCCGGTGACAGGATGGAAAGAACAGGATGTTTGAAGCAGATAGTGGATATGGAAACAATAGTAGGGTTTTCTATACAGGCAGGATTAGCCTTGGTGTTCGATTGCCTCCTTGCAGAAGCTGCGGGTACTGTTCTTGAAGAAAGTGCACCGCTGATTTTTTCATTACTTTCCGGGGTGGTTAACTATTTGCCTAGTGAAATAGCGGAAGTGAAAGATGTTAGAAGAATACGGGAGGTATCGAATGGTGTTGGATTGGTTCGTGATCATGATTCTGAGTGGGTGAAATCGATCTTGGAAGATGCTGGTGGTGCAAATGATGCTTCTTGGAGCTTGTTGCCATATTTGTTTGGCACTTTCATGACATCCAGCATCTGGAACACAACGGCATTTAATGTTGATACCGGGGGCTTCAGTAACAACATTCATTGCTTAGCTAGGTAAGGGCTTGCTTTCAAATTTTGAAGTTTTTTATATTTCCGGAAACATGAAAACCAGTCCCCCCCCCCCCCTAAAAATCACTCATTTCCATTTTTCATTTTCTAAAAGATGTTTTCCATTTACATAATCTAAAATATTTTCTAATGGATTTTTGAAAAATGAAAACAAGAAATTGTTAGAAGGTGGGCTGGCTGGAGCTATTAGGTGGTAGGTGTGGGCGCCTAAGTACTTAACATGCGTCAGGGGCAGCAGTGTCTTTTGATTATTAATAGTTGTTGGGGCTGTTGTGGGCAGGTAGGGGTTGTTTGGCTGGGTTATTAAATAAGGGTGTGGGCTGGTGGTTTAGGATAGGGATCATTTTCTTGATTTCCTCAGCTGGAAGCTGCTGGAGCCGGTCCTTGGGAGGTCTCGGCAGGCCCTTCGGGAAGAGTGGTCTTCTTCACATCGGGAACTTTTTCTTCTTCTCTCACCTTCTCTGTTCTGAGTTTCTGCTAGAATAATACAGCATTTCAGTAGCCTTTTCTCCCTATTTTTCTGCTGTGTGATCATTGTTAGGCTCACTGTTCTAAAATTTTTGGCGACTCCGCTGGGGGCTGAGGAACTGATCGCTGCGGCTAGTTTACGTTAGGTGTGATCATGATCGGCTGGTACGCACGATTGTTTCCTGGAAGCGTTGTTCGTTTGAAAAGAAGAAGAAGAAACAAAGTCCGTACAGTATTTTCTCTCTCTACAACCTATTTTCTGTTGGATGCAACCGCTGGGGAATGGCGATCGCAGCAGTGTGACGCGTCCGCAGTTGTAGAAGCGGACGCTACTGGGGAAGGCGATTGCAGCTATAAGTTGCTGGAGAACTACGGCTAGAGTGGCGACAATTTGAGGTATGCTGGAGGATAAACAAAAATAACAGAAAGGAGTTGCAGGATAATTTCTCTCTCTACTTACTTTCTTTTGTGTGAACTTCTGTGAAACTCGGTCACGGGTGGAAGGTTGGAGGACGATCGAGAGCTTGCCGATCAGAGAAGAGGTACTCAGTTTCCTGTTGCGCGCGAGTGTGAAGGTTTGGAAGACTGAACGAAGTGAGGTAGATGCGTGACGTGGTCGACCGGAGTTGGACGTTTGTTGGTAGCAGTAGCGCTGGACATTGACACATTCCTTGAGAGGGCAGTTTGCAGTCTTCACAGTTGCAGATTGTCAATACGAGGCACTTCTCTAGTTGTGGGTTCGTTCTTGCTGGCTGAACGAGTAATGTTCAAGATGCTGAGTAGTTACTTTCCAGAATGTTGAAGAGAGTGGAGTTGCCGATATTTTCAGGAGAGGAACCATTAGACCGGATCACCAAAGCTGAAGAGTACTTCCTGGAAAATCGAACATCAGAGGACATGAAGCTTCATTATGCTCAGTTGAGTTTGAGTACACGGTTTCGCTTTGGTTTTTGTCTTGGCTGAGCAAAAATCCTGGATCAGAATGGGAGTAGCTGAAGTCGGCGCTGTTAGAGAAGTACTGGTCCGACAAGGTGCAGAAGGAGTTTTCCCGACGACAGTGTGACAAGCAGCAATCCACGCAGGCTCAGGGAGACATTTAGGAGGACATGCTGACTGTTCAATGCTTAGGACAAGAGAAGATTGATTTAATTCGGTTTCACCAAAGCATGGACTGGTTTGGTTCTGGTACATAAGATAAAGAGGAAGTCGATCACTTTGCGAAGGAAGAACTGGTAGCAGGTTTGGGGGAATTCCAGACTGGATAGGAAGGGGACATTTGTAGTAAGCTAGTGGATAAAATTGTCTCTAGTTCGGCTTGGCTGGAAGGGGAAAATTAGAAGTTCCAGGTGACATTATTTCCGCCGGTGTCAATAGGGGTGTGGTTCAAGTACCACTGCTCCGGATAGAGATACATCAAGAACCAAATGATGTTGAAAATGAGGGAAAACAGGCTGTAGGGTGCACAGCTAAACTGAGGCCAACTGGATTTGCATCTGTCTCTTTGGGACGGGTTGATCAGGATCAGATCGTTTCGCTGTTACTTATGGGTAGCACTAACACAGGGAATTATTACTTTGAAGTTTTTGTGAATGGTTCCCTGGTTTTAGAAATTCTCGGTATGCAGTGTTCTCGGCTGGCTATAGTTTCCAAATGACGGGGAACAACTTTGGTTTTTGTCTATGATTCTGGCTTCACACCTCCATATGCCAGCTTCTGTTCCTGGTCTCCACACTGATCCAGCTGGAATATTGGCTGAACCAGAACTTGTTGTGCCGAATGCTGCAAGGATTCATGGCTGTTGGGGAGTGGAGCATGTTTGGGCAAGGTTATGATCGACTAGACTTGCTGGAAGTATACCCCTAAGTGCATTGAAGGATCTAGCAAAAGCAATTTACAGTTGTAGTTCAGTGGTATGTTTTAATAACGAGCCTGATATTCTCTGTTAATCTTGAAGGAGGCGGTTTTAACATTGAAGAAGATGTAGATAGATCAGGGAACAAAGAACTTCAGTTTGTTGTGGAAGGAAAATCAGTCCGAGCTGTGTATGGGTTGTTGCCCCTTCAAGATGAGCACAGGAGTGTAGCTCTTCAGACTGTTGTAGCCATTGATCAAATTTTAGCATTGAAAGCTTGTGCAACCAGGTATTTTTTTTACACTCACTTGCCAGAACTTCTTGTTGGAAACAGCTTCCTCAGTGTTGCAACACGAGCATAAGTAGAACATGCCTTTGACCTAAGTGGAGCAAGGCTTGAAAGCTTTTTGCTGCCAGAACTGGACATTGAGTTATAGCCTTCCAACAAAAGCTGGCAGCATCTCTTGAACTTCAAGTTCCATGCTGGCTGTCAAGGAAGAGGGTGTCCAGGATGTCACTTGGGACTCGACACTATTGTTTTGGAAGTGACAGGTACATTTTTTGATGGGAAGCCTCGAGAAAAGGATATCGTGGTCGAGCAAATGTTTGCGGAGGAAAGCCAAGCTCTTGAAGAAGTTGGCGAAGCCAAATGATCTCCGTAGTGACTGTGGCCATGACACGGTGCCCAGAGTCCGCACTGAATTTGGAGACGACAATTTGTTTTTTGCTGCGCCAAGAGATGAGGTTGTTTGCCAAGAAAACGGCAAACCCATGAGTAAACTTCTGGGTAGCAAGGCAACCAACATAGTCAGCATCACAGAAGGCCTCAATATTTGGGGATGTGGAGGACAACATCCCACTGAGAGGTGGTCGGATGCTCCATGAATTGACTCACTTTGCCAACAACGCACGCAATGTCTGGATGAGTCATGATGAGATAATTGAGTTTGCCCACCAGTCGACGGTACCTCTCTGGATGTGAATACGGTTTCGAGGAGTCATAGAGAGATCGTTCCCCAGGCTCAAGCATCCTGCAGAATGTTCAACGCATATCTCCGTTGGTAGATGAAGATGGTGTCCGGAGAACGGGAGATCTCGATGCCAAGGAAATATGTGAGAGAGTCGAGATCTTTGGTGCGGAAGTGATGATGAAGATGCCCCTTGAGGTGGGCGATTCCAGTGGAGTCGCTCCCGGTGATGATGATATCATCCACATATACTACCAACTGGATGCAGTCGGTGGATGTCGTCCTATAGAACATGGTGTGGTCCTTCATACTGTGAGAGAGCTCAAAGTTGGTGACGACGCTGCTGAATCGACCAAACCAAGCACGAGGAGACTGCTTGACACTACATAGAGAGCAGTGAAGTCGACAGACTTGGGCGCCGACGCCGGAGGCACAAAATCCGGGGGGATGCTGCAGATAAACCTCTTCCTCAAGAAATCAATGGAGGAAGACATTCTTGACATCCAGTTGATGGAGTCAATGATGATGAGCGGCCAGAGAGATGGATAATCGAACGAAGATCATCTTGACCACTGGAGAGAAGGTATCAAAATAGTCAATACCATACATCTGAGCAAAGCCCTTTGTCAGAAGGTCGACTTTGAGGCGATGGAGAGTGTCATCGACATTAAGCCGGACTGTATAAATCCATTTGCTGCCAACCGCCTGTTTGTCTGTCGGAAGGGGGACCGCATCCCAAGTATGGTTGTCTTCCAGAGCCTGCAATTCACCCTGCATCGCTTGTAGCCGCCCCGAGTGAGATTTGGTCTCGCCAACTGTGTAAGGAATGGATATCGTCTCCAGAGCTGACAGACCTCTGTATGAAGATGTAAATAGAGTAGTCTGGCAAGAACAAGTACCTTTCTGAAGTGCAATGAGCAAGTCCTTTGGTGTCGAGACAGGAGCATCAGACGAAGCAGGGACGATGGTGTCCTCGGCCTGGACGGGGGGTACAGTCGATAGGCGATGAGACTAGACCGTACCAAAACGGTGATCAGCAGGGGGAGACACCAGTTGAGGGTGGATGATGAGAGGAAGACAATCATCAATGTCAGTGTCGGGATGGGGAGAGGGAAGAGAAAACGGAGAGCTCTCAACAAACGAGACGTCAGCAAAGATGATATACCGTCGTAAGTCCGGAGAGAAGCATTGATATCCGCGCTGAGTGCGAGAATAGTCGAGAAATATGCAGCGGAGGGATTTAGGAGAGAGTTTGGAGAAACCGGGACGAGTGTCACGGACAAAACAACGACATCCAAACACACGGAGTGAAAGTGAGTGAGGAGGGAGAGAAGAGAACAGAGTCCGAAAATGAGTCTCCCCCTGAAAGATAGAAGAAGAGAGGCGGTTTAAGAGGTAGGTAGCAGTCAGGACGACATCGCTCCAAAAATTGAGAGGCATCTTCATGTGGAATAGAAGGGCATTAGCAATCTCCAGAATATGGCGATGTTTCCGCTTGGCCACTTCATTCTGCTGAGCTGTATCGGGGCAGGATATCTGGTGAATAATGTCTTTATCCTTGAGAAACTGCTGAAAGTGAGTGAATGAATATTCTTGTCCATTGTCGGAGCGGAGATATTTCAGGGAGGTAGAGAATTGAGTATGAATCTCATTATAGAAGGTCTGAAAGGTAGAAAATACTTCAGACCGATCACGAAGAAGGTAGAGCCAGGTCATGCAGGAGTAGTTATCGATAAAGGATATATAATAATGGTACTCGGACTGGCTAGGAACCCTGCAAGAATCCCATACATCGGAATAAACTGCATCGAAAGGATTCGTTGCACGCGGGTCCAATCGAGGAACATGTCACCCGATGATGTTTAGCAAACTTGCAGAGTTCACAATGGAAAGAAAGATGATGACTAAATTGGGGGCAAAGCTTTTGTAGGACGGAAGTCGGCGGATGACCAAAGCGAGAATGAAGGTCAAGGGCATGAGCTGAGGTGGATGAGCAAGCAAGTGGTGGTGGGATATCAAGTATGTACACCCCAACCCTAAGATGACCTCGACTAAGTTTCCGATTCGTCGATCGCTCCTGGAAAACAACACCAAATGACGTAAAAATAGCAGTACAATTTAAGTTTTTGGTGAGTTTGTTGATGGAGAGAAGATTAAACGGGTTGTGAGGAACATGAGCGACTGAAGGCAGGCTAATAGACGGGGTCAAAAAACATGTGTCAAATCCCACAATGGGGATTGTTGATCCATTGGCAATATTGATTTTAGAAGCACTAGTAGATAAATGGTTGGTAGAGAACATACAAGAATCCCCTGTGAGGTGTTCGGACGCATCGTAGTCGAGCATCCAGGCTGATGGTCGATGAGATATACAGGCGTTAGAGCCATCGGTCTGAGCAATGGTGGCCGGAGAGGACAGTTGCTCAAGTGGGGGCCAGGAAACCGCGGGAAGCTGGCCGAGAGACCGCTGAGGAGGGCGGGGGCCGGGAGACCGCGTTAGAGGCGGGCCCGGAATCACCGAGGAGGGCGGGGGGAGTCGGGCGACCGTGTTAAAGGCGGACCGGGGAGTGCTGAGAAGGGTGGGGAGTCTTGGAGACCACATCAGAGGCAGTGGTCGAGAATTTGTCGGGAAGTTGGCCAAATTGCGGGAGGCCGCAACGAACGGGGGACGCCGGGGGAGATGGGCCGTTTGTCGAGTGGGAGAACCAGCAGGAGCCTGGAGATCGCGGTGAGAGGCCGCAGGGAGGTGGAGCCGGTTGAAACTGGGAGGCCGCAGGGAGAGGCGGCCGATCGACAGCTAGAGGGCGCCGCGTCTGGAAGAGGCGGATGGTCGGGCGCCGGCGTCGGAGGTCCGCTGAAGAGAGAGCTGTGACGGGAGTCGGTGCTAGGAGGAGATCCGTGCCGGGAGGCAAGCGTGCTGGGTCGCCGTGTGAGGAGGCCGGCTGCGGGGAGGGATGTTGTTGGGATGGCGAGCAAGAGGCCGATCAGCCTGGATGAGGAGGGCGCCATGACGAGCAGGGTGTCGGGATGAGCAGGCGGGAGGCCGGGCTGGGCGCAGCGAGTCGGGAGCGCCGCTGGGAGAGGGCCGTGACGGGAGAGGAGGGCTGGGCAGGGCGTCGTGGGCGAGGTGGGGGCTGGGAACTGCATCGGAAGCGGGATGGGAGGGGTGTCGGGATTTGCCTCCAACGGCGAGGAGGCGGGGGGCGCGACGGAGGCGTTGTGCTGCGTCGGGAGGGGAGCCGTGTAGGGCGGGAGTCGGGAGCGGCACCGGGAGGGGAGCCGTGTAGGGCAGGAGTCGGGAGCGGCGTCGGGAGGGGAGCTGCGTAGGGCAGAAGCCGGGGAGGGTGGGCCGCGTAGGGCAGGAAGCGGGAAAAAAAATAACGGGATTTTCCAATCCCTTTGATACCATGTAGAGGATGAATTCTCCTTACCTCAAGGTGAGACGGAGACCTTCTTTTATAGATAGAGAAAAATGAAAATATGATGAAATATTTTGATGTGGGACTTGGAAATACCCAGAATAATAAACAGAGTTTAACATTATTAAATGAGGGTGTGAGCTGGTGGTTTAGGATAGGGATCATTTTCTTGATTTCCTCAGCTGGAAGCTGCTGGATCCGGTCCTTGAGAGGTCTTGAGAGGTCTTGACAGGCCCTTCGGGAACTTCTTCTTCTTCTTCTCTGTCTCTTATCTCCTTTTGTAATTCTCAGTTCTGTGTTTCTGCTAGAATAATACAGCATTTCAGTAGTCTTTTCTCTCTATTTTTCTACCGTGCGATCATTGTTAGGCTCATTGTTCTAAAAGAAATATTTTCCAAAACTGAATACGCCCTTAAATTTTTGGAAAATTTATGCTTAATTTCGTGTTTTCAGCAGAATGAAATTGCTTGGATGGGTAATTTCTATATACTTTTTTGTTTTCCATCCAATTTTCTACAAAATTTAGCTTGTTTATAAATTATAATAGATATTTGGAAAATGAAAACAAAAAATGTTTTCTAGAATCAATTGCAGCCAACATTATGCTGCATTTGGTTGTGGAAAACATTTTCTATTTTTCTTGTTCAAAAATATATTTGAAAACGTGTTATAAAATATTTGGATGGGAGAAAAGAAGTGTGATTTACCTCTTTTTGCATTTTTATTTTGGAAAAGAAATGTTGGGACCATTTTGGCCAGAGTCCTCATCTCCCTAGGGTTTGTTTCTCTGGAACATACCGGTCCCTAGTTTGGCCGGCAAGACCACCATTTATCACCCTACCGCTCTGGGGTGAGACCATCTGTCGCCAAGATACTACTGTATGCTCCATTGCCGTGTTTCGGACTGTTGCCCTCCCTTGAGACTCAAAATCGACATCGAGGGAGATGTTGGAGGCACTTTATTACGAAACATGAGAAACAAGATTTTTTTTTTGTCCAAAAACACATTTTCTATTTTCATTTTCTAAAAAATGTTTTCTACTTGCATAATCCAATACATCTTTTAATTTACATCTTTTTTTTGGAAAATAAAAATAAAAAACATCTTCCAAATCCGAACTGAATGTTATCATTACATTTTATGGCCAATGTTCCTTGAAAACTTTGAATTCCCTATAGTCAAGCATGGTAGGCATTATTGAGGGGGACCCTGAACTTGGATTTTGTCATCGTAGCTTTCTCCCAAATTTTCTAATTAATCTTCTTTAAAAAAAAATATTTTGAATTATTTGACTTCCCATTGTGTGGGCAGGTGCATCAGTGCTGTGATAGCGGGAAGTGAGTTGGTTAGATTGGAAAGAGAACGTGAGCAGAGACAGCCTTCATCAAATGGCCACGCTGATGATCCTGAAATGCCGGGCCGCTTGCCCGCTGAAGCGAGCATCAAGTCTGCAATGCAGATCTTTGTTAAATTCGCTGCTGTTATCTCATTGGATTCTTGCAATGATGCTAGCAGGTATAAGGATTCATTTGATGGCACTTACTGAAAACTTTATTTTTCTACTTGCATCAGCAATTTGAGAAATTTAAGCGTATATGTTTGTTGTTTTAAATGTAACAAACCAGCTAAATAACTTGTGTTTGCCTTGCGCAGGTCTCAGCTCGTGGCGAAGCTCATATTCTTGGACCAACTGTGTAACGTATCACCTTATCTTCCAAGAAGCACGCTTGAAGCACATGTTCCCTACGTTCTGCTCCGTTCAATATACAGCCAGTACCACGCAAATTCGCCATCCATACCTCCGGCATTAGCCACTGCTTCGCCCCGTCTCTCACCCACTGTCTCCCTTCTCCACATGTCTCCAAGATCCTGGCAGTCTTCCCGGGGTAATGCTGGACAGTCGAGTTCTGGTGATTGGGGTTATTATGCCAAGCCAGCAGCTCATCGCCCGGAGCCCCACCACCCGCGCATCGAGATCGAGCACATCAACCCTGGAGGTGGTGTCGATAGTAAAGCACCAAAGGGGCGCATGTCTGGGCCGTTGGATTATTCCTCGAGCCATAAAGGGTTTGCCTCCAGTAGCAGGGGTCCGAGCCCATTGCGCAGATTCACAGTGTCCCGCTCCGGCCCTTTATCTTACAGAAATGGATGATGACAGGCGAGTTGGTACAGGAATGGATGGAGGTTTTCTTGTATTTGTTTTCTAGATCATGTTAACAAGAACATGAATTAATCATTGCCTGCACAGAACATGAGTATCCTCCATGATCAACCAATTCGATGGGACTGTATGATAGATAAATGAAAGGATTTACATGTTTTATCAGATCATATTAATCACGAATCACGGTGAAAAAGATTTTTATCCCATACGAATCGGATTTATTGTACAAGCCCATCGGCAGGGCAGCAGCAACTTGCTCTAGTATGAGCTCCAGTCAACGGAGATGATGCCTGAGGGTGTCTTTTGTTCCGCGCCGGACCTTGCAGCGGATTGTTGGATAGCCGAGACGCTGGTGTGCCTCGTACCGATGGCAACCCGAGAAACCTGTGAACCAAAAAGAAAAAGAAAAGGGAAAGGGAAGAAACTACGAAGCCATCACAAGGAACCTGGTTTTCTGTTTTCCTTATTGATTGTTTTGAAGAGTACGTACCATAGTACGCTCCCTCCACCTCTAGCACATCAATCTGCATCCGTAATCGGGATTAAGATGTTGAGTTTTGGTTTAAAATCTGATCCTACTTAATTCACATTTCAGTTCCTAGGGCCACGGAGATGGGGCTAAATTCAGCCGAGCCGAAACGAAGCAGTTCCCGGCTAGAAAATGTCATGAGGTGAGTCAGGCTTGCCTACCTAAGGAGGGAGACGGGGGCGAAAAAACAAATGCGAAGTGATGGAGTGGGAACTGACTGGTTCAAGGAGGCCGATCTGCTGGATGCTGTCCATGAGCTCCTTCACTTTAACCGGATCGTTAGCTCTGGTGCGCATCAGCGGCCTCCGGATCCTCTCCAGCGGAAGCACCAAAATCACGGGACCGCTCGATCGACCCGGAGATCCTGTTCCCAGCAACGCGGACACAAATCCCCCATAAGTATCACTTTTGGGAATTCACTTGTTCCGATCATCAGAAGCATAGGAAAAAAGAATACGAGGTACCATTGGAGGAGGAAGCAGACGCAGAGAAGATCCTCCATCCATTCGGGGCTTGCAGAAGCCGTGACATTTCCAGCTCCCTCTCTCGACTCTTCGTTATCCCGAAGCTCGGATATATATATATCAAATAATTAACGGATTGGAACTATAAGATTAGGGATAATTTGTAAAAACCGAACTTGTTTATAAATCAATTTTTTTTAAAATCATTCATCTAATAATACTCTATTATATTTTCAAATATTTTTTTTTTAACTTCTATGATCTATTTAAATATTTATTTAAAATTTAAAAATTTAAAAAATCATTTATAAATTTAAATGAATAAAAATCAAATTACGTCGGTTATTAAATAACCGACGTGGTATATAGTCTTTCATGTCGGTTAATAAAAAACCGACTTGGAAAACGCTTCGGAGTCGTGGTTTATTACGTCGGTTATTAAATAACCGACGTGGTATATAGTCTTTCACGTCGGTTATTATATAACCGACGTCATAAATCACTCATTCGAAGCGTTTATCACGTCGGCAATTTTCATAACCGACGTGATAAACCTGCCTGCCAAGCGGTTTTCCATGTCAGTTAAATAATAACCGACGTGAAAACATATCTACGACGTCAGTTATAAAATAATAGACGTAAAAAAACTATTCATTTCCATTTATTACGTCGGTTATGAAATAACCGACGTAAAAACCATTTCCCATGTATTTATTACGTCGGTTTTCAAATAACCGACGTTAAAACAAATCCCAATGCATTTTTTACGTCAGTTATACATTTTTTTTAAATAAAACCGACCAACCACTGTTATGCCCTGCCAAAAGACCTGAAACAGACAAAAAGCATACCAAAAACAGACCAAAACCCGACCAATAACAGACCAGAACCCCCCCCCCCCACACCTCATTGGACAACCCTCACCACACCCCTGGACACCCCACCCCACTGGACACCCCCAGACAAAAAGCAGAGCAAAACCCGACCAAACCCCCCCCCCCACTCGACATCCCCCACCACACCCTTGGACACCCCCCACACCCTTGAACTGCCCCCACCCCCTGGACAGCCCCCCACACCCCTGGACAACCCCCCCCCCCCGGACCCCCCACCCCCCCGGACCCCCCACCCCCCTGGACAGCACTCCCACACCCCCTGGACAGCCCACCCACACCCCTAGAAACCCCCACCCTCCTCGACACCCCCCACCCCTTGGACAACACTCCCACACCCCTCGACAACCCTCCCACACCCCTAGAGACCCCCACCTCACTAGACACCCCCACACCCCTGGACATCCCCCCACTCGCCTGGACATCCCTCCAGACCAAAAACAAACCAAAACCCGACCAAAACCAGACCAGAACCCCCACCCCACTAGACAACCCCCACCACACCATTGGACACCCCCCACACCCTTGGACTGCCCCCCACCCCCTGGACGCCACACCCCTGGACAACCCCCACCCCTCCTGGACACCCCACCCCCTGGACACCACTCCCACACCCCTGGACAACCCTCCCACACCCCTAGAAACCCCCACCCTCCTGGACACCCCCACCCCCTGGACAACACTCCCACACCCATGAACAACCCTCCCACACCCCTAGAACCCCCACCCCACTGGACACCCTCCACACCCCTGGACACCCCCTGAACATCCCCCCACTCGCCTGAACAACCCTCACACCCTCCTGGACACCCTCCCACCCCCCTGGACTGCCCCCACCCCCATGGACACCCAGGACACCCCCACCCCACTGGGCAGCCCTCCCACACACCACTGGAAACCCCCTCACCACACAGGACACCCCCACCCTCATGGACACCATGGACACCCCCCACACCCCTGGACAGCCCTCCCACCCCCCTGGGCACCCCCTGGACATCCCCCCACTCGCCTGGACAGCCCTCCCACCCTCCTGGACACCCTCCCACCCCCTGGAATGCCCCCACCCCCATGGACACCCTGGACACCCCCACCCCACTAGACAACCCTCCCACACCCCCATGGAAACCTCTCACACCCCACAAGACCCCCCCCCCCACCCCTAGGCACCCCCTGAACAGCCCTCACTCCCCTGGACAACCCTCCCACCCTCCTGGAAACGCTCCCACCCTCCTGGAAACCCTCCCACACATCACTGAAAACACCCCCACCCCACTGGACACCCCCACCACACCCATGTACAGCCCCCACCACACTAGACACCCCCATACCAAAACCAAAAACAAACCAAAACCAGACCAGAACCCCCCAACAGACCAAAACCCGACCAAAAATAGACCAGAACCCCCCACCCCACTGGACAGCCCCCACCACACCCCTGGACACCCCACCCCACTAGACACCCCAGACCAAAAATAGACCAAAACCCGACCAAAACCAGACCAGAACCCCCCCATTGGACATCCCCCCCACACCCCTGGACACCTCCCACACCCCTGGACCGCCCCCACCCCTTGGACAGCCCCCCACACCCCTGGACAACCCCCCACCCTGCTGGACACCTCCACCCCCTGGATGGCACTCCCACACCCCTGGACACCCCCTGGACTGCCCCACTCCCCTGGACAGCCCTCCCACCCTCTTGGAAATGCTCCCACCCCCTGGACTGCCCCCCATCCCCATGGACACCCTAGACACCCCCACCCCACTGGACAACCCTCCCACACCCCTAGAAACCCCCCTCACCCCACATGACACCCCCGGACAGCCCCCCACTCCCCTGGACACCCCTCCCACCCTCCTGGAAACACTCTCACCCCCCTGGACTGCCCCCACTCTCATGGACACCCAGGACAACCCCCACCCCACCGAACAACCCTCCCACACCCCTGAATACCCCCACCCCACTGGACACCCCCCACACCCTTAGAACCCCTCCCCTCCAGACCCGAATCCATACCAGAAAAACCATCATAAGTAGACCAAAACAAGAAGTATAGAAAAATTAAACATTCACATATATAACATTCAAAACTTACAATGTCAACTTAAAAAAAACTAAATCCAACCTAAATGACTACCAAATACACAATTACAAAGAAAATATTCAAAATTACATTTTACACTACAAATAACTAAAATTCAATCAAACCTGTAAAATAATTTGACCATTCCACTTGTAAGTGTTTGACGTCTTGAGCACTATAGGGTTGAGGATCATCAAATAGCTACAAATTAAAAGGATAGTAGTTAACGTGTATAATGAATAAATCAAATGAAATATTATGGCAAAGTTTAAAAGGAAATCTTACCAGGTCAAAGTTCACAACTGTTCCAGTTGTAATTATTTCATACATAAATCTTAAAATATAATATCCGCATTCGATAACGCCTTGTTTTTCATGAAAATTATGTTTGAATGAGTGTAAATTCAATATATTATTTTTATGTAATAAATCAAAAAGTACAAATTATAAATGGATATTTACCTTTACCTTTACATATTTGATATTCACACTCCTTTTCTTTGTGTTTTTTCAAAAGTAGACCCATCCCCTATTATAAAATAATACAAATGGGATAAATTTAAAATTCATTATAATATATAAAACTATTGAGAAATTGAAACTTACTTTTCCAACATTTTCTTAAAACTTTCCCGCACATCGCCATGGACAGAGCACATCCAATAAAGTGTTTTCTCCCTTGGAAAAAAAACACCTAACATCCAATGATCACTGATAAAAGAAAATTTAAGGTTAATGGTTTTTTATGTTAAAATATAATGAACTCTTTTCCAGAGATGTGTTTCATACCTCTCACAAAAAGGCATCATCCAACATTGTGTGACTATATTCTGTTCAAATATTTCAGCAATATAAAGCATTCTTTGTTCTCCATCTAATGCATGTGCTTCAGGGGAAATCAAATGCGGGTCCATGAATCCATATACATCTGTCCGCTCATTCTTCTCACAAATTTTATAAAGATACCTAATATAAAAAAGACATAAGTATACATTTTTAATAAATATAACGCAGGGAAAAGGTGTTAAGACTTACATGGAAAAAAATTTCACCACGTTGATTCCCAACTTATCTCCAGTAACAAGATCCATGATATCAGTTTTCACAATCCCCATAGTTATTGCACGTCCACAAACATGATCTTCTATTGGAAACTCATAATGATCCGCCAAAAAATTTGAATATCTTGACAATCTGTCAAGACTACTAAAATCTGTATCTGATGTCATAGCCATTTGTCTTTGTTGATGTCTATACAATATTTCTTTACCTTTGAAGTATTGTTGTAAAAATAAATAGAAAAATATATTAGTTTTCAAATGATAAAACAACTTTAATAAAAAAATAAAATAGAAGATATAACATACATACCTCTATGGTAATGAGTCACAGAAGTCTGGATGGCCAAATTAAAAAATGGCTGATACTATGTTCAACTTTCGTCACTTCATCTGCAGGTAATATTACTTGAGCTGATCTATCTATAATATCCTGTATAGTGACTCTATGATTCTCTACCTCTAATTGTTGATGATGAACTGTATCTCCTATACCATATACCAGCCTAAATGAAACTATATGATGTTGAGGATCATCAACATACAACTCGCAATAAGTAGGAAGTTGTGGCAGAAAAGTAGGATAAAAAATGGGGTCCGCAGGCTGAGGTGGGGGAGTGGGAGCTACTGGAAGAGGTGGAGGATAAATAATGGGGTCTGCAGGGGGAGGTGGAGGAGTGGGAGCTGCAGTCTGAAATTGTCTTTGCATGTCTATGAACATAGACTGCACCGACACTCTAATCTTTTCCTCCATCATCGCATTAATATTATGAACTTCAGTATCTAAGGATTCTATTTTTTTTATAAGCACCCTCAACGGAAGAAGTTGAAGAACATGTCAAAACTTTTCTTACCGATACACCTGTTGGATATCCTCATACATGCCCAGGATGTTTGGGCTTTCCCAATGCTGTAGATAAAATATCTTGCCTCCCAACATCTATAAATACCCCCTGTGAGCTCTGATCCTTAATAGAATCCTGTATTAATTAATTGAACATTTCTATAATGATTGAAATTATATGAAGAATATAGTTAACTTAAATAAATAAAATAGATATCTTACAATCCTCTCAACTATGATTCTCGAATCTTCTAAAAGATATTGCCCTTTTTTTCCCATTTGAGCTCTCTTCCATTTTTCATGTCTAGATATAGGGGATGGAGGGGCCACCTCTCCATAGCTTGAAGACTCAGCTCTTAGTTTTTGTAATTTTTCCGCCATCATTTGTTCTTCCGATAATGTATACCCTCCCTGAGATAAACTATGAGGGTATACATTTTTAGATTGGATATCCTAATGAGATTTCCTTGTTTTCTATAAATTAAGAATAAGAAATCATTAACAAAACATTAATAAGATCATTTATATAAGAAAGCTTATAAAAGTTTACATTGCCCTTACCAAAAATGAATCTTTTCTTCTACTTTCAAGAAACTGTCTCCATGTGTCTTCATCTATGAAAGGATATATATGACATGGATTTTCATGACTCCTATGACCAAAAATGAAATCAGATGAGAGGGTTGATTTGAAATCCCTCCATCTCCTGGCAGCCATCGATAAACATTTATTCCTGACTCCTCCAGTGTCAAGAATATCAAATTTCATATGATAAAGAAGAGGTTAAACATATTATATATACTAGAAACATTTAAATAATAGGAAAAAAATAGCAAAAGATCTTACCAAAATCATATCCCACAACTGAGAGATTATCGCTTTGTCCACACTTCTCCAGTCATCATACAAAATGATTACTTTTATCTTACCTTGAGTTGATACAAAACTATTAAAATCTTTTTCATTTGGACCTCTAGGAATATCATCTTCATCAAACTCAATGAGTATCCTCTAGTCCTACGTACGGGAAAGTGATAATTTTGGTAAACGTGTGCACCCACATTTAACAACTCTTGAACTCTTTATCGTAATGGGAGCACATGAGGAATATTCGGGAACATCAATATGAGCATGTGAATGTTCCTCCCCAAAGGTATGACCAATATGCTCATCTCCAGAATCATGTGGTTGATCAACTGATTGATCTGTCATTATCCTTGAAATAAAAAAAAACAAACATT
This sequence comes from Viscum album, assembly GCA_963277665.1. Taxonomy (NCBI): domain Eukaryota; kingdom Viridiplantae; phylum Streptophyta; class Magnoliopsida; order Santalales; family Viscaceae; genus Viscum; species Viscum album. The sequence continues at coordinate 157,265,961 of OY728164.1, forward strand.
AGTTCACAAATATACAAATTCAAATATTACAATACTAATGTAAACAGAAAATAGAAAATTGTACTAAGTTATGTAATAGTAAACATGGTTAATATGGTAAGCATGTTAAACAATGGTAAAGATGGTAAAGATGGTAAAGAAGGTAAACATGGTAAACCTGGTAAACATGGTAAACATGGTAAAGTAATTGTCATTGAAAAAAATAATAGATATATAATTTATGTAATGGTAAACATGATAAATGTAAACAAGAAATAAACAAATGTTACCTGTAATTTTAGGAATGTACAAATAGATTGTTTTCCCAAATTCCTTCGTTGTGGTCGTTCCTTATGGAACAAACCATGTCTTCAACATGCTCATCATTATGTTCTATTAATATTTCCATGGAAGTAGGGATCCCACATAAATCACCATCTTCATCAAGTTGATCCTCACCAATATATTATTTTTTCCCTTGTAAAACAACAGCCCACTGCATATCTTATTGATCTACTACATAGAAAATTTGTTTTGCATGTGTTGCCATTATAAAAGAATCAGTCGTGTCTTCCAATCTATTCAGATTAACAACTGTCATTCCAAATTCATCGTGTCTTACACTGTTGTTACCAATAAACCATTTATATTTAAAAAAATGAACTTTAATTTTAAAGTAATCAACCTCCCATATTTCTTCAATCACTTCATAATATGCACTTGATGCATAAATTGGGTTTTTGTCTTTAGCACTCAAAAAATGCATTGCTTCCGCAAACACCAACACACCACTATTCTGAACTACACTTCTGTTGTTCTGAGCTTTCGTATGAAATCAATAGCCATTAATGTCATAACCAGACCATGTTATCACATTTAAACATGGACCACCCACTACCCATTTTAATGTCTCTGATACATCTGATCTACCAAGCAAGGTCTTTTTAAACCATGAAAAAAATGTTTTGTTATGCTCATTCAAAATCCACATTTCTTTCTTCTTTGGATGACATTGTTTTAACTCATTAATATGCAATGTGATCTATGGTTGAGCATCAGCTATGTTATTCAAGATGTATAATTCTAACTTCTTTATCTGTTCAGCTGACAATGATTTGAATTTCAAGCCATGAATCCCCTTTCCCTCATTATTAAATCATTCATGGTGAGATGGAGGCAAACCTATGTGTTGCACCATAGCCAAGTAGCTCGTACAAAACTCTGTAACCTCAACAGAAATATACTTTTCAATAATGGAGGCTTTAGGTTGATATGGATTCTTAACATACCCCTTCAACATTTTCATATACCTTTCAAAAGGATACATCAAACGAAGATATACAGGTCCACAAATCTTTATTTCTTGAACCAGATGAATCATTAAATGCACCATTATATCAAAAAAAGATGGAGGAAAATACATTTTCAATTGACAAAGAATACAAATTGAATCATTTTCCAAAATGTTCAAAGCATTCGCGTCAATAACCTTATTACAAATTAAATTGAAAAAATAACGCAACTTCATTACAGTCATTCTGACACGAATGGGAAATATTCCACACAATGAAACTGGTAGAAGTTGCTGCATCATGACGTGAAAATTATGAGATTTCATACCTATCAACTTCAAGTCCTTCAATGAGACAAAATTTTTTACATTTGAAGAATAACCTTGAGGCACTTTGATATCATGAAGACACTGAAAAAAGATAAATTTCTACCTCTTGGATAATGTATGACAAGCCGGGGGAAGAAATGTTCATCTTCCATTAGGAGTGGGAGCTAACTCCAAACATATTCCCATTGATAGTAAGTCTAATATTTCATTCAACCCATCTTTTGTCTTTCCTTTAATATCTAAAAATGTTCTAATAAAACTATCACATATATTCTTCTCCACGTGCATGACATCAATATTATGTTTAACTTCATGATATCTCCAATATGGTAGCTCAAAAAATATTGACCTTTTCTTCCAAATATGTCTATCATTACCAGATTTCTGTGTCTTTCCCAATGTCACATCATGGTTTTCCACCCTCTCAAAATACAGATCAGGTGATAAAGGTTTTGGAGAAATATCAAATTCTTGTGATCCATTGAATGCCTTTTTTAGTCTTTTATAAGAGTGACCCATAGGCAAAAACTTTCGATAACCCATGTACATTGTTTTCCTCCCATGATGAAATTGAAAATATAAAGTATGTTGTTCGCAAATTGGACATGCTTTATGCCCTTTAACACTGTATCCAGACAAATTTTCATATGCTGGGAAGTCATTTATAGTGAACATAAGCACTGCATACAGTTAAAAATGTTCCATTTTATAAGAATCATACACCATAATACCATCCTCCCATAAAAGTTTCAATTCATCAATCAATGGTGACAAGAAAACATCAATATCATTGCCGGTTTGCTTCGGACCAGATATCATTATACTCAACATGACATATTTGTGCTTCATACAAACTTCAGGAGAGAGATTTTAAATTACCAATAAAACATGCCATGAACTATGTGTGCTACTGAGGGTTCGGTATGGATTCATTCCATATGTGCACAACCCTAGTCTGAGATTTCTAATTTCATTTCCAAATGTAAGATACTGCTCATCAATTTTCTTCCATTGTATACAATCTGCTGGATGATGTATTTTTCCATCACATATCCGCTCATCAGCATGCCATCTTAACCTTTTTTCATCATGTGAATTAGAAAATAAACGTTTCAAATGATGAATTATAGGAAGATACCAAAATACATTGGAAGATATATTTGTAATCTCCACATCAGCCTGTGATTTCTTTTTCACCTAATACCGCGATATACCACATTTAGGACACTCTGACAGAAATTCATATTCCTTCCTATATATCATACAGTAATTCAGACATGCATGTATTTTCTTGTATCCCAATCCCATCGGGCATAATATTTTCTTGGCCTTATAATGTGAATTTGGAAGATCGTTATCTTTTGGAAGAATGTCTTTCATCAATTGTAGCAGCTCTGTAAAACTTCTGTCACTCCATCCATGTTTCATCTTCAGGTTAATCAATCTTAACACCACCGAAAAAACCATAAAATATGTACAACCAGGATACAATGGTTTTTCAGCATCACCATATAGACGTGCAACTGTCAGTTCTATCTCAATTTGTTCTGCTACAATATCACAAATCATTTCTTCAATTCCATCTGAGTTACCATCTTGCGAATCATCATCATCAGTAGATCTGACATTCTGTATAGTTTCACCATGCCAAATCCAAGGGTTGTAACTCGTATTAAAACCATGACAAATTAGATGATATTTTATATCTCTACTTTTCAACTTCTTCATATTCAAACATTTCAGGCATGGACAGAAAAAAATGTCACTGCTTGGAACATTTTGTTTAGCAAATTCCAAAAATGCATCAACACCTTCCTCATATTCATTACCCATTCGATGTGCCATAATACAACTTCGACTCATTATTACCTATAAAAAATATCAAAATTATACATATTTTTAAGATAAGACAAATATATGTTTATATGAAAAATATCATAATTTGAATGTAAAACAATTTTGAAATATAAAAAAATCTATGTGTATTTAAAAAATATATGCTTGAAAATGATTTTAAAAAGAAAATATAGTTAGATATAACCGTTTAAAATTCATCTTGGATCCTTTCTTTTTAAGGTTCACAAAGAATACATCCTGGTGCAACTGGATACCAAATTCACCCTTCTGTAAAAAAAGAAATATGAAGTATAATTATTCAAATATGTATACATTCACTACTAAAAATTACACAGATCCCAACGATTTGAAACCTCTGGACAACCCCCACCCCTCTGGACAACCCCCCACCCCCCTGGACACCACCCCCATCCCCTTGTACACCACCCCCACCCCTCGACACCCCTACCCCCTTGGAAAACACCCCCACCCCATTGGACAACCCCCACCCCCATGGACACCACCCCCACCCCCTTGGATACCACCTGGACACCACCACCCCCTTGGATAGCCCCCCACCCCCTGGACACCACCACCCCCTTGGACAACCCCCACCCTCTGGACATCCCCCACCCCCTGGATAGCCCCCACCCCTCTAGATAGCCCCCACCCCCACCCCCTTGGACACCCCCCCTGGACACCCCCAACCCTCTGGACAACCCCCCTGGACAGCCCCCCCAAACCCTCTAGACAAGCCCCCACCCCCTTGGACAGCCCCACCCCCTTGGATAGCCCCCCACCCCCTTCGACCCCCCACACCCCTGGACTGCCCCCCCCCACCCCCATGGACACCCTAGACACCCCCCAACCCTCTGGACAGCCCCCCGAACCCTCTAGATAGCCCCCACCCCTCTGGACAGTCCCCACCCCTGGACACCACCCCCACCACCTTGGACACCACCCCCACCCCCTAGACACCCCTACCCCCTTGGACAACACCCCCACCCCCTGGACACCACCCCCACCCCCCTGGACACCACCCCACCCCCTTGGACACCCCCTAGACACCACCACCCCCTTTGACATCCCCCCACCCCCTGGACACCACCCCCACCCACTTGGACACCCCTTGGACACCACCACCCCCTTGGATAGCCCCCCACCCCTCTGGACAGGCCCCACCCCCTGGATAGCCCCCACCCCTCTAGACAGCCCCCACCCCCACCCCCTTGGACACCCCACCCCTCCTGAACACCACCCCCACCCCTACCCCCTTGGACACCCCTCTGGACACCCCCCAACCCTCTGGACAGCCTCCCCTGGACAACCCCCAAACCCTATGGACATTCCCCCACCCCCTTGGACAGCCCCCACCCCCTTGGATAGCCCCACAACCCCTTCGACACCCCCACCCCCTTGGACCCCCTCCCCCCCCACATACACCCTTGGACTGTCCCCACCCCCATGGACACCCTGGACCCCCCCAACCCTCTGGACAGCCCCCCGAACCCTCTGGACAGCCCCCACCCCTCTGGATAGCCCCCACCCCTTTGGAAAGCCCCACCCCTCTAGATAGTCCCCCACCCCCTGGACACCCTTACCCCCTTGGACAGCCCACTCACCTCCCTAGAAACCACCCCCACCCCTGGATAGCCCCCACCCCTCTAGACATCCCCCACCCCTAGACACCCCTACCCCCTTGGACAACCCACTCACCTCCCTGGACACCCCCACCCCCTGGACACCCCTATCCCCTTGGACAGCCCCCTCACCCTGGACACCACCCCCACCCCCTTGGACACCCCCACCCCCCTTGGACATCCCCCAACCCCCCTGGACACCACCCCCACCCCCTTTGACATCCCCCGCACCCCCTTGGACACCCCCAACCCCCTTGGATAGCCCCTGCACCCCCCTAGACACCACCCCCACCCTTTTTACACCCCCTGGACACCCCCACCCCCTGGAAATCCCCCCACCACCCTGGACACCACCCAACCACTTGGACATCCCCCACCCCCTTGGACACCCCTTGTACGTGCACACACACAAACAAAAAGAAATCATAAACTTGCATGATATAACTTCCATGGTTTCTTTCACCAGAAAATAATTTATCATCGTATAAATGAACACTATGTTACTTACCATGACAGTAAGAACAAAGATAGAAAAATAACATCTCAAAAAATTAGATTAGGGCATCGCGGAAAATAATAACTGAAACTGAGCCGTGTGAGGCTTACTTGAGTGTTACAAGTCGACCTGATAGATCTAGTGATAATAAAGATGATGAATGATGTTGGAAAAATGAGGCTGGAGAGAATGACTTCGAAGAATCCTTTCTAGGTTTTCCACGTGGGAGAGACGAGTCGTAGGTCGCCCGATCGAAGAAAATAGAATGACTGAATACAGGGCACAATAAATCATTTAAAAGCTTTATCACGTCAGTTATTTAATAACCAACATGATAAACTATTTTTTTCTATGTTTATAACTTCAGTTATTAAATAACCGACATAGAAAATTATTTACAACATCGGTTATAAAATAACCGATGTTGTAAATGGAGCTTTATCATGTTGTTTTTTTATAACCGACGTGATAAAATGCGCCAGATTTGATTTTCATGTCGGTTATAAAATAACTAACGTAAAAAATCTAATCTTCATATTTTTTACGTCAGTTATTTTATAACCGATGTAAAAAATGGATCCTGATCGATATATCATTTTAGTTATTTTATAACCGACGTGATATATCGATTTTTAATGATTTGCACGTTGGTTATATAGAACCGACATGAAAAATGCCGACGTGTTAAACGTTTTTTCCACTAGTGTCACTCGATGCTCGAGTGGGACCCTATCATCACCCACGACATGTTAATGCCTTATGAAGGCTGGAATAGGAAGAGGGCTTCGAGATCGAGAGAGTATTGGCAAGTTGCATGAAAGAGTATCACACACCCATCAAATGAGTACCACTTCTTAATATAACGCCCTTGAGACACTCTTGAGTGACATGCATTAACATGTACATTACAAGTTAATGGATGAAATTACATTGGTTTTAACCCTATGGTCATCCTATCCCCACTATTTCATCATATGAAGTGATTTGAATGTTATCATACTAACATTCAGCTGCCATGTAAGGCAATGACTGTGATATGTCGTCGCCAACAACATACCTCAATCGTACCCTATGATTGGTTGAATGTAGTAGCATGATATCTTATAACATGCCATATGATATACCAACATCTTCTTATAAAATATGGCTCAAGTGCATCACACACATAAGGGATTTAGGGGTTATCTCCTTCAATCTCCCTCTTGCAAAAATCCTCATAGATTTAGTGTCATTTCACTTTATATTGCATCATATACAATAACATGTGAAACCATATCCAAAACTCCTTTTGGATATCTTCTAAAACACTTTTGGAAAACTATCATTAACTTCACCATGTGTCACATAATATGTAATACCTTGTGAATAATCATCCAAAACTCATTTTTTTGGATAAACTCTAAAACACCTTTAGAGTATCTCTCCGAGTTAAACTCAATCCCCATTCATTCAACCCAAAAGGACTCTAGCAAAATGTTAGTGCTACTCAAGCTACAAAGGGATTTGGTCTGTTCTCCATCAAACAAATGTATCTCTATACCTGTGTCCACCAGCTACATCATATGCAAACACGAATTTTCAGATGACCCCTTTGTCTAAGACATCAAGTAAGATTCGATGTATGTTAATCCCATATAGTCACTCATACATTTTCAATTCACCGAGTCTAGATTGGTCAGGTTTATGAATACATCACACGTCATTCAACTTTATGGATGAGTACATCACATGCCCCTCACCCGAATAAACAATCACATCATATGTACTATCCAGGTATGACCATACAGTTCATCATTCTATCTTAATTGAGGGCCCTGATGTCATACTCATCAGACGAGGGGAAAAATCTCATCCTGGTTATGTTACAGAAACACTGGGATCACCAACGATAGTTGATTCCAAAGAGGAGTAAAAAGGAGAAAAAAATAAAGATGAAAAACAAGAACAAGAACCATGATTCATGTGGTTTATGAATAATCTTGACGTCTATAGAGAGGTAGAATAATATCACTATGTTTGGGAGTAAAATAAAAGGAAAAAAATCAGATTTATAGAAACCCTAGCCTGAAATGAGCTCATAAAGCAACACATGGCTATAATAACTTGTGGTGTTATGGTTCCAAATCTACATAGTTAGTCATCTATGCTATAGTAATAGTGGAACTATGTCCGTAGAGCAAAAATACCCTATCAATGTTGCTAGTCATCTCTGCTATAGTACCATAATGATGTCCACACTACTATAGTACCACCGTTGGTGCCACCGATCAAGTGTACAGTACATACCACTAGCATTTGGCCCAAGTTCATCCAATGGATTGAGCTCCATCATTCCAACAATATTCCCACTTGGAGCATGATATAGAAAACTGGTCTCTTTCTATGGTTCCAATTTTAGACAACTTGCTTAATCTGAGCCCCTCTTTTCCTTCACTCACCAATGGGTGTTTTCCCATCAAAACTTTGACTTTGATTTCAAGTTGACAACTCATGTAAGACCATCTATTTTCCCTTCCATGCCCCATAGTGTTCGTCTATATTCATCTTATCATCCTCTATTCATCAATGAAGACCAATATAGGCACATCAGTGCCTTAACTTCTCAATCACCATCGACATCATTAATGTAAAATCTCGTTACCTATTTTTAGGTGTTTTGACCCATTTATTTGAGTATCTAATGATTCGATATATTCATGGGTTGTTTCTGATATTTTTCTAAACTTTTACTGAAGGTTTTTGGGCCTATGCATGGTTAGCACATGGTTTAACAAACCATGCAGCCAAATCGTGAAACATTTCCAGTAGCCCAGATATTCAGCGCATGGTTTACGTACGATTTTCCAAACCATGCAACCTAGATAGAAGGGGGTCACACAGTTTGTGCACGATTAAGCTAACCATGTAACCTAACAATACAGATCTTCCAGTGGCTTTATTTTGGGCACATGGTTAGTATTAACCATGCGACCTGGGCCAGAAAACCATACAAGTAGTAATTAAAGCCCTAAGAATTTTAATTAAAATCTCAAAACCCCCTAATTAACCTTAAAATCCTACCATTTGAACCTAAATTAATCCTTTTGCTTTTGGGATCCCTCTAGAACAATTTTGGATCTCTAAACCTCATCTCTTGGTGGATTGAAGTGCCATCAAAGCAGAGATATCCTCTTTTGGTATGTTATTCTTCTCTTGGAGTTCGATCTCTCCTCTTCTCTTGATTCTTTCTTCCTAAAGGTTATGATGGACTTATGTTTCATTGGATCTTGAATGATTTATTTGGAATTATGGATCTAGGGTCTTTTATATCTTCTATTAAGATCCCTCTTCCTAGATTCGGTGACCTCCATCGAAGGAAACATATTTTAGATCTGTTGTGGTTGGATTCCTTATTTTCCAAGTAGGCGTTTCTATGATTTTCCTTCGTATTGTAATTCATTGTTGCTTGAGAATTCATAGATACGTGTTTCTTAATTTTCAATTAATGTTTTATGAAAATTTTTCTTAAAATTCCCTATGAAAGATTATTTGACCCTATTCTCTTTAAATTAAACATAGTGTGATTTAAATGGATATGGTCTTGATTTCTCACAACACTTTATGAATTTTTTAAATTCCATGTTTTTTTGGATTATTTTCAAAGAACTTTTTGAGGATGTTTTGGTGAAATTGAGGGTTTGGCCTGGGTTTTTATTCCTAAAATGAAATGACTTGATTCAAATGAAATGAGTTGAACTATTCGATGTTTTCTAAATAGTTTTAAATACTTGAATTTGGGAAATGATCAAGATCCCCCTTTGAATGATTTTACCTTTATTTTGAAATGGGTTCTCTTAGGTTATTTGAAACAAATGATTTATTCACATGGAAAGAGGGTGTAAACCCATGTTTTGAAATGTATTCAAACCTTTTAAAATTTTAATACTTGCTTTGAATGCTTTAGGTTTTCTTTGAAATAAATGACTGTTTTAAAGCTTGTTTGGAATTATTATAATGATTTGTGAAAGGAAGTGGGTATGATTACCCATTTGAATGTTGAATTATATAAAAGGATTTTAATTGAATTGATGATGTTTGATGGACTAAATGGTACTTTATAATGATTCTATCTTATAATAATCCCTTATTGTAACTTGTTTGATTCTTGTACTTCCCATTGATGGGTGTTGAAAAAGGGATTATTTACTTTGAGAGAGTTTGGGGGTGAGGCTAAGATGTGATTGGAGGGAATAATCTAATTATTTATATTGATAAGGATTCCTATGTGACCCTCATAACTTGATTATCTCACTCGCCTCTTTTTACTAGTCATGGGAGCCGAGATAGTTAGATGGGATGACCTAGATATATGTTTCATTAGCGGACACATATGTATGATCCCAAACATTTTAGAAGATGTCTCGAACTCATTTTTAGGTACTCTTTTTCATTGTTTTGAGTGTATCTTATTTGGGTTTTACCTTGGGGAGTTTTTGGGTAAAATTGGAGAATTTTGGAAGGAAAAGTGGTAGTGCACGGTTGGCACACGGTTTTCCCAAACCGTACACCCAAACCAGCAAACCGTGTGAACCCAGATATAGGAAATTCACACGGATGGTGCACGGTTTTTCAAATCGTGTTCCCTCTTAGGAGTAACCATCCACCCCTTGGAAGAGGTGTACGATTAAGGCACACAGTTTAGCAAACCACGCACAATTTCCCAAGAAACCGTGCGTACGGGTTTTAATATTATGAAAATTGGTTTAAAAAATTCTAAACCCCCCAGAATTCACCCTAACTCAACCGAAATCGACCCTAAACATTTTCTATCATTTTTAGAGGCTCCCAGATGGATTCTAAGGCCTTATAACCACCTTTTTTGATGATTTGAAGCCCAAATTAAAGATCTGCACCTCTCCTGGTAAGAGAATCTCATCCCATGCGGTTTCCTCTATCTCTCTCATATTTCTCTAATCCTTGGAATAAATGTTTTCCTATATTTGTGATGGATCTAGATATAGGGTTTTTGGATCTTGATTCCTATAATATTGGATCTAGGTTTCAGATCTATATCTCATTTTTCTTTATGATCTTCATTGTTCCGCTTCAACTGGGGATTTCTGTTAGCGAGCATTCGTCATCAATCTTAAGGTAGGTGGTCTAAATTCAATTCCCATAGTCTTGAATTTCAATTTCATATATGTGTTGTGAAATTTTGATTGGAAATTTTGACAATTAAATCTTGAATTGAATACATTAATTTATTAATTAATTTATAGAATTTTGGAATTGGATTAATTAATTGGAGAATTAATTAATAGTATATTGGGATCATGGAATTGATTAGAAATTGGGATTGTGTAATTGGTCAATTAATGTGATTATGAATTAACTAACAATGGAAATTATGAGGCAGTTGACTTGACCATTAATGGGTTAATAGGTTATAATATTGAATATTGAAAAATGGTTTAATGGTGAAATGATCATTTTATGCCATGTGATTAGAGTGTTGAACAATGATTTTCTTTGATATTTGAAATGGTATATCATGATGTGAAATGTGATAAGAGGGATTAATGTTGATTAACCTTGATTGACATGATATATGTGATATATGCGTGGTTATTGATATACGAGTGTGGGACATGGACTAAGGTTCCAAATACACATATGTGATAAATGAGTTTGGGTCAGGGACTGAGCCTCTAAATACCCATATGTGATATTGAGGTTTGGGATAGGGATTGAGGTTTCAAATACCCATATGTGATGGTAGGTGTGGGATGGGTATTGAGGCTCCAAATACCAATGTGATGTTGAGGTATAGGATAAAGATAGAGGCTCTAAATGCCCACAGGATGTTAGACACGATGTTCTATGCCCATGAGATTGGAATTGGACTATGGTTCCAAGTGGTCATGATATGATCTATTATGAAATGGATAATGAAATCCCATGTGTTATAATGAAATGTGAATTGAATATGTGATATGGTTCAAACTCCAGAATGAGCTGAAGCAGGTATTGAGGGTTTGGGTGTCCTCAAGAACCTGAGGGTTTATTTGGTTAAATAAAGAATAACTGAATATGTAAACTATTTACCTTGTTGTTTGTATTTAATTATTTATAAAACTGCATACATTGTTATTGACTGGATATTGTTTTAAACGTCGTTGGTGGTGGCCTACTAAGTTGTACTCACACCCTAATCGAGCTTCCTGATCAGTACCCGAATAAAATTTTTATTTTCAGGATAGGATAAGGTAAATATTCCTATATTAGATAGATTAGTTAGGACGAAACATGGATGAGAGAACCAGATATGGTGTTGGGACCCTCTTGGATTTGTTAGTGTCCTTATTTCGGGTTTTTCATTTTGACACTTTTCACTTATATGGAACGACATGTCTACTACTTTAGTTTTGATTATTGTATTCCTATTGATCATTATGTGATTCTAGTTTGGTTTGGTTATTGATATATCATTTGGTTATTCTTATTTATTTCCACTGTTGTGCTACTTTGATAAAGAGGGTATAGTCTCCCCATGATTGATATTAGACCCTCACTGCTAGTCAGAAATATCTGGTGTATGGGGAGGCACGTCTGAGGTCATATGACTGACCGACTTGGGGAACCAGTGTATGAAACCTGGGTCGGGACATTACAAAGTGGTATCAAAGGGGTTTTCTTTATTTTCTTTTGTATTTTTATTTGGTAAAGGTAGACAGGAGAATATGATGATTCGAACCTTGGTTAAGAGATCATGCATGGGAGTAGCTAACCCATGTATGAGGGTAAAATCCAAGTACCTAGGGTGGTATTATTGTTATTGATGTGTGTTGTTATAGTTGGATGTTATTTCACCTCATGTGATGCACTTGTTGTGTGATGTGATTGTTGTTTTTTAGATTTTATGAGGTTTGAATCGTGGCCTGGAATGGCGTGATAGTTGAGTATGCATGCATCATTCTAGGAACTCATGAATTATTGTGACATGCATCATTTTTAGGCACGAACGGGAAAATGATTTTTGGGTAAATTATTGAAATTGAATTTTTTTCCTTTCTTGTGTAATTGAACTAAAAATGGTGCCTAATATGGAATTGAAAGTTGTAAAATTATGAAAAATTTGAATAAATGAGAGTCTGATAAGAAACTTGAATATGAGAATGATTTTACCCTTATTAACCATGACATAGACGTAGGATGGTTAAGGAGTTGTGATAATGCCTTGGTTTGACCGTGTGGCGGGTTTTGGGGGAAATGAAAGGTTGTGGATTATTTTGAATCCCTCTTTTGTAAATGTGTAAATGTTGTGTTATGTGTCTTGAGATGTTTGTTTAGAATTATAGAGACATGCATCCATGATGATGCTTATTGATAGGATGACCGAAGGTTATGGATGTAAATGATTCTCTAGTAGTGGAACCTGAGGTATAGATAGTGTCGGGTGAAAGATCCAAAGATCAGTTCCATGATAAGTTTTCTCGCTTCATACAGTTTATGAAAAGAGACCCAGAATAGGTTGTGAAGGGTATATCTGACCTGACGTAGGAGTTTCAGTTACAACACCCTCTAAATTTCACTAGGGAGGGTGGAACCGAGGTAGCTAGGTTCTGGATTGAGTCCATCTAGACTATACTTGACCATTTAGAGACTCCTATTAAGAAGAGGGTCAAGTTGGCCGTTTACATGTTATGAGGATCAGTGAAGCATTGGTGGGATGTTCAGGCTCGGACTGGGAAGGACAAGGGTATGGTATGGAAGGAATTTTTGGATAATTTCTTGGAGCACTTTTATCAAGAGAATCTAATAAAGGAGAGGGAATATAATTTCATGTGGTTGAATTAGGGGAGTATGTTCATGATGGACTATGCTGGTCAATTTACTGACTTGCAGTGCTTTGCTCTAGCATTGTCAGGGGACAAGAAAACTATGGAAAGGCATTTCCAAGACGACCTTAAATGTGAGATTAAGTCTCAAATTAATATCTTTTGGATGAATTTTTTTCCAAAGTGGTGGATCAAGCTATCATATTTTAGGGGAACCCGAAGAATGCTTCCATTGGAGGACATGTGGTTTTTTTGGATGATCAAGAGGTGCATCTTCTGAGAGTAGTAAGCATAGCTATCATAATACTGACTAGATATTGGGAAGGAAGGGTGGAAAAGGGGAAGGATAAGTTACTCAAGATCCTACCTGATTTATTTTCCACTAGTGTGGTAGACTGAGCCACTTTTTTAGGCATTTTCTCCAACCAATGATAGATTGTCGGGTTGCGGCAGAATAGGACATCCACAGAGGTTCTGCAGGAACCCATGACAGATGGGTAATGATTAAGCATATAGTAAAAATTAGAGTGTGTGGAGGGGATATTATACACCGTATTATTATAACAGTTGGAGTTCTACTGATTGTGGTGGTAGAAGTAGTAGACATGTTGCTTCTAGGAAAGAGTGCATGTATCAGCAGAGTGGTGTAGCTCAGGGGACTCATATTTCATCATAGGGAAGAGAGACATGACAATTTCATGAAGTTCAGCCTACACTTGTGGATAGAGAGGTTGGACCATAGATAGTTAGAGGTACTATTCTTATATATTCTATGCTAGTTAGTGCCTTATTTGATACTGGTTCCTCTCATTCTTTTATATCTACCCAACTTGTGAATGGTTTGAGCCTAGCAGTGGAGTTTTTGAGCGAGGTTGTGATGATAGATACACCTTTGGGTGCATGATTTAGAGACATCTGTTTGTGCAAAGGGTGTTCTCTCGAGGTTGGAAAGTATCATTTACTTTGGGATCTTTACATTCTAGATATTTTAGGCTTCGACCTAATTATGGGTATGGACTGGTTGATGGCGTACCAGGACCAAATTGATTTTTTAATAAGGAGAGTGAATTTTATGTATCATGATGGTGAAAATTATATTCACCATGGAGAATGGGATATCAAGGAAGGTTGTGCGGGGCTAGTTTATCAACCACTGGGAAAGCTCACCACCCAAGTTGCTAGTTTGTTTCTAGATGATTGAGGTTTTAAACATGATATCTTTACACCCATAGTGGACATATTTTAGGATGTTTTTCCTGAATAATTATCAAGACCGCCACCTGAGATAGATTTAGAGTTTAAAACTGATCTCATTGCTGGTGCTGATCCAGTTTCTATTCCACTATACAAAATAGCACTAACAGAGCTTCAAGATATCAAGAATCAATTGGAAGAGTTGATGGATAAGGGATTTATCCTTCTAAGCACATCAGCTTGGGGTTCTCTAGTCTTGTTTTCTAAGAAGGATGATGGAACTCTATGCTTGTGTATTGTTTTACCAGAAGTTGAACCACATGACAGTGAAGAATCAGAATCCTATTTCACATATCAATGACCTCTTTGACCAGTTGAGAGGAGATTTTGTTTTCTCCAAGATCGACCTAAGATTGGGGTATCATTAGTTTAGAGTTAGACCTTATGATATATTAAGGACTACTTTCAGAAGTAGTTATGGACTTTATGAGTTCGTCGTGATGTTGTTTGGGTAGACGAACGCACCAACACTCTTTATGAACTTGGTGAACAAAATCTTCCACCAGCACCTAGATTAGTTTGTGGTTGTGTTTTTAGATGACATCTTGGTGTACTCCAAGACTCATGACGATCATACCCAACATATTAACATCATCCTAAGTACACCAAGAGAGAATCATATATATTCTAAGCTATCTATGTGTCAGTTTTGGATTTATCAGGTGCACTTATTGGATCACATCATCTTAGAGGAAGGTGTATCAGCGGACCTAGAGAAATTCCAAGTAGTAGTTTCTTGGAAGAAACCCAAGAATGTTTTTGATATCCATAGCTTTTTAGGGTTAGCAGGATATCATCAGAGGTTCATCCAGGACTTCCTGTTTGAAAGAACCACTTTTGGTCTTGACCAAGAATGGATTAAAGTTTGAATTCTTTGGAGCATGTGAGAATTCTTTCCAAGAGTTGAATAATTTCTTGAAAATGGAACCAATCTAGATCCTACCTAATCTAGGCGAGGAGTATACGATGTTTTTGATTCTTATGGGGTCGGGCTTGAAGCAATGTTGATGTAGGGAGATCGTGTTATGGTGTATGGGTCATAGAAGTTGAGGTCACATGAATGGAATTACCCTATGAACGACCTCGAATTAGCTATAGTGGTATATTCCTTGAAGTGTTGGAGGAATTATATTTTGGGTGAAATTTTTACTATGTATACCGACCATAAGAGCTTAAAGTATATCTTTTCACAACGAGATTTGAATCTTTAGTAGTGGAGGTGGTTTGAGTATATGAATTAATTTTATTTTGATCTAGAATATACACCAGGGAAAGGAAATAGTGTTGCTGATGCTTTAAATAGGAAAAATCAAACTTAGGAAGTTCAGGAGTCTAGTGCTAAGTGGAAAATGATGAATTTACTGGCTGAGATGCATGTTGTGGTTTAGGAGGGTTAGGAGTAGATGAATATTGTATCATTTTCAATGGAGTCTATAATTTTGAGTTGGATTAGAGATAGAGAGTATGAGGATCCAAAATTTTTGTCCTTGAGGGAAATCCTTAAAGGTGGGGAGTCCCCTTATGATTAGAGCATAGATGAGGATGATATCATCTATGTCAGGAAACAGATTGTTATGCCTATGAGTATGTGGTAAGAGACGATGCATGAGTTTTATGACTCGAAGTGGGTGGTGCATCCAGGTGTGAACAAAATGTACCATGACCTATGATGATAGTTTTAGTGTTTAGACATGAAAAAAAGAATATAGTAGGGTTCGTGACATGATGCTACACCTATCAAAAGGTGAAGGTTGAGTATCAATTACTTGGTGATTTACTATTGTTGTTACCCATTTCTGAATGGAAGTGGTATGATGTTACCATATACTTGGTGGTGGGTATCCTGAGAAAGCCTTGTAAGAATGATTCTATTTGGGTGATTGTGGATCAGCTGATGAAAGTAGTGTATTTCTTTCTTATACATGAGACTTTCTTAGTGGAACAGTTGGGAGACGTGTATGTTTGGGATAGTTGCATGGAGTTCCACGAAGTATTGTTTCAGACCATGACTCACATTTTTCTTCATGATTCTAGAAGTGTTTACAGAAATTACTTAGTACACAAGTTTTATTGAGTATGAATTTCCACCCATAGACAAATGGGTTGTCAGAACGTACTATATAGGTGTCTGAGGATATGCTATGATCATGTGTTCTTAACATAGGTGGGTCTTGGGAGAATCACTTAGTGCTCATTAATTTATACTATAAAAATAGTTATTAGGCAGCTATACATATGGAACCATATAAGAATCTTTATGGTATGCTATATTGGTCACCTCTATATTGGATGGACGCAGGTGAGTTAGAGTTGTTGGGATCAAGTCTCGTGCAGGTGAAATTAGAGAAAGTGCAACTTATTTAGAAACATATGGCTATGTATTAGAGTAGACAGAAGTCACATGATGATAGACATATATGACCCCTAGAGTTTATAAAAAGGGTGATTATTTGTTCCTTCAGGTGTCACCTAGGATAGGTCACTATAGGATTTGAAGGCAGGGCAAGTTGGCGCCTGATTTGTTGGACCATTTTAGGTTGTGGATAGAATCAGGCTAGTGTCATACCAATTGGATCTTCCATATAGGTACAGTTTTATGCATGAAAATTTTCATGTATCACAACTTCGGCGGTATCACCCTGACCCTTCACATGTGATCGATGTGGATGGTGTTGAGCTTGAGACTGATGTGTCCTTTGAGGATCATTTGATACGTGTGTTAGATCATAATGATAGTGTTGTGTAGAAAGACCATACTAATAGTTCATATATTGTGGCAGTATTGGATTGTTCAGAAGTAAACATGGGAGAGAGAAATAGATATGCGGTATCAGTGGTTCAATCTTTTTACCTCAGAATCTTAGAGATCTTGGGAGTACAACTTGATGATGAGTTGTTATAATGTGGAGAGATTGTAAGATCCCAACATTTTATGAAGATGTATCAAACTAATTTTTAGGTAATCTTTTTCCTTATTTTGAGTGTATATTTTTTGGGTTTTATGTTGAGGAGTTTTTAGATGAAATTGGATAATTTTGGAAGGAATAGGGGCAGTGCACGGTTGATGCATAGTTTTCCCAAACCATGTTCCCATCCCATAAAACCATATGAACCCAGACAGATGGGATTTACATGGCTAGTTCATAGTTTTTCAAACTACATTACCTCTTAGGATTAATCATGCACCCCCTTATAAGATGCACACGATTTGGAAAACTATGCACCCCTACATAGGAAACCATGCGTGTAGGTTTTAATATTCCAAAAATTGGTTTAAAAAATCCTAAACCCCTCAGAATTCACCCTAAATCAACCCAAATTAACCCTAAACGTTTTTTATCATTTTTAGAGGCTCCCAGATGGATTCCAAGGCCTTCCAACCTCTATTATTGAAAATTCGAAACTCGGATTGAAGATCCGCACCTCTCCTGATAATAGAATCTCATCCCGTGTGGTTTCCTCTATCTCTCCCATATTTCTATCATCCTTTGAAGGGATGTTTTCTTCTATCTATGATGGATCTAGATCTATGTTTTTTTGATATTTATTCATATGATATTGGATCTATGTTTCAGATCTAGATCTCATTCTTCATCATGAACTTCATTATTCCACTTTAATTGGGGATTTTTGTTGGCAAGATTTCATCATTAATCTTTAGGTAGGTGGTCTAAATTCAATTCCCATAGTATTAAATTCAAATTTCATGTATGTGTTTTAAATTTCAATTCGAATGTTTTAAAATTGAATCTTGAATTGAATAAATAAATTAATTAATTAATTTATGGAATTGTGGAATTGGATTATTTAATTGGTAAATTAATTAATGAGATATTGGGATTGTGGAGTTGGATTAATTGATTTGTTAATTAATTAATGTGATATTGTTATCGTGGAATTGTATTAATTTATTGGTGAATTAATTAATGGGATATTGGGATAATGGAATTGATTGGAAATTGGGATTGTGTAATTTTTCAATTAATGTGATTATGAATTAATTGAAAATGGAAATTATGTGATGATTTAATTGACCATTAATGGGTTAATGGGTCATAATATTGAATATTGAAAAATGTTTTAATGGTGAAATGATCAATTTATGCCATGTGATTAGAGTATTGAACCATGATTTTCTTTGATAGTTGAAATGGTATATCATGATGTGAAATGTGATAAGAGGGATTAATGTTGATTAATCTTTATTGATGTGATATATGTGATATTTGTGTGGTTGTTGATATACGAGTGTGGGATATTAATTGAGGCTCCAAATATCCATATGTGATAAATGAGTTTGGGTCAGGGACTGAGACTCCAAATAACCATATATGATATTGAGGTTTGGGATAGGGACTGAGGCCCCAAATACCCATATGTGATAGAAAGTGTGGGACAGGGAATAAGGCTCCAAATACCCATGTGACATTGAGGTATGGGATAGGAACAGAGGCTCCAAATTCCTATAGTGTGTTAGACACAATGATCTACACCCATGAGATTGACATTGGAATATGGTTCCAAGTGGTCGTGCTATTATCTATTATGGAATGGATAATGAAATCCCATGTGTTATAATGAAATGCGAATTGAATATGTGATATGGTTCAGACTCTAGCATGAGCTGAAGCAGGTACTGAGTGTTCGGGTGTCCTCGAGAACCTAAGGGTTTATGTTCTTAAATAAAGAATAATTAAATATGTTAATTTTTACCTTTTTGTTCATATTTTTTTATTTATACAACTGCATACACTGTTATTGACTGGATATTGTTTTAGACGCTGTTGTTGGTGGCCTACTGAGTTATACTCACACCCTAATCGGGCTGCCTGATTGGTACCCAAATAGACTTCATGTTTGCAGGATAGGATAAGGGCAAGAGTCCTATGTTAGATGGATGAGTTGGGATGGAGAATGGATGAGGTAACCAAACATGGTGTCAGGACCCATTTGGAGTTTTCAGTGTCCTTATTTTAGGTTTTTCATTTTGACACTTGACACTTATATGGCATGAAATATCTGCTACTTTAGTTTTGGTTATTCTATTCTTGTTGATCATTATGTGATTTTAGTTTGGTTTGGTTATTGTTATATCATTTGGTTATTATTATTTATTTCCACTATTGTGCTACTTTGATAAAGATGTTATAATCTCCTCATGATCGATATTAGATCCTTGCTGCTAGTTGACAGCCTTTGGGGTACGAGGAGGTGCACCTGAGGCCATGTGACCGACCGGATCGGGGAACTAGTGCATGGTTCCCAGGTCAGGATGTCACATCACACCCTATCTAGTAGATCCATAGAGAACATGAAAGGTTTAGGCTATAGAAGTGTGGCTATAAAAGTGAGTGTTCATAGAACTAGTTTGTTTGAGACCCGTGAGACTAAATGTAAGCCTGGAAATTAGTCATGTTGTGATTTGATTATATATTCTATAGTGAAATCACTATCATACCTAATTTGTACCCATGACATCCATATAATTGATATTCAATACATGATAGCATTTGTTGTCACTACTTGGCACTGGAGTTTCCTTACTTGATTGATTACTGCTCCTGATTGATCAACTTATGGTTTTTATGCACCTTGACTCTACTCTATTGAATCTTGTACATATTTTGGTATCTGGCACATATTTTCATATTTTCTTGATTATCTGACTATATCTTATGAAATGGTCTTCAAAGTCTTTCAATAAAATGTTTATTTTTTAAATTTTGAAATGATGTGTTTTACAGGTTCGTTTTGATAAATGGTTTTTAAAAGTTTAAAACTATATTTTTAAACCAATATTTGTAATATATTTATTATAATTATATTTTAGAATATTTGACTTTCCTCATGAAGTATCTAAATAGAATATTTTTTGGAATTCTATTAGGCTCTTTAACTCACACCCTGCTTGTACCAATTGGTGTTTATAACCCTTTATGATCTTATAGCAGGTGTTCGTGCTCTTGTATTCCTTTGTGGGTTCATGTTAGGGTGATCTAGGGCGGGTGACTTGGTACATGGTGGGTGGTCTTGGACCACTAGGAGACATGTTTTTGGTAGATCTGTTTTATTTCTAGTTTTGTATCATCTCCTTGTACATGTTATGAATATATTGATGTATGTATCTAATGATGTTTTCATAGATTACTTTTATTATTGTAATCTTTTGAGGGTTAAATCATTCCCAATGATTATTTATTGATACTCATGTGCTTATCGTCAGACCATGGAGATTGGGAACACACATTGGGTTACTGGAGAATCGGATCAGATATCAGTTTAGATGGTATTCTGGGTTGGTTCATCACAAATGGTATCAGAAGAGGTATTTCCTTGTAAGGAATAACTTATCCTTGAAAGATCTTATGTTATTTGGGGTGAGTCATTGTAGAATGGAGATTAATAATTTTTTGGGAATCAAGAGGTAGTTTGTGAGCGGGTTCTTGATCAACACCTCCTTATGATGATACTTGAGTTACCAGGGAAAGTAGGGACTCAAGTCTTTCTTTTGAGTAATTTTTTTATGATGAAAAATGATATTTATATTTCTGATGAGATTATCTTTGATTTTGGTAATATCTTATGAGTTTCAGGTTGGAATGGAAAGATGACCAGATTTGCACTATGCCTTAACATTTTGGTAAATGTGAAGTATTAATGTGACTAATCTGGAAGTCAATCTAGGAACTATTGTGAGATTGGTGTGTGGTTTACCGGTCCATGGTACCAAGCCATGCATAGTTCCACCCTAACCCAAACTTGAAATCTTGTCTATTATCTTCCAGGTGATTTCGCTTGAGTGAGGATAGTTTGTAGAGCTATGGATATGGTATGTTTCATTCTCTTGTGTGGTTGTTTTAGATTTAATCCCTTGTTTATGATTTTAAATCCCATTCCAAAATGAAATTATGTCTTAAAACAAGTTTTGATTGAGTTCTTTGAGAAATTTTTTCATTTACTAAAAGGTGTGTTCTTAATAAATGTTTGGGTTGGAAATTTTTTTTTAAAGACTCTTTGATTATGTGTTAAATACTATTTTAAGAAGAAATTTTGGTTTGTAATGTATTTAAAATGATAATGATTTTGATAATTGGAAAATGGGATTAATGTTTATGAAACCATGGGTGAATTTCCATGAGCTAGAAATTGATTTTTTAAAAATTGTGATGGCCTTATAAAAAGATTTACTATTTTTAAAGGAAATAAAAATGTTTTATAAATGGAAAAATCTTGTGTCATTTGAAATCTATTATGATTTTATAAATTGGTTTATGGACTATTTTAAAAATTTTGGAATGCTTGTACATTATATCAGTTATGTTTTATGCCCGAGTTGATATGATTTTGTTTTTTGATGTCCAAAAATGTACCCCACGAAGTTTTCCATGAAAGATAGAATGCCCATTCATTAGGCTGGTTTTTGGAGTGGTACTTCACATTTTCTAGAAGTGGAATCTCTTGTTGATAACTCTACCTAGACTCCATATCAAGTTGTGGATCCAAAAACCTTTCAACCTTTGAATCCCATCCTTGACTTCTTGTATTTTCATCCACATTCTTATAAAGGAAAACAAGGTTATCTTGAGGTAGTGAAGTGGATTAAAAAAGTTGATAGGATCTTTGATTTTCTATAGACTCCTAATTATCTGAAGGTCAAGTCCATTAACTTCTTATTCAAGGGACCTGGTTAGGAGTGGTGGGAATTTGTGATTCTCCCTTGTCTACATGAAATAATGTCTTTGGAATTCTTTAAGTCAATCTTTATTTGATTCTAGTATCCCGAGGAAGTGAAGAAGGGAAAAGTTACCATGTTCTTGGGTTTTGGTCAAGATGAGCTATCAGTTGTAAAGTATGCCAAGAAATTATCACATTTGGTATGTTTCATACTAAGGATTGTTGGTGATGAATTTGGTAAGGCTATCTGTTTTAGAAAAGGTATCCACCCATAACTTTTAACTGTCTTACCTATGACTGGGTTGATCTCTTATCAAGAGACGCTCGTTAGGGATTTTTCAGCTGAAGCAGATATAGCATAACAACAAGAAAGAAATAGGGATAACCATGTGTTTCTAGTGTGGATCACCTATTCATCCTAAGATGTTGTGTTAAAAATCTCTGAAGGTTTGTGGATGATGTGGCTGTTTGGGTCACCTTAAGATGTTTTTTAAGTTGGGTGATCAGAAAGTGAATTTTTGGTTGAGATCATCAGTTCTTGATTGTGGGGAAGTAGATTCTTCATGATAATAGGGCTCTATATATAGTTCTATATGTGGTTGATATTTATCCATATTTTTTTTTCTAACATCGGGGTAGAAAATGATTTAGTTTTTCCTTGTTGTGGCTTGTCTATTTTTAGGAATTTTTTTTGATTATTTGTGAATGATATTTTTTGTAACATGATTTGGTTCATTTTTGGATTGATGATATGATAATGGTTTCTTTTTATTAAGATCTATGTGGTTGTGCCTTGTGGTTGTGCACACTTGAATTCTTATCCTTCTTTTCAAATGAAGTTAGTTCATTGATGTTCATTGTGATCCCTATGATGGAGTGGAATCTTGTGCTGATAAACCTTGAGATGTTTGGATTGATTGTTTTTCCTTGGTGTTCCTCTGGTTTTGACTTTATGGTTAGATCTCAATTTTGATATGTTGGATGATCTACCTTATGAGAGTGTAGTTCCTTATTTTTCATTGACGATGATGCTTGATCTCATTCCAATGAAACTTGGATATAACTTGGAAATGTACTTAGGTAATTAGGATGATGTGTATTTTTGATAGACCAGGCACTTGATAGTAATGACATTTGATTTGATGAGATCATTGAGAGGTGCGACTTGTTTTTGAAAATCCTATGTTACCATCGAGTACTTACCTGGGGTATAAATCCTTCTAAGTTCTTTTACTTGTTTGTGAACGTTTGATCTTAGATGTTTCTCCATGGTGAGTGGTTAAAGTCTCTTCTTTGGGTCAAAGGGACATGCATTTCTTGTTACATAATTTTGATGAATCTTTAAATGGTGAGGAGACTTATGCTAGGTCTCTAGTATTTCTCTTGTTTGGAATCTTATGATGATATTGGTGTGTTGATCTTGGATTTGTGTGTGAAATGTTAACCTTTGAGTGAGTCTCTCTACTGGACCATAAAATATCCACCTCACAAATTGTGTGAGGGAGTTCTTCTTGTGTCTTCGTGTTCTATCTTTCAGACCAAAATAATTATAGGGATAGAAAGTCCTATAGCGGGGAGGTTGTAACATCTCATTACCTATTTTAGGTGTTTTGACCCATTTATTTGAGTATCTAATGATTGGACATCTTCACGGGTTGTTTTTGGTGTTTTTTCAAACTTTTTTGAAGGTTTCTAGGCCTGTGCATGGTTAGCGCATAGTTTGAAAACCATGTAGCCAAACCGTATAACATTTATAGTAACCCAGGTAGGCGGCACATGGTTTTCACATGGTTATCCAAACCATGAAACCTTTATAGAAGGGGATCACACAGTTTTTGCACGGTTAAACTAACTGTGAAACCTAACCATGAATATCTTCCACTATCTCTGTTTTGGACACATGGTTAGGTGCATGGTTAGTACTAACCATGTGACCAAACCCAACAAACTGTACGAATGATAATTGAAGCCATAAATTTTTTAATTAAAATCCTAAAACCCCCTAAAACCCCCTAAACTATTCCCACTTGAACCTAAATCAATCCTTTGGATTTTGGGATCCCTCTAGAGACATTTTGTCTCTCCAAAACTCATTTATTGGCAGATCGAAGTGCCAATCGAAGTAGATATATCCTCTTTCAATATATTATTCTTCTCTTGTTGTTCAATATCTCCTATTATCTTGATTCTTTCTTCTTAGAGGTTATTTTGGACTTTTGTTTCATTGGATCTTGAATTATTTATGTGGAATTGTGGATCTAGGGTCTTTTTTATCTTCTCTCAAGATCCCTCTTCCTAGATCTGATGACTGCCATCGGAGGAAACACATTTTAGATCTGTTATGGTTGGATTCATTATTTTACAAGTAGGTGTTTCTATTATTTTCTTTATTATTGTAATTCATTGTTTCTTTATAATTCATAGATACACATTTCTTAATTTTCAACACATGTTCTATGAAAATTGTTCTTGAAATTACTTGTGAAAGATTCTTTGACCCTATTTACTTTTAATTGAATATGGTTTGATTTAAATGGATATTATCTTGTTCTATCACAACATTTTATGAATTTTTTAAATGCCATGTTTGTTTTGATTTATTTTCAAAGAACTTTTTAAGGATGTTTTGGTGAAATTGAGGGCTTTGGCCTGAGTTTTTATTCCTAAAATGAAATGACTTGATTCAAAAAAAATGAGTTAAACTTTTTGATGATTTCTAAATAGATTCAAATGACTGAATTTGTTAAATAGAGAAAATCCACATTTGAATGATTTTACCTTTTTTGTAAAATGGGTTCTCTTGGGTTATTTGAAATAAATGATTTATTCACATGGAAAGAGGGTGTAAACCCAAGTTTTGAAATGTATTAAAACATTTTAAAATTGTAATACTTACTTTGAATGATTTAGGGTTTCTTTGAAATAAATGACTGTTTTAAAGTCTTTTTTGGAATTATTATGATGATTTGTGAAAGTAAGTGGGCATGATTACCCTTTTGAATGTTGAATTGTATAAAAGGATTTGAATTAAATTGATGATGTTTAATAGCCCCATTAACACTTTTTGATGATCCTATATTGTGATAATTCCTTATTGTAACTTGTTTGATTTTTTTAATTCCCATTTATGGGTGTTAGAAAATGAATTATTTACTTTGAGTTAGTTTAGGGGTGAGGGTGAGATGTGATTTGAGGGCATGATCCCATGATTGATATTGATTAGGATCCTCGTGTGATCATCATAACTTTATTATCTCATTCAACTATTTTGACTAGTCATAGGAACCTGGATAGTTAGATGGGATGACCTAGATATATGATTCATTAGTGGAATCACACCCCATCTAGTGGATCTGTAGAGAACATGAAAGGTTTGAGATATGGATGTGCGACTATGAAAGAAGGTGTGCACGAAACTAGTTTGTTTGAGACCCATGAGACTATATGTAAGACCCACAATTATTCACGTTGTAATTTGATTAGTTTTTCTATTGTGTACTCACTATCATACATAGGTTGTACCCATGAAATTAATATACTTGATATTTGATACATGACAGCGTTCGTCGTCACTACTTGGAACCAGAGTTTCCTTTCTTGATTGATTATTGGTCTTGATTACTCTATTTATGATTATTATGCACCTTGACTATACTGTATTGAATCTTGTACATATTTTAATATTAGGTGAATATTCTAATATTTTCTTGATTATCTAACTTTATTTTGTGAAATGGTCTTCAAATATTTTCAAGAAAATATTTATTTTTTTAAATGGTGAAATGACATGTTTTATAGGTTCAATTTGATAAATGATTTTTAAATGTTTAAAACTCTATTTTTAAAACAAGATTTATAATCTATTTATTGTACTCCTCTTCTAGAATATCTGACTTTCCTTATGAATTATCTTCATAGAATATTTTTTGGAATCCTACTGGTCTCTTTATCTCACACCCTTCTTGTACCGTTTTGTATTTTCAACCCTTTGTAATCTTATAGAAGGTTTTTATTCTCTCATATTACTTTGTAGGTTCAAGTTAGGGTGAACAAGGGTGGGTGAATTGGGACATGGTGGGTGGTTGTGGACCACCAGGATATGGGTTTTTGGCATCTCTGTTTTATTTCTAGTTTTGTATCATCTCCTTGTATATGTTATGATTATATTGATGTATGTATCTAATGATGTTTCTACAATGTAATTTAATTATTATAATATTTTGGGGGAAAATTTGTTTCCAATGGTTATTTATTGATGCCCAGGTACTTATCACCAGCCTGTACTGATCGATAACACTCTTCGGGTTAGTGTTGAATTGGCCTGAATATTGATTTTGATGTTATTTCAGGCTGGTTCATCATAATCAATATGTATTCCATATTATTGGTTCCAAAAATATTTTACAATGTCAAAAACTAATCTTGTATTAATTCTTTAATAAAATTTCACTTCAACTGAATATGATTCATTAAAGCATGAAACACTAGGTTCTTTTCCAGATGTATAAAATATGAATTTCATAGTGTAATACATTTTCCTCTCGATTTCTATCCATCTACTCCAAGAATTTCTTCAATAAAAATGTCTCCTTCCTAGATTCTATTATATAAATGTACTCTATCTATGTGGTAGATAGCAAAAACACCTTATGTAATAGATATATACATCTCTCTTCAGTTCCTCCACAAGTAAACACATAACCTGTGGTACTCCTATCTATTTTAACATCACCTCCAAGGTTAACATCCACATACCCCTGTAATGACTTTCCTTTCCTAAATATTATAGATACTTCATTATTTCCCTTTAAATGCCTTGGTATCCACTTCATAATTTCCCAATGTTTCTTTCAAAGTTTATCCATGTAATTACTCATAACTCCCACTACACAAGAAATATCAGTTCGAATATGAACTATAACATACATCATGCTTCCAACAACAGATCCATAAGGGACCTTTGCTATGTAATAAACCTATTATATTGTATTTGTTGCTTACTCCTATGATAATTTAAAATGTATTTCCAGGGGAATATAAATTGTATTTTCTTCTAGAATACTAAATCTGATCAAAACCTTCCCAATATAGTCAGGTTGTGATAACATCAAGGTTATAGCTATACGTTATCTCTTGATAATAATCCCAAAAATATTATTAGCTTCTCTAAGATCTTTCATCCAGAACTCATCATCCATCTCCTTTCAGCTCATCAATCCTCTATATACATGATCTATCAAAGAGAATGTTATCCACATATAGAAGCAATATAATGTATCCATCACTAATAGACTTGAAATAAAAACATTGATCCATTCTATACCATTTGTGTAATGGCTCAGAATTCTATAAATGAAATTTCCCTTCTTATGATTATTTCATAAATCACATAAAATCACTTATAGAACACAATAAAAACTTTATAAATGAATAATTAATGAAATAAGAGGTATTTTTAGAAGTTAAGAAACATATACCGATGAAATAATAACTTGACCTTAGGAATAGTAATATGACCCTTATGAATATTAAATCGGCCAAATAAATAGTAACCTCACCCATGAAAGTATGAATAAAATTTAGGCATCTCATAAATGAAGTATAAGTAAATAAATATTTTAAAAATTATTAATTAAGAGTTGATATTTTTATAGTTCATAAACATTTAATTACAATTTTATAATTAATATAATTATTTAAAAGAAAATGTGTTTTCATAAAATAGATTTATATATTAATATTTTTTTCTCTTATAATTTTAAGATAATTTTATGAGACCTTAGTTAATTTTTCAAAGTGTTATAAAATCAGTTATAATTTTAAAAAATGTATTTTTTGAGTAAATGATGATTTTAATTAAAAATTAAATTTCTCATATTTATAAAATTATTTTCATAAAATGGAGTTTATTTTTTAATTCTACATGTTAAAAAATGGTTAGCATTATTTTTTTAATTTTTTTTTCTAAAATACTTGAATTTTTTGTGAAGAGTCAAATACGATAATTTACGATAAATGTCAAATACATGAATTATTGAGTCATAGGTGATGTATGACTAATGTAATCTCATAATATCAAACTATCCTTGATTATTTTACTATATTTGATTATAATTATCAAACTATTAATTGTATTGATCCAAAATAATAAACAAATGAATAAAATATTCAAAAAACACCCCTCTCATCCACTATAAATACCACCCCTCACCACCCCTTCTCCTCACACCTTACAAGATTTGAGCCTTGTAAAATTTCTATCCAATAATATTCCAAATACCCTCCCCCATGTCTAGGATCCTTTGGTCTCAATAAAAGACCAAAACCAATCCCCTTAAGGAGGTTCTCAAGGAGGAGAAAATTAAGAGGTAAAAACCTCTTTCTTTTTATTTTAATTTTTTTTAATTTTTTTCTTATTCTCTACTAACCTTCCCTCATCCAAATAGAATTAAAACTGAATTAACTTACATATACTTTAATTTTATTACTATAATGAAATAACCCATCATCAATCCCCTTCTCCTCTCCCTTTTATTCTAAAAATGGAAATGTTGTCCGTGAGGTGTTGTTTCATCGCCTTCAAGGACAACAAGTTTTTATTTTCCTTCACCATATTCAAGGATGTTCATAAAACCATTTTAATGGTTTAAAAATATTTTAAAATTTATATTAAAACCTCTTTTATGTTCTAGAATTAACATATTAACATAATACTAAATGATAAAACAAAATGAGTTCGTTTTGATCTAAAACCGCTTAAATTAATCTAAACGTATATCATTAACATGTTATCTAATTATTTATACTCATATATGGTAAAAAAAATATATAAAACCAATTAAACTTCTATATATTCATTAATAACATATAATTCCAATTCTGGAGAATTATACCCATTTTACATGAACTTCGTTACTTATAAACAAGCGAACTGATCATGAAAACCAAGAAAACGAATGTTCCCGAACGATGAAATTAAACTCTATAACTCATCAATAAGGCCATAAATGACCTTAATAAAACTATAATGAATCAAATATATTTATAATAGGTTATTAATAAATTAATTAATGGATTTAATTTTATTATCCAGGACATTAAGGTCAAGTGAAAAACACATCCGGACATAAGGTAAGAGATTCTCCCCAAACTTCCATTTTTCATTCGGGTTACTCTTTATTTATCTTTACCTCAATATAATGATTATTTATTTTTGTGTAATTATAATATATTATGTGTATATGTTCCAAAATTATATATTCATATCATTTCATATTTATTTTATGGGGAAATGCATGTTTTACAAGGTTCCCTTCTCACTTCTTCCCGATAAGCAAACCCGATTAAAGGGAACTTCCCTATTTATTACCCATTTTCAAGTACCATCAATAATATATTTTAAGAATCCATTATTTTTATAAAATATCTATTTTTTTCATAAAAACCTATATTTTTTTATTTATGGTTTTATACAAATAATTATGACAAATACAAGTGATTTTCCCAAAAGAACTCTTCTTTGCAAAGTAAAAGGGGGTATTTCTCTCAATAATTTCTCAATGATTTTATTAGGGTATTTTAATTTATTTGAACACATATATTTAATTTTATTCTTTATTGATATTTAACACTTATTTTTATCATCTACCATGTTTAATTAAATGTTTTATGATCAGTTTGATTGTGGATGTGCCATCTTGATACCATTCAGCATACTAATAAGAATGGTTAGTGATTATGTTTACAGATTGGGGAAAGTTATTTAAATTTCATATGTATATATTGTTTATTTTTAACCCTATTCATATGAGGAATGAATTGGACTTAGTAAGTGACAGATGAGGCCCACTATATCCCCTCGATGCATCGATAGGTCTCATGAGTCAAACTATACTAATTTTTTTGCACATTATGTATGGTATCTTGGATGAGGCCTTAATGATATGTTTATGATATATGTAATTATGAATTCCCTCATTATGAAATTATAAATCGATAGTAAATATGATTATTATACTTTTAGAATATACATGGTTATGTTTTATTATAGCATTATTTAATCGACTATTATTCCTGCCATTTTATGCTCAATATTATGTTTTAATAACATGTGTTTTAGTTATTCACCATGAATTATTGTTTATGCTTATGATAGATTCCACTGTATTAATTTCCCTTAATGAGAATCTGAGCTCACCCATTTCTTATGTTTTATTTTTCCCCTGGATATAAAGATGAATATTATGAATTAATTGTAGGGATAATCTTGGAGTTATGGATATTTCCAATGGAATTTCTATATTGTATTTTTTTTGAAGTTGATATATACAGTTCATCTATGTAATATGGATCCCAAAACTACTAAAATGATCGGTTCTTTGGTATTCAAGTCTTATATATAGGTCAATGTATTAATATAAGGCACCGACTATGGGATATTGGGGTTAGGGTCTTTGTAGTTGGTATTAGAGTAAGTTTAGTAGAAACCTTGGAAAATAGATTTAGAAAACATAGATTAGGGAACATAACCCTAAGATAGACTTTGAGGATAAGTATAGAATAACATCCTAGAATTTTGGTAAGGTAGAGATTATGTGGGTCTTCCTAGCTATACATCCTTTTATGGATACTACAAATGGATGTGGTTCTAGCACAAATGTACTTAGGTGTAACAAATCCAACAAGGTTTCCTGGGCCTGACACGGGGTAACCTGGTACACGGAAACAGGTCTTACTGCACACCTGGTTTGACACTCCCAGGGGATATGCTTAGGATAATTCACATTTTCTTTACAAACCATTATAAAAGATTTAAAAGTAAATATGTCCTCAAATAAACCATGTTTATGATTGTGAGATTAGCTATGCATAATATTTCAATTTATGTTAAGTGTTTTTCTAGTTCAAGATTATGCATTATGATTCATAACCTAATTTAGTGCATGTCATTATTTAAAAAAATAGCCTAGTAGAAGGAATGTAAACCATATCAACATGAATATCCCATGTAGGGATTTCCCTCCTATGCAATATAATGATATTGGTACTAGAGTTGTGACTAGTGTTGAGAAAATTATAACTATACTGGGATGACTAACTCAGGTTATGAACAATAACCTTACCCATATGGATAATCTTGATCCAGAACATGGAAGAGAAATATTAGACCAATTTATACAACAAAAACCTCCATCATTCAATGGGACTAAAAAAACCTTTTTAGTAGAGTAGTGTATAAGTTACTTGGAGAAGATATATCTCGCTTTGGGAAGTAATGAAAGGGATAAGGTTATCATGGAAGTGTATTGTCTCTCAGGAGATACTGGTCAATGGTGGTCGTTGATTCAAAACACAAAGGAGGAGGAATAAATTGAAAATATGGAATGGAAAGATTTTAAGAAAATTTTCCTAGAAAAATATTTTCCTCGTGAACAATGAGTAGATATGGAGAGACAATTCTTGAGTCTGAAACAAAAAGATGATGAAAATGTTGTGAAGTATGAAGAAAAATTTACAAGGTTATCAAGGAATGATGTAAACTACTTACATAATCCAAGGAGTAAGATTGATAAATTATTTGATACTTTAAACCCACTCTTCCAAAGGGCACTGGTCTCCCAAAATTTATCATCACATGAAGATATAGTCTCATGCTCTATCAAGACAAAAAATATTTCTCTAAGTCTTATGAATTTAAAGGAAATAAAGAGAATAAGAGGGCTGATGGAAACTTTAGAAAAAGAAATAAGGAAATGGGGAAGAAAGGAAGAGTTGATTTTCCATCGTGTGATAATTGTGGGAAGAAACACCATGGTAATTTTCTGAAAGGTATGGGTGTTTTTTAAAAGTGTGGAGAAAAAGGACACCAAGACCGTGATTGAAAGGGAAATAAATAAGCTAAAAATGTTCAATGATACAATTTCAAATATATGGGACATTATGAAAATGATTTTTCTAAGAGTTAAGGAAACTTTACCTAAAGAAGGATAAGGGATAAATTCCAAGCTTATATAGTCGCAAATACTGAGGTTGAAGTTACTAATGATGTGGTGAAAGGTACTTTAATCATTTCCTCAAACTTATCTAATGATTTATTTGATTCTAGATCATCACATTACTTTATATCTTCTCAGTTTTCTAATAAAATTATACATTTTCCTTTTGATTTAATAAATGAGTTGTTAGTCAAAACTCCTAAGGGAAATATCATTGTAACAAAGATGTGTTAGTCAATCCCCTTTATGACACATAAAAATTCTTTAGTTGCAAACATTATCATCATACCTATGGTTTATTTTGATATAATCCTTGGTATGGACTGGATTTCAAAATATGATGTGAAAATCTATTTCAAGAAGAAGGAAGTCATAATTTGTGAGGAAAATGTAGAATCCTTTATCTTTAGAGCAGAAACATCACCATCTAGTTCTTATCTAGATCCACCTTCAGTAGCTCTTCTAAATGAAATTATTGGGGAGGAAGAGAAAACATCATCTATAGATCTTCAAATTGAAGATGTACCTATTTTACAAGAATACATTGATGTATTTTTAGAGGATTTACCTAGACATCCTCTAAATCAGGAAGTTGAGTTCTCTATTGATTTAATTCCTGGTGAAGGCCACTATAGAATTAGTGTATCTAAAGAAAAAACTATAGGAATTGAGTAATAAGGGATTTATTATCCCTAGTGTTTCTCCATGGAGATCCCCTATTCTATTTGTCAAGAATAAATATATATCCATGAGGCTGTGCATTGACTATAGAGAAATCAATGCTATTACAATAAAGAACAAGTATCCCTTACCTTTCATTGATGATTTATTTGATAAAATTCATAGAGCTCAATATTTTTCGAATATTGAACTTTGATTTGGATATCATCAATTGCATGCAAGGAAGAAAGATATTCTAAAGACAGAATTTTGAACCAGGTATGGACATTACAAGTTTATAATAATTCCATTTGGACTGACTAATGCGCCTTTTGTTTTCATGGATCTAATAAACAAAGGTTTCAAGGAATATCTTGATGAATTTTTTGTGGTGTTTATTGATGATATCTTGGTATACTTCAAAAGATACAAAGAACATGATAATCAATTGCAGATTATTCTGAAGACTCTTAGAAAAAATGAATTATATGAGAAGTTTCTCAAGTGTGAATTTTGGCTTTAATCGATTTATTTTCTTGTCCATATTGTCTCTAAGGATGGAATCAAATTTGATCCTATAAAGAAAAAGGAAATTCAGGAATGACCTACACTAATGAACATAACTGAGGTACGTAGTTTCTTTGGTTTAGTAGGTTATTATCGGCATTTCTTTTCAGAATTTTTCTTGATTAGATAACCCGCTAACCAAGCTTACTCATAAAGGTGTTAAGTTCATATGAAAAAAAGAATGTGAAAAATGTTTTGAAGAATTTAAAAGAAGATTAGTGAGTGCTCTGATCCCAACTCTACCATCAGAAAATGGTGGATTTGTGATTTATAGTGACACATCAAAGAAAGGACTTGGTTGTTCATTATAAAGAATGATATATTTATTGCCTATGCATCAAGGTAGTTAAAAAATCATGAACAGAACTATCCAACTCATGATCTTGAGTTAGCATCTATAATATTTTCTCTGAAAATATGGAGACACTATCTCTATGCCAAAATATGTGTGATATATACAGATCACAAGAATTTGAAATATACTTTTTCACAGAAATAACTCAACACAAGGAAAAGGATATGGATCAATTTACTAAAGGATTATGATTTTTCAATACAATATCACATAGGGAAGGAAAATAATTTAGCAGATGCATTGAGTAGGAAGGATCATGGAGTTCTGAAAAAAATGAGGATTTAAATGGACTCTGTATATATGGATCTAGTAAATATAGATATGGGAATTATCAAGGAAGGTGAAACATCATTACTTTTCAATTAGTTTCCCAACCATATTTATTAGAAGGGATTAAAAGTTATCAGTATGATGATAAAAATCTTCAAAATAAAATTAAATCTATGAATGATGAGAAGTTGGTAGACTTCGTGTATAAGGATGGAATTCTAAAATTTGGGAAGAAGCTTTGTGTTCCTTATATAAACAATCTAAAAAGGGAGTTATTGGATGATTACCATAGTTTGAATTTCTATATACACCCTGGTAGAACTAATATGTATAGAGATTTGAAGGAACATTTCTAGTGGGATAACATGAAGCGGGAAATTATTGATTATGTATCAATATGTTTAGTCTGTTAATAAGTGGAGGTTGAAAGACAAAATCCTAGAGGATTCATGCAACCTATACTTATTTCTATATGGAAATGGGATGAAATCACCATAAATTTTGTCACTAGATTACTAAAAAACTCCAAGAAAGAATGATGTAATATGGGTAATTGTTGTTCGACTTACCAAATATGCACATTTCCTAGATATAAGGGAGGATTTTCCACCGATGATCCTTGAACAAATCTATATTAATGAAGTTTTAAGACTTCATCGAAAACCTCTCTCAATTGTTTCTGATCGTGATCTATGATTTTACAATGAAATTCTGGAAAAGTACCTAAAAATATTTGGATATTGAGCTTCATTTGAGTACTGATTATCACCCTCAAACTGACGGGAAATAAGAAAGGATGATTCAAACATTAGAAGACATGTTGAGATCATGATCAATTGAATTTCAAGGTATGTGGGATCATTATTTACCTTTGGTAGAGTTTTCCTATAATAATAGTTTCTATTCTAGTATTAAAATAGCACCATATGAAGCAGTGTACGGAAAGAGATGTCATACACCAACATACTGGGATGAAGTTGATGAAAGGAAGATTGTAGGCCTAAGATTGTCGAGGAAACAAAGAAAAAGTTAAAGAAATATCAAAGCATCTCAAATTAGGAAAAATAGATATGTCGATAATTGAAGGTAGGATTTGGAATTTCAAGTGGGATATTATGTTTTCTTGAAAGTATCTCCCTAGAAGGGTGTGATAATATTTGGAAAGAAGGGGAAACTAAGTCCCAACTACATTGGTCCTTTTAAAATTATGGAGAGAATTGGATTTGTGGCTTATCATTTAGCAATGCCACCCATCCTTTCTAAAGTACACAATGTGTTCCATATCTCTTTGTTAAGAAAGTACATGCTAGACTCAATGCATGTCCTCACTTCTAAAGGAATAGATTTGGAACCCGATTTATCTTACTGTGAAGAGCCTATTTGAATTATAGACACTAAAGAATAGGTTTTGAGGAATTGGATGACTCGTCTAGTAAAGTTACTTTGAAAAAAATCATAAAATTGTAGAGGCGATGTGGGATCCTGATGAACTTATAATGAAGAACTAACCAGATATTTTTATAAGGTGACTTTCTAGAAATTTCAAGGATGAAATTTTTGTAGGAGGGGAGAATGTAACGACCCAGAATTCTATCAATGAAATTTCCCTTCTTATGATTATTTCATAAATCACATAAAATCACTTAGAGAACACAATAAAAACTTTATAAATGAATAATTAATGAAATAAGAGGTATTTCTAGAAGTTAAGAAGCTTATACCGATGAAATAGTAACTTGACCTTAGGAATAGTAATATGAATCTTATGAATAGTAAATCAGTCAAATGAATACTAGAATCACCCATTAAAGTATGAATAAAATTTAGGCATCTCATAAATCAAATTATTATATAATTATACCATAGTAGAAGTAAATAAATGTTTTAAAAATTATAAATTAAGAATTGGTATTTTTATAGGTCATAAATATTAATTACAATTTTATAATTAATATAATTATTTAAAATAAAATTTATTTTTATAAAATAGATTCATATATTAATATTTTTTTTGGCTTATGATTTTAAGATAATTTTATGATACCTTAGTTATTTTTCAAAGTGTTATAAAATCAGTTATAATTTTAAAAACTGCATTTTTTGAGTAAATGGTGATTTTAATTAAAATTAAATTTATCATATTTTTAAAATTATGTTCATAAAATGGATTTAAGTTTTGAATTATGCACGTTAAAAAATGGTTAGATTTATTTTTTGATATTTTTCTAAAATACTTGAATTTTTGGTGAATAGTAAAATGCGACAATTTATGATAAATGTTAAATATATGAATTATTGAGTCATAGGTGATGTATGGATGATTTAAGACCATAATATCAAAATATAATTCATTATTTTAATATATTTGGTGATAATTATCAAAATATTCATAGTATTGAGCCAAAATAATAATAAAAAATGAATAAAATATTCAAAAAACACCCCTATCCTCCACTATAAACACCACCCCTTATCCTCACACCTTCCAAGATTTGAGCCTTGTCAAATTTTTTAACCAATAATCTTACCAATTACCCCCCCATGTATATGAGCCTTTGGTATAAAAAAACCAAAACCAGTCCCCTTAAGGAGGTTCTCAAGGAGGAGAAAATCAAGAAGTAAAAACCTCTTTCTTTTTCTTTTAATTTTTTTTCAGGTTCATTTATTTTCTTAGTCTCTCCTAACCTCCCCTAATAAAAATAGCATGAAAAATATGGTACCTTAAATGTACTGGAATTTTATTATGCTAATGTAATAATCCATCATCAACCCCCTTCTCCTCTTCCTTTTATTCTAAAAATGGAAACGTTGTCCATGGGGTGTTATTTCATCGCCTTCAAGGACGAAGAGTTTTCATTTTCCTTAACCATCTTCAAGGATGTCCATAAAACCATTTTAATGGTTTAAATATATTGTAAAATTTATATTAAAACCTTTTTTATTTTATTTATGTAACATATTTACATAATACTAAATGATAAAATAAAATGAGTTCATTATGATCTAAAACTGCTTCAATTAATCTAAACATATATCATTAACATGTTATCTAATGATTCATAATAATATCTCAGAAAAACAATATATAAAACAAATTACACTTATATATAATCATTAATAACATATAATTCCAATTTATGATAATTATACCCATTTTACATGAACTTCGTTACTTATAAACAAGCAATCTGATCATGAAAACCAAGAAAATGAATGCTCCCAAACGATGAGATTAAACTTTATAACTCATAAATAAGGCCATAAATGAACTTAATAAAACTATAATGAATAAAATACATGTAGAAAAGGTTTTTAATTAATTAATTAATATATTTAATTTGATTATACAGGACATTAAGGTCAATTGTATAACACATACAGACATACGGTAAGGGATTCTCCCCGAACTTCCATTTTTCATCTGGGTTACTCTTTCTCTATATTTAACCCAATGTAATTCTTATTTATTTTTGTGTAATAATTATATATTATTTTTATATGTTATCAAATCATATATTTAGATAATTTCATATTTAATTTATGGAGAAATACATGTTTTACATGGTTCCCTTCTCAATTATTCCTAATAAGCAAACCCGATTAAAGGGAACTTCCTGTTTTCTTACCCATTTTCAAGTATCATCCATAATATTTTTAATACTCCATTATTTTTTTAAAATCACTAATTTTTTCATGAAAACCTATATTTTTTTTTATTTTTAATTTTAGATAAACAATTATAGAAAATACAAGTGATTTTTCAAAAAGAACTCTTCTTTGAAAAGTAAAAGGGGTATTTCTCTCAAGAATTTATCGATGATTTTATTAGAGAATTTTCATTTATTTTAAAAACTATATTTAATTTTATTCTTTATTTAGATCTATCACTTGTTTTTATCATTTACCATATTTTATTAAATGGTTTATGATTAGTTTTACCATGGATGTGCTATCTTGATACCATTCACCATAATGGTTAGTGATTATGTTAAAAAAATTGGGGAAAGTTATTTACATTTCATATTTATAT
This sequence comes from Viscum album, assembly GCA_963277665.1. Lineage (NCBI taxonomy): Eukaryota > Viridiplantae > Streptophyta > Magnoliopsida > Santalales > Viscaceae > Viscum > Viscum album. Next base: position 157,304,155 of record OY728164.1, read on the forward strand.
ATTGTTTATGTTTAAATCCATTCATATGAGGAATTAATTGGACTTATTAAGTTATTAGAGGTCCTACTATATCCTCTCTATGCATTAGTAGGTCTCATAAGACAAACTAGACTGGGTTTTTACCCATTATATATAGTGTCTTGGCTGAGGCCTTGACACTATGTTTATGATGTCTGAAATTATGCATTCCTTCATTATAAAACTAAAAATTGATAGTTCCTGTGATTATATGACTTGTATAATATCTATGGTTATGTTTTATTATGAAATTATTTAATTAGTTTTTATTCTTTCCATTTTATTCTTAAGATTATGTTTTAATGAAATGTGTTTTTAGTTATTCACCATGCATTATTATTTATGCTTATGATAGCTTCCACTGTATTACTTACCCTTACTGAGCATCTGAGATCACCCCTTTATTATGTTTTATTTTTACCCAGGATATAAATATTAATATTATGAATGACTTGTAAGGATAATCTAGGAGTTATGGATGTTTCTAATGGAATTTATATATTGTATTTCCTTTCAAGTTGATATGTAAAGTTCATGTATGTAATCTGGATTCCAAAAATACTAAACTGATCAATCATTTTGGATTTGATTCTTGTATCTATGCTAATATATTAATATAAGGCACTGACCCTAGGATACTAGGTTCAAGGTCTTTACAATTTGTATACATTTTTACTCATGAATGAATCAAAATTCTTATTCACTATATGGGAGATAGTTTTAACCCATATAAACTTTTCTAGAGTTTTCATACCAAGGTCTTATTTTTTTAACTCAATAAATCCTTCAGGTTGATCCATATAAATTTCCTCCTCCAAGTCTCCATGAAGAAATACAATATTTACATCAATCTACTCAAGATTTAAGTCCTTTTATGAAATAATACAAAGAACCACTTGGATAGTGTTAAGATTCAGTAAAAGTGAAAAAATTTCAATGAATGACACACCTTCCTTCTATCAAAATCCTTTCACCACCAACATTTCCTTGTATCTTTTCTTACCATTATGTTATTCCTTAACCTAGTATTCCCATTTGTTCTACAATTCTTTCTTTCCTTATCAAAAAGGAGTGAGATCTAAAGTATTGTTATCATGTATTAAGGAAATATCCTCCTTCATAGCTAACTACCACTTTATTAAATATTTCAGCCACAATTCATCTTTAAAGCATCTAGGATCTTCACCCTCAGTCAATAGAAAATAATGTAGGGATTATGGATATTGTTGCACAGGTCTTATCATCGTTTTTGATCTCCTCAAGTCCACTTGAGGAGTAGGCTCTACTAGTTCTTTTGGAACATGCCCATGTCCGCCATCAAGCTCTAATTTATCCTCACACCCTAATTATTTATATTCCCACCATTAGTTTCAATTGCATGAGGGTCCTTGTATATAACTACTTCATTAAATATCACATTATAGCTTTTGATGATCTTTTTTTATTATCATCCTAGAAGTAATATCCAAAAACCTTAGCACCATAGTCAATAAATAAACATGATTTGGATATTGCATCAATCTTGTCCCTTATATCAATATCTATATTTACATATTCCAAACAACCAAAGTCTCATAAATGAAATTGTATTTATTATTTTCCTAGAAATATATCCTTGTGTAGACATTCTCCCATTGATACATATAAACTCTTATTGATGAGATATTATTCCATACTCACTACCTCTTCTTAGAAGGACTTGGTTAACCCTACGTGTAGCCTCGTACTCCTAAAACGTTCATTCGATGTCCTATTAATCCTTTTAGTTATACCATTATATTATGGTGTTCCTAGAATATCCTTATCCCATCAAATTACATTATTAACACAAAATCTCTTAAACTCTATAATATTATACTCTCCTCCATTTTCAAACCTTAATTATTTTATCTTTGATCCTGACTCATTCCCCACCAAAGTCTTAGACTTTTGAAACATGGTAAATTCATCATATTATATTTTTACAACATAAACAAATAGCTTTATTGTCGAGTTGTTGATAAATTTCACATAATATAATGACCCTATAAGGGAATATATTAGTGCAAACCCCCAAATAATAGTCAATACCAGGTCCAGCTTCCTGTCCTTTGGGGTTCTACCTCCTTTTGAAAAATATGCCTTCTTATGATTTCCAAATATACAATATTCACATAGACCAAAATCTACCAAATTCAGCTCCAATAGAATTATTTTTATTTTCAAGACCTCCATCCCTTTCTCACTCATGTGGTTTATCCTGTAATGACATAATTTTGGATCCTTGAAAAAACTTATTTTTATGATAATTTTTGTGCAATTTTTTATCATATTGTATAAGGTTCTATTATTTAATCTATGATTTATGACCATTACTCCCTTGGTAATTTTCCATGAATTTACAATGAATGTGATGCTAAATCCTACATCATCAAGACTCCCAATAAAAGTAATATTCCTTCTTAGTTCATAAATATATCATACATTTTTAATAATGAGAAAACTCCCACTGTTGACCTTGATCTGTGAGTCACCCTTTCCCATGATCTGTAAGGGCTCATCATCAGAAAAATTAACCTTCCAAAAATTTCTAAAAACATAATTACTTTGTAATCCCTTTTCTGATTTGGAATGGAAGGATTCCCATTAGTATAAAATTCAAGACTCCATAGGGATATCGACGCTCAATAGAAACACACCATCGGTTTCTTCAACTACTATATTTGCTACATTCATTTTAGGTGCCTTATATTTTTCTTTTCAATCCTTTACATGTCCATTATTTATACAAATCCAGAAGGTAGGACTAATCCCCTTTGGATTTTCTCAACTCTTTTATCTTTATTCTAATAATCTGTTCCAATTATCTTATTGCATGTATCTTCCTCTTCCTTCCATATGTAGAGCAAAACTAGAAAATCTTTTTGATTCACTTCTATGAATATTCTCACTGTGGATCAAATATTGCACATCATTCAACTTCAAATTTTTATTCCTTGAATAAATTTTCATGACTATTTTGGTATCTTTCCAAGTATTATGTAACAAAGATAGTAAAATCACTACACATACCTCATCATATAGCATAATACCCACTGATGTCAACTAACTTGTGATAGCATTGAATTCATTGATGTGATCAACAACAATATTCCCTTAAATAATATTCATATTGAGAAACTATCACATTAGGTAAACTTTTTCAACACAAAAGGATTCTCATACATATTTATGAGAACTTTCATCAACATAGATTTTGTCTTCTCCTCTCTAATATTGAACACCATGTTTTTTCCAACACAAGGTGAACAAATCCTATAACTTGATGATTTAGTAACTGCCACTTAGTCTTATCTATCTATATTGGTTTAACACCCAGAATCATAAAATTCATATTTTTTTGATATATATAATCCTCGATCAACATCCTATAGTAACTGAAGTTAGTTCTATTGAAAAAATTGATTTTCACCTTGACATCCTCCATAGATATCATTCAATTCAAGAAATAAAACCTCAATCTTTCGAACACAGAATTTGATACTAGTTTTTATGGAAATATAAACATCACTAATGATAGTCAGTTACAGAAGAAGAGTAAAAGGTAGAGAAAAATAAAGACTAATAATAATAACAAAAACATAGGATTTATACAGTTCATGAATAATCATTACATCCATAAAGAGGTCGAAAAATATCACTATGCTCAGGAGAAAATTACTAGAAAAAACTTAGAGAAAAAAAACCCTAACTGGAAATGAGATCATAAAGAAACACAATACTATAGTAACTCACATTTCTATAATTCCAAATCCACACAGTTTCTCTATTATGCTACAATATAGTGGAAGTAAGCTCATGGAGATACAATACCCTATCAGTGTCTCCAGTCATCTTTGATACAATGCCTTTTTAGTGCTTCCTAAATCATTGAAGATAGTATCTTAGCATCTCATCCCAAACTTTATGATGATGTATAGTCATATAATATGACTGCATGTATTTTCATGGGCTGATGAAGGAAATATAATGAAATCTTATTTCATGCCATGCCTTATGATACCTTCATATTGTATGATATGACAAAGTAAATAATGTCACGGTTTATTTAAAAAATTCTTTATGATATTACCCTATCATATTATATGATAGTCCCATATACATCCCATGAAAAATGGGTAGTTTTTATACCTTATTATTGGTTGTGTTGTACTTTACAACATAACATTTGTATGTGTGTGTACAGGCTTTAGAGAATATCTCCTTGAATCTCCAACTTACACTAAAGGCTCATAGAATTTGTTCTATTTCACCTTATATTGTATCATATACAATAACATATGAAATCATATCCAATTTTTTTTGGATATCTTCCAAAACATTTTTGGAAAGTTATCATTAACTTCACCTTATATCACATCATATGTAATATCTTATGAATACCCCATAAATTTTTTTTAGATTATTCTAAAACATTTTTAGAGTATCTATTTTAGTAAAAATCAATCCCCATTCAGTCAACCAAAAAGTGTGATCCCACATTCTATTAAAGCATTGAAAACAAATATAAATCACCATATCCATAAATGTAAGCAATGAGTAGCTACTAGAAAAATGTCAATGTTTCTCAAGTTATAAAGGGATATGGTGTGATCTCCATTAAAAAATGTATCTTTATACTTATGTCTGCCAGTATCATCTCATGCTAGCATGCACTCTAATATGTTCCCTTTTTCCAAGACATCGAGTGGCTACGAGATATGGTGTATGTCAATCCCATATACCAAACTCATACATTATTTATTCTTTGAGTATAGACTGACCTGGTCAATGAATACATCACATGTAATTAACCTTTATGGATGATCACATCACATGACCCTCATCCAAGTTGATAAGAAAATCATATATACTCTCTATGTTCATCCACATACTCCCTAGTCTATCTCAATAAACATACCAAATGTCATAATCATCATACAAAATGAAAAATCCCATCATGGTTGACATCCAATTGATGACATTATTAGAAACATAACCAACCACCTCATGATTAGCTAAGTTGAAATATATTCTGCAAGAATAGTATCAAATTATGAAAGTTCTCATGAGAGGTATTTTTTCAACCTCAGGTAAGGGGGACCCAATATAATCTATACAACCCTTGTATACCAAATAAATAATGTATGACACTCCATGTGGTATACTTAGTGGGTTATCTATTGTAAAAAATAATTTTTACCACATAAAAACATTCCATATATCATATAAGAATCCTACTCATGGTAACCTTAGCATTTCATCATAGCCTATAAAACTCCATGAAGACCATAGATTAAAGATAACTCAAATTCATGCTTTGAGAGATCAATTATAATTACACTTAATGAAATGTATATCAGTATATGCATTTTTATGCCAATGTGAAAGTATGATAAAAAAATATTTCTTTTTATATGATATACTTTAGATTCTTAAACTTTTTTAAGAATACTTAACATAAACACACATAAGAAACTATCTATCATATCATATATGGTGGACTAGAAGATTAAATTTATTTTTTCTTCACTTTATGGGGTAATTTAAAATCATTACATTTATATTTAATTACCACCACATATCTATGTGACCACTCAATTAACCCCACACTAAACTATTTATTGATAAAAATATATAGAGATAACAATTATGAATAATAGTGAGACTTAGGAATCATATTCTTAATGTTCAACTTCTTGAACATATTCAAACTCTTTAACTATATAGCATAAAATTCTATGATTTCAAATTCTATTTTCTACTTAGAAATTTTCTAATTTTAACATCATCATCCTTGGAAAAAATTCCATAATTTTTTTCCTTAAATAAAAATGAAACTATTTACATTACTATTTACCAACACATCCTAAAACCGTTTAAGATAAAGCAACATTCAATTTTTATTTTGATTGGCATAGTCCTTTAAGAAATAGTGATATTCACTTACTCATGGTAACTAACTATAACCTTTTACATTTTTATTTACCATCACACACCCTAAACTCTTTAGGATATTGAGTAAAAATCACTTTAACTTTAGACTAGTGTATTATTTTATTTTTTAGCCTTGAACTTCTATAAGTTCAATCACATTCTCAATTACCTCTTAGATGTTATATTATTCTCAAAATATCATGCTAAGATACACAAACTATTTTTTGTAGGAAATAACTATTATTTCCTATAATTAGGAATATTTAACAAATAATTTTTTTCATATCATATATGAAAATATATGTGTTAAGAAAAATTATCTCTGAAAAGAAGTATTAAAATTTTCCACTAATAGGTGGTGGGAACGCCTTCCCTCATATTTTAAGAAATTGTTGGGTAAAAAATTTATTCTAGATAAATTTTGTATCCTTATTATAACGCCTCACCCCTCACCCATTATCTTTGGAAGATGCAGTGGGTATTATCGGCCTTAGGTAAAATTCCCAAGACACCAAAGCTAGATAATAAATGCTAAGTGCCTCAAGAAAATTTTGGGGACAAATATACAAAACACAATAATATAATCAATAAATCTCTATATGATTTATGAGTACAATAATACAAATCAAAAATAACCAAGCCAACAACCATATTTGAGTACAAGTATAAACCAAGTGACATAACCAAAGGAATCAAAGAATAAAAAAACCTAAAGTCACTGAAGACATCCAACCAACAACTCCCAACCTTCTTCAAGATCCAACTTGAAAATCCACTCCCACAGTATCAAGAAGCATCACTAAATAATAGATATACTTTTCCTTTACCCATGTATCAATAAATGACATCTACAAATGCACAATAGTTCCCAAGAATGGGGGTGAGTATAAACTCAGTAGGATTTCCTCAATAACTCCCCAACTCATTTTAATAGAAAAATAAACAGTTATAAAAATTTTATAGAAACATTTTAAAATGGTAAAAAATAGTTATAATAGTTTATATCAAATTCAAAATAGTTTTACATGAAAAGTAATACAAACAAGCCGTTTAAAACTTTCTCAATTCCATTTTGGAATACTTATTCCATTATTCTACACACCCACACATCCACACATTCATGTCGAGGTGATAGTTCCATACTCATGAGTGGTCTCTCATCGATATACCAAGTCAAGGTAACCAATACCAGGTGCCCTAATGGCACACACCCCTTCTAAAGGGTCATGTGTAATGAAATTGAACCCACACCAACCATGTATGCCAAAAATCTATACCAATCCATTTTACATAAAAACTTTCTTTCTTTAAAATAGTTCAAAAACCATTTTCCATGAATCAAATCAAAACCATAATTTTAAAATTTCCATTTTAAAATTATCATGAAAGAGGATTTTTTTACAAAACCATGCAATTTACAAAATTTCTCAAAACTATCACTAAAGAGGTTTATATCAAGAATCACATGATAATTATGCAATAATTCCAAGAAAAATATTTATTTCAATCCACACCTTCAAGTTCTAATAAAGTGGATTCAAGAGAGAATCCACCTACCTCACAAAGAATGGTGAAAATAAAGAAAAAAATAATGATTCTCTAGATCTGATCATGAACCAAATTTACTTCCCTAGATCCAGTAAGGATTAATTAATATCACATCAATAATCCATAAAAGAAAAGTATCTATTTCCAGTGGATTAGATATAAGGTTTCGATAGAGAGAAGGAGAAGAGATCTAAGAAGAACAACCAAGAATAGAGACTTACCAATGAATATAGATCTCCAAAAGGATTTGAATCAACTAAAACTTGATCCCATATTGAAGTGAATCACATCTCAACCCTTGAGAGTAAAATGATTTTGGGATTATAAAATATTAAGCAATAAAAAGGGGTCCCAGGACTTAATATGTGTTCAATCCACAAATTTCATATCTACAATTGTACAATGCACATTTAGGTCACACGGTTTTGTAGACCATGTGTCAATGGTGTTGTTTTAATGCATTAAGACAACCCCTAATAGGGTTGGATCATATATTTAGACAAACCATGTTCCAAATGTGATTTTCCCTTCTGTCCAGACACACACGATTTCACCTGGACATATGCATGGTTTGGCCAATTCGTGCACCAAATCTACAAAGCTATTGTCTCTCCTTCCATAAGACACATGGTTTCTTGGATGGGGTACATTGTTTTTACTAACCGATATCAAACTATGAGCCTCTATAAATTATTCCAAATCATTCCAAAACTCATTTAAACATCAAAAAACTTAACCTTCTCAAAATATATACTTAAAATAGATAAATAAAGGGATACATTTCTAAAAATGGGGGTGCTACATTCTCCCCACCATTGGTCTTTTGTCCCCAGAAAGTAGAAAACCAGAGTTTTCCTACAAGAGTTCGGGCCACTACTCTAACATTTCCTTTCTACACTCCTACTTTTCTTTCAAAATCCGATCATGTTTTTATAAAACTCACACTAGACCAATGCTTTTCCCATGCAAGTATTTCTTCTTCCAATCCATAATTTTTACCAACACATGAATAAACATATCATCCAGCTCTAGGTTAACATTATCCCATCAAATAAAATGGCCAGGATCTTGTTGATACTTATTTAAATGAGACACATGAAATACATTATACACTGAACTAAACCTTGGTGGAAAATCCAACTGATATGGCTCCTCACCAACTCATTCAAGTATCTCAAAAGGGACTATGTACCAAGGAGAAAACTTTCCATGCTTACCAAAACAATGATGCCTAAGCCTTGGAGAGATTATTAAGAATTCAAAATCACTCACCTCAAACAATAATTATCATCGATGATGATCTACATATGATTTTCGAGGACTCTCATCCATATCCATTCTCTTTTCAATCAATTGAATCTTTTCTATTGTCTCTTTCATAAGGTTGGGTCCAAACAATGAAGTCTCACTTATTTCCACCCAACAAAGTAGAGAACAAAAAGGATGCCCATAAAATGCTTCAAAAGGATTCATATATATTGATACCTAATAACTGTTTTTGTACAAGAACATAACTAATGGTATGTTCTCCTCCCATGAGCCACCAAAATCCATTACAAAATCCTTAATCATGTACTCCAATGTTTGGATTATCCTTTTGGACTTTCCATCCATTTGGGGATGATACGCCATGTTCATAGTCGACTGAATCCCAAGTAATTAATGAAAGGATTTCCAAAAACGAGATGTAAAATTGGGGCCTCGATCAGATAAAATCGAGACTAGAATGCCATGAAGCTTTAAAACTTCTCGTATATAGATTTTGGATAATTACTCCACTGTATGGGATTCATGAATAGGGATAAAATGATCCAACTTCATAAGTTGATCCACAATTACCCATATGGAATCATGTTTCCTAATCATTCTTGATATACTTGTCATAAAATCCATAGATATCTACTCTGACTTCTACATGGGAATTGGTAAACACTGCAACATGCTCACTGGTCATTGGTGTTACGCCTTGTCTCAATGGCATGTGGGGAGTCTCGAAACAGACTTTGCCACTTCATTTTCCATATCAAACCACCAAAACTATGATTTCATCACTCTATACAAAATTTTAATTCCTAGATGAACAACCCATTTTGAATTGTGTTAGACACTAAGAATTTATTCCTGATAAGACAAAGGTACCATGATCTAATATATAAACCTCAAAACCAAACTCTCATCCAGATTTCACCTCTCAATGGTCACCCACCATTGAGTTTTGAACTCATGGTAACACATTCATGAGCAGATATCTAAGACTCTTTCAAATGATGAAAGAAATAAAGAACAAACAAAACTAGAAAGAAAACAGTGACATCAACCTAGTCGATACAAACCAAGTGAATGTTTTCTATAACCAAAATTAGCTACAACTAATCTGAAGCTTCTTTAGCCAACTTATTATAAAACTTTCTAATTAATTCATCTTCCAATGAATTTTATTTACTTGATGTATACATCAAGTTGAAGTCAAAAATTTGATCATATTCCATCCATTTTATTTTCCTTATATTCAAATATCTATGAGAAAATGTGTTTCAAGATTTTATGGTCTGGAAACACCATAAATTTATCCTTAAAAAGATAATGATGCAAAGTATTCAAAGTATGGAATACAAAATACAATTCCAAATTGTGTTTTGAGTATTTATTCTCATGCAACTATAAATACCATGATCTATAAGTAATAACATGATATATCTTCATGAGAATATATCCCAACCTAGATCCTGATGCATCACAATAGACTAAATAACCCTATCTAGACTCTAAAATGTGAGTATAGGTTTTAATGTAAGTCTAACCTTAAGTTATTGAAAGGATTTATGACATTCCTTGTTCCATTGGAAATGAGAACCTTTAGTCATAAAATTTTTCATAAATGATTCTAAACATGAAAAGTAACATACAAAATGTCTGTAGTATCCCTCTAAGCTAAGGAAACTATGTATCTCAAAGACATTCTTCAACGGTTTCCAAAGCTTATATATTTTTAGGATCTATGGAAACTACTTTTTTAGAAATGATATGACCAAGGAAACATACCTCTTGTATCCCAAAATCACACTTTGATAACTTGGAATACATATGATGCTCTCTGAAGATATCCAACATTGTATCCAAGTGTTGCACATGATCCAAATTTTTCCTAGAATACACCGGTATATCATCCAAAAACACCACTAAAAAGAATCCAGATACCTTTGAAATTTATGATTCACCAACTCCATAAATATGGTTAGTGAATTCGTATGGCCAAAAGGCATAACAATAAACTCATAATGGGTATATATACTTCTAAAATTTATCTTCAAAATAGCCTCCTTCCAAACCCACAGTTGGTAATATCCTGAACATAAATCAATTTTAGAGAACCAATGAGATCCCCCTAATTGATCAAACAGTTCATTGATTCTTGGAAGTGGATACTTAATATTTATCATAAATTGGTTAAGATTACAATAATCTTCAAAAATCTTAATATTTTTATCCTCCTTATTCACAAAAAGAATCGGTGTTTCCCATAGAGATGTGCTCGTTCTCATGAACCCTTTACTTTTCAACTCTTCTAACCGATATTTCAATTCCCTCAATTATGTTGGTGTCATCCAATAAGACAGAAGGGAAATAGGACTAGTCCTTGGTGGGAGATCAATAATAAACTCAACTTATCTTTTGGGTAGAAACCCTAATATTTTTTTAGGAAAAACATCAAGGAACTGATCCACAATAGTTAGAAAAACTCTATTTCTCATCTCATCCACAAATGTTAAGGTAAGCACTACCAATTGATTAGAGATGATTCCAACCACCCATACTAAGGGTACTTATCTTCTTACACCCACTACCCAATATCATTTAAATATATTTATAACATCATCAGAATATTTGAAACTCTCCCATCATGCATAACAATCGATATGGGCCTCAAAGTTCATCAGCTAATCCATTCCTAGAATCAAGTCATAGACATCCATCTCTATCACATAGAAATACCATACCAACTCAGTCCCATTTATTATTATTGAACACACTACACATTTTAAGGATCAACACTCATGTTGTCCCAAATGTGTTTGGAGTTTCAAAATAGAAGGCATCATCTTAATATGTAGACCCATCAGATCAATGACATGAGAAGCAATAAACGAGTGGGACATGTTCGTATCAAAAAAATATTTCATAAGGTAGAATTCAAAATAATTATACCTCTCATCATCTATGGTCTCTATTGATCATCCAAAATAATTTTCTCATTCCATTCAATTGCTTACTCAATGCACTTTTCTCTTTCTTACCCAGTTGATATTGTATAGATTGAGGAGTCATGGTGTTACTAGATTCACCATGGATTTCTTGGTTATGATGACTAGATCTATTCTACTAAAATCATATCTTCAAAGAAAATGATGCTTGAGAAGCATGTTATATTCCCCTAGAACTTGACCTTATAGAACTATAAAAATAGCACTGAAGATGTACCATACAATTGCAATTGTGACATGCTCTAGGTGGTTCCGTACAATCTCACTTCATATTCTCAAAATAATCAAACTGAAAACATCCAGGTTTACTCTTCATTTAAGGAGGAAAGTTGACTGATCCCATAGTCCGCTTCTGAGATATACCACCCCCTTAAGAATAGGTGTCCCTCCTCCACTTGTTTCCAACATTGGAGTTCCCACTTATTTTTATAGGAATAACATGTTTCCTCTGACCGTGTTTCTCGAGATGTATCTTTTTTACACCACCAATCTATTAAACACTTATGTATAATACATAATACATAGGATTTATATATTTGAGAGAATTTATGGTCTCATCCCCAACTCAAAAATATGTACCTTCAAGGACGCACTTGCAACAAATTCCAGTGAAAAGTTGACTAAATTTATAAATTTATCCACATAATCTATTACGAAGAGATTCTCCTACTTCAAACTGAATAAGTTTATTGTTTTGTAAATTTTGAATGAGTGAAGATAGAATTTTTTATTGAATAATTATTCAGAATCCCCCCATGCCATGTCTTGGTCCAATTTTTCCTGAATTGCTAAATCTCACCACTAGCATGCTAGATCCTCCAATATATTTGTTTCCAACTTTACTTTCATCTCTGTTAGTGGACCAAGGAAATCAAAGATTAAATTAATCATATTCAACCACAATTCTTCTTTTTTCAGTTCAGAATCCCCTTGAAAGGTGGGTGGGTTCTTCTTCTGGAACTGAATTGAATAATCCACTTATCTTGGTTTATCATTTTTTCCCATCTATCCATAAACTAAAAAGTCTGGACAATGCTTTGTACCAACCATTGGTTCACTTGTGGCTCAGGTGCAACCACATTCTCAGCAGACTCTTACAGTTGGTTCTTACGATGCCTACCTAGTTTCATTCACTATAACCAAAACAAACTCCATTTAGTCTCAATCCTAGAAACTAAAGGATTGGATATTTTAAATTACTATTTCAATAAGTTCCAAAATCATGTTTATCTACAATAAACTATTTTAACCATTTTCAAAATAACACCATGAAGCCTTTTCAAAATCTCACCATTTAAAAACATTTTTATTTTTTTTCAAATATAATTTATTTTTAGTATTTCTATAAATTGTTAACTCAAAAATGAACAATTCAGTCCTAGTGGGAAGTCCTACTATCAATGCATGTCATGTAACTCTCATCGGATAAACCCATGACAATGAGGTGAGAACTCTCTTAGAAGTGTCTTAAAACACTCATGTACCCAAAATCCCTGGTAAATTAATGTTCAACATAAAGAGGTTAGATATGACTTTTATGATCTACTTTTATAGTTTTGATAATCCCATGTCCTTGTTACCATTCTAAGAGATAGACCTATTCAATTTCCAACTCTATAATTAAATTGAACTGATACCCAAGGATCGAAAAAAATGATACCATTTGTAATGTCCTTCCCCTCACCCATTATCATAGGAAGAGGTGGTGGGTGTTACTAGCCTTAGGTGAAATCTCTAAGACACTAAAGGTTGGAAATAAATTCCAAGGGCCTCAAGGACTTTTGGGGGACGATTTTACCTTTTAAAGATAAACATCCAAAACACAATAATATAATAAATAAACCTATATATGATGCATGACTACAAAAATACAACTCAAACATAACCAAGCCAAAAACCATATCAGAGTACAAAAAGAAACCAAGTACCTTAACCAAAGGAATCAAAAGACAAAAAAAATCCAAAGACACTGAAGTCATCCAACCAGCAACTACCAACCTGCTCCAAGCTCCATCTTGAAAAAAACACTCCCATAGTATCAAGAATAATCACTAAAGAACTGAGATAAATTTCCTTTACCTATTTCTCGATAGATTACATTTACATATTAATAATAGTTCCTAAGTAGGGGTGAGTCTAAACTTAGTAGGATTTCACCGATGAATTCCCAACTCACACCACTAGGACAAGAACTAGTTAGCATAATTTTATAGAAACAATTTAAAATAGTTAAAAATGGTTATAATAGTTTATATCAAATCCAAAATAGTTTTCCATGGAATGAAATAAAAAAAAGGCTTTTCATACCCATTCCATGATTCCACATATACACTCATCCATGCATCCACACATGCATTCCCAAGTGATAGTTTTATACTCATGAGAAGTCTCTCATCGATCTACCAAGTTTTCATAAGGTAAACAATACTAGGTTCCCCAATGGCACACACCCCTTACAAAGGGCCACATCTAATGAAAATGAACCCACACCGACCATGTATTCCAAAAATCCATGCCAATATATTTCACATAAAACCTTTCTTTATAATATTTCAAAAACCATTTTCCATGTATCAAATCAAAACCATAATTTTAAAATAACCATTTTAAAATTATCAACAGAGGATTTTCCACAAAACCATCCAATTTATACAATTTCTCAAAACCTTCACTAAATAGATTTCTATCAATATTCACACTAGAATTACTCAATCATTTCAAGAAAAACATTTATTTCAAGCCAATACTTCAAGTTCTAATCAAGTGGAGTTGAGATAGAAGCCATCAACCTCATAACAGATAGAGAAAATGAAGAACGACATAATGATTATCTAGATCTAATCATGAACCACATTACCTTCCCTAGATCCAGTAAGGATTCATCAATATATCATCAAAAAACCATCAAATAATAAGGATTTACCCCCAGTAGATTGGATCTAATGTTCTGAGAGAGAGGAGGAGAATAGATCTAAAAATAATAGTCAATAATGGAGAATTACTAGAAAATATGGATCTTTAATGAGATTTAAATCACCTAAAAATTTCTCTTGGTTCAAAGGGAATCACCTATAAAGACTTGGGAGGAAAAAGAGTTTAGGATTATGAAATATTAGGCAATAAAAAAGGGGTCCCATGACTTAATCTGAGTTATATTCACAAATTTCGAATCTAAAACTATATATTGCATAGTTAGGCTGCACGATTTGGTAGACCATGCACTAAAAGTGTGGTGTTAATGCCTTAATCCAACCCCTCACACGGTTGGTCCGCACAATTAGACAAACTGTGCACCAATCATGTTTTCCCCTCTATTTAGACACACACAGTTTCCCCTATACATCCACATGGTTTGGACAAACCATGTTCTAATTGTGTAGAGCTATTATACCTCCTACCACAAGCCACATGATTTCCTAGATGGGGTGCATGGTTTATACTAAACATGCTTAAATCGTGACGCTCCAGAAAAGCCTTCAAAGCATACCAAAATTCCTCTGAATATCCCAAAACTTAACCCGATCAAAATATATACTTAAAATACATAAATAAAGGGTCAAGTACCTAAAACCAAGGGTTCTACATATATACCCATTTCAAAACATGTTATAGAATTTGATGAATCATAAACCTTGTGCATACAATTAATCATCTCATTTTATTCATAGAAAACATTTGTTAATGAATGAATTCTATTATCACATAAGATAAATGGGATAAATATGCACAACCTTGATTTAGATTCACCTGATCTTGATAAATTCCTTTACATTTAATATCCTTGACATAGAAACTCTCACTTCATTATTTTAATGAAAATACAAGCTTTATTGACACTTCATTTTATTTTGAACTCTTGTATATTTACAATGCTTGTAAAATATACATTCAATGTCATATACCCTTAAAAATCATAAAATCGATTTATATAACACCGACACCTGACATGGACACCCTTCAGATATCCTAAAAAATTCCATCTTATGGATTAATTACACTATAAAAAATTTACATTTAGAATTTTTGTTATTTGACATTATCCATGTTTATAAATGTTTCTAAAGTATTTAACCATATTTTATAAAAACATAGTTAAATAAGGTCTCAGTAAATTAACCATATTTATGATTACATTTACCTGTATTTTTTCAAAAATGATGGTAAGTGGCAATGTATTTACCTTCATTTCTATAAATTTGGGTAAATTTAATTATTTAATATAATAAAAGTTTATTTTTAAATTTCAAAAATAAACTTCCCTCATGTTTTAGGTATCTCGCGCCCGTTCGCACCCCATGCATGCATGACATCGCGCATAATGTGAACCTACCAGATAACAATCACACACTCACATGTTATACTTCATTAGAACTCGCACACCAAGGTGCATAAACCCATCCCCCCTATTTGAAAACTCATTCTCCCTAATGTCTCAACTAATATGGTAATGTTTGGATCACCCAGTTTGTGCATTTATTTGAAAACACAAAACAAAAAAAAAATCAATTAATAATCAGAGATAACAATATTACAAATATCCATAGGAAAAGAAGATTCCCACAAGATGGAAATTCCAAATCTCCTAAAACCAGAAAGTAAGTGGGAAACATGATTCTCCTACTATTTAATAAAGGAAAATTTTAAGGAAGATAAGCTTGCAATAAGATCCTAAATCTTGAGAAGAACAAAACCAAAGGGCTGCTTAGAATTCTCTTTGGACTTCAATACTCAGGCAATCAATTGGAAATTTGACTCAAAAATAAATGAAAAAAATATCAACGTTTTGAAAATTTCATGCATTTTCTCTAACATTTAAAATGAAAAAAATTGGTATTTATACATATATATGTCATTTGTATATAAACATAAATATAAATATATTATAAATATAAACTTAAATTAATATATATATATTATAAGTACATATAAATTAATATAATTATACTTATAAATTTATATATATATATATAAATCAATATATATATTATATTTAAATATATATTAATATATTTTTATATAAATATAAATGAATATATATATATATATATTAATATAAATATACTTATAAATATATATATATTTAAATTAATATAATTATACTTATAAATTTATATATATATATATATAATTTGTAATTTTTAATATTATTACACATTTATTCACATATTTAATCATTTATTATTAGTGATCATTTATTTAGCTGTTATTAATTAATTATAATTATTTTTTAACTTTTGTGTGTGTGTGTGTCTATATGGATGTATCTATGTATGTATGCATGTATGTTTACAAACCTTTATGTGTATATATATATATATTCATTTTATATAAATAAAATTTATTTATAATGTCATGTGATAATATTATATGTAATATATATATATATATTATTCATTTATGATATTTTTAATATTATATAATAAAAAGTGTGTGTGTGTTAAATGTAATTAGTTAATGATATATTGTGAGCGCACACACACATATTATTTAAACCAATTTTCAATTAAAATTCAAATTCATTATGATTTTACATATATTAAATTATAATGAGAAAAATTATATATATATAACTTTTAATTTTAATTTTAATTTTATCATGTTTAAAATGAAATTAAAATAAAAATTTGTAGCGTTTTAAAAAAACACAGCTAAATTAAAAAATAGCCATGTTTTAGGACACAACTAAATGAAAAATTCACAATTTCTTAAAAGAATAATAAAAAACATGTCTAAATTATAAAAATGTTTAATAAAATGAATCCAAATTAAAAATTATTCTTGTTTTAAAACACAACTAAAAAATTGGCTAAATTATCCATATTTCTAAGAATACACAGAAAAATTAAAAATTAACCATGTTTTAAGAAAACATGGCTGAAAAACAATGCTAATTTCCTATTCTTTTATAGTGTTACTCCTCTATCCTGATAAATATAGGTTTCAATGACCTTGGATAGAAGACATTTCATTGGACTCTCTAACTAACTTTCCTTTTTTTGGTTTGAAATTTTATCCACTTGTATCCTCTCTACATCATCAGAACCTAGACATCACATGCCCAATTCATTTTTCACAAACATGATTTCATAAATCTAAAATCATGGAAAGATTTGATACCATTATTGGGATTCCTATGGGTTATTAATGCTTAATAAAATGTGTATAAGTGATTAAATCCCATCCCAAGGTCACCTATGCTAAGAAATATGTAATATACATATACTTGAAATGAAGAAAACTATAAATCATGAATACCTTCCTTCATTGATCTACACCATCATCTTAAACTATTTTTAATGGATTTTATGATGATCAAAAAGTGGCAAACAAAATCCTTCCACCTACAAAGGTATCCATAGGTCAACTTGAATCATTCGACACTTAGGTGAGATCCTACCCTCCTTCGTTTCATGTTAGTGCCTCAAGCATAAGGAAGGAAGAGGAAGAGAGTAGTGGATGAAGAGTTTCATATAATGTTAAAGTTATGTCACACACTACTATCCTATAGAAGTACCCCTTATATAGAAGTTGAGGATTCTCCTTGGCTACAGTCACATTTACTCATAACTTATAATGTATGATTAAATACTACTCCATCCAATCCATGCATCTCATGCATGTATAAGTATCATTTTTAATAATAACATCATATAAGTTTTCTTCCCAACTTATTGAATTTAGTATCATGGAATCTCATGAAAAACTTTATGTTGAGGTATACCCATACAATATAACTACATGGATTTTCATGGGATGATAGAGGTAATAGAATGAAATATTATTTCATACCATGCCTTATAATATCTTCCTTTCATATGATATGAAAGGGAAAGCAGTGGCATGATTTATCCAAACCATTACATACAATATGTCCCCGTTGTATTATATGATAGTCCCATATGCTTCCCATGAAAAATTGGTAGTTTTTATTCCTTAAGATTGGTTGTTCCATACTATAAAACATAAAATGCATGTTTTTTTTTGAAAATGAGAGGGGATACCCATTTTATTAAACAAAAAAAATCTCCTTTTGAAGATTGGGAAAAGAAGGAACCCATTACAATGACCAAATGAGAAAAAAAGAACCAACAGGGAAAAAAGGCCTTACATGAACCCGACCACCAAATGAGAAACAAACATCAAAATAAGAGCCAACCAAGGGTCTGTTTCCCCCCTCTGTCAGAACCTACAACAATGAAATCTGACAAAGATGATG
The DNA here is from genome assembly GCA_963277665.1 of Viscum album. Classification (NCBI taxonomy): domain Eukaryota; kingdom Viridiplantae; phylum Streptophyta; class Magnoliopsida; order Santalales; family Viscaceae; genus Viscum; species Viscum album. The sequence continues at coordinate 157,323,154 of OY728164.1, forward strand.
TACTGCCCCCCTTTCCAAGAAATGAGTCATGCTGGAAACACATTCAAGGCAAGGCACTCCTCAATCCCACACTGAAGTAGGAAGAGGACTGGACGATAGATGCCAGCACACCTATCTCTCAAACAAGCCACCCACCCGTTGATGCAAGTGAGGAAACACTGCACAGTCAAACTGATGCAGTGAAAAATACACCAAAGAACACCATGCAGAAACCAAGAGAGAAACCATCCTTCCAAAAGAGGACCAACATCTGAATGATGGGTGTCAACACACCCATCCCTCTTTCGAGGTTGTCCACCCGATGCCATCTATGAGAAACAAACATGTGTGCCAAATTCAAAGATATGTTTGACCAATTATTACAACAATATTTTTATCTCATCCAGCCTTCAGATCCAAAGAAGCATGCGGAACAAACCATGAGAAACGCAAAGAAATTGCAGCAAAAAAAAAAATCCAAAATCATCCAACAAGATTCTACAGCGAATCCTCATCCAAACCAAAACCTTCAATGGAAGAAAAGTCCCCCAAAAGCAGAAATAGAATCACATCCCGAGCAGGTAGTGACCAAGGTATCTTAGCAAGTATGAAGAAACCGACCCCTTATAAATCAGACTCTTCAACCCACCTCCAATACATCAGAAACCACCGCTCGAAGGACCGATCCCACTCGGAATCCTTCACCGTTGCATAGAGGACTCCAAAAACTCTATTTGAAGAAGTTTCACCACTGAAAAACTTGATGGTGTCTAGATCTGAAGATATATCCAGTGGTAGAGATGAAAATCTGGTCCGCTGCAAGATGACCGCCACCCACAAGTCCTTGGAAAGAGGTCTCGCAGAGAGCTCCTCGAACCCCACCAGAGATCCAAGAGTCGGAAGACCAAGGAGAAAAAGAGGGACACTTGAGAGATCCGCTCTTCACGGTGAGGACGAAAAATCGCAATAGATGAAGGTGAAAGTATTAGAGAAAACCATTGCAAAATTGTGGGGATGAGCTGGAGGTGCGATGAAAAAACCGATGAAGAGAGGCTGTCGATGGGTGAAGCTGATGCCAGATCAAAGAGATGATGCTGGATCAAAGAGCCGATGCTCGTTTGGGGAAGCCACCAGTGTGGAAACCCTAAGGCCACTGCTCTCAGGGAGAGTGTGGCGTCATCCAGTTGGCTAATGGTGCATGTATATATGTGTATATCATGAATATATATATATATGTGTGTGTGTGTGCGTGTGTGTGTGTGTGTGATTTGGGGCATATCTCCTTCAGTCACCATTTTAGAAATTATTTCAATTTTGTTTGATCATTTATCATGTAAATGTTTAAAATCATGTAATTTAAAAAATTAAGGAAAATTTAATTTTCTACATTATTTTTGTAATAAAAAATATCACTTTAATTAGAAGATTATATATCCTATTTTTCATCTTGATATTTTTTACACCCCATTTTAAGAATAAAATGAAGATAAATATAATAGATAACATATCAAAGAAAAATATTTTTTTAGTTTTCATAGGATTGAATAACAATCATTCAGTGAATCAGAAACAAATAGAAACTAATAAGGTAAGATATACCATGTGTGAAGTTGAAACCATGCATACTATAAAATAAAGAAATAGCATATGTACCTTAAATCTTTGAGTGATGCTACTATTTTCATCGTCTATGATTGATTAAGATCACCAAAGAGGAATCCAAATAACATCCCTCCTTTGTGGTGTATCCACGAGTCATAATGAATCACTCAACATTTGAGTGTTCCCCTTTCATCACCCGTGACATGCTAGTGTATCATGAAGGATAAGGGTGGAAAAGGAAGATATCTTCAAGTTTGAGAGTGCATTGGCCAACTGCATGCAAGATTATTGGACACCCATTGAATGGGTACTACCTCTTGATATAACACTCTTGAGACACTCTTGAGTGAACATGTATTAACTCATACATTACGAGTTAATCAATGAATTTACATTGGTTGTAACCCTTAATCCATTCTATCCACACCATTTCATCATATGAAATGGTTATAATAATGATAACTTATTAATAGAAGTGATTTGAATGTTAACACACTAACATTCATCTTCCATTCAATGCAATGAGTGTGATATGTCGTAGTCAATGACATGAATAAATTATACCTTGTGGTTGGATAAAATCAATAGCATGTTATCATATAATATTCCATATGATATAACTATATATTCTAATATGATGTATCACAAGTGCATCACATACATAAGGGTTTTAGGTCTTATCTCCTTCAATCAACCACTTGCATTAAAATCTCATAGACTTTATCAAACCACGACCTTAGTTTTATTTTTTATTTTATTTATTTATTGGATCTTGATCTCGTTGTTGGTTTTCAGGTTGAGTTCCCAATTCAAAATTTTGTGTTTTGGAGTTTTTGACATATTTTTGGTGTTATGCATGGTTAGTGTGCATGGTTTAGAGGGAAACCCTATGACCTATTGATCCAAGGAGCATTTATAGTTCATTTTCTTATTACACAGTTTTTATTGAATGGTCTGCGCATGGTTTTTCCCAAACTGTGTGAGACAAAGGAGTAAATTTGTGGATGTCTTCGGTTTTCTAAGATCAGGTGCACGACTTGTGCACAATTAGAGGAAATATTATAGAAAATGTGTAAGGGTGTATTTCATATTGATAGACCTGAGTGGATTGATTTCCAAACAGTTCCTTAGACTGTGCAGCTAGCCCATGTGAGGGTGCTTGGTTTCCAAAGGGGGGAGCATTATTATCACACAGTTTTCAAATTGTGTGGTCAAACTATGTAAAGATCTATTACCTTTCTAGTAGGGTGCACATGATTGGCACACAGTTTGGTAAACCATGTGGTCTAACTGTGTTGCTTTCCTAGATTCTCCAAAACTTGAAATACCAAGTTTTCCCATCCTATGTATTAATATATTTAAAACCCTATCCTCGTTCATTCGGATATGGTGCATGATGGGGCTCCCAAACCCTTATCTGTTGGCTCCTCTTCTACTCTTGAAGCTCCATCCTTGTTTCTTAGGTAAGTTTATTTGGATTTTTGGGTGTTTTCCTCATATTCTCTCCTTCCCCTATTGGTTCTTTATTCTTCTTAGCTTGGGGTATTTCTTGTACAACCCTTAGACTGAGTTTTGGCTCTTTTGATTTTTTTTCTTTTGATGTAAGGATATGTGGTTTGTCTCTTGCTCTTGGATCTTCCCTCTTCTGAAGTTTTTTCATGTTCACATGCCATTGAGGTAGGTGTTTTTGTCCTTTTCCTTTAAAAAACATTCCATATGATTTTTGATCTTTTCTAAATTAATTTTAAATGTATTCTTCATGTTTATGGTTTTCTATGATGAATGTTTATGGCTTTTTTTGTTAGTGGTTTGGTTTAAAAAGGGATTTTAATAGGATTTACAAATTTATGCATATATGTATTTAAGGTAAATGTATATAAAGTGTTTGATAAAATGCCAAGTGTACTTTAAAATGTATTTGTGTGTGTGTTAATGATGTTTGGCCTTGTTAGAAGTTTAATAAAATTGGACGTCATGTGGAATTTTTTTTCTTGGGTTTTTTCCTCCTTATGGTTTAGTGCTTATGTGATATCTCTTGTTCTTTGATGTGATACTCCTTTTTGATTATTTTATTGAACCTTATACATTATTATAGATGTTTATATATATTCTAGTGTGATATGTTCATATATATGTGTGCATGCATATATATGGTAAATTTCTAAGAATATCCATTTTCTTAAAACCATGGTTTTCTCAAACACCCTCCTCCCCACTTCTTAGTTCCACTATTTTCTTAAATGGTTTTTAGATTCATAGACATTCTCTAAATGATTTCTTGATTTATAAATGTCCCTAAAATAAAGTTTTAAATTGTGTTTTATAATATTTTCTAGAAAGGTCCATTTAGAAATTGGAAATGTATTTGGAGAATTGCTATGGTTTTGGAAATGGTTTTGGATGAAAGAAATTTTGCTTGTAAATGTATTCAGATTTAAAATGCTAAGTCCCATTTGGTACATTTGGAAGTTTCTTTAGAAACTAATAGATTATTCTCATGTACTCAGGCCTGATTGGAACTTTGACACATATTGAGAAAATAGTTTAAAACACTCATGATGTTTAGGCCTAGTTGGAACTTGTGAAATGTTTTCCATGTGATGGGAAACCCCATGTTTGTCCTCCATTTGGTGAGATTCTCAGCATGTATGGTGTTGGGAAGTGGGAAAAGCATTCACATTGTCATTTTTGGGTTATAGTTAGTGTAAAACATGTGATGACCTCCTCATTTACACTATAATATTATCATTAGACCCTAAACACCATTTAGAGGGATGATAGATGGTTACTATCTAGCTCTCGATGAGACAGACTAGATCCCCCATGGTATCCAAATGTCCATGGTGGGAGTGCCACTGGTGTTAGGATAGTAGAGAAGTCAGGTTGGTGATAGACTGTGGATCTAATCATACATTGATGGATGGTTCTGAATCGATTATGTATAAGGTATCATCTAGGTTTGTTTAGGACATTCCCATGACTACTATCCTATATGTTCTGGTAATTCTTTGTGGCACCATGTTTTATTATTTTGTTTACATGAACTTGTTTATACTTATATGCTACTTATATTTCTTTGGGAATTTCTATTTAATATAAACTAATTATCATGTTATGTTTTGATCCTCCTTATTTATGCACTTACCTAGGTTATGGTTTTTCTTTAGAATTTTTTTCAAAAATGGGTTTTGAAGTGAGAAAAATGTTTTAAAGGAAATCCATGTTTGTTTTTGAAAGGGGTTTTGGGAAATCCATGTGTAGTTACTTTAAATGATAAAAACCTATTTTCTAACTATAATTAAAAACTAGTGTTCATGGACTATTTATATAAAGTAATTTCATGTATTATTTCATGCTTACCTATTAAGTTTTTGTATACTTACACCCTACTTGTGCATGTTGGGACCAAGTTGGTTGGAAATTATTTTTGGATGATGAAAGTAGTTTGTTCTGATTGTTTTGTATTTTTTTGTCATTATGAAAAAATCATTTAACTTTGTAAGTTTTGATGATTAGATGATAGGAATAAAAGGGTGCATTATAATCAGTTTATCAGAAGCATTATTGATTAGAAATTTCATCAATTCTGGATTTTTTCTAAAGAAGTTTTATGAAAGAAGGTTTTTTCGGACTTACATTGTGTCCAGAAATAAAGTTTCAATCGGTATGAGGAATTGTATCAGAGATTGAATATATCCATACTAAATATGATGATAATTTTTTTATTTTTTATTTTAAAAAATCATAAGTATTATGATATTATTTTGATCCAAGAGTTTTGAAAGAAAGGGATAAGAAGTTTTCCAATTAGTTTGAGTACTGGTTGGAAAGAAAGAAGAATACTAGGAAGTCATAATACTTTACAATATAAGTATGAAAATGTTATGATAATACTTATTTTCTCAAATCCATAAAGAAGTCATGATATAAGCAAAAACATTTAGAAGAATAAAGGATGATAAGTTTGAAGTGTTGATAAAGTACTGATACTGGTCCATCGGATGCGGTGTGCCACTGATTCATCAGAGGAAGATCTGAATTGTTATATGAGTTTTAGAAAAATAAGTAAATGGAAGATTTTGGGACTAACAAATGAGAAAGTTTGAATTTTTGGGACCATATAGAAATCAAATACCTATCAACCAAATAAAGATCAACAATGTATTCAACCATTCTCATAAAACAAAAGAAACGGTGGTTGTCTTTAATTGGGTCAAGGGAAAATGAACTCTAATGTGTTTTTCTAAGTGGGTCAAGATTCATCAGACATGGATTGACACTAATACATTATATTAAAGTAGATATTGACCCATTTGGCATATGCTGACACTGATACTTTACCAGATGCAGGATCATCGGTCTGAAGAAAATAATAAAAGAATATTGGTGCAAGTGTTTTTCAAAGGGGATCTTGAAGATGTTGTCAAAAATGTTTTGAAGAGAGTTTGAAGCAAATGATGAAATGTTAACAAGGGGTGTTGATATATTTATGAGTTACAAATATATTTATGGAAAAATAAAAGAAACTATAGTCTAATGAATTTGCAGTAATGTTTATGGAATAATGGTTTCAATGTTTTATATCTTTTAGTTGGTACAAATTATCGAAATGCAAAGTCATTCATTTTTTACCTGGAATGGGGAAATGTAATGAGTGTTTTCATTTATACAAATTTTTTCATCATAATAAAGAACTTCATCAGAATGACCTTGGTATTAGACTAAATAATGGTTATAAAGTTCAAAGATGATTTAAGTTTTGAGAAGATTTGAGAAGGTTTGAGAAGAGTTGAGAAGCATTGAAAGAGTCAAAGATGAAGTTGAAATGAATGCAGAATTTAAGTTTTGGAAATTTGGTTTTGTGGGAAAAAAAATTTAGATTCCCACCCAAACCACTTTTTCCAATCCTTTAAATAGAATAAAGTAAATTGTACTTTATGAAATGGGTACTATTCACTTGTGAAGAGAGAGAGAGAAAACACTGAATGTTTTTGGACAGAGAAGAAGTTTCCGAATAGAGTTTTCCTATGGAACTTTTTCAAACAGAATAAGAAGAAGAAAGGGTTACTATATTTGATCGAGAAATCGGATGCAGATTTCCAAGTAATGTTTAAAGGGGTTCAAAATTGTTTCCATCGTATTATTTTTTATCTGTTTATTAGACTGAGCAATCAGACTGGGGAATCATACTGAGCCATCAGACTGGGTTTTTATATGAATTCCAAAAGTGAAGTTATTACCTGATACTTTGTAATAAATTGAAGAATTATGTTTTTAAGGTATTAAAAAGTATAAGATGATAAGGCATCATAGTAACTTGTTTTTAACCAACTGGTGAAGGTTTCATTACTTTTTACACAAACTTGTTTTACATCATTCATGCTAGAAGAAGAACATGCATTGTTGTATTGATCATAGTGACATACAAATTTAAGGGTATATCCTACTTGTTCTATCCACACAAAAGTATTGTTTTATAGTGGATTATATGGTATTAGATTATTTACAAACCATGAAAAGTGCATATCTACTCTTGTTTAGTATTGAACCTTGTAAATACTTGTGTTCCTGTGGATGTGTGATTTTTTTTGTTTTTTTGGAAAAGTGATAAATCTTTAACAGGAGGAGAATATTGTTTCAAAAGAAAGAAAACTTAAAAATAAAAAATATATCATTAATTCACCCCTCCCTCTCTTAGTGAAATATCCATCCTGGTTGGGACTTTTTAGTTGGTATGAGAGAAAAGGTTCCCTTAGTTTTCTCTTTGCTAAAGTTTTTAAAGAGATGTTGTTATGGAGAATCTGAATTATGTGAATAGTAAGAGGATTCTGGTCTTTGATGGAAAAAACTATCATATCTGGAGAGAAGAATGTTTTTATATCTTATATCTCTTGTCTTTAAACTTTTATAATCTTATATAGAAGTATTTCATCCTCTTGATGAAAAGTTCCTCTAAAATTTGTGGACAAGGAGAATCTGGATAATGATGGAAAATCTAAGAATTTTTCACCCTCATCACTTTTTTAAAGTGAGTTTATAAGATTGAAGGGAGTTACTATAGCTAAAGGTATCTAGAAAAATTTTAAGAACATATATGAAGGCAATACAAAGGTGAATAATGAAAAGTTTCAAATCTGGAGGTTGAAGTATGAAGATTTAAAAATGGGTGAGTATGAATATGTTGATGTCTTCTTTATAAGGGTGAACGATATTGTAATCACTATAAGATGTTTTGGTGAGAAGTTGGAAGACTCAACTATTGTTGAATATATCTTGATAATTCTTCCTGATATGTTTGATTCCAAAGTTTCATCTTTGGAAGATAGAGATCTTGAAACTCTATCTCTGGATGACCTTCATAGTACTCTTGTTGCTTATGGAATGAGAAAGGAGAAAGTTATGAAAGGAAAGAAAAAAATTGATAGTGAAATGTCCTTCAAGGCTTCCAAGCAAGGAAAGACTAATAATATTCTTAAAGTTGATGATGTTGCTGACTCTGAATCCAAAAATGAGGTATGAAACAATCTTGAATAATTTTTATCCTTGATTTCTAAAAAAATGAAAATAGGAACAGGAAATAATAAAGGGAAACTTACCTTAAAATGTTTTAAATGTGGATACATTGTACACTTTGCTACTAATTGTCCTAGAATAAATAATTAAGAAGATAGTGATAAGGATGAAAGATGATCAAGAATATTTGGGAAGAAACAAGGTGATAAATCAAAATCTTATTCAAAGGGAAAAGATATAAATTTCTCAAAATTAAAAAAGGAAAAGTTTTTTATCTAAATATGATGAAGAGGAAGATTATGAAGTTGAGGCTGAAAATTTTACTAAAGTTGTTGGAGAAATTACTTACATTGAAAAATTTAATCATGAATAGTTTGTAAGTAGTAGTTCTGAAGATGAATATACATATTTAGAATTTCATTTTTAGAGATAATTGAAAGAATTTATGAAAGATTGTAAGACTTGAAAGAGAGATCAAGAAGTTAAAAAAAGAAAGTCCTACAACAAAAAATCAAGAGTATATTACTAAAGAGAAATCAAAGTTACATAAATATATTTATTGTCTCAAGAATTATCTTTAGAAATAAAAGAATTAGAATGAACATCTTGAAGTAAAGTTGAAGAAAAAGGAAGAATATATGGAACTTATCCAATAATTTTTTTCTAAAGTTGATTAGGTTTTTAAAAGTTTCAAAAACTCTATCTATTAATTTGGTGAATGTTATGGTAAATGTGAACTTGATAAGGATAAAAATTTACCTTCAAAGGTTGAGAAGAATTTTGATGTTGTTTCTAAGAAGAAGAAGGGTGATAAAATCATCTATGTGTCTAAAACCAACAAAGTTATAATTTCATAGGTTTCTAAAATTTATAACTCCAAAATAGTTTCTACCACTACTAATTCAGATAAGGTTGGAAAGAATTATGAATTGAAGAAGAATATTCTGGGTTATAATAGAAATTTTGGGGCACAATAAAGTTCTAATGTGAAAGATAGGAAAGTTTATTAGAAACATGTTCATAATTCTGGATAGTAAGGAATTTATAGAGGAAATTATTCCTTTTATGGGTACTATTGATATTATGGTGGATTTTAGAATACAAAAAATATGTGTTTGTTTAATCCACAATACTACAATTGTTCCATGAGTTTTAGAAAGAAAGGGGGGAGTCAATCCTCTCAAATAAAGAAATCTGAGAAGAAAGTTGTGAGGAAATATGAGAAGGAAGTTTTGAAAGTTGAGAATAGATTCCAACATTTGGAAACTATTTTTTAAAAATTATAACAACCTATAAATCTTTCAAAATGGTTTCTTGTTTTGTTATAGATATAATAACATGTTTATAACAATTCTTAAAAGCCGTGTGAAAATAAAGATAAAGGGAACGAAAAAAATATTGTTGTAGAAACTGCTCTTAAAGATACAAAAGGAGAACAAACCTAGATCTTGGATAGTGGGTGTTCTTCTCACATGATAGGATATTTTAAATTATTTAAGAATTTGAAATATTTCAAAGAAGTAATAGTGATGTTTGGAAATGATGAATCCCTCAAAATCAAAGGTGTTGTATCCACTATTATAGGGGAATAAAAGTTGAAATCTAAGAAATATTTTTTCATTGATGGGTTGAAACAAAAATTCTTGATTGTTTCACAAATTTCTGATGGATTCAATAAAGTTTTTTTAGAAAATAAAGTTTTTTTATGAAAAGAGAGGAAGACGGAAAAGTTGTGACAAAGGTCCAACACAAAAAATGAAACTTGTTTCAAGTTGTTGAAGTTCATAACTCATGTTACTTAAGAATGAATGAATAAAATAAATTGTGAAATTAAAGGTTGGGTCATATGTGTTAGAGAAACATGATAAAGTTATCTAAGTGAGACAATTTCTATGGTATTACTGATATGTTAAGAAGAAGAGATCGGTGTTGCACAATTTTTTAGAAAAGGAAGATAACAAACTCAATGCATAAGAAAGTCAATATTTGTTTAACTCAACCCTTGAAACTTATTCATTATAATATATGTGGGATTATGATTAAACAATCAACATTTTTAGATAAGTACTTCATTTCTTTCATTGATTATTTTACTCGCATTACTTGTGTTGCGTATTTGAAATGTAAATAGAAAGCTCTAAATATTTTTAAGAGTTTTAGGAGAATAGATGCGAAGAAATGTGGGTATTTTGTGAAAAAATTGAGAAATGATAATGGTGGTGAGTATAATAATGAATATTCTATAAGTTATCTTAAAAAACATGGAATTTAGCATGATTTCAGTACACTACACACACCACAACAAAATGGTGTTTCTAAAAGGAAGAATAGAAGTTTGGTTTAAATAGGGCATACTATGTTACTTGAACATGGTATTTCCCTTTAATTCTAGAGATAATCTATGAGTACAACTGTTTATATTCAAAATTGGTGTTTCTATATTCTATGTTCCAATATGAATTCTTATGAAATTTTTTTGTGACAAACTCTTTGTTTGAAACACTTAAGAGTTTTTGGGAGTCCTTGAATCATAAATAAAAAAGGTGGAAACCTTGTGAAGTTTGATCAAAGAGGTTATTATAGAATCTTTCTTGAATATGATTCATATAGAATAGGATATATATTTTTAAACAAATAGAAATGAAGATTACTTTATTTTTTTTATGTAAAAGTTCATAAAATATACGAGGAATATGTTTCAAAAAAACTTGTAGATGAGGAAGAAAAAGAGGATGGAATAATTTTTGTTTTGAAACCTGATAAGGATGTCAACAATTATGATACCATACAAATGGAAGAATAATAATCATCTATTTATAGAGATGAGGAATAATATCATACATCTCATCCTAGTCTAAGTAAGAAAGTAGAATCTCAAAACATAATTGGTGATCAACATCAAAAGGTTCAAACAAGAAGAACATAAAAAGTCATTACACATACTTCCTTGTATTCAAAAGCTGATTCAAAAGATGTGAATAAATATTTTGAGCATCTATAATGGATTCAATCTATGAATGAAAAGTTGGATCAAATTGAGAAAATGATACTTGGGAACTCGTATCTAATCCAATTGAAAAAATATTGGTATAAAGTGGGTGTTCTGGAATAAGTTGAATAAATATGGTGAATTGATAAGAAACAAATCAAGGTTAATGTGAAAAGGTTACTCACAGATTGAAGTCATTGATTTTGATGATACTTTTTCTCTAGTGGAAATGTTAGAAACAATTAGAATATTTCTTGTAATTTCTGTACAATGAAGTTATAAAATTTTTTATATGGATGTAAAATCAAAATTCTTGAATGGAGAACTTGATAAAGAAGTGTATGTAAAGAAAACTTGTGGATTTATTTTTGGGAAGGATAAAATTTATGTTTTCAAGTTGAAGAAATCCTTGTATGGGATGAAGTAATCTATGAGGGTATAATATTCCAAATTGGATACTTTCTTATGGAAGTTAAACTTCAAGAAATTAAGGGTTGATAATAATCTTTACATCAAATAAAGTTAGGATATTTCTATCATTATTATTTTATATGCTGATGATATTATCTTTTCTAGGAATTATGAAATAAATTGTGAATGATTTTCTGAATAAATAAAAAAATTGTTTTAAATTTCCATTCTTGGTGAAATGAAATACTTTCTTGGGTTATAAATCTTAAAAAAGAAGAAACACATATTTCTCTCTTAAGAAAAGCGCGCTAAGAAACTTCTTAATAATTTTGGAATGGAAAATTTTAAACTTGTTTGCATAGTAATTTCAGTGGGAACAAAGTTAACTAAAGATGTATAAGGAAAGGAAGTTGACTCTAAAGAGTTTTAGAAGCTAATTGAAAGTTTATTGCATCTAACCGCCTCAAGACAAGACATTGTTTAACTGTTACCTTATGTGCAAGATTACGAAGTGATTCAAAATAATAAAAATTGTTAGTTGGAAAAATAATTCTCAGATATTTAAAAGGCATAATATATTTCATAATTAGGTATGATAGCTTTGAAATAATTGATTTTTTTGGTTTCATACATGTTGATTGGGTAGGGAGTGTTGATGATAGAAGATCCAAATATGGTAGAGTTTTATTTCTGGGAAAAATTTGTGTTATATGGAATATTAAGAAACAAAATTCAGTAACTATTATCATAGATGAATCTGACTATTTTTTTTCACTCACACTACCACACAAATTATGTGGATAAAGACTTAGTTTGAATAAATACTTACTGAAGTGAAGTTACCCTTTCTCTTGGATTGTGATAATCAAAGTGACATAAACCATAAAAAAACCCGGTACAACACTCTCATTCAAAAAATATTGATATAAAATATCATTTCATTAAAGATCATGTGGAAAATATTGAACTCAATCTATAATATGTTTCCCATTGAAAAAATTTTCTGATAATTTCACAAAACCTTTACCCAATGAAGCATTTTTCAAATTAAGGTTTAACATGGGCATCCAACCTCTTTCTCTCCAAGGTTGAGGTATGTGTTTTTTACCCTCTCTCATCTAGTATTTGGATAGTTTTTTTAAAGGGGGATAATTATTTCATAAATATTTATCCATTGGTATGTTCTAAACCTGTTAAGGAAGCATGTATTTAGGGGGAGTTTTGGGTAAGCTGTGAACTCAAAATTTAAGTGTGTGAAAAGTTCTAACAGTTTGTTGAGATGGTTATAGGAAAATTATTTTATAGGAAAATTGAAATAATATGAAGAATAAGGTTTCAAAGTCAAATACATTTTGAAATGTGAAAGGAAAAGAATTTTCTTAAGTCACTACTTTTAGATAGCATGGTTTTACTATCAATAATTATTCTTTCCTACAATGAGTTTTCTCACATAGGATAATAATTGTTGATAAGTAATCCATTTCTTGAGGTTATAAAGTTCAGTGATTTATGATCCTTGTTTGACAACAAAATCCAAAGAGGGAGATTGTTGGGACCAAGTTGGATGGAAGTTGTTTTTGGATGATGAAAGTAGTTTGTGATGATTTTTTTTATTTTGTTTTCATTATGAAAAAATAATTTAAATTTATAAGTTTAGATGATCGAATGATAAGAATGAAAGGAGGAATCATAATCAGTTGACCAGATGCAATCTTGATTAGAAATTTCATCAGTTCTGGTTTTATGTTTTGAAGAATTTTTGTGAAATAAGGTGTTTTTCATACATACATTGTGTCTGGAAAGAAAGTTTCAATCGGTATGAGGAATTTTATCAGAGTATAAATGTATCCATACTAAATCTGATGATGCTTTTATTATTTTTAATTCTAAAAATCATAATTAATCTCATATAATTATGATACAAGATTTTTGAAATAAAGGGAGAAAATATTTTCCAATTAGTTTGAGTACTAGTTGGAAAGAAATAAGAATACTGGGAAGTCATAATACTTTCCAATGTAATTCAAACAATCCTTTGTCAATCCTTATGTTCTAAAAGTCATGAATAATTCATGATAAAATAATAAATTTATAAAAGAAGAAAGGTTTGGAAGATTTAAGTGTAGATGAAGTGCTGATATCGGTCCATCAGATCCGGTGTTCCACTGATTCATTAGAGGTAAATCTAAATTTTTATATAATTTTTAATAGAATAAGTAAATAGGAGATGTTGGGACCAACGAATGAGAAATTTGGAATTATTTATACCATACTGAAATCAGATACATATCAACTGGATAAATATCAACAATATAGTCAACCATTTTCATAAAACAAAATAAATAGTGGTTGTCTTCAATTGGGTCAATGGAAAATGAAATCTGATGTGTTTTTTCAAGTGGGTCAAGAGTCATCAGAAGAGACTTAAAACCAATCCATCATAGTGAAGGAGAGAATGATCCATCAGATTCATGCTAACACTAATACTTCATTGGACACAAGATCATTGGTATGAAGAAAATAAGAAAAGAATATTTTTTTGATGAGTTTTGAGGAAGTGTTTGTCAAATGAGATTTTGAAGCTGTTGTCAAGAGAGTTTGAAGTTGGTGCTGAAGTGTTTTTGAGGGGTTTTGATATCTTTAGAAGTTGAAACTATATTTATGGAAAAATAAATGAAATTGAAGTATAACTAAGTTTAAAAAATGTTTATGGAATAATGGTTTCAATGTTTTATAACTTTTAGTTTGTATAGAGCATCAAAATTCAAAGTCATTCATTTTTTTAGTTGGAATGGTGAAAAGTAATGAGGGTTTTCAATCATAAATATTTTTTCATCATAATGAGTAAACTCATCAGAATTAACCTAGTATTGGAGTGAATAATGGTTAGAAAGTTCTAAGATGGTTGAAGTTTTTATAAGATTCGAGAAGTTTCGAGAAGAGTTGAGAAATATTGAAAGAGTTAAAGATAAAGTCTAAATGAATTTGTAATTTAAGTTTTGAAAATTTGGTTAAGTCAGAAAACATTTTTAGATTCCCAACCAAACTAATTTTTTTTCAACTATAAATAGAAGAAAGTATATTTTACTTTTTGACACTGGTACTATTCACTTGTAAAGAGAGAGAGAGAGTGAAAGTGTCGAATGTTTTGGAAGAGAGAAGAAGCTTCTCGAATAAGTTTTCCGGAGGAAGTTTTATAGATAGAAGAAGAAGAAGAAAGGGTTATCAGATCAAACAAAGAAATCAAATGCATATTTTTAGGGAATGTTTGAATGGGTTAAGAATTGTTTTCATAGTATTATTTCTTATCTATTTATCAGATTGAGAAATCATACTAGGGAATCAGACTGAGCCATCAGACAATTTTTTTGCACAAAATCTAAAATTGAAGTTCTTACTAGCTGTTGGGTAGGAAAGTGAATAATTATGTCTTTAAGGTATTAAAAATTGTAATTTGATAAGGCATCACAATAACTTGTTTTGAACCAACTGTTGAAGGTTTCATTACTTATTACACAAACTTTTTTTACATCATTCATTCTAGAAGAAGCGCATGCACTATTGTATTGATTATAGTTCCATAAAAGTGTAAGGGTATGTCATACTTATTGTATCTACAAAAAATGATTGTTTTCTAGTGTATTTTGTGGTATTGTATTATTTATAAATAATTTCATGGTCGTAACTACTCTTTTTGAGTAGTGAACCTTGTAAATACTTGTGTTCTTGTGCATGTGAGATTGTTTTGTTTTCAGAAAAGTGATAAATATTTAATAAGAGGTGGATTTTGGTTAAAAATAAAGGAAACTTAAAAGAAAAATATATCACTGATTCACCTCCTCCCCCTCTTAGTGATACATCCATCCTATTTGGGCCTTTTTAGTTCCACTTGGCATCGATAGACCTAATATATTTTTCAAGTTCAAGTTTTTTTCTCATTCACTCATGGAGTGGGTCGGTCTTGTTGATGGTGGTGACCAACTGGTCACATGAAGATCATGTCTGGTTCTAGTTTTGTTTTAACTTTTGTTTTGTATCAGTATATGGATCATGTTGATGTTTGTTTTATGTTCATTTGATTTTTTTCTTCTATTACTGCATACTTTGTTTTTTTAGATGTTTATGTTATTGGTAGAAATAGTCCCCAATGATTTATCTGTGATTCCCAATGCTTTTCTTCATCCCATGGGGATCAGAGATTCCCTTTGGGATTTATCATGGACCAACTTGGATGATCAGTTTAGGGGTTTTCCTAGGATGGTTATTGAAAAACTTAGTTCCATTTCATCTTATATTGCACCATATACAATAACTTGTGAAACCACTTCCAAAAATCTTTTTTAATATCTTTCAAAACACTTTTGGAATGATATAATTAAATTTAGTGTGAATCACACTATATGAAATACTATTAATACACATCCAAAACAACTTTTTGGATAAAATCTAAAAAACTTTTAGAGTAACTATCAGAAAAAAACTCAATACCTATTTATTCGACCACAAAGGCCTCTAGAAAATCACCAGTGCTACTCAAGCTACAAAAGGTATTTCACGCCCTATTCATCAAACATGTATATATTTATACCTATGTCCACCAGTTGTATCATAAGAAACCATTTGTTTTTATATGATCCCCTTTCCCATGAAATCAAGTAACCATGAGACTCGGTATCTATCAATCATGTAAATTCACTCATACACTCTTGATTCTTTGAGTATGGACATACCAGATCAATGAATACATCACATTTCATTCACCTTTATGGATGAGCACATCACATACTCCTCACCCGAATAAATAATCACTTAATATGTACTATCTAGGTATGGTCGTACACTTCCCTAGTCTATCTCAATAAAGGGCCCAAATTTCATACTCATCATACGATAGGAAAAATCTCGTATTGATTAAGCTCCAATAGATGAAAATATAAACAAAAAACCCAATCACTCTATGATTAGATATACCTCAAGGCTTGTGTAAGAAAGGTTCTAAATTATGAAGGTTATCATGCTAGGTATCTCACCAACCTTAGGTAGTGACGACTCTAAGTATGAACCATGAACCCCTATAAAAAAAGAAAAAGTGTATGAAACTCTATGTAGTACACTTCATGGGTTATCTCATTCACAAATATTGTCTTGTTTCTCATGAGAATATTCTATATCTCGTTCAAACAATCATACTCACACTAACCTTAACATTTCATCATAACCTACAATAATACATGATGAACATAAGGTAAGGATGACTTAAAGTCATACTTTGAGAGGTTAATTATCATTACACTTTATGAAATTTTATCAATATATATATATATATATATATAGACAATGTGACAGAATGATCAATTAGAGATTTCCTTTTATTTAACATGATACATTTTATATTCATAAAATATTTTAAATAAATTAAAAAATATTTATAATAACCTATAAAGTATATCATATATGATAGACTACTAGATTATCCTTATGTTTTATGGCCTTTTTGTTTTGTTGAACTCATTACATCTCTATATTATTTCTAATACATCTCTATGTAACTACATTATAAAACCCTCCCACTAAACTATTTAATGAGAAACATCTATAAAGAAATATTATTTGAATTATGGAAAGAATTAGGAATCATATTTATAATTTTCAACTCCTTGAACATATTCAAATTCCTTAGCTTCACAACATCTAATATTACTATGTTAATAACTTCTGTTGTCAACTTAGAATTATTTTTAAGTGCATCAACATGATCATCCTTAAAAACCAATTCTATAATATTTTTCCTTAAAACTGTTTGGTAACTAATGTAACTATTTATATTATTACTTTACTATTATATCCCTAACTCCTTTAGAATATTTAAAATCACTTTGAATTTTGACTAGTATAATATTTTATTTGTTAACTTTGGGCTTCTTAAAGTCCAAACATACTCTCTATAGACTCTTAAACATTATATTCTCTTCAAAATATCAAACTAAGATTTAAAAACTAATTTGTGTTTAGAAAATAACTCTTATTTCCTTTAAGTATGAACTTTTAGAAAATAAACTATTTTTTTCATATCATATATGGTCTTCTTTGTGTTTGGTTTAATTTATTAAAAATAATTATTCCTTAAAGTATGACCTGGATGGTTGTGGAATCTTAATTCCTCATATTTTAACAAATACATAGATGGAAACTTTTATCCTAGATAAAAAAATTATCCTTGTATCTTTTTCAAATATGTTATATAATCTGATGATTCATAATCCATGTGTATAGAATCCATCATCTCATATTGAATATAACAACTCTTTATTAGTAAATTACTTCCATTATCATATAAGATAAATGAAATGAAGATATGAATATTTTACTTAAATCTATCCAAGCTTGATATATTCCTTTTCATTCAATTACATGATTTAACAACCCTTTTCTTCATCATTTTAATAGAAACTATAAGCTCTATCAATTCTTTCCTTGATTTTGAACTGCTTTATATTTACATAATTTATAAAAATATACACTTGTATCACTTTCCCTTTAGAATTAAATAATTGATTTAAATAACACCAATATCCAATATGGACATTACATTGAATCTCTTAAACTAATTAAAATATTCTAGGCAATTCCATCACATGGAATCATCATTCCTTCTTCTTGATAACTCTAAGTTTCAATGAATTTGATTGGTTGCTTTAAGAAACATTTTTGGACTTTCTAACCAACTTTTCCTATTCCGATTTGAACTTTTAATCACTTTTATTGTCAACATAACATCAAATCATATATCCTCAACACTTTTATAATATTAAGTAATCTTTTACTAAACTCATTCACATTTTCTAAACATTTCTATCAATTAAGTCAATATAAATTCCTTAAATAGAGAAAACCTTAAATGAAATTTTTAGTATCACCAATTCATTAACATATCCAATCATATTGAGTAAATGAGTGGAGACTAAAATCCCTTAATTCATCATGAATATAATTTATTTGAAACCATTATTTATTTATCCTATGCTTCTATTAAGAATCTAGATTCATTTTTTAACAACTTCAACATTTAGGTTACTTGGGAAGGTGTTTCTCTAACACATAAAATTTATCTTACTTAATAACTCTACTTAAATTTTGTAAAAGTATAGAGAAATTGGTTACATTAATATTATTATTTCTAAATATTGATTTATAAGTTATTTTTTATTATAATGGTTCTATTTAATCTATAATAGAATATTTTTATCAAATGAGTATCACATTTTACAAGCATTTAATAAGTAATTTTTCTAAATGTGATCTCACTAAAATGATAACCCCTTTTGAAATCAACATATCCATTAGTGGTCCATGATCCATATTTCACTAAGATTTGGGTCACTTTAGCATTTCTACTATCACTTAGTAATTTAGGTAGGTCATCATTACAATCATATCGTATACAACTCTTGTATTATTGAGTAGATAACACTTTAATCAATCCAAAATATTGATAAAATAAACTCTATTCCTATATTAAATAATATTATGAGGGTCTTAGTACTAATTGTAACCCAAATAAAATTCCATGAAAGAGTATATAATCCTATTAGAGTCACCCAATACTTTATTTCCTTACAAAAGATAATCTAAGGGCACCCAAATTTAGTATGGTTTACCCGGTTTGATGAACGAGGTCTTGAAAAGTGTTTTATTAAGAAGGAATATAACACTTAGTATTTTAATTGGGATTTAATCTCACCATCTTACCTCACATATTATATTTATGTATGCATATTTCTAATGATTTAGTTTGGATTATTATTCCCTTTTCACCAAATCATCATGATCAAATCATATTGATGTCTAACACTTTATAAAACTCATAACTTCTATTACTAAAAAAAATTAAAATTCAACTATATTTATACACATTAAAATCTATCCTATGCATAAGTTACATGAAAAAAATTAATTTAACACCTCTAAATTATTTGAAATCAATAACCTCCACATGAGTAATCCTAAAGCCACAAATATTCAACCCTCACTTTTTTAGATAAGGCATAATCATTCAAGACAATGAGTAGTCTAAACCAAAGTCCATCTACCTAGTGATACTTTACTCAAGTGATATTTCAATTACATCATAATTATAACACCTAATATTTATAAATCATAATTAACTTCTTAATTCAATCTCATTACTCAATACAATCCAAATTCAAGGTATAAGAAAACAGAATCCATTACCATACCTAGCATGTAACACCATGGATGCATGCATGATAACTTATAAGAATATTAAAAACTTTAAACAAAATCATACACATATTTATAATATAAAAAAATTATATATATTAATAATAAACAAGGGAATAAATTAAATAAATGAAAAATTCATAAATTGAACACGAGATAAACATTTAAGAAGAAATATTAAATAATAAATTATAAACACTATAATTTAGAAATAATTATTATGGAAAATACATAATATTGAATATAAGCACTTTATATTCATTTCATAATATGAACTCTTTATTCATTATATGTAATTTTATTTAAATACATGGTATTAAATGAAATATAAACATTTTATATTCTAATTTATATTATGTAAACAATTTACAAATCTAAATACCACATATTTAATTATTATTTTACCTTTATAAAATCAATCAAAAAAACTCATTTTTATGTGGTTTAAATAATTTCTAAAATAAGATCTTAATTTGAAAAATTAAAATTAAATATTATAAATAATTCATAATACAAATAAAACCAAATTTATATTTTTGTCTTATTTTGTAATTTATAAGCATGTGTGATTTGTCTCTTAGGCTCAGATCTTCCCACTTATGGAGTTTTGTCGCATTCACACATCATTGAGGTTTGTGTTTCCATAATTTTCCTTTTAGAAACATTACATGTGATTTTTGATATTTCTTAAATTAATTTTAAATGTGTTCTTCATGTTTTTGGTTTCCTATGATGTTTTTTTATGGATTTCTTTTTTAGTGTTTTGGTTGAAAAGGGGATTTTCAAATGATTTACATAATTATAACTATATTTATTTAAGATAAATGTATAAAAAAGGTTTGATAAAATTCCAAGTGTCCTTTCAAATGTATTTGGGTGTGTGGTAATGATGTTTATCCTTGTTGGAAGTTTGATAAAATTTAGTGGCATGTGGAATTGTATTCTACTTGGGTTTTGGCCTCCTTATGGTTTGGTGCTTATGTGATATCTCTTGTGCTTTGATGTGATGATACTTTGTGCATATTTTATTGAACCTTATAAATTATTATGGATTTCCATATATATGAAAATGGGATATGTGAATATCCATATGCGAACAAGGTGTGCATATAGACATGTTCATGCAAATAGATGGTAAATTTTATAGAATGATCGTTTTCCTAAAACCTTGGTTTTCTCAAACATTCCCCTCCATATTCTTAGTTCCACCATTTTCTCAAATAGTTTCTAGATTCTTAATCATTATATAATTGGTTTGTTAGTTTCTAAATGTATTCTAAATGTGGTTTTAAATTGTGTTTTATGACTTGTTTGAAAGGCCCGTTTGGAACCTTGGAAATGTATTTGAATAATTTCCATGGTTTCAAAAATGGTTTTAGATGAATAAAATTTTCCTTGGAAATGGTTTTAGATTTGAAATTCTAAGTCCTGTTTGGTACATTTGGAATTTTCTTAAGAAAATAATGGATGATTCTCATGTACTCAGGCTTGATAGGAACTTTGACATGTTTCTTGGAAAAAAGTTCTAAAATAATCATGATGTGTAGGTCCAGTTGTAACTTGTGAAATTATTTCTATGTGATGGGAACCCCCATGGTTTTCCACCATTTGGCGAGGTTCACTACATGGATGGTGTTGGGAAGTGGGAAATGCATGCACATTGGAATCCATGGGTTACATTTTGTGTCAATAATGTGATAACCTCCCCATTTTCCCATATACTATTATCATGGTATCCTAGACATCATTTAGGGGGTCAAGAGATGGTTACTATCAAGATCTTGTTGGAACATACTAGATCCCCCATGGTAGGTGAATGGTTATAGTGGGAGTGCCATATATTTTAGGTTAGTAGAGTATTCATGTTGGTTATAGACTATGGATCGCATCATATGTCGGTGGATGGTTCTGAACTGAGTATGTCTAGGGAATCCTCTAGGGATGTTTAGGACATGCCCATGACCACTATCCTGTATATTCCATCACTGATTTTTGTCACCGTATTTTCTTGTTCTTTTTACATGTACTTGTTTATACTTTTGCTACTTATCTTTCTTCTAGAATTTCTCTTTGATATAACATACTACTTATGTTTAGTTTTGATCCTCCTTATCTATGCAATTACATGGGTTGTGGTTTTTTTTTGGAATTGTTTTCAAAACTGGGTTTTGAAATGGGAATTTTTTTTAAAGTAAATCCATGTTTTTTTTCAAAAGGGGTTTTGGGAAAGCCATGTGTAGTTCCTTTAAATGATACAAACCTTTTTTATAACTATAGTTCCAAACTAGTGTTAAGGGACTATTTCAAGAAAGGAAATATATGGATTCTATGGTTCTTACCTACTGATATGTTGTATGCTCACACCCTACTTATGCCACTCGACATTGATAGACCCGAGCTATTTTTAAGGTTCAGGTTCTGTTCGGGATCACTCATAAAGAGGGTTGGTCTTGTGGATGGTGATAACTAAGATGTCACACAAAGATCATATCTAGTTTTAGTTTGATTTTAAATTTTGTTTTGGACCTGTATCTGGATCATGTTGATGTTTCTTTTATGTTTAGTAGTTTATATTTTTCTTCTTCTGGTATTGTTTACTTTTTTTGTCTGATGTTTATATTATTGGTTGAAATCATCCCCAATGATTTATTTGTGATTCCCTAACACCTTTCTTCATCCCATGGGGATTGGGGACACCCTTCAGGTCCTGCCATAGACAATCTCAGGTGAGTGGTTTTGGGGTTGACTCAGAATGGTTCCTGACAGACTTAGTGTTATTTCATTTTATAGTGTATCATGTAAAATAACTTGTGAAACCACATCCAAGACTCCTTTTGGATATCTTCTAAAAAACCTTTTAAAATATATCATTAATTTCACTGTGTATCACACTATATTAAGTACCTTGTGAATACCTATCCAAAACTCCTTTTTGGATAAACTCTAAAACACTTTTAGAGTATCTCTCTAAGTCAAAATCAATAATTATTTAGTCAACCACAAAGTCCTCTAGGAAATAACAAGTACTACTCAAGTTACAAAAATTGATTTCATGTGTTATCCATCAAACTCATATATCTTTATACCTATGCCCACTAGTTGTATCACAATAAATCATTCATTTTCATATGATCCCTTTGATTGAGACATCGAGTAACCATGAGACTCGGTATATGTCAATCATGTATAAACACTCGTATATTCTCGATTATTTGAGTATAGACTAACTAGGTTAATGAATACATCACATTTCATCCACCTTTATGGATGATCACATCACATACTCCTCACAAGAATATATAATAACTTCATTTGTACTATACATGTATGATTTTACACTTCCCCAATCCATCTCAATCAAGGGCCCAAATTTCATACACATCATACAATTGGAAAAATATTATCTTGATTAATCTCCAACTAATGAAATGATAAAAAATATACCCAATTACTCCCTAATTATATATTCTTGAAAGATTTTGTAAGAAAGTTTACAAATTATGAAGGATCTCATGCTAGGTATCTCACCAACCTTAGGCAGTGATGACTCTAAATATGAACCATGAACCCCTCGATGCCATGGAAAAGTGTATGACACTCCATCTGATATACTTTATGGGCCATATAGCACAAAAATATTGTTTTTTGTCTCATGAGAATATCCCATATCCCCATAAAAGAATAATACCCACACTAACATTAACATTTAATCATAACCAATAATAATCCATGAAAAAAATCAGCTAAGGATGAATTAAAGTCATACTTCAAGAGGTTATTTTTTATTAAAATTTATGAAATGTTTTTTAATATATTCATATATATATATATATATCCAATGTTAAAGAATGATAAAGTATAGATTTGATTTTGTATAACATGATACATTTTATATTCTTAAAATATTTTAAGAACATTAAAAAACTATTCATAAGCACCTATATAGTATATTTTTTCCTTTGAAATATAATTATTGGGCACCCTCATTGGGTGAACAAAATGGTTTAAAGAGAATTGAGAATTATATAATTTTTTATGTTGTGAAGGAGATGTCATGGTTAAATAATTTCACATCAAGTTCACCATTTTTATTTTAACGGAGATATGTCGGAGGATTTTTTCCAGTGGTCTGATTGTGGGGGTTCAATGTTGTGCACAATCATCTGCATCAGGCACACCATCTGTTAACCTTTCACAGAAACTCCCAATAGTTCTCGCATCCATAACTGGGTATGGACCTGTTTTCCCGAATTAGGCGGTTGGTTAGGGTTTCATACTCAAAGATACTTAGGAACTCACATTACACTACTGAAAAAACAAGATTTATCAGTGCTCAAAACAAGCTTTATCAGTGCTAAAAAGTGCTGTAAAGCTCAACACTGATAAGGGGGGGGGGTCCCTTTTATCAGCACTAAAAAAGCACTGATAAATGATCAGTTTATCAGCGCTAAAAGAGTACTGATAAAGGAAGCCTTTATCAGTGTTGTTTTAGAATTGATAAATGTACATTTTATCAGCACTAAAACAAAGATGATAAATGTGGATTTTATTAGTTCTTTTTTAGCATTGATAAAGGCCTCTTTTATTAGCACTAAAAAAGTTCTAATAAATGCCCTGTCTGCTGCAAAAAAAAATTCTGCAGCAGCGCACCCAAACAACACCTGCAAATAATTCAGCATCTCAATTAGTATACCTACACAAAATATTAACACATAAATCATAATCTAATTACTCCAAGTATACCCATACACCATTAACACATAATTCATAAGTTAATTAAATACATAAAGAATTCTATTCAGAATTCAAGGGGTTGGGGGGTTCAGGGGTTTCGGGTGGCTGTCCAAGGAGGGGTAGGGGGTTTCTGGGGGGATGGAGGTGTCCAGGGGGGTGGGGGGGGGGGGGTGGTACAGGAGGTTGAGGGGCTATCCAAGGAGGGTGGTGGTGTCCAGGGGGTGTCTAGGTGGTGGGTGGTGTCTAGGAGGGGGGTGTCCGGGTGAGGGGGGGGGGCTGTCCATGGGGGTGTCCAGGGGGGCGGGGTGGGCTGGTGTCTAGGGTATCGAGGGGGGGGGGGCTTTCCAGGGGGTGGGTAGGGTGTCTGGGGGGTGGGGGCGGTCTGGGGGTTGGTGGGGCTATCCAAGGGGGGTGGGGTGGTGTCCAGGAGGGTGGGATGGGGGAGTCTGGGGGATAGGGGTGTCCAGGGGGTGGGGGTGTCCAGGGGGGGTGGGGTGGTGTCCAAGGATGGGGGTATCTAGGTGGGGGGTGTCCAGGAGGGGGGGATGTCTATGGGGTGTCCATGGGGGTGGGATGGTGTCTAGGGTGTCAGGGGGGCTTTCAGGGGGGGGGGTCCAGGGGTTGGTGGGGCTGTCCAAGGGGGGTGGGATGGTGTCTGGGAGGGTGGGGTGGCCTTCCATGGGTGGGGGTGTCCAGGGGGTTGGGGGTATGCAGGTGGTGGGGTGGTGTCAAGGAGAAGTGGGGGTGCCGTCCAGGGGGGTGGTGGTTGTCCAGGGGGTGGGGGGTATCCGGGGGGGGGGGGGGGGGTTGGGGGGGCTGTCCTAGGTGGGGGGGCTGTCCATGGGAATTTCCAGGGGGTGGGGGTGTCCAGGGGGTTGAGGGGGCTTTCCAGGGGGTGGGGGTGTCCAGAGGGGTGGGGGTGTCCAGGGGGTAGGTTGTGTCCATTTTAAACAAAAGAGAGACCCTTTGAGTGGTACCAGCCACACCATGTCTCAGATTGATGCGGGGTTGACTCGTACACGTCCCCAACGCACCCATAAATCGTTATCCTAAAGGATCAACACTATCCGAATGTGTTTGATCAGATTTCCATAGGTCAGTTGTTGTTTTCACTTAAAAATTTATCCATTTTAAACAAAAGAGAGATCCTTTGAGTGATACTAGCCACATCGTGCCTCAGATTGAGGCGGGGTTGACTCATACACATCCCCAACGCACCTGTGGATTTTTCTCTTAAAGGATAAACACAATTTGAATGTGTTTGGTCGGATTTCTATAGGTCACTTGTTGTTTTCACTTAAAATTTTGTCCATTTTAAACAAAAGAGAGACTCTTTGAGTGGTACCGGCCACACCGTGCCTTATATTGAGGCAGGGATGACTCATACACGTCACAAAGGACCCATGGATCATTCTCCTAAAGTATCAAGACAATAAAAATGTGTTTGGTTGGATTTCCGTAGGTCAGTTGTTGTTTTCACTTAAAATTGTGTCCATTTTAAACAAAAGAGAGACCCTTTGAGTGGTACCAGTCACACCGTGCCTCGGATTAAGGCGGGGATGACTCGTACACGTCACAAAGGACCCGTGGATCATTCTAATAATGGATCAATACAATATGAATGTTTTTGGTCAGATTTTTGTAGGTCAGTTTTTGTTTTCACTTAAAATTGTGTCCATTTAAAACAAAAGAGAAATCCTTTGAGTGGTACCGGCAACACCATGTCTTGGATTGAGGTGGGGTTGACTCATACACGTCCCCAATTCACCCTTGGATTGTTCTCTTAAAGTATAAATACAATCTGAATGTGTTTGGTTGGATTTCCGTAGTTCAGTTGTTGTTTTCACTTAAAATTATGTCCATTTTAAACAAAAGAGAGACCCTTTGAGTGATATTGGCCACACCATGCCTCAGATTGAGGCGTGGATGACTCGTACACATCCCCAATGCACCCGTGGATCGTTCTCTTAAAGAATCAATACAATCTGAATGTGTTTGGTCAGATTTCCGTAGGTTAGTTGTTGTTTTCACTTAAAAATTTGTCCATTTTAAACAAAAGAGAGACCCTTTGAGTGGTACTGGCCACAACGTGCCTCGGATTGAGGAGGAGATAACTCTTACACATCAAAAAGAACCCATGGATAATTATCATAAAGGATCAAGACAATACAAATGTGTTTGGTTAGATTTCTGTAGGTCAGTTGTTGTTTTCACTTAAAATTATGTCCATTTTAATCAAAAGAGAGACCCTTTGAGTGGTACCGGCCACAATGTGCCTCAAATTGATTAGGGGATGACTTTTACACATAAAAAATTACATTTGGATCATTCTCCTAAAGTATCAATACAATCCGAATGCATTTGGTCAGATTTCCGTAGGTCAGTTGTTGTTTTCACTTAAAATTGTGTCCATTTTAAACAAAAGAGAGACCTTTTGAGTGTTACCAGCCACAAAGTGCCTCGTATTGAGTTGGAGATTACTATTACACATCAAAAAGTACCTTTGTATCGTTATCCTAAAGGATAAATACAATCAAAATGCGTTTGGTCAGATTTTCGTAGGTTAGTTGTTGTTTTCACTTAAAATTGTGTCCATTTTAAACAAAAGAGAGACCCTTTCAGTGATACCGGCCACACTGTGCCTCAGATTGAGATAGTATGACTCGTAAATGTCACAAAGGACACGTGTATTGTTATCCTAAAGGATCAATACAATTAGAATATATTTGGTTGGATTTCCGTAGGTCAGTTGTTGTTTTCACTTAAAATTGTGTCCATTTTAAACAAAAGAGAGACCCTTTGAGTGGTACCGGCCACACCGTGCCTCTTATTGAGGCAGGGTTTGATCTTACATGTCAAAAAGGACACATGGATTGTTATACTAAAGGATCAATACAATCCTAATGAGTTTGGTTGGATTTCCATAGGTCATTTGTTGTTTTCACTTAAAATTGTGTCCATTTTAAACAAAAGAGAGACCCTTTGAGTGGTATCGGCCACACCGTGCCTTGGATTGATGCAGGGATGACTCTTACATGTCAAAAATAACCCATGTATCATTATTATAAAGGATCAAGACAATCCGAATGCGTTTGGTCAGATTTCCATAGGTCAGTTGTTGTTTTCACTTAAAATTATGTCCATTTTAAACAAAAGAGAGATCCTTTGAGTGGTACCGGCCACACCATGTCTCGGATTGAGGAAATGTTGACTTTTACACATCCCTAACACACTCTTGGATCGTTATATTAAAGTATCAATACAATCTGAATGTGTTTGGTCAGATTTCTGTAGGTCAGTTGTTGTTTTCACTTAAAATTGTGTCCATTTTAACCAAAAGAGAGACCCTTTGAGTGATACCGGCCACACCGTGCCTCATATTGAGGCGGGAATGACTCATACACGTCCCCAACGCACCCTTGGATTGTTATATTTAATTATAAATACAATTTTAATGTGTTTGGTTGGATTTCTGTAGGTCAATTGTTGTTTTCACTTAAAAATTTGTCCATTTTAAATAAAAGAGGGACCCTTTGAGTGGTACCAGCCACATTGTGCCTCAGATTGAGGATGGGATGACTATTAAACATCAAAAAGGACCCATGGATCATTATCATAAAGGATCAAGACAATCCTAATGTGTTTTGTCGGATTTCCATAGGTTAGTAGTTGTTTTCACTTAAAATTGTGTCCATTTTAATCAAAAGAGAGACCCTTTGAGTGGTAATGGCCACACCGTGCCTCAGATTGAGGCGAGGATGAATCGTACACATCAAAAAGGACCCATGGATCGTTCTCCTAAAGTATCAATACAATCTGAATGCATTTGGTCATATTTCCATAGGTCAGTTGTTGTTTTCACTAAAAATTGTGTTCATTTTAAACAAAAGAGAGACCCTTTGAGTGGTACTGGCCACACTATGCCTCAGATTGAGGCGGGAATGACTTGTACACATCAAAAAGGACCTGTGGATATTTATACTAAAGGATCAATACAATCTTAATGTGTTTGGTCAGATTTACGTAGGTTAGTTGTTGTTTTCACTTAAAATTGTGTCCATTTTAAACAAAAGAGAGACTCTTTCAGTGATACCGGCCACATCGTGCCTCGGATTGAGGCAGGGATGACTCGTACACGTCACAAAGGACCCAAGGATCATTATCCTAAAGTATAAATACAATATGAATGCATTTTGAGCTGATGGTTGTCACCCCCTTCCCTTTCTCCGTCTATAATAACATTCATTGGTTCATACCCTTTTTTCATTAATTGTTAAAGGTTTAGCCTGAAAAAAAAAGAAAATAAATATCTATTTGGCTGCATGTACTCTTAAAAGTTGTTATGTACATGAAATGATTGTCCCAATATCCTTTTTGACCATATTAATATCATCTTCATCAAGTAGAATAGGTAGCTCTGCATTTGGCTCATGAGCTACAGTAATCGTCACTTTCAGATGATCTTTCGGAAGTTGTCTATTATGAAGCATGTCATCTGGGATGTTGAACACTGTATCCCTCGCTATAAGATGATAGGTGGGTGTTAACAAATATAAATTACAATCATTATCACCCTATAGAAGATCAGTACAGGAAAAGTATCAGTGTTTGTCTGATTCACATTTCATTGGAACAATTATTAGAATATTGATTACCATGGCTAAGATAGCTCTTTGAGGGGAATGACTCGCCTCAAAGCTGGTGGAGGGTGGGGTGGGATCTTCACATGCTGGTTGTTCATGAGTTGTGTCTTCTCCTTGCTTCCCACCCATAAAAGTTGCTATCAACTCTCCCTGTTATTGCAATTATTCTTCAAGGGTTGCTAGTTTTTTTCTCATTTGTTTCAATGTTTCATCTCTATCATCCGTTTTTTTTCTTCTCAAAATATACTCGGGGTGTCACCCCAAACCCCACACCTCTGACACGACCGTATTTTTCTAGCTGCTTCAAAGCTTTTGGTAATAGGTCTGCATCCGCTACAGAAGTAGCTAATTTTTGTGACTATCTGATATAGGAAAGTAACTAATTATTATTTTGTAATAGAAATTTAAAACAAATCTTTTTATCATCATGTCATAATTACACAAATTTTCCACACTTTTTGTGTGTTCTCATCTACTATCTTCCCTTCCTTATTCACACATTCCTCCTTCCAAAGCACATGACGTGGTATGGAAGTGTCTTTGGTTTTAGACTCATCAATTTACATATAAACATATAAAGATAATTATGATTTTGTTTGTTGGAACCTAAAAATATTACTGTAAATTTAAAATACGTACCACTTTATTTTCTAGTGAAGCATACCCCATCCTTGCTTTATGATAGGGGTATGTTGATTTTGATGCACGTTCCTTATTTTCATTACAGAGTTGTTGTTTCATAAATGAAATATTGACAATCAAAGTGATGAATACACATATCCTCAAACAACATATTATCACCCACAATGTACCTGAAACTTCTCATCCCCACGGCGGCCAATAAATGCATCCCATTCTTCTTGGGATATCAGGTGAGCGTAGAAAATGGGTGGTTGCGGGTTTATTTTACCTTTGGAATCTTTCAGGTGACATCTTGTTAAAATAGCGCGAAAACCTCAATGAATCCTTCCTAAAAGCCTTAGTACATAATCCTTGTGTGAATCATCTACTATAAATGTACTCTAAAAGAGATTGAGAAGAGTAAGACATTGTTTCATTATTTTATTTGCTAGTAAATTAAAGAAATAAATTCATAATGTTACCGTAATTTCTTCCCAGATCACAGCCTTCAGCCCGGACACAACATGGTGCCATGAACTTATGTCAATCGACACACATTGCCGAGTGACAAATACAATGTAACTACTAAACATATCCTTGTTCAGATTCACATGTTGGCCTCATTCATTCCATCCAACATCAAATATGATGCCTTTTCTTTTCACCTTAATAACTTTGGCTAACACCGTCAAACTACGACGCACCTGTGTTTTCTGCGACGTCGATCCTTTATTCCTGACTATATCATCAATATCAACATCATATATATGTTCATCTGAAATGGTAGCAACGGAATGTGCGGATGGTTGTTGGAACTCAACACTAGGAGAAGCAGGAGCCGCAGAAGCAGGAGCAGCAGCAGGAGCAGCAGCAGGCGCAACAGCTGCCGCAACAGCAGGAGCAGCAGCAGCCGCAGCAGCAGCAGCTTGAGAGACTTGTTCAGCCTCAAGGTTAGGAGCACCAGAATGTACAGAATTCATTATCTGCAAAATTGGTTGAAAAGTTAATTTAGATTACATAAATTCAGTAATGATAAGATAATAACATGAGATAACACGATCTATATTACAAACAAAATATAACCTGTTTATTAAACTCTCTTTATTTTTTTCAAAGGATGAAGGGATTTGACACCTCTATTGATTATCCAAATCTTTTCATTATGGTCTCCTATAACATATAAAACATCATCTACATTGGGACCACTCCTAAATGATTACGACGTACCACTGAAAGGATTGTCCTCAACTAAATTTTCATCGGAACCTTCAGTAGTTTTGGACGATAACAGAACAATCAAACACTTTCAGTTTGCGGGATCTGGAACATAAAAAACATGCACCACTTGTGATTCCATTATAAACTGTTTGTCTTTGTACCCTTATTTACTAAAATCAACTTTCATAAATCCCCATTCATCTATTTTAACACCACTATTGTTATCAACCCATTTGCATTGAAAAATCGGCAATTGGAATGTCATATAATCCAACTCCCATATTAGTTTGATAATTCCAAAGTATGACATATTTTCATAAATTGGATTTATGTCCTTACTACTAGAAACATGCATCACTTCATCCACTAGTGTAACTCCACTATTTTTCATGGTACTATCTTCATCATGTTCATTTGTATAGAATGTATAACCATTAATTACATAACCACTGTAAGATAATACATACACACTTGGTCCAACAGCTATCCATCGAAGTCGTTCTGAAATTGAATTCAGATTTTCATCCAACTGCTTATAAATATGGTCATGAAACCATCCTATAAACTGGTGATTATGTGTATTTGATATCCATTTTTCAGCCCTTAATGGATTCAACTGCCTAATAATTTCTTTGTGAGTTTCAATGTATGGAGCAACCTCCAACTGTTATGCAAAACATAAAGGTGGGCCTGCTCCCGATCTATAATCCTGATTGTCACAACATCTCTTCCAGAAATTCCCTCACCCTCAATGCATCCAGTGTGATGAGATTTTGGGAGACCAATTCTTTCCACATCATATAGGTATTCGGTACAAAATTCAATGGATTCCTCAAAAATATATCGCTCCACTATACAACCTTCTGGCCGACTTCGATTTTTGACATACCCTTTCAAAATATTCATATACTATTCAACATGATACATCCATCTATAGTGCATAGGACCACAAAGTCGAATCTCTCTCACCAAGTGAATCATAAAATGAACCATCATATCAAAGAATGTCGGCAGTAAGAACATTTCTAATTCACATAATATGATGAAAATTTCTTTTTCCATAGCTGGAAATTTTTCCGGGTCTAAAACTTTGCTATATATAGCTTTGAAAAAGAAACAAAGTTTGGTTAACGTATGACGAACATTCTTGGAAAAAATGCAACGTAAATCTATAGGAATTAGATCTTACATCAAAACATGGAAGTCATGTGATTTCAAACCTTTTAAATTCAAATCATTCATTGACACAATGTTCTTGATATTTGATGAATACCCCTATGGAACCTTTACATCATTGAAGAAGTTTCAAAACTGGTATCTCTCCTCCCTAGAAAAAGTATAAGCAGCTGGAGGAAGAAACATTTGATTTTCACCCTTTAAGGAAGAAAACTCTTCTCGTATTCCCATGTCAACCATGTCCAACCTTGTATTAATTCTATCCTTTGTTTTTCTAGGAGCATTTAGCAACGTTCTGATAACACTGTCACATACATTTTTTTCCACATGCATCACATCAAGAAAATTTCTGACGTACAAACAATTACAGTATGGTAATTCAAAAAAAACTGATCTCTTTTTGCAACCGATTTTCATAAGGTTTTTTGAAAATGTTTTACCAAAAACAGTGTTCACATCTTTTACTTTCTCAAACAGCTAATCATTTGTTAGTGGAGACGGTGCTGCACGTTGTTCTGAACTTCCATTGAATGATGTCTTCCAAGATCGATACTTATGCCGACGAGGTATAAATCTACGATGTCCTAGAAACACAGATTTCAATGAATTTTTCAACCTAATTGATTTTGTATCTTCTTCGCACACGGGACACCCTTGAGTTCCTTTAATGCTATAGCCTGACAAATTTCCATAAGCAGGGAAATCATTTATTTTCCCATACAACATCGCTCTCAACATGAAGTATTCACTTTTATAAGCATCATACAACATAACACCTGAATCCCACAATATCTTCAAATCCTCAATCAAAGTATCCAAATAAACATCAATATTGTTACCTGTTTGTTTTGGTCCTGATATAAGCATAGATAACATGATGAATTTCCACTTCATGCATAACTAGGGTGGAAAGTTATAAATTACCAACATAACATGCCATGTACTATGAGTGCTAGTTTGAAAACCAAAAGGATTTACTCTATCTGTAGATAACTCAAGACAAAGGTTTCTCAGCTCTTTTCCAAATTCATGATACTCATGATCAATTTTCTTCTATTGAGGAGAGTTGGCTAGATGACATAATTTTCCATCTTTATTTCTTTTATTTGCATGCTACGACAATTGTATTGCAGTTTCTTCACTTCCATATAGACACCTAAACCTTGGAATGATTGGAAAGTACCATAAAAATTTCGTAGGATTGGATTCATCTTTCTTTTATCAAGAAGCACCACACTTTGGGCATTATGTAAGTGATTTGTTCTCCTTGAGAAAAAATATACAGTCTTTCGGGCAGATATGTATTCTTTCAGAAATCATACCCATTGAGCGTAGCATTCGTTTAGCTTCATATGTCTGGCTTGGGAGCTCATTGTATTCAGGGCGCATGTCATTCAAGAGAGCAAGTAGTTCCATAAAACTGACATCACTCCATCTGTTGCCTGCTTTCAATTTATACAACTTCAGTACAACTGAAAATGTTGTATACTTGGTGCAACCATCATACAATGACATCTTTGCACAACTCTTTAACTTCTCAAACAATTTTGGGCAATCACAGAGTTCATCTTCAATTGTCTTTGTCATTTCCTCAATATGATCTTCATCATAATTGACATCTGTAATCACATCCTCCATATGGTATTCTTCATTATCCATATTTGTATTCATATCTGATGATCCATAAAATGCAGTTTTATCCCATCCAGTAGCTACATTCGCTTTTTCTCCGTGTTTATTCCAAAATTTATAACTCTGATCTATTCCATGACATATCAAATGTTCTTCCAAATCCTCTGGAGTAAGTAGTCTAGAATAACAACAACATAAACACAGAAAAAGGATTTGAGAAGGATCCTTTTCGTGATCCTTTTCAAACTTGATGAACTCTTTCACTCTGTTCTCGTACTCTATTGTCAAACGATTATCATCCATCCAATATTTATTCATCTTCATCCTATTTGAATCTCAAATATTAGTATTTATGGTTCAAGTAAACAAAACAAGACTTACAAATATAATAGAAGAGAACCACTTCCTTATAAAAATAAGGATTAATAGAGCGTAACCATTTCCAATAAAGATTTGGAAATCAACAGAACCAGGATAGACCCCCCATAAAAATCAACACAGTTTCCAAACACAAAGCAGTTCGTGGGGATAATCACTTGTGTCATAGATGGTAAAACTCACATGACATCAACCTCTATGGCTCATCCTCCTCTATCGGGTCAACCCTTCTATGGTCAACTAGTCCATCCTTTTATACCTCACCAACCTAAAATACATATGGATGAAAACTAGTAGCCAACTCTATAAGTAAAGAAAGGATTCTCATAATCTCTACAATATGGAATTAATTAAATATAATTACTTTAGATTCATTATAGTTTCTTCAAATCACCCCAGTCCAAACACAATAATAATTAAGAATGATACATCTACCACTCCTAGGTCTCTGCCCTACATTCAATATCATCATGCCTAAATACCCATATATCCACACATACACATGTAACAAACACATAAAAAACCATATCCACATTAGAACCAAACTGGTGTTAATAATCCAATAAACCCAAGGTATCATTCCATCTATCAAAATACTCTGAAGGAGCCCATATGCAATAGTAGT
Source organism: Viscum album (assembly GCA_963277665.1). Lineage (NCBI taxonomy): Eukaryota > Viridiplantae > Streptophyta > Magnoliopsida > Santalales > Viscaceae > Viscum > Viscum album. Next base: position 157,357,916 of record OY728164.1, read on the forward strand.
CCCGGGTGGTGAAGATTCCTGAGGAGGAAGGGGCGAATACGCACCTATCGAGGTTCGAGGTTGGTCACTGAGGTTGAAGGTGGCCTGATACTCCTACAAGGGTTCATTCCATATTTCACAAACCATGTACTAGTACCCTAGGATGTTAACCCACTGTTGGTGGAAGTGAAACCATTCATGATGATCATGCCAAGAAGAAATGGAAACCAAGAGGGGGAGTGGTTTGAAATACCTCCAGCAATATGGAAAAAATGGTATTTGAGAATAGGTTAGTGGATTTCATGTTGTCTAGACACCTACCCAATAGACTCCACAAGCGGTGATAGACCCTGAAGTTGTTGAACCAGGTGAAACTGTCACCTGAGAAGCTGAGATCAATGAGGCCCTTCCTAGCCATGAACTGAATAAACTCCATGATGGCCTTCCTCTGGAATGGGCTTCTACCTTTCCTTTCCTTTGGGTTATAAATGACATGAAGGTCACCCCCAACAAACTATGTATGGTGGTCGGTATCGAAGGTATTTTTTTCACTCCATAGAGATTCCCTTTGAAGAGGTTCATAGCTTCCAAAAACAAAAGTCATAAGGAAGGAGGTATCAATGTTGGACACCTTGGTAGTGATGAATTGATTGCAATATTTAATAGTCTCAACAACATATTTATTATGCCAAAATACCCATTTGTGTCTGTTGGAGGGGTCAGAGTGTAGAAATCCCTGCAACATAATCTTCCAGGATAATTCTATGATTATTATAGGGGTTTTTGTGTTATTTGACAACAACAACAATGAAATTATTCTTTTTGATTTCTATGGAGAGGAAGTCTGATTTAACATGGGCACTAATAATATGATCATTACATATAGAGATAATAATTATGGGGAGGACAAGGCTCTGGCATTGGATCTAGATCTAGTAGCCTTATTGAAGTGGGAGGATGATCTCTCATTGAGGTCCCTTGATTTTGAACATGTTCATAATCCCTTCTAGTTGGTAAGATTCATATTAGTGGGATATGAGGATACAAAGGGGCAGGGGAAGGATGGGTAATGAAACTTGGGGGTTGGTGAGGGAGTTCTCTCTGGATCCATAAGTATTTGGAGCTGGATGATAGGCTCAGAGCCAAGGGAGACAGAACAAACACTGCTAGGAAGGGGCCTGGCCACTTCAGAGAAGCAGGCAGTAGCCTCAGCGAGGGAGAAGGATAGAGATGGAGGTAGGGGTGGCAAGGCTAGAAATTTTGGTGGTTTGGGCATCATTCCATACAAGTGCACTTCCAGACAAAGTCACTTAGATAGCATGAAGGAAAGAAGGGGGGAACAATTGCGCAAAACCAGAAGGAAGGAAAATAATTTTGAATGGAGAGGACAAGGGCTTGGTAGATTTACATGGAATCAACGAGAGAGGAGGGGGAAGACATCTCAAAGGATTGGGTGGGGTCTGAGGGGGAAACCATCACTGGAACACCTACTGACGTTGGGGAATCCATCTGAGAGACATCCGGGGGGTGGCGTTGGTCCCCTTGGTGTCACCTTTTACAAACCAGAAGAGAATTACCTTAGATAAGATAGTGGGAGAAGAACCTAGGCAAAATATGGTAGATGATCTCCTGAGTCCAGCAGAAGGCATCCTACACCCAGAGCATGATCTTGCAAGGTAGGGTAATAGAGGTGTCTATCTCCAAAAATATTTAAAAATACAACACTAATAATAAGAAAATAGTCAAGAAAAGATGAATAACTATCAAAATTTCCTCTCACTAATAGATATTTCATTTTGAATATAGAAATGTGAAATTACACATATTCCCGTTTCTAATAGTTCAAACAATCATGAGGGACCCCAAACATAAAGGGTAAGTCAATGATGTGGAAATATTGATTCTCATATATAATGACCTCAACAATAAATTAACACCTTGACAAAAAGGTCTAAAACAAAATAACATGTAGATAGATTCTAAAAAACTATCACTATATTTTGAACCTATGTGTTTGTAGGGGGAAAATCATAAAATAGGTTCCTAACTAAAAGATACTCCTCTGAATAAAAATGATGAAACACACAAAATAATAAATTACTAACACAAAAAAAAACAATAGTGGTTACCCAATATATTATAATTCCACTAAAATAGTAACAGTCTAATGAAAAATCTTAATCCAATATGTGAGCATGATTAACATCATCAAAATGAAGAGCACAACTCAAAAAAAAAATATTTGAAAAAATGTCGTTTATAGGGAAAGATTATTATGAAAGCACATTTCCAAAAATCCATATGTAACATAATAAGTCACTATCACTAAGACCAGAGATAACCCACTGTCTCAAAAAATAAAATCCATAATGAACCAATGAGGAATAAAACAAAATTATAGTTTTATCATATGATACTTTCATAAACAAGGATAATAGATGATAGAATTTTAATAGAGGTAGAATATGAGGTAGCATGGGGTTCCATTACAAAAACACTAAATTCATAGTTAACCCATCAAAATATAATAAGTTATAGCATGGGCATAACCTATGAAACTAATAAAGCATATCAAAATCATCTAATAATGTAAAAGCATTGAATCACTTACCACACACTTGAAACTTCCAGAGGTGGAGGTTCACAGGAGGAGGTGCATGGGAGGAGCCGACAACCAAAGAGAAATGGAGGAGTAGGGTTCGCGGGGAGTAGGGTCGAGCGAAGAGGAGGAGAATTAGGGTTTGTGGGGAGGAGGATCTGCTGAAGGGGTTTGAGGGGGGGATTTGGAGAAGAGCTAGTGGAGGAGGTCCGACAACGCGAAGATCGGGGGCGGCAGAGGTCCGACAATGTGAAGCTCGGGGGGCAGAGGAGGGGAGTCGCAGGTTTTCAGTACCGCAAGAGCTTTAGGTCGTGATAAAACAAGGACACTGTGCGACCGATTTTATAAAATATGGGACTATGGTTTTATCAGTGCTAAAATTTTAGCATTGATAAAGGTAGCCTTTATCAGTGCTAAAAATAACTGATAAATCCTTCCTGTATGAGTGCTAAAATTTTAGTGTTGATACAAGCCTTATTTATCAGCGCTTTTCTAGCACTAATAAATGGTCTCTTTATCAGCACTTTTTTAGTGCTGATAAAGGGATTCTTTATCAGTGATGATAAAGAACTCCTGTATCAGCGCTAAAATTTTAGTGATGATACAGGGTACCTTTATCAGCACTTTTTTAGCACTGATAAAGAATACCTTTATCAGCGCTAAAATTTTAGCACTGATATAGGGTTTCTTTATCAGCAGTTTTTTCTTAGCGCTGATATAATGCGGTGCTTCCCTTGCCCGTTTTTGTAGTAGTGTTAGTCTAGAGTATGGGAGTTCGGGATCATCACACCCTTTTGGGTGGAATTTTTTCCTACTCCAGGACTCTCTTACAGATTTAAGATATGTTCATGAATCTCTTCCTAATCTTGATACAGGACCAGTTACCCTAACAAAATGATCTTAGGTTATCATCTTTTATGTGCAGAAGAAGGGGATATCATTAGTGAATCCATCTATATTTATGTGTGGTTCTTCATCCATTTCACAGTAATGAGTAGTTACTTATATGCTGAAGTCACATAACTAGTCACTTCGAAATTTTCTTATATACAGGGAGGCGGTTAATATTCTGATGAGGGGATTAAGCCACTATGAGGCATCCTACGTATCCTATTTATAGAAGGAATCAAAATCCACATTGTTTGTTAAACCCATGCAGTTTTACATTGTACATAACATACATATATGTGGGCACCTAATATTAAATATTGAGTATCGAGTAGATGTCCTACATATCACGATTATGGAAGAAATTAGAGTTATCATAGTTTATTCATGCCCTTGGGATTGGCCCCAAGGTAGATGCTCTTATATGGAGGTAATCATATCATGCCACTCATTGGGGCTTACATACTGAGGTTTTCCTAGATGGTGGAGATTCATGATATGAATGTTATGACAATTTCAATTCCCTAATGCCACATAAACTATTCTAAGTGTGAGAAACAAGGGATAACAAGTAATCAACCTCATTGCATATGGATTTGGGACTTATGTACTGGGACAACCCTTGATATGTTTATTATGGATCTTGAGCCTTAATAAGGCACCCTATGTATCTTGGTTATAAAAGGAATCAAAGTTATCATAGTTCAGTTGGATTCTCAGTTCGTTGATGGATGAGGAAAGATGATCATCCCATGGTAGAGATTAGGTCCTGAGGATTGGAATTTAGAAGACATGGTAGGACTTACACTAAATTTAACACCCATTTGATTTCGGGCTCGAGCCTTAGGAATGTGTCCTATGTATCCTAGTTATAGAAAGAATCAGAGTCCTCATAGTTTGATGAGTTAGGGCTTACAAAATTAGGTTTCCCTTATATTAGGGGGAATAGAATATTATGCCTCTGATTGGGGATTACACACTAAGGTTTCCCTATATGAATGACCTGATTATTGTAACTCCCTAAGCCTACGTGAGCTATAATCGGTATAGGACACAAAGGATCAGAAAAAATTAGTCTCACTACTTTTGAATGTGGGACTTATGTGCTCGGACTACCCTTTGGATGTTTATTATGGAGATCAGACCTTAAGAAAGAATCCTATGTATCCTAGTTATAGTATGAATCAGATTCATCATAGTTTAATTGGTCAGGGATCACACATTAACATTTCCCTTATATGCAATACATATCATATTATGCCGCTGATTAGGTATTACACACTAAGGTTGACCTTATAGGAGGAAAATATTATATTATGCCACTAATAGAGGCTTACACACTAAGGTTTCCCTTATATTAAGGGAATATCATATTATGCCTCTGATCGAGGCTTACACACTAAGGTTTCCATTATATACAGGACATATCATACTATGCTGATAATTGGGGATTACACATTAAGGTTTACCTTATCCAAATAGAGGCTTGTGATATGAATTATATGATCATTGCAACTCCCTAAACCCACATGAGTTATGCTCGGTGTGAGAAACAAGGGATGAAAAATAATCATTCTCATTTCTATGGGTGCAAGACTTATGTGTTAGGACTTCCCTATTGATTTTTTAATATAGATTTCAGGCCTTACGAAGGCATCCAAAGTATCTTGGTTATAACAAGAATCATAGTCATCATAGTTTAATTGGTCGGGGATTACACTTTGAGGATGCCCTTATAGGAAGAACATATCATATTATGCCACTGATCAGGGCTTACACACCAACATTTCACTTATATATAAGACATATCATATTATGTCACTAATCAGGTCTTATACATTGACATTTCTCTTTGTGAAGCCTGGACAAGGTTATAAAGTCACGGGATTCCCATTTGACCTAGTATGCTTATTTACCTATCATGCATTGATTATCCACTCAACATTCTTTGATTGTATGCTTGAAATGTTAGAGGACGTATGCTTGACATGTCCAATGATAATCACATGATCCAGTTGATTTTTCTAAGGGACGTCACATAACCTGGATGGAATGTCTGAAGTTTGTCACATGATCAAGGATGACTTGTCTAGAGGACACCATAAGACCCAACTAGATTATCCTGGAAACCATCACATGATCTCGGATGACATGCTTAGAGGGCATCATATGATTTGACTGACTTTCCCTGGTGTCATATAGAAATATGGATGAAACACTTGTAGGGCATCATGGGAGTCAATGTGACACATATCATAGGGTGTCGTATGTTCTGGCCGACTTTTCCAGGTGTCATTGAGAAAGTTGTATGACGTGTATGGGGGGAATTGAAAGAGATAGCTAACATACTGAAAGGGAATCACAAGGTCTAGATGGCTTGTCCGGAGGATGTCATGAGATCTAATTGACATGCCCCAGTGCTATCACGAGACTTATTTGACATGTACCGATGTCTCCATACGATCTGGGTGACATGTCTAGAGGACATTGTGAGGTCTAGATGGTGATCCCAGAGGGTTTCATGAGACTTGGGTGGCATGACTGGGGGGAACTATGTGACTTGCTCTGACATGTCAAGGGGACTTTTTATGATCCAAATAGTATACCAAAGGAGCATCGTGTGACCTGGGAAACATGTCCCGGTGTTGTCACATGACCTGAGTAGTTTATGCGAAGTGCATGGGGATTAGTGTATATGTTATTCGCATAAGTATCCTGTATTTTATTCTTTGTTCCAATATTTTATTTCTTATTACTTATATTTGTTTAGTGTTATCTTGTTTTAAGTCTTTCATGTTTTTGAAAATATGTGGGATGTCCTTTGCGTAACCCACCGAAATTCCTCCATGTGATCTATGAGGGATCATGTGAAGCATCTATGCATGTTTCATGATCTCTTTAGTTGTTACCCAGATATTACCAGATGGAAAACTTTCAGAGTCATGAGATCAACCACTCCGAGAAATATGCTCTGATTCCTGGGTACGCTGATGTGAAGTTCCAAGGAAAAGTTTTTTTTGTGTCTGGTCTTGTAAAGCTTCATTTGTCATGCTGGGGTGGGGGATTTATAGTCCTTAACACCCTGGTTATTCACCAATTTTCATATTTCATATCGCTCAAATCTATGCTTGATTCAGTAGAGGTATTTGGCATCACACATCTTTGTGAGGTTTGGTCATAGGTCATTTAGGGGGGTGTCACATGATTTTTAGCAACCACAAAATCATCTCATCAATTTACCATTTATTATATTATGTCCAATTAAAGGGGTATTTATGAAACATGTGAACATGATGAGGGACTTTCATGTTGTCAATCCGATATGTCAAAGTACTTTCGTGAGATCAGGATGCCTACTAGAAGGCCTCCATGTGATCTTTGATGCCTTATCTGGGATATTCCTTGAGATATAGATGAATTTATAGGGGGACTTTGTGAGATCAAACCGGCTTGTCAAGGGGGATTTTTAAACCATGTTAGTGTGTTGTGTGAGTTTTATGACCACAAAAGGCTCCCTAATTTTATATTTTATTTCCTTCTTTTATTTTTAAAAGGCCTAAGGATCTTGAATGATTATATGAGTTTTGTCTAATAAAATCACTTTCCCCTTGGTGATGTGCCACATGAACAATAAAAGTTCTTTTGGTGATGCATTATCACTTTATGGATAAACCTTTATTCTTATTTTTAGATCCAAATGGGGAGCGTAATACTGCCTGGACATGTCCAAATCCTTTCACGTGACAGGGGTGACATGTCAGCGGGCTCCTGTAAGACCTGGAGGACATGTCACTGGGGATTCCACAGTGCCTCACATGTTTCATGGGTGTGTCATGTGAGTTTTATGACAGTAAGTGGCTCCCAAATTTCCCATTTTTATGTACTTTATTTATTTTAAAAAGGATGGGGGTCTCGTGAGGTTTTATGAGTGTTATCAAACACAAACATTATACCTATTAGTGATTTTTCATGTGATGTTTATGACTGCAGTAGGCTCCTACCTTTTGGATATTTTCCTTCTATTTTCAAAGTATTTTTGAATATATTGTCAGGGGCCTACTGCCTGACAATCCTTGTGACCGAGGGTGATCATCTAGAATCCATCGAACGATCACTGAATATCCTGGGAACCTTTGTAAGAGAAAAAGTACTTTGTCGAAGGGTCTCTACAGGATCTTCCATATGTTATACATTGTGTGAGACCATCCTCATGACCTCTCATAAGTCATGTGATCATGTGTCTCTTGTAGGTTCATGTGATTCGTGTGATCATGGTCACCTTATTCTTCCTTTGTTTTGTGGGGAAAATAATACACATATTTAGGTATTTATTCCTTTTTGAATTTTTTGAATCTCATTTAGAGGGATTCAACAACCCCCCCCCCTCATGAGAAACATCCGCGGGGACAAGGGATCAGTTCTGAGGAAAGTAAATGCCTACATAAGGATTTGTCACTATCAGAAATTGGTGTTTTGGGCAATGTTTAGTCTACAAGGTGATGTTTGTTATTCCACGAAATGCCTGATAAATATGGTATAAGAGAGGGATTAATTCACCAACTACTCAACTATCCATAGCTCTTGTGCCCTACTTCCATCATTTCACCTCATTGTAAGACTTTCCCACAAGAACCTATCATGAGACCTCATCACAATACCATTTTGAGAGAACTGATTCACAAGAATTCCTTTTCCCAGGTGACCACTCAAATCAATCCATGTACTTATCTTTATTAATTCTTTGAACTTTGTCTGTGGGGATGCACGATCATCTTAAGGGTTTAATGGGATCTTCTAGCTTGATCAATTGATTCTTTGACTATTATTTAGCATGTGTGACCATGTCAAGGTCACACGATCACAAGTATCTTGAGGGGTCATGCGATTGTACGATTCCTTATAGGTTTATGTGATCCATGATATCTTCAGGAGTCTAGTGATTCATGAATCCTTTATGTGATCATGAATGTCCTTCTGGTTCATTTGATGCACATGATGTTTCCAGTTTTATTCCTTTCCTTTGATAATATTTTATTTCGTTTTTATGATATATTCCACTTACTTTTGTTTAGATGGATTTTGGATCTCATCAAAGTTCCTATGCTACAACTAATCAAATAGACATGATTGATAGAAACTGTAATGCTGACCCTTGACATCTCATGAATTATGATAATGAGATTATGACATGGATTCTTTCATTCGAGCTTAAAAATTATCCTTTATCACACTGGCTTCCTCTATATGGGTTTAGTTTGCTGGATGATGTTGTCATTCCTACTTCATACTTCAATTTGTCATCTTGCTGGGTGTCAACTACTCTTGACTGTATTTAGACAACAATTTCTGAGGATGGCTGACTGGTCACAGCTCAATCCCATGGGTTGTCTTATGTGTTGGAAAACTCTCCCTTGGGTATAGATGACTGTAATTTTTTTCATCATCCCATCACTCAAAGAAACTCAAGTACATTCATATCTTCTATGAACAATCTGGGTGGTGTATGGAGCTCAAAATGGGATCTCTATCCTGGTGGTAATTTTTTTGATGAAAAGGCATGAACATTATAGGTTAGGAAAATCTTCTTAGAGTTCACCGACCAGTTATATATTGTCTATATTTTTGAATTAGTATAAAGTTTTCAATTTCTTTTCTATCACCAGCCTAATATTCTTCGAGAACTGGTTAGCCATTAGTTTCCTAGCACCAAATCATTTCATCTATCCCATGGTGACGTGGGAATCAACTCATGGTATATCTACCAACTAGGTGGGATCCCCTCTTTCAAAGAGATATATGATGAGATCCTCCCTGTCACATATGTCTGGGATGACCCTTTGCAGACTTCAATCTTGGAAAGGGAAATGATCATCATTGTGAAGTAAAATTTAATAAAGGATCTAAATATGTGCTCTTCTATCTATTTAAAATACTAGATAAACATTTTCCTTTATTATAAAAGAGTTAGGCCAACTTCTATATTCCCCCATATGTTCCCTTCCCAACAAGTTTGTGATAGTGCTAGATCATATTGGGACATTTTGGAATTCGAGGGTCATACTTCATGGGGATATCAAGTAAATACAGAGATCTCTCCAAGCCTTAGGCTAGTGGGATTCATGACCATGTTCCTGAATGAGTGAATTTTCCCAACTGGGGATGTGCATTTAAAAATCCGGGTTAGTACACTGGTGATGGTAGTGTGACTAGTAGAGGTACAATGCCTTAATCTGGTAGTGCCGACCCTTTCATGTCTTTACCAACTCTTGGTCTATAATCAACAAGTAATAATCCCCTATTAGATCATTTTTCCTTTACATTTTTTATTTGGATGGATAGGGGATCATTTCCATTTATATTAATACTACAATGCCTCAAAGATCCCTGATGCCTTATATCATCCCATGTTTCTAAACATATCTAGGGTTGGGGATATGTCACTAGGATATGATAAGGTCACCGATGTGTTGAGTCAATCTAATAACTTTGATTTCTTCCCTTATCCCACACCGTCTGGGTCAATCATTGATAATGGTAGTGGCTCTCTCGATAAAAGGTCGTACAAGATCTCCCTTTATGATGGGGTTCTTGTAGATAATATGGAAGAGTTGATCATCTACAATCCGTATACACCTTATCAGTTTTCTCATCAGTTCAGCTACACCCAAAGGGTCTCCCCTCTCCCTTCAGTTGGTGTGTGAGGAGAGGGACACCCCGGGATCATCTTCCATTTTTGGATGATGTTGTCATGTGAATACACTGATGCTGAGATCATTCTTCCATCTCTTGACACTCCTTCCGTTCTTACTCAGGATTATTCCCAGGCTTGGGTAGTATCCTATTTGGGTGGTGTGCTAAGACAACTGGTTCATCATGTGGAAAAGCCATTTGCACCACCAACCCCTCTATCTATGGAAATGACGAAGTTTATTTGATACTTGTGTGATACTTTGAGGAAGTTCCCTCATCTTGAAGATGACCGTATCGATAATGGGATTGAATATGTCAAGGAAACCATACCTCCAACACAAACAAAAAATTATGCCTTTATTTAGGGGAGGATATATGGATCCTCCTCTCCTATTTCCTTGATATCTCATTTGTCTATTCCTCCTTTTGGCGTGCCCATCCCATCAGTCATAGAATCTCATACACGGTGCAGGCTGATCTGGCAGCAGATTTACTCCTTGATTACTAAGACTCATATGGTAGTATTTTGTGATTGAGTGGAACAAAATCATCAACTATTTAAATACTTGGGGGTGGATGGTTTTTATCACCAACTGTTGTATGAAATCATGAGACAAATTATCTTGACTTAGAAATATTTGGCCACCAACGAGAGGGGATTGCAGGATCTTGAAGATGAGGCTACCCTTGTGAACATATAAAGAGGGTATTAGAGGCACTTGAGAAGTGTATCCATTTTATAGCTAAATTGCAAGCCCATATGGATGCCTAGACCATAAAAATGTAGATATACGAGGAAATCATAGCTCACCTAAGTTCTAACCTTTCAACGTCATCATCCTCATTGGAAACTACTAAAAAAGAGTTAAGGATCTGACTAATTTAGTCAAGGTTCTCTATACTAGGGAATAAGAATAAGAGGTAGGGTAGGCAACACTTCAGTGTTCAATTTAAGCTTCTCTCTAGACTCTTTCCAACTTGGCCAGCTCAACCGAACGAATCTTATTATAGTTAGACCATTGATATGCACTTTGTTTTTGATGTGATTATTAGAGAGACTCTGAAATGTGGATATTCATACTATTTCACACTATTAATAAATGGATTTTTTTGCCTTTCATGTTGTTGTCTAGTTTTTATTTTATTCATGATGTGCATGAATTTTCACTGACTTGATGCTATATGAAACACCAATGATACCCATTATTTGCATAATATCAAGTAAACCTGAATGTATGGGTTTGAATATTTAAATCATAATAGTATCCACTCAAGAAGTGATCATGAATTCCCACCAACATGAGATTCATTACTGATATATCTACTACAACTATCTTGAGATTACCTAATTCACAGAAGGATAAATGGGTATAATACATTTCCTGAAGGGATATTTCTCTATCTTTTTTCAAATCCGTTGGGTTTGGCGAGCATAGCTTGATTTTTTACAAGGACATAAGGTGGTCCTTACAAGATTTTCCATTATTACAGAAAAAATCATTATTGTGTTTTAGTTTAGGGTATTTTAGATCAGACTTTATATCATTGTAGTTTAGGGTCTTTTAGCTCAGACCTTCTATCACTTTAGTTTAGGGTATTTTAGATCGAACCATTTATTGTTGTATTTTAGGGTCTTTTATCTTGGACCTTCTATCGAAGTAGTTTAGGATATTTTATCTTGGGATTTATATTACTATGGTTTAGGGTATTTTGGCTCAGACCTTATATCACTTTAGTTTAGGGTCTTTTAGATCGAACCTTCTACCGTTGTAGTTTAGGGTCTTTTAGCTCGAACCATATGATTCCATACAGTTTAAAGTATTACTACTAGGACTTGATTTATGATCATGGAATATGGTGTAGACATTCCAGGAATGACCCAAAACACTCTAGGGTGTTGAGTTCTATCGTAGTGTTTCTGAGGCTTGTGAGGATTAGAGATCCTTTCCTACAAGGAGGAGATGCATCTGGTTGTTAGTTCAAAGCCCTTATGTATTGGTAGAATTTTCAAATAGAGGTTTATATACTATTTTCTAAGGGTCATAGAATATTTATGGGTGGAATATTGGTTGAGGGATAAATATTAGGGATGTTAGGTCCACTTGGAAAGTTGGAGTATGGGTGATATAATTTATAACCCAAAAGTTTGAGTCGGTTAATATGGGATAGGGAAGACATTCCAGGGATGAACCATAACACAATGAGGTCACAGGTTCCTCTATGGTGTTTTCAAGGATCATAAGGATTGAAACTCATTTCTTATAAGGAGGAGATTACTTTAGTTGGCAGGTCAAAGCCCTTATGTATCGATTTCATGATCAAGAAAAGATGATCTCTACTCCCTTATGAGGTCTATGTGGGATTTTTGAAAACTCAAATATCTGGATGATGATTTTGGGTATAGAGTTAAGATTTATAGGAAGGGTTTTGGCACCCTAGGGTAGTTCAAATCTTAATTGTGAAGATCAATCCCTATGCCCTGTGGTTTTGAATCATAAGGTGTGGGCCATCAAAGGTTCATGAATGGAGTATCGCATTCCTATTTTGATAAAGGGTACAAGACATGGTGACAAAACTTTGAGGATGTCAAATCTTCTTGGATATTTTGGTATGGAGATTGAAAATCATGGTCCAAAGTACTCAGGTCAAGAGGATGATATGTGGAAATCATGCTGGGAATGGACCATAACACACCGAGGTGATGAGTTCTACCACAGTGATGTCATGGCTTACAAGTATCAAAAATCCATTTTTGTAGAGTGACACATTTAATTGACGACCATAGGCACATATGTAGGATCCATAGGCATGCATGAATATTCAAAAAAAGGGTCCCTTTAAGCTAGGTATATTTTTCCAAGGGTTGTGAAAGATTTGCAGCAACTTGATGTGCTCGATACATGAAGTGTGATTTTTGGATTGAGGTGCTTAAAAGATAGAAGAATAACCTCATACTATGGATGAATTGGGTAAGGATATTGTGGTACTTTGATAAAGGAGGATAATGGATGATGGTATTTTTAGTTTAAAGTTGTGTAGTAGGGACTTAATTTATTCTATGTAGTTTAACATCATGTAGTAAGGACATTTTCCTTACAGTTTACTGTTATGTGGTAAGGATGTATTTGTTGTGTAGTTTTAATTTCATGTGACTAGGACATTTTCCTTATAGTTTAATCATCATGTGGTAAGGATGTGGGTATTTGTTGTTGTAGTCAGGCCCGAGATTGGAGATCTGGGTGTCACTATGTATCCTATAATGATAGAAATCAAGACACACACAGTTCTTGAATGGAAAACTCTCTATACAGGTTTGACCTGTATGCAAAGGTGGTAATTGTTTCCATTGATTGTTGTTTCTGGGCCTGGTATTGGATATTTTTGTGTCACTATATATCTTGTGATGATAGGAGTCAAGACACACATAGTTCTCTAGGAACCATGCAGTTTAATGTCATTTTGAAAGTACGTTGACTTCCTAATATGAAAAGGGTTATTGTGGATGGACCCAAAGATGGAAATTTGGGCATCACTATGTATCCCTCAGTAATAGGAATAAATCCACATGTAGTTCTTGAAACAAAATCTTCCTATGAAAGTATGACCTCTACGCATGTAGGGGGAAAATTTTATGTTTATTTTTTGTGAATAAACCTGGGGTTGAAGATTCAAGTGTCACCACATATAATGTGATTTCGGGAATCAAGTAACACATAGATCTTGAATGGAGTTGTGGTAGTATGCCAATCAACAACAATAGTGGTCCTCTCGGGTGAGTTACATAGGAATGTGCAATGTTATATCATGAAAGGGAAACCAACCATGCATTTTAATGTCATGCGGTGAGGAATCATGGTATGAATTTTTGAGTCTTGAATTCAAGACCATGATGAGTCTATCATGATATGTTATTCCTTATTTGTGCAGGGAAGCCCTTACTAAACTTCCTAAGCTCACGTGATCTATGATCGATGTGAGAAACAAGGAATTTCAAGGGTTCCTCTCACTATGTAGAGGCGATTAAGGATAGGACATGTGAATTTTATATCATGTGGTGGTTGGACTAAGATATAAGATGGAGGTGTCCCTACATATCTCATAAAAAATGAGAATCAATACATACATATTTTTAGAAACTTGTGCAGTTAAATGTCACGTGACAAACATTTTTTAGTGAGGATGTGGACCACCCGATGTGAAAGGTAAGTAACATTGTGGATCTATGAAATTTTACATCTTGCAGTAAGTAAATCTTCCAGATAGTTTAATGTCATGAGGTAAGGATGAGGATAACATGACGTGAAAGAAAAGGAATATTTTATCTAGACCAAAGACTAGAGGTCCAAGCATCACTATGTATCCTATGATGGTAGGAATCAAACCACACATATTTATTAGAAGGAGGCACTCCCTACATGGAGTTGACTCTCACATGGGTATGGGGGATTTTATCCTTCTTTTTCATAGATCTAGCTCATGCGTGGTGAGTCATTAGTGAGATGGTGCTTCCCATGAATTTCAATGTCATGTAGTGAGGATGTGGTCTATATAGTTTAGCATCACGTGGTTAGGACATGAGACATTATACAATTTAAAGTCTTACTACTAAGATTTGAAATGTTGTACAGTTTAACATATTGTTGATAAGATGATCTTGTGCAGTTTAATGTCATGAAACCAGAATGAGAGGTGTTGTGTAGTTTAAAGTCTTGTTTCCAGGATGATATTGTGTAGTTTAACATCATGCAACCAGGACGAGGGGTGCTTTATGAAAGATATGCAAAGTATTTCTTAAGAAACCTCGCATTGGTGGGGCTGTGATATGTTCACCATCCATTGTGTCCAGTGAGTAATCTCCATTGTGATAGAAATTATATATGATATAAGACCCTTATCATTTGGGTTCCATATGTGGAGGCTTATTTCCTAGTATCATTGGGGTCTTGAGAGATAACACTGGTTCTCATTAGAGGAATGAACAGAGAAAAACCTTCTTAGTAAAGGATCATGCGATCTGATTCTGATGAATTTAAAGGTTGTACAATGTATGAAACCCATTCTAATCAAGTTTATCTAATTAATCCAACCAATTTTGTGATAATTCATCATCTAAGAGTTGTCCAAAATGGCTATTCAAAGCAAAGGTATATATACTTCTATGGGTAACACTATCATGGTCCTATACATCAATGAGTATGGAGTTGCTTGTGTAGCAGTATGTGTGGTGGTACAGTAGGCCCATAAATCATGGAAGATATTTTATAGACATGACTTCTTATCCATGTTCACCATCTTCTAGAGTATATTTGACAGAGTCTTATTAAAGGCCTCTATCTATCCATTTTTTCTACATGATAGTGATATGAGTGACTAGACTTGATATTGTACTCCCGGTATAGTTTCTTCAACTCTACAGAATAGAATTCGGTGTCATTGTCTATCAATATAGTGTGAGGGGATTTAAACCTAGTGATGATATGTGACTTTATAAAGTTTATGATATTCTTCATCCTAATTTATTTGATGGGTATTGTCTTATCCCATTTGAAAAAGAAATTGGTAGCAGTAAGGATGTACTTAAACTACTAAGCTATGGCTAGTAGATATGACCCCACAATATCCATTCCCCAAACAAAAAATGAATAACAACATTTATCTTTATGTAGAAATTATGGGGTTTGATGGATGAAGTTTCATGGATCTTGAATGCATGACATTTATTGGTGAATTCCACATAGTCATGTATCATGGTTTTCCAGTAATAACCTGACCTCTTGATTTGGCGGAAGAGCTTGTTCCCAAACTGATGATCATCATAGGAGTCTACATGGACTTCTTCCATGATAGTGTAAATCACTATTTATACTATTCATCTAAGAAGTATTTAATTAAACAATCACTTCTAGATGTATTTTTTCTCATTTGGATCATCTAGAAAGGTAAAATTTGATGCACGGTGCCAAATCGGTTCCATTCCAGCTCAATCTGTTGGGATAGTTCTATTTCAGAGATAAATGATTATGGTGTCCATAAATCTAGGGGTGTATATTGGTTCATCACACTCTAGGATAGTGTTACCTGATGTATTTCCTCCATATCGTAAACAAATATCAATGAGAACATTCTTTGATGCGTGATACGAATGATTACTTCCTCCTAATTAGGGTCGGCTAGGACTGTGGATGCATTAGATAATGCATTGGTGCGAGTATTCTATGATTGGGGAATATGATATAATGTTGGCTCAAAAGGTAACTCTTCCATCAGTCCAATGGCTTAGCCAGTGAGAGGGACCAGTTCTTTCTTTTTTATGGAATATTCTTCATTGATCTATTTTATCACTAGTTCTGAATCCCCTTTGATATATAGGTTGGGTAACTGTAGTTTTAGGGATAATTCCAAGCTAGTGATAAGGTCTTGATATTTTTCCTCATTATTCATGCAACCCTCAGATAGTGAAAAAGAGTAGGGAAAATTCTTTGTCTATAGAGACAAATACAATCCCTAAGCTAACCTAATTGAGCTTTGGGTTTTCCATCCTTTTTCCAATAGGAATTCGGGAGACACCATAAAAATACATATACCATGTCTGGGGAGTGTCATGGGAATAGAAGACCCCCTCATCTAGGAGCTCGGTGTCCACTGGTGTATTCTCTAGGGTGGTATGTTCTGTGAGGAAATCAGTTAGGGATTTCCTATTCACCACCTTTTGTGACACAAAATTTATGTCATATTTTTTGTAGAATGAATATCCATTGGGATACATGCACAGTTAGCATGGGGAGACTAAGAATACAATTGATTGTATCAATACAATAGACTTTATGGAATTCATGGTGCTACAAGTAATGTCTCAACTTTTTCACTACGAAGATGAGTGCAAGGCAGTTCTTCTCAACATTTGAGTATTGGGTCTTAGTACCTAGCATTGTTCGACTAAGGAAATAGAGACTGTTCTAACTCCCCACATCATTTTTCTATGTAAGGAGGGTGCCCATTGAGTGTTCCATGGTAGCCACATAGAAGATGATTGGAATCCCTTCCACTAAAGGAATCAAAACCAGTGGGTTCAGTAAATACTGCTTGAGACTTTCGAAGGATTCTTAGAAGTCCTTGTCCCATTAGTAGGTGATTCCCTTCTTCATTATCCTAGTGAAGGGGGAGATTTTCTGACCAAGTTGGCTATGAAATATTGAATGTAGGTGAAGTTCCCTTGGAGTCCCCTCATCTCTTTGAGATTTTTAGAGGGTGGCATTGATAAAATAGAACTAGTTTTCTCTAGTTTGACCTTAATACCATGACGGTGTACTATAAAGATAAGGAACTTCCCTGATGTTACCCCGAAGGATCATTTCACCTGATTCATCTTTAGACTATGTTGTCACAACTTGTCGAAGATTGTTTGAAGATCTATGAAGTTACCACATCACTTTTAGGATTTTACCACCATGTCTTCGACATATAATTTAGCTATTCTTCCCAATAATGACTTAATGATATGATGAATGGCATGTTGATATGTAGATTAAAAATTCTTTAATCCAAATGGAATGAACTGATAGAAAAAGATCTCCTAAGGTACTTTAAAGGTAGTGGCTTCCTCATCTTCAGGGGCCATCTTTATTTGATTGTACCCTGAATACCCATCCATGAAGGAAAGGGCTTGGAAGCTAGTAGTTGCATTGACCAAGAGATCTATGATCGATAATGGGAAATCTTCCTTTGGGTAGTGCCGATTAATTTCTATGAAATTAATGCAAATCCCAATCTACCTGTTCTTTTTCTTGAAAGAGATGATGTTGGTGATCCATCTTGGGTATTTAACTTCTTAAACAAAGTTGGATTTGATCAATTTGTTAACTTATATCTCTACATTGGTGGAATGAGATGGGTGCATCCTTCTGGATGCCTTCTTAAAGTCTCAATGCTTATTAGGTATTTTGAGATCGTGTATAGTCACATATGGATTCAGTTTGGGTATTTCTATATAGTTACAAGAAAACACATATCGGTACTTCTTTAGAAATTAAATATACATATCTTTCTCTTTTATGGGCATAGAGGCACTAATTCGTATAGGTATTAGGTACTTTTTTCCCAGATTCACCTGCTTGAGCTCATCAATGGTGGTGGAGATACCTTCCTCGAATGCAGTAAGGGGGTTCCTGAGGTCATCCTCTTCTTCCTTCATCTCTGAGTATGTGGAGGAATTATCATACAAAGGTGGAAATATGGGGTTATCTCTATCACTATCAAGGTTAGAGAGTCTATGAGAATATAAATTATCCTCCCCTACTACCTGTGTCGTTGCAAAGAGATTCTAAAGATGGTTGTCTTCTATACTATCGTTAGGGATAGGGGGCTTGGGACTCTTGGACTAGGTCTATCACCTCAACTAGATTTATAAAGAGAACATAGTCACTATCGATCATACTCCATGGATTTTCAAAGGCGGTCCCTAATATGTTGGGGGATTAAACCTATATATAATCATCCACCATTGGTTTTTTGCCTCTCCTTTTATAGAAACCTTCTTTCGCATATGTGGATTCACAGGTCTTGAAAGGGGAACTTTCACTATACAATATAATGACTTTTCCATCGATGGGGTATTTCAGACATTGATGGAATGTTGAAGGTTCCACCATGTTGATATGGATCCAGGGCCTTTTGAGCAAGACATTGTATGTGATGTCATGTCGGATAACCATAAACCCAACATCAGATCTGATATTCTCAAACTGATCTTTGAGTTTGATCTTCTCAAGAGGCATTTTTTCATGATTATCATACCCTTGAATGGTCATATTTGTGGGATAAAAATCCCCTTAACTATATCCAAAACATATGAGGATTAGAACTAGGATGATGTTGATCTTGGAGACATTTTCAATTAGATCCTTTTATATTTTGACATTATCAAGTCTTCCCAAAACATATAGGGGTTTGATGTGTCCCTAGATGACCTCTTCTTGATCATGTTCTATGAATGAGATGGAAACATAGAATTCTACTAACATAGTCTCCATTTGATAGACCTCAGCTACAATGACCTTATGTATCAAATTACTATGGGATCTAGAGGGCTTTAATGAGTTCCTCTCTGAGTTCTTTTGAAATATGGAATGCATCAAGGATTGTAAGCTTGCTAGGGACAACCTCCATATATTTCAGAACGTCATGATTTTGTGCCATAGGTCGGCTCTTACTAAAGTGGGGTTTCTCCTAGACATGTGTCTTAGGAATCAAGGAATTTGAGGTGGATAGTCCATGTTCTTGTGAAGAGGTTGTGGGAGCATCTTCTTCTAGTGGTGTGGGTTGTTCCGACCTTCCCTATTTCCTAGGATGATCAGATAATTGAACCTCCTTCAAGCAGTCATGAAAGAAAACTAGGTATGGATGACTACTAGAGGGTTTTGAGACACCCCATGTATTTTCTAGTATTTATGGAGAACTTTCCCATGGGTATTATCTACATATATATTCTCTGTGGGGATTTGACTGAAATACTGGGTCTGACCATGCCTGTGTTGTCCCCTATATCCTCGATTCCTACATATGTGGCCTCCCATTCCCTGATTTGGTGTTGGGAACTCATAATCATAGTCAAATACATCATTGTAGAAGGGTTATTCTAAGTTTATCATGTTAATTGAACCAATTATGAGCTCTTTGATAGATGAGGTTTCCATTTGGTGGGGCGGTTCCCGTGCTTTGGATATTGCAGGGAAGAAACCAGCAAGAGTCAAAGCTTACGTTGGAAAAAAATATAAATCACCCTCTTCCATTTATTCCTACTTCTGATGGTCATGCCCAATTTTTGGAGACATATATAATGTCACCTTCTTGGTTAGTGAAGCTATTATGGGTCTTCACAACTGTACTCTTAGGGTGGAATGAGCTCGATCAACTTTTTTCTAATTCATCTAGTTACTGTACTTTTGTTCACACATGGCTAGAACTTTCTTCCAATAAACCTCTTATTATAAGTAGGAAATAGTTATTTAGACCACCTTCTCTGAGTATTTATATAACACCAATTTTCTATAATCAACCATTCCTTGAAGGAATTATTTGAAGAAAAATCAGTCCTGAATATTATGAAACAACCTTCTAGGGAAAGGCCAGTAGTTGGGATATTCAGTGAGGTTGACCTCATCGGGCTTCATGGGTTATGGTAGCTTGATCATTTTATTTTTGATGGATGATAATAAATAACTAGGGACTTGTTCATTTAGGAAGGAGTATTATTTATTCATCCATTCCTCAAATACTGAGTGACCTTGATTTTTCAGTGCTTTTAGCTAAGGGATTTTTTTTGGTTTTCACTCCTCAATAAGAGGTGTTAGGAGGTTTGGGACCTACCTAGGTGCTTGGATGGGAACTAGAGTTGTCTTGATAGTGACAACTATAGTTTCTTCTTTTCCTAGCCTTTTCCCATGTGCTAAGGGCATGAGTTAAGATTTGGACCGGGTTCACTGAATGACGTCCTTCAATTATTATGTCATTTATACATACTCATGGAACCCACCTGGATACTTAATTGGGATCATAGGTATTTGAAACTTATCCTGATTTTTTTTAGCATGGAGTTACAAAAATTTCTTCTATGAGAGAGGGATGATGAGTGAATATGTTAAACCTTTCCATCTGGATATGAATTCAGAAACGCTCTCATTGTCAAATTGTTTTCATTTTTTCAGGTAGATGATTATCATTTTCCTGAGTGTGGAGAAGAATTGATAAAGGAATTGACAGTGGAGGTCTTTACATACTACAATGGATACTACTGGTAGACTGTTGTACTAAACAAAGGATGGACCTGTCAGAGTCTGTACAAAACAAATCATCTTTGTTGCCTTCTATTGACCTTGAGGGTCCATTATCAGACCACATAAGGAGATGAAGTGTGTGAGATTTTGTTCAGGGTTGCCTGTATAGTCAAAGGTAGAGAAGGAAGGATTGCTAAAATTGGGTGGGGGAAGATATTATCCACCAAATTGGGATATGGATTCCTCTCAGGCTGCACAGGCGCACATATCCCTTCCAAGTATTCCATTCAAGTATTTAGGGACTCAATGACGTTAAGTAGTGCCAGGGGTACTGCTGTCTGAGTCACCTCTTGTCTATAGAAAGTGGGTGGGGGTCGATGAGGTGGACGCACCTTTATCTCCTGCTAATTATAGATTCTTCTTAAGATTGAATGATCACCCTGAAGAGGGAGAGGTTATCACCACAATAAAGGGAAGTCACAATCATTTTTAACTTCCTCATTTATGTATATTGACTTCCTATATCTAGATCCATTATGATACTTAGATACCAATCTAGCCGATGGATTGGATATTTATAGATGTATGGTATGAGGAATATTTTCCTCAGATTAAAGATGATACCTAGCGATAATATATCCCTTGAGTATCTCCTCATTGATTTGTTTGAGATTTTGTATATCATTATCATATTATGACAATTTCTCCTCTGTGGAAGGAACCTAAACTCTTCTGGGTGTTTATTGGGATGTAGCCACACATTTACCTTTATCTTTGATAGTGTTCCACTGGATAGGTGGAAAATCGATATTTGGAGGTGCCAGATTTTAGAGCCTTCTTTGGTTCTGGGTGCATATAGCCTTAGTTGGTGTATCCAAATCACCCTCCTCTTGGGTTATATTTTTTTTATGTCCCTCTGCATTTGTGTCTTGATCCACTATGTCTATTGTGTTAGTAGTGATGAAATTCATAGAGAAATATTGGGAAATTGTGGTTGTTCCATTACTTTCAATGGAATAGTATGATTATATACTGCCTTCATCAGGGTCGTTCCTTAAACCCCTGTCCATATTGTGTCATTTTGGCTTCCAACCCCGGAGGGGTCTAATTTCCCTCTCCATATAATCCTCTTATATCATCCTATGAGTAGTGTACTTGATGGAGTTTCTAATCATGATTTTTGAATGGAAACCGAATAGCAGTGGTTTGTCTTGTGGCGGGAGGTAACCATCGATATTTACCTCCCAACCTAGTGAAGAATGATTCTCTTTATAGTAATTATGAAGATGAAAATGCTCCGAACCTTGTGGGATGAGGTTTATATAGGGCCTCAATTGGCATTGATTGATCATGTTGTTGAGGATCCAATGATTCCAGCTGGTAATTTTATGAATCTCAAGATGGATGTTGAGATATAAATACCCCCAGTCTAGTGGGATGGGGTTGATCTAGAATCATTGTTGATTTCCCCAGGACCTTATCAGAGGATGATGAACCTGATGATGGTGATTGATATATAAATTCCCTCATCCTAGTGGGCTGGGATTTGTTTCTAGTTTCTACTAATATGTCCTGAATTCTCTCAGGAATTGACAATTTGAGAGGTGGAGGTAGTGGTAGAAATTCCTCTAGCCCAGTGAGCTGGGTTCACTTTTGGACGATTGATATAGCAGCTGCTAATACAACCCATTTGATGAGGCACAACTATTCTCATATAAGAGATGGGTGTAATGGAGTCCCATGATGGGAATCATTCTTTACAAGAAGTTGTTTGGTTAGTTGAAACTTTGGATTTCTTGTCTAAAATGCATTATCATTGCCTTGAGGGGCCCAGTTCAAAAATCTTACGGCTATCCTCTCCCTCCATTCGTGATGTTTGAGCATCATTGAAGAAGATTCATTCTATTGTAGTGACTAATTGAACCACACATTACCCAGTCCTCTGATTTCTTTAGAGGGTATGACATTACCAGATGTCGTATCTTAAGGGTTCTATTGATATAGGTACATAGTGAAGTGAAATGATTCATATTTCTCCAACCCTCAGATACACATGTCCGGTGATGCTCTATAAAGTAGTCAGTGGAGAGTTGTCACAGTGCTGATAAAAACACTGCATAGTAGTTTTTCATGATCCTTCATTCCCAAGTTTCAGGCTTCAAAAAAGGTATCCATATCCAGCTAACAATAGAATCTATTGATGAGATGAAGGTGATACTTGTATCTTGGGTAAAAGATATGTCTAGCCTTTAGTTTCTGATGAGCATCCCGTATATTTTAGTGTAGATAAGGCATGCACTCCTTTTATAGCTTATCTAGGACTTCATAGCGATAAGTGGAAAGAGACTAAAACATGGTGGGGAGGTTTTTTTTGAATAAATCTCTCCATATTTCAATATCGGCATCCTCTTCATCATACTTAAACACCTCCATCATATTAGACCGCAAATGATGTTTCTTGGGGTCACCTACTGACTGGAGTGGAGTGCTACTGGAAGTTGATGGGGAACTATATACGATTAACCCTGATGTTTCAAGAACCTCTCTATATGAAGGCATGTGAGTTTTTCTCACCTCTCTATATAAAGGTGTTTGGGAAAGGGGAGGATTTCCTTGTCTGTGGGAGATATCATTGTGGGGAGGTTGACCACAAAGGATGTCAAGATTAGATTCCATGTGATCCATATCCACACTACCATGAGGAGGAATATCATGGTAATGATCATCTTCTGCTTCAGTTTAAGAGTTGACAGACCCTTGGGGTGTTGAGAATGTGTATCGAACAACCTCAAGGACACTAGCATCGATCAGATTAGGGATATGATTCTCATTCTACATCGTGGTTAGAATATGACAACCTACCTTCTGGAATTGTGCATGGATATGAGTATATTGTATGATGGTTTCCATAACTTTTTTATAACTATCTGGTGTTATTAGAGTATGGGCCTTCTTCTAAGAAGCTGCTATAATATGAAAATGATCTTCTTCATTATTAATAGGAATATTATACTATCCCAAGACATGTGTCATTCTCACTTGGTGATCCTTGGTCATAAAGGGAGTATGAGCCTGATCCTGAACATTTGGAATATGTCCTTGGTCTTTTGTGGTAGGGATATGAGCCTGGCCTGAAGTATGTGCCACTCTCACTTGGTGATCCCTGATTGGAAAAGGAATATAAGCCCAATCCGATTATGAATTCCCCACCAGAATATGCCGATGGACCTCTAGAATGGGGGAAGGGGCATGATCCTCCTACTGTATTACCTTAGAAGGATGTTGGTGCAGTCCTTCATTGGTGGAAGTAGGAATATGCATTTGGATTTTGTGATCTTGCTGGAATATGCTAGGCAGATTCACTGATAGAAATATGAGTTTGTCCTGAGGCATGTGTCATTATCACTTGTTTAGACCCGATTATAATGAAGATATGGGCCGAATCCTGGGACTTTTGAGTATGATGCTAGTCTTATTCGATAAGAATATGAGCCTATCCCAAGGCATGTCCCCTTATCACTTGGTGAGCCCCGACCAGAATGAGAATATGAGCCTGATCCTAGGCCTTTGGAATATGTTGTTGGAATTTTTTGATAGGCATGTTCCCCTATCCTGAGGAATGTTCCACTCTAACCTGGTGAGCCCCATTTGGAATGATAATATGAACTCAGTTTGATGCCTCTTCCTTTACCAGAGTATACCGATAATCCACCTGGATGGAAGAAATAATGTGCGCTTGGTCCGAAGAAACCACGTGTTCATAATGATCAGAGTGTTGAGTTATCCTGGATGTAGGGGTAGGAATATGTGTCTATCCCTATATTTGTACTATCAGAATATGCAGATGAAGTTCTTCATCTATTTTTAATATGTAATAGCATTTTAGAAAAGTGTACGCATGGATATAAGCATGCATATTTTCTATCTCCATGATATACTGGAAGATATATTCGATTGAATCAGGGACATGATCCCACTTCTATTCTCCTTATGACACCAGAATATGCTGATGGGATTCATGCACAAGAGAAGAGATATGTGCCTCCCCCATGCCTGCTGTAGGAATATACCCACAAACTTTCTCTGAGTGAGCGGGGATATGATCATGCTCACTAGTTACTATGAGAATATGTTGGCATACATCATCAATAGGAGTGGGGATATGATCCTTCTCATGGTTATCCAGATCCTTCCTTGCATGATGTTTCTTCCTTGTTGCAAGTGCATGAGTATCAGAGGTGGAAGTGTGTCGGGTGGTACCATCAATAGGAAACTAATGGCTACTGGTGGGATGGTGCTAGAAATGAAAGTTGATAGGATACCTCCTCGATAGCTCCTAAACTGAAAGGGAGCTATATTTGAATCCCTGGTCCACCTTCATTAGATACTAAAGGTGGTGATTTTCATGCTCCAGGTATAATCTCCTGAAGTAGTTGGTTGTGGCAACGAGGGACATTATCTTAGCTGTATATTTCCTTAGATGATGTAGAATCATCGGTTTTAGTCCTTGGAGACCCTTGTAGGAATCTTCAAGAGTTGGTATTATACCACATCGATGGTATTCCTGGACCATTGTGTTTTTCACTTGACATTTACGTTTTTGAGAATGTGAGATCATTTTGCGACTCGTGGGGGTTATAGTCATGGATAATTTTCCATAACGGTCACTAAATGAAGACATTATCTCAGATCAAGATACTGTTAATGAGGGTAGTATATGAATTCATGCAAATAATAAGGAGAAAGTTCACTAATTAGTGCAATATCATAGGCATTATGCGTGCTCAATCAGATATGCATGATTAAAACAATTTTCATTTTAATTCTGATCTGGCCATTCTACTCATGTAGAATTTTCAAATTGTGGATAGATTTATTTCATGGGAAGCCCAGTTACATAGGATTAGCTGTAAGATTTATGTCAGACTTATCATCTTTGTTTGATATTCCAAAAAAGTGTTCTGACACATAGAAAACTGACCATCCTACTATTTGAGGGTTTCACATCAGGCTCTTTTTTCTGTGCATTATGAAAATAAAAATGGCCCAATGCATTATTAACTGATCATTATTTTATTTTATATATTCAAGTCGAGTTCACAATTTTTGTTTCCTCTGAAATATAATGATTGGGAACCCTAGTTGGGCGAACAAAATGGTTTGAAAACAATTGGGAAGTCTATCCCTTTTTATATTGTTAAGGATATTTCATGGTTAAATAAGTTCATATTGGGTTCACCATTTTTGTTTTGATGGAAATATGTGAGAGTATTTTTCCCAGTGGTTTAATTGTAGGGGGTTCAATGTTGTTCTCAATCATCTACATTGGTCTCACCATCTATTAATCGTTCATAGAAACTCCTAATGGTTATCGCATCCTTAACTGGGTATGAAACTTCTTTCAAAAGGGAGGAGATCAGTTGGGGTTTCAAACCCAATGATTCTTAGGAACTCAAATTGTTTGAGAGGATGGGATTTCGGGATCATCACACCATTTTGGGGGGAATTTTTTTCCTACTCTACGACTCTCTTACATATTTAAGATATGTTTTCAAATATCTTCCTAATCTCGATATGGTATCGGTTAACCTAACATAATGTTCATAGGTTATCCCCTTTTGTGTGATGAATAAGGGGATCTCATTAATGAATCTATCTATATGTATATGAGGTTATTCATCCATTTCTTAGTTATCAGTAGCTTCTTGTATGACTAAGATGCATAACTAGTCACTTTGTAATTTTCTACCATGAATGGAGGTGGTTAATATTCCAAGGAGGGGATTGATCCATTATGATGTGTCCTATATATCCTATTTATACCAATAATCAAAACCCATGTAGTTTTTTAAACCTATGCAGTTTAACATCTTACAGAAATGACATATATGTGGGAACTTGGGCCCCTGGTATTCAAGATCGAGTCTCAAGAAGACATCCTGCATATCCTGATTATGGTAGGAATATGAGCTATCATAGTTAGTTTACGTCTTTGGGACTGTCCCCAAGGTAGATACTCTTATAAATAGGTAATCATATCATGACACTCATTGTGGCTTACACACTGAGGATTCTCTGGTTGGTGTAGATTCATGATACAAATGATATGACCATTGAAATTCCCTAAGCCCACATGAGCTTTGCTCGGTGTGAGAAACAAGGGATATAAAGTAATCAGCCTCATTGCACATTCATGTGGAACTTATGTACTAGGATAGTCATTGTGATGTTTATCATGGATCTTGGGACTTAAGATATTTTCTTACATATCCTGGTTATAGAAGTAATCAAATTTATCTTAGTTTAGTTGGCTTCTCAGTCTACTGATGGATGAGGAAAGTTGATCATCCCATGGGAGATATTGGGTCTTGATGGTTGGAATGTTAGATACATGGAAGGACTTACACCAAAGTGGATGCCCATTTGAGTTTGGGATCATGCCTTAGGAAGGCATCCTACATATCCTAGTTATGGACAGAATTAGAGTCCTCGTAGTTCAATGAGTTGGGACTTACACATTGAGGTCACCCTTATATTGGGGGCATAACATATTATGCCTTGATTAGGGATTGCACACTAAGGTTTACCTATATGAATGACATGAATATTGAAACTCCTTAAGACTACATGATCTATGCTTGGTGTAAGAAACAAAGGATGGAAAACAATCAGTTCCACCACTTTTAGATGCAGGACTATGCACTGGGACTTCCCTTTGGATGTTTATTATAAACCTCGAGCCTTAAGAAGGTATCCTACATATCTAGGTTTTGGTAGGAATCAGAGTCATCATAGTTCAATTGGTGAGTTCTTACACACTAACATTTCCATTTTATGTGGGACATATCATATTATGCCACTAATTAGGGCTTATACACTGAGTTTTCCCTTATAGGTGGAACATATCATATTATGTTGTTGATTAAGGCTTACACACTGAGGTTTCCCTTATATTGAGGGTATAGCGTATTATGCCTCTAATTGGGGCTTACACAATAAGGTTTCCCTTATATGTGGGATATATCATATTATGTTGCTGATCGAGGATTACACACTGAGGTTTCCCTTATCCTGATAGAGGCTTGTGAAGTAAATGATATGATTATTTCGACTCCCTAATCCCATGTGAGCTATGCTTGATGTGAGAAACAAGAGATGAAAAATAACCAGTCTCATTGCTGGTGTAGGAATTATGTGCTAGGACTACCGTACTGATGTTTTTATATAGAGATCAATCCTTAGGAATGAATCTTACATATCCTGGTTATAGAAGGAATCATAGTCATTGTAGTTCAATTGGTCATGGATTACACTCTAAGGCTTCCCTTATAGAAAGAACATATCATATTATGTCACTGATTGGGGATTACACAATTATTTTCCCCTTATATGCTAGAAATATCATATTATTCCACTGATCAAGGCTTACACACTTACGTTACCCTTTTTAGAGGCTCGACAAGGTTATCAAGTCCCGATATGCCCAATTGACCTGGCCTGCTTGTCTTCCTGTCATGCATTGATTGTCCGCTCAACATGCCTTGATTGTCTACTTGACATGTTAGAGGATGTTTGATTGACATGTCCAAATACAATCGTATGATCCATTTGAATTTTCCAAGGGATGTCACATAACCCAGATGGCATGTTTGAAGTTTGTCGCACGATCAAGGATGACTTGTCTAGAAGATATCATAAGACCTGACTGGTTTGTCCTAGAAGCCATCACATGATCTTGGCTAACATACTTAGAGGGTGTTACATGATCTAGCTGACTTTCCCTAGTGTCATTGTGAAATATGTCTGACACACTTGGAGGGTGTCGTGAGAGTTAGTGTGACATGCCTTGGAGGACATTGTATGTCCTGGTCAACTTGTATGGGTGTCATCACAAAATCCAACTAACATGTCTGAGGAATGTCGCAAGAGCCAGCTGACATACCCAGAGGGCATCGTAAGGTCTGGTTGTCTTGTCTGAAGGATTTCGCGAGATCCAATTGACATTCCTTGGTGCTATCGCGAGACTTAGCTGACATGTACCGGTGTCTCTATATAATCTAGGTGACATGTCTAGAGGGCATTATGAGGTCTGGATGGAGAGCTATGAGGGTTTCGTGAGACTTGGGTGGCATGCTCGAGGATGCCATGTGACTTTCTCTGACATATCCAGGGGACTTTGCATGATTCAAATAGTATACCAAAGGAGCATCGCATGACCTGGGCGAGATGTCCTAGTGTTGATGCATGACTTGGGTGGTTCATGTGAAGTGTGCGAGGATTAGTGTATATGCTCTTCAAATAATTCTCTTATATTTTAGTCTTTGTTCCAGGATCTTATTGCATATGCCTTATATTTTTTCAGTGTTAGCTTGTTTTATGTCTCGTGTGTTTTAGAAAATATGTGGGATGTCCTTCACGTAACCCACTAAAAGTCCTCAGCATGATCTATGAGTGATCACACAAAGTTTCTATGTATGATGCATGATTTATTTGGTTGTTCCATGGATCTTACCTGATGAAAAAATTTCCCGATCACGAGATTAGCCGCTCCGAGAAATCCGATCTAATACCTGGGTGCACTGGTGCAAGGTTTCAAGGAAAATTTCATTTGTGACCAGCTGTGTAAAGATGAATTTTTCATGCTGGTGTGGGGAATATATAGGCCTCACCACCCCAATCATTCACTTCTTTACACAACGCGTATCACTCAAATTCAAGATGGGGTCAGTGGAGGGCTTTGGCATCACGCTTCTTTTCAAGGTTTTGTCGTAGGTCATTCTGGGGGCATCACATGATTTTCATCAATAGTGAGATCATCCCACCAATGCCATGTTTATTGGATTAAGTTCAATTAAATGGGTCTTTTCGAATCATACAGTCATATCGAGGGACTTTCATATTGTCAGACCAACATATATAAGTACTTTTCGCGAGATAAGTATGCCAACTAGAAGGCATTTGTGTGATCCTTGATGCCTTATCTAGGATATTCTTTAAGATGTGGATGGATTTATAGGGGCCTTTGTGAGATCAAACCAACTTTTCAAGTGGTTTTGTGGGTCCATTTCGGTGCATCTCATGATTTTTACAACCAAAATAGGCTCACAACTTTTCTCTTTTATTTAATTATTTTATTTTTCGAAGTCCTAGGGATCTTGCAATCTTGCATAGGTGTTGTCGAAGAAGATCACTTTACCCATTGGTGATGCACTGCGTGACCAACAAAAATTCTTGTGGTGATGCGCAAGAACTTCATGGATAAACCCTTATGCTTATTTTTTGATCCAAATGGGGAGCATGAAACTACCTGGACATGTCTGAATCCTTTCACGTAATGAGGGTGACATGTCGGTGGGCTCTTGCTTGACTAGGCGGACATGTCACCAGGGCTTTCGCAGTGTCTCATGGGTTGCATGGGTGCATCGTGTGAGTTTTACAACCACAAGAGGCTCCCTCATTTTCCCTTTTTATTTACTTTGTTTATTTTACAAAGGTTTGGGATCTTGCAAGGTTGTATGAGTGTTTTCAAAGACAATTACTCTACCTATCATTGATTTATCACGTAACATTTACAACCGCACGATGCTCTCAACTTTTGTATATTTTCCTCCTATTTTCTAAGTATTTTTGGACGGATTTATAGGAACCTTCCACCTAATAATCCTCATGACATGGGGTGCTTGTCTGATAGTCATCGCATATTCAATGACTATCTGGGGAACCTTTGTAAGAGTGTAAGGACTTTGTTGAAGGGGATCTGTGAGATCTTCAACTGACTATACACTGTGCACAACCATCCCCATGACCTTCTGTAGGTCATGTGACCGCGTGTCTCTTGTAGTTTCACATGATCCATGTGATCATTTCCACCTTATTATTCCTTTTTTGTAGGGAAAATAATACTCATATTTGGTTATTTATTCCTTTGTGAATTTTTTTATGCTCATTTGGTAGGTGTCAATAATATCATATATGATAGATTTCCAGATCAGTCTTATGTTTGTTGAACTTTGGGTTTTGTTAAACTCATTACATCTCTATATTATTCCTAACAAATTTCTATGTGACCACTTGATAAAACTATTACACTAAACTCTTTAATGAGTAACATCTATAAATAAATATTATTTGAATTACAGAAAGATTTAGGAATAATATTCCTAATTTTCAACTCCTTAAACATATTCAAACCACTCAACTTCACAACATTCAATGTTGCGATGTTAATAACTTGTGTTGTTTAATTAGAATTATTTATAAGTACAGCAACATCATCATCCTTAAGAACAAATTCTATAATTTTTTTCCTTAAACCCTATTGGTAACTAATGTAACTATTTACATTATTACTTTACCAACACATCCTTAAATCCTTTAGGATATTAAGTGACATTCACTTTGAATTTTGACATGCATAATCTTTTATTTGTTAACTTTTGGATTCTTAAAGTCGAAACATACCCCCACTAGTCTCTTAAGTATTATATTCTCTTCAAAATATCATACTAAGATTCAAAAACTCTTTTTTTGTTTAGGAAATAACTCTTATTTTATTTTAGTACGAATATTTAGAAAATAAAATGTTATTTTCATATCATATATGGTCTTCTTTGTGTTTGTTACAATTTCTTAAAAAGAATATTATTCTTTAAAATATGCCATGGATGGTTATGGAATCCCAATTCCTCATATTTTAAAAAATACCTAGATTGATACTTTTATCCTGGACAATTTTTTTTATCCTTATCTCATTTTCAAATATGATATAGAATTCGATGATTCATAAACCATGTATATAGAATCCATCATCTCATGTCGTTTATAACAACTCTGCATTAGTAAATTACTTCCCTTATGATATAAGAGAAATGTGATGAAGATACACATCTTTTACTTAAATCCATCTGAGTTTGATATATTTATTTTCATTTAATTCCATTATTTAGTAACACTTTGCTTCATCATTTGAATACAAACTATAATCTCTATCAATTACTTCCTTGATTTTGAACTGTTGTATATTTACAAAATTTATAAAAATATACACTTGGTTTCACATAACTTTCAGAATTGAAGAATTGATTTCTATAACACCAATATATAATATGGAAATATCATGTAATCTCTCAAAATATTTCAAATATTATAGGACATTCCATCACATGGAATCATCATTCCTTATTCCTAATATCTTCAAGTTTCAATGACTTTGATTATCTACTTGAAGAAACATTCGTTCGACTTTCCAACCAACTTTTCTTCTTTTTTTTGAACATTTACTCACTTGTATTATCAACATATCACAAGTTCATCTATCTTAAATACTTTGAGAATATTAAGTAAAATTTTACTAAACTCAATCACATTGTCAAAACATTTCCATCAATGAAAGCAATATGAATCCCATAACCAGAAAAAACCTTAAAGGAAACTTTTAGTCTCACCAATTCATTAATATATCCAATCATATTTAGTAAATAAGTGGAGAAAAAAATTCCTTGATTAATCATGAATCTAATTCCTTTGAAACCTTGAGTGAATCATTCTATATATCTTTTAATCATCTAGATTCATTTTTAACAACTTCAACATTTAGGTTACTCAGGAAGGTGTTTCTCTAACACATAAAATTTCACTTACTTAATAACTCTTCTTAAGTTTGGTACTAGTCTAGAGAAATTGCTTACATTAAGATTCTACTTTCTAAATATTGATTTAAAAGTTATGTTTGATGATAATGATGATATTTAATCTATGACAAAATCTTTTTATCAAATGAGCATCATGTTTTACAAGCATTTAATAAGGAATTGTACTAAATGAGATCCCACTAAAATGATGAACCATTTTGAACTCATCATATCCATTAGCGGGAAAAGATCCATATTTCACTAAGATTTGGGCCACTTAATCATTTCACTCATCGCTTAATAATTTAGGTATGACATCATTACAATCATATCGTATATGAATCTTGGATTATTGAGCAGATAACACTTTACTCAATCCATCATATTGATAAAATAAACTCTATTCCTCTGATAAATAATCCAATTAGGGTCTTCCAACTAATTCCAAACTAACACAAATTCCAATAAAGAGCATATAATCCTATTATATTAGCCCATTACTTGATTTCCTTACAAAAGATAATCCAAGGGAACCTGGATTTAGCATGGTCTACCTAGTTGAATGATCAGAGTATTGAAAAGTGTTTTATTTAAAAGGAATATAACACTCAATATTTTGAATGGGATTTAATCTCACCATATTAACTCACTTATTATATTTATGTATTCATTTTTCTAATGATTTAGTTTGGAATCCTATTCCCTTTCCACTAAATCATCATGATCAAATCATATTGATGTATAACACTTTATACAACTCATAACTTGTGTTACTAACAAAAATTAAAAGTCAACTATATTTATACACATCAAAATTCATCCTACACATAAGATATATGAAAACCATTCATGTGACATATTTTAATTATTTGAAATCAGTAATCTCCATATGAGTAAGTCTGAAGCCACAAATAGTCAACCCTCACTTTTCTAGACTAGCATAATCCTCCAAGACAACGAAAAGTCTGAAACAAATTCCATCTACCTAGAGATACTTTACTCAATAGATATTAAAATTTCATCATAATTATAACACCTATTATGTATAAATCATAATTAACTTCTTAATTCAAGCTCATAACTCAATATAAGCTAAAGTCAAGGTATAAGAAAACAAAATCCATTATCATACCTAGCATGTAACACATTTAATGCATGTATGATAACTTATAAGAAGCTTAAAAACTTTAAAGAAAAGCATATACATATTTATAACATAAACAATTTATATATATGAATAATAAACAAGGGAATAAATTAAATAAATGAACAATTCATAAATTGAATATGAGATAAAAATTTATGAATAATTCATTAATAAAAAATTATAAAAGCTTTATAATTTAGCAAGAATTATTATGGAGAATCCATAATCTTGAATACAAGCACTTTGTCTTCCGGCTATCACAGCGGTGATCCTTGCGGTGCTTGGTCTTGAAGACGTTATTCTCTTCGGATATGATCTCTCTAGACCCGATTGCTGGGCTTTGAGACGTGGAGGATGACTGTGCGTGGCTTCGGCAGTAAGGACCGATGGCTCAGCGGGATCGGATCTTGGCATTATAAATGGAGGGTTGACCCTTCGTCTTCGGACATTCTTCTCCCCCTCGATCTTTAGTCTCTCCGGATCTGGTCTCTCTTCAGATTTCATTTCGGCGGGTCTTTGTCTTTTTTCTTTTTTTAATAAAGGGTCATGTCTCCAACTTTTCTATTATAGAATTTACTTTAATTAATGTGGTTTAAATAAATTCTCAAATAAGGCCTTAATTTGATCAATTCAAATTAAATATTATGAAAAAAATATAATTCAAATAAAAAAACATTTATATTTTTGTCTTAATTTTTAATTTATAAACATTTTATAAATTACCCTTATAATTTCTAAATAAACACTTTATTTCAAAATTATGTTAAACACCATATAATTTGAAAAAGGTATTTCAATATCAACTCTTAATATTTATGGACATTTATTTAATAATTTTTTTATAAAAATTTTATAATTAATTAATTTATAAACACTTTTATAAATTAAATAAATATTCTAAAATACATTTTTTATAATTTATAAACATTTTATAAAGTATATAATTCAATACAGAATTAAAATTGAAAAAATAAATCTTCCTATGTGAATCGTATTTAACGATATACACATATCATAGGAGGCGATATGTCATGTATAAGAATGAATCGACAACGCGTGTCATCTATCACTCCTTACGATATGCAACATGTGTAAGCTTAATCCTTCGGTGCCTAGTATGTCGTATCCTAATACAGGAATTGATATCATCTTTATGATATTATGATTAGATTTTTGTAACACAAAATGGCACCATCATACCATAATACATTCCCATATCTTACCTTATGATATGTAAAAACCATAAAAAATAACACTATATCATTGGCTATGATATCAGATATCATACATTGTGGCCTTGATGTAGGTTATGCATAACATAATATTAGGGGCCTGTATATAGATTATGTTATCACATAACATAATGTTTGGGACCCCAACACAGATTATGTTATCGTATAACACAATGTCAGGGAATCCAACATAGATTATGTTATCACGTAACATTATGTATGCTCTTAGTCGAGATTATTTTATCACATAACGTAATGTCGGTCATAGTTCTTCATTTTAAAAACAAGATTTCTAGAATCACTAATATACATAAGGCCTTTAGAAGCGCTAACATGGGGCTTTTCTAGTGCAAAAAATTGTTGAAAATTAAAGCATCCTTAAAAGACCTAGGTCTTTATCAATGCTAGAAAAACACTAATAAAGGTGCCCCTTTATGAGTGCTTCTATTTAGTGATGACAAAGAGATCATTTATCTATACTTAAAGAAGTGTCAATAAAGGGGGTACTTTATCAGTGCTTTTTTTAGCACTGATAAAGGGACCCTTTATCAGTGCTTTTCCTAGCGCTGATAAAGAATACCTTTATCAGTTCTTTTGCTAGCACTAATAAAGGGGAATTCTACTACAGTGTGCTGTTAAAATTACATCACACTATATTAGAAAAAATAGGGAGCAAAAAGAAAATACAGGGATAGAAAATAAAAAATTTAATTGAAATAAAATTTACAATGCAAATGCAAGAAAAACACTAAATTATAGACATTTCAGACATTGGTTTGTACAATTACATGAGTAAGTACAATTTTTCATGAACATTAAAAAACATAAATGTTCCTTTTTCTTTATCTCCCAACCTCTGGTCATCCCATTAGTTTTTGAAAAAACCACCCCAACTTGATCAAATGAATACACCTGTATAAGAAAACAATTCTTATATTAGCGATACAATAAAGAAATAAATTAAATGCAAAGTGTCAATTTTAAATTAAAAACATATACTTTGAGCCATACCAAGAACACAGTGTATCAAATTGAGTTGTGGTTGATTCTTACACATCACACCGTTTCTTGGTGTTCTCAAAATTATGTGATCTTGAACTATCTCCCATATGTGGTGAAAAAAAATCACTATAGATGTGATCCAATTCAAGAAAACTTGATTTTTAAGAACAAGCCTTCAACTGCTACACCATTTCTTGTTCGTCTCAAAAGAAATATCTCTATGAAAAGTAACTCAATATTTATATGATAAAAATGATAATGAAATTAATTAAGTAATAGAAAATAAAATAATGAGAAAACAATCTGATCATGTTATGCTTAGTTTTTCCTATGTGATGCATGTTTTAAACTAAAATGACACTTATATATTGAAAACACACACTTTGATTCATACCAACCACATCGGGTGTCAGATTTATGTGTGGTTAATTTCTACACATCTCAAATGAATAATGGATAATTTTATTAATTTTTGAAAACAATATAGGCTCGTTTGCTCAGTTGTGGCTATGTGATGTGCATTTTAAACTAAAATGAAACCTTTATATTGAAAATAAACTTTGAGTCATATCTGTCACATTGTGTGTCAGATTGATGTGTGGCTAAAAAATGAATTATGGTTCAAATTTATAAGTTTGAAAACAATCCAAGCTCGTTTGCTCAGTTTTGGCTATTTAATGTGTGTTTTAAACTAAAATGAAATTTTTTATATTGAAAACATGTACTTTGAGTCATACCAACCACATTGTGTGTTGTATTGGCATGTGGTCAATTCATACATGTGAAAAATAAATTATGGGTCATTTTCTAAATGTTTAAAAACAATCCGAGATAATTTTATCATTTTTGGCGATGTGGTACACATTTTAAACTAAAATGACACTTATATATTGAAAATATGCACTTTGAGTCATATCGACCACATCATGTGTCAGATTGATGTATGGTCAATTTCTACACATCACAAATGAATTATGAATCATTTTTATAACGTTTGAAAAAATATGAGCTCATTTTCTTAGTTTTTTCTAGTGTTGTGTGTTTTAAACTAAAATGAAACTTCTATATTGAAAACACACAATTTGAGTTATATTGATCACATTGTGTGTTAGATTGATGTGTGCTCAATTCTTACATGTCACAAATAAATTATAGACTATTTTAATAAAGTTTGAAAACAATCTGAGCCAATTTTCTTAGTTTTGGATATTTGATGTGCATTTTAAACTAAAATGACACTTTTATATTGAAAACACACACTTCAAGTCATACTGACTACATCATGTGTTAGATTGGAGTGAAGTCAATTCTTACATATGAAAAATAAATTATGGATAATTTTAATAAAGTTTGAAAACAATACGAGCTCGTTTTCTTGGTTTTGGTGATGTGACATGTGTTTTAAACTAAATGATACTTATATATTGAAAACACACACTTTGAGTCATAACGACCACATTAGGTGTTAGATTGACATGTGGTTGTTTTTTACACATCACAAATGAATTATAAACTGTTTTTCTAAAGTTTTAAAACAATTTTATCTTGTTTTCTCAGTTTTGTCCAATGATGTGTGTTTTAAACTAAAATGACACTTTTATATTGAAAACACACACTTTGATTCATATCAGTCACATCATGTGTTGGATTTATGTGTGGTCTATTTGTACATATAAAAAATAAATTATGGACCTTTTCTCTAAATTTTGAAAATAATTTGAGATCATCTAATCAGATCTGGCGATTTGATGTTTGTTGTAAACTAAAATGACACTTTTATATTGAAAACACATACTTTGAGTCATACCGACCACATCATGTGTTGGATTGGAGTGCATTCAATTCCTATATATGAAAAATAAATTATGGATCATTTTCCTAAAGTTTGAAAACAATTTGATCTTGTTTTCTCATTTTTATCTATTTGATGTGTGTTTTAAACTAAAATGACACTTCTTTATTCAAAACATGCACTTAGAGTCATACCAAACACATTAGGTGTCAAATTGAAATGTGTTCAATTCCTACATGTCCCCAATTAATTATCAATCATTTTCCTAAAGTTTTAAAACAATTTGATCTTGTTTTCTTGGTTTTTCTATTTGATGTGTGTTTTAAACTAAAATGACACTTCTGTATTGAAAACATGCACTTCAAGTCATACTGACCACATCAGATGTAAAATTGACATGAAGTTAATTCATATATGTTAAAAATGAATTATGGATCATTTTAATAAATTTTGAAAACAATTCGATATCGTTTTCTTGGTTTTGGATATTTGATATGCGTTTTATACTAAAATTACACTTTTATATTTAAAACACACACTTCAAGTCATACCAACCACATCGTGTGTCAGATTGGAGTGTAATAAATTCATACATGTGAAAATTGAATTATGGATCATTTTAATAAAGTTTTAAAACAATATAATCTCATTTTCTTGGCTTTGGTGATGTGACACACATTTTAAACTAAATGGCACTTATATATTGTAATCACACACTTTGAGTCAGGCCAACCACATTGTGTGTTGTATTGATGTGTGGTTAATTTGTACATGTCACAAATTAATTATGGATCATTTTTTGAAAACAATATGAACTCATTTTATTAGTTTTGGATAGTGTTGTGTGTTTTAAACTAAAATGATGTCTTTATATTGAAAACACACACTTTAAGTCATATCATTCACATCATATGTTGGATTGATGTGTGGTCAATTACTTCACATCAAAAATGGATTATGGACCATTTTATTAACATTTTAAATTAATAATAGCTCATTTATTTAGTTTTTGGATATTTGATGTGTGTTTTAAACTAAAACGAAACTTTTTTATTAAAAACAAGTACTTTGAGTCATACTGACTACATCATGTGTTGGATTGGAATGTGGTGAATTTTTACATAGTAAAAATAAATTATGGATCATTTTCTTAAATTTTGAAATAAATCTGAGCTTGTTTTCTTAGTTTTGGAGAAGTGACACATGCTTTAAACTAAAATGGAACTTATATATTGAAAATACACAATTTTGAGTCACACCAATCACATCATGTGTTAGATTGACATGCAGTCAATTTTTATACATTATAAATGAATTGTGGATTGTTTTCCTAAAGTTTGAAAACAATATAATCATTTTTTCTCAGTTTTGTCTAGTGACATGCGTTTTAAACTGAAATGACACCTTTATATTGAAAACACACACTTCAGGTCATATCGATCACATCTAATGTTGGATTAATTTTTGGTCGATTCTTACAAATCACAAATTAATTATGAACTATTTTCCTAAATTTTGAAAATAATATGAGATTGTTTTCTCAGTTTTGGATATTTGATGTGTTTTAAACTAAAATGACACTTTTATATTGAAAACATGTACTTTGAGTCATACCAACCACATCATGATTCATATTGACATGAGGTTGATTCCTACACATCAAAAATGATTTATAAATAATTTTAATAAAGTTTGAAAAAAATTTGATTATATTTTATTGGTTTTGGATATTTAATGCATGTTTTAAACTAAAATGACACTTCTGTATTGAAAACATGCACATCGATTCATACCGACCACATCGAGTGTCAGATTGATATATGGTCAATTCCTATATGTCAAAAATGAGTTATGGATCATTGTCCTAAATTTTGAAAACAATCTGATCTTGTTCGCTCAGTTTTGGCTATGTGATACATGTTTCAAACTAAAATGACACTTTTGTATTGAAAA
This sequence comes from Viscum album, assembly GCA_963277665.1. Lineage (NCBI taxonomy): Eukaryota > Viridiplantae > Streptophyta > Magnoliopsida > Santalales > Viscaceae > Viscum > Viscum album. The sequence goes on from OY728164.1 coordinate 157,397,600, forward strand.
AATGCAATTAGAGTCATACCAACCACATTGTATGTCAAATCGATGTGTGGTAAATTCTTACACATTAAAAATGACTTATGGATCACTTTCCTAAAGTATCAAAACAATCTGAATTTGTTTTTTTGGTTTTGATCATGTGATGTATGTTTTAAACTAATGTGTAAATTTTAAAAAATAAGTATCAGATAAAAATGATAAGGAAATTTACTAGAAAATAGATAAAATGATGAGAAAATTAACTAAATATGTAGTAGGAATTCACATCTTTATGATATTTTTATACATTCAGACACAATTTATTCTTCCCATTAATTTCTAAATAAATTTATTTTTTCCATTATACTTATCCTTGAAAAATAGATCAAAAATAATATATAAGAATTCAGATACTAATGATTCACATACCAAATATATTTCTAAGGTCATAGACCATACTAGATCACAATTATAATAGGTAATCAGATAAATTTGATATTGGAAAACATTCTAACACTATGTAATCTGTCCACTCATCTATAAACAAATTTACTTCTTATTTTGAGCATATAGATTGTTGACAATATTTGTAGTACTGATAAAATATAGAAAAATAAATGATTAAGAAATATTTTCAATGAAATTGTAATTACCTTGAGAAATTACCTATTTTGGGGATTCTAGTCTTTTGATGGTATATGATATCTTTCATAAATTTTTAAATCTAATATCTATAATAATTGTTGTTATATTGCTTTATAAACTATAGAAATATTGATCAAAATAAGTAATTTTTTTGAAATATGTTTTGATAGTTAATATTTCTATATATACCTTAATATTATTTCATTTGAATAAATCCATAGGATTCTTATGTTCAGTGACCAACCTCATACCATGATTTGGCCTATATTTATAAATCACCATATCATAATAAATTTTTTGTTAACAAATAAACTGAAACATATGATTCAAATTTTATCTGTAAAATATCGATTATAGTGCATTATAAATTCACAATACACATCATGTGTTTGATAGAAATTCATGCATTGGATCCAAAAAATAAATATTAGGGGTATCCAAATTGATTGTGACCAATATCTAGTGATTCTTACAAAAATCAAATAATTAATAAAAAGAAGAAAAATATATTTTATATGATTAGATTGTAGAGTTTTACCCCAACATTGTAGGAATCAACAAGAGTCCGTTTTCTACTATTTTTTTCTCAAACACCTCTCTTAGTTCGTATTTTTTTCTTTTCAATTTCTTCCAACCCTAAAGAAATTTGTTCCATAGAAATGATTAAGGGATTAGTGAATTGAAATCATGATTCACAAGGTTTTACCTTTATATAGTAGTAATATAAACGCTTGTAGAAAATATGAATAGTTATTAACTTTAATGATTATTATAGATCATTTTTTGGACTGAAGGATTATGAAAATGTACCTGATGTATGTATTCACAACTTAGACTCTCAACCATTCAAAATTTATAACATCATTTATACTCTCAAGAATAACTATTCTTGACATATCCAAATATATATTATTTATTTTGAATATAGGACACATATCCATCTTTTAATGTGGTTTGTGCATGAACTTTTAATGTTAATATATGTTGTAGTGAAAATGGCTGGGAGAAGGTACTCCTAGAAGGTACTTTTGTTTTCTTAGTTGATTCACTGGATTGTCTTGATTAGACATTATGTTTCCCTATTATTTTTTCCTTATATAATATCATACCCCACTTCAGTCCTTTTTTAATCAATGGTTATAGGTTTTTCATTTGAAAAAAAATTGTTAAGGATATACCTCATTTATCTTTATAATATTAGATGATTATATTATAAAAGTTCCAATAACATCATTGACCATTGTAATATCTGGATCATCAAGTGGAATAGAAAAATCAACTATTATCTCTTGAGTTACTTCATCCCCACTCTCATGTGATCTTTGGGGAGTTGTTTGGTGTGTAGCATGTCTCTTGGGATATTATACATTGCACCCCTTGCAACAAGGTGGTGCGTGGGTGTTTATAGATAGAAATTACATACAACTTTACCCTATAGAATTTTAAAAATATAAAGTTGTTGGAAATTTTTTGGTTCACATTTAGGAGAGATATTAATGAAAAAATTGATTACTTCAGGTAAGGTATACGTTTGAGGGGAATGACTATCCTCAAAGCTAGTGGAGTCATTTGGTTGTTCATGTGCTAATATTTGTTCCACTATCTATTTTCTTTGATCCTTTCACATATATTTTTCTACCAAACTAGACTAGATAATAATATCTTGAAAAGTATCTATTTTCACCTGTAATCCTTCCACCATTTTCTATGTATTATCTTTTAGTTCTGTCTTCTCAAAATATGTTTGAGGAGACACTCCAAAAATTACACCTCTAACATGACCATATTGTTCTGGCTGCTTCAAAGCTATTGAAAGTAGTTTTTCTTCAGGTATAGTCAATGTTAATTCCTATGTCTAAACCATATAAAAAACATATGAACATAAATAGACATTTTTATGAAATAATGTTATAAATCATAATTAATTACTATTATGTCATACTTATATATGTCTTTATACCACTTTTGTGTTTTCATCAACTAATTTACCCTCTTTATTTACATGGGTCTCCTTTCATACCACATGACGTGAGATGGAAGTGGCTTTGGATTTTGATTCATCAATATTCATATAAATAAAGGAACATATGTTGTTTCATATTACATGAAAAATTATTATAGATTTAAAATACATATAATTTTCTTCTCTAGTGAAGCATAACCCATCTTTGCTTTACAATAGGGGTATATTAGTTTTGATTCACATTGTTTATTTTTATCACACCTTTACTATTTCATAAATTAAAATTTTTGAATAAAATTGGATAAAATAAATATTGTGAAATAATATATTATCAACTATAATGAACCTAAAATTAGTTCTCATCACGATGACTGAGGAAATAATTTCATGTTTTATACTTTATAATATGTGCATAAGTAATTGGTGGGTGGGGATTTACTTTTCCCTCAACATACCTAAGATGAAACTTGGTAAGAAGTGTCCAGAGGCCTCTATGGTATTTTTTGGTGGCTCTTAATACATATTTATTATGGAAAGCTTCTAAAATAAATTAAATCTTCAAGGAATAATGAAAATAAAATCAATGTTTCATTATATATATTTTTCAGTAAAATAGGGAAAGTATATCGTAAAATTAACTTTATATCTTCCCAAATGGTTTCCTTTGTTATAGTTTAGTCATGGTTCCATGAATATATATCAATTGGAACATTCATTCTCATTGTGACCCCAACATAACTAATCAACATTGACTTCTTGGGGTTAAAAATTTAGTTGCATTGATTCTATCCTGAAGAACCTTTGTGATAAATTGTTTTAACAAAGTTTTTGTATTTGTTGAAAACTAAATTTTTTGTATAATAATGTTTTTGTTATTCAGGAATTAGACCCAGTTCATCTTAATGATATTTGTAATAAATTTGAAAGTTTCTAAAAGTTCTAACCCAAACATAAAGGGGAGAAAAGTTTTGTTTTTAAGAAAGATGTTTTTTGGTCTTAGAGGATCAGACTGAAAAGCTAGTAAAACACAATTTTGTTGAATATTTTATTGATAATAAATAAAAAAATTCCTAATATTGTGTTAAATATGTTTATTTATAAAATATTTGGGATTAGATCATTCATTTAAAAATTTGATGAAAATCCAAGTTTTACCCTTTAAAAAATCATTGTAGTATTTCAAAAATAAATAACTTTATTTGAATTATTTTAACTTAATATTTTCTAAACATGTTAATGAATTAATTTTATACAAATTTTATTCAGTACATTTTAGTTAAATCATGCATTTGTTTGGTGCAAATGGGCCATGAATTCAAAGTTGGGCTGGACTCACCATATTAGACATTGGTTTTGTATTTGGGCCATAAATTTTTCATCCATACTTGTATTAGGCTCAAATTTTGAGAGGATCCCGATGACTCATTTTCAAACAAATAATATTACTATAATAACATCTGATTCACGTTTTTGGTGGTAAAATAGGCAGTGCAAGTTGGATTAAATTATTTGGACGAATTTCCCCATTCACACTTGAAACCTCTTTAAACCTAGCCTCCCCTCCACTCTATAAATTAGGGTTTTTCTCATTTGGAGGGGTTGAAACGTGAATTAGGATATTGGTAGAATAGGATAAGTGGTTATACATCATTTCAATCTACAATTGGTGGAGTGAAGCTACCAATCTAGGATCTCCTCCAAAATGCTCTTTTTTTCCTCTTCTTTGTTGTAATGTTGTTGTGTTTTCAATAAACTCTTAGTTTCTCTTAAATTTATTCTATTATTTTTAACTTTATTCTTCTCATAATCTTACTATTTGGTCTAGAATTCTAGAGTAGAAACAATATTGGGTTATACCCTTTCTAACCCCTTGCGAATGCAAAACGTTTCTACGATGACTACACCGCTTATGGAAGAGTAGTTTTCTTAGTAATCAATCTACCTATTACCTTTTTAATTCATTTATTTTGAATCAATGAGATACTATAATTCACATAATATGATATATTAATTTATTTTTCAATTAAAATTAAACTAATCAAGCAATTGATCAATTAACACAAAAACACGTGAGGTCGAGATTTTTGTGTACATTGTGAGAGTGCGATCTTAATCGGTAATACAAGACCATAAGGTATAAATCTTTAGAGTTAAAATACAATATATAAAATCAATTAATAATCATTTCCATAGTATATATGTTCTCTAATTAACCATTGACCATAAGATAACCTAATAACATCAATCAAAGTAGGGTGCTGTGATTGCAAGTTCAGAAGCTAGCCTAGGTTTTAAGTAATTTTATCTTTGTGGTTAAGTTAACTCCCTGTAGGGTTCGAGGGTTAAAAAATCAGGGGATTATAATTAATTGTATGTTAATTTAAATTATAATGATAAATAAATGAGTGAATAGTTATAGTTATATTGATTATTCCTTTTAAAATATTTTCTAAAAAAACCATTTTCTTATTGTGTTTTATTAATCAAGTTTCATTTCAAAAAAAAAATGAAATATTCTTACAACATACTTCTTATTCTTTTATAAATGGTAAAAAAACCCTAATAATATTTAATTAGTGTTTTTATTCTCTTTTATTTTATTTTTAGAATATCTTTAAGAAGTTGTTTTAATTTACTTCATCTTTTGAGAGATGACCTTGGTCAGCCACTCTACTGCACCCAAGTACCCAAAAAATCACACTTCATTTGAGAGCGCCAATGATATAACCTTTAAAATTAGCACCATTTTTAGGGAGTAAAGTAATTATTTCAATAAATTAGAGGTATTTATTTTATTTTACATTTAATTCTCTTATTTTCTTCTTTCTTCCTTCTTTACCCAATCTGAATTTTTTCTTCTTTTATTTCCTTTTTCTTCTTTTTAGACCATCAAATCAAACTTCTCATTTTTATTATGGTCTAATTTTCTTCTTTTAATTTTTATTTTATTTATTAGATGAAATAATCCTGAAGATCTCTTAGATATTAACTCTGATATTGAACGAAGCCTTAAGGATTGAATCAAACATTCTCAGTCTATGGGAAGTTTCAACATTCAACCAGTAGGATAATTCCTCGACTCTAAGAACATTGAAATTAAAAACATTTATAAATACAAAAAAAAACAATAACCAATTAATAAAAACAATAACAATGAAATTAATAAAAAATTGGCTGCACCAGACATTAATTATCAACCAAATTTCATTGCATATCCAAATATTGAATTAGACTTTGAACTAAAATCTAGATTAATTCACCTTATTCCAAAACTTCATGGATTATCTGGTGAGGATCCGAACTAGAACCTTAAAGAATTTAATGTGGTTTTCTCAACCCTGAAACCAAGAAATGTCTCTGAAGATCAAATAAAAATAAGAGAATTCTCATTTTCACTTGATAGAGCTGTAAAGGATTGGATGCACTATTTACAACCTGAAGATGTAACATGTTGGAAAAATTTGAAATGTCTTTTCTTGTAGATATTTTTTCCAACATCAAGGACCACTTCAATTCGTAAGGAGAACTCAGGGATCAAGAAATCCCAAGGGGAGTCAATGTATAAGTACTGGGAGTGATTGAAGAAGTTGTGTGAAAGCTTTCTACGTCACCAAATCAGTGAGAAAATCCTCATCCAATACATCTATGAAGGACTCACACCTATGGATATGAGCATGTTGGATGTCATGGATAGAGGAGCATTAGTGGAAAAGACACTAGTATCTACACGTGCATTGATTGACATGATGGCCCAAAACTCCCAAAAATTTGGCGATCAAGGTACACCACATTTCAATGGAGTACATCAGGTAATTCCTTCTTCTCTTGAGAGTCATTTGATTGATACCAATTTGGAATAATTGACCACTATGGTGAGGTATATTTCTTTATATAAAAAAAATCCTAACCCACTCCTATGAGGCCATGTGGAATTTTCACTAAAATAGACCACCCAAATGACTGTTTCCCCTAGTTACAAGAGTTAGATGATTATGCAGTGGTATTCCCTAGGTGACCATATCAGCAACAACAATAGCCACATTCCCAAAAGAAGTTTGATTCCTTTGCACCAAAATATGAATAAGGGTGGAAGGATCAATCAAACATGAGTTATGCCTCTGGACAACAACAAAGTCTCCCCTTTCAACAAAATTTTCAGTAGCCTCTACCTTACCAACATGGTTTCCAACAACCCCAAAGGATATTTGAAGCTCAAGCATCAACAAGTAAACAAGAAGGTAATACCCAAACCAAGGTAGATTCTAACACTGATGACCTTTTGAAACAAATTATTCTTAATCAAAAAAATGAGATGAAGAGTCAAGGTTCAAAGTTGAGGGAGTTGAAGACACAAATGAACCAGATTGCCACTACCCTCCATGAACTGGTAAGTAATAACTTCAAAAATCTTCCTTAACAACCTACTCCAAATCCCAAGGGGAATGTCAGTTCCATCACATTGAGAAGTGGGAAGAAAATAACTAATACATATGCACCTATCGTTCCACCAGGATTCACCTCAACTCCGAAGAAGCCCCATTCCATACTAACTAATGAGAAATCCAAGGAGAAATATAAAGGTAAGAAAAATATTGATGATGTTCCTCCTAAACCCCATCCATTTCCAAACAGAGTTGTACAAACCAAGAATATGGCTGAAGAGGTGATGCAAAAAGAAGTTTTGGACACATTCAAGCATGTATAGATCAACATCCCTCTACTTGAAGCCGTCAAGAAAATCCCAAGGTATGCTAAATTACTAAAATAACTTTGTACCAATCGAAAATGGATCAAGGGAAATGAGAGGATCAATCTTGAAAGTAATGTGTCAGCACTCATTACAACAACTCTAGCAATGCCAACAAAGTGAAAGGATCCAGGGAAATTCACCATCCCATGCACCATATGAGAGTTTCACTTTTCTAACGCTCTTTGTGATTTAGGAGCTTCCATAAATGTAATGCCTCACTCTATATTTTCTTCTTTACAGGTTGGGGAGTTGAAGCCGACAAGAGTAGTAGTGTATTTGGAAAATAGAGTACCACATATCCATTGGGAGTCCTTGGGGATGTACTTGTTAGGGTAAGAGACATGGTCTTTATAGTAAACTTCTACATTCTTAACATGGAGGACAATCAGGTAAGTTCATGTGCTCCCATTATATTAGGTAGGCCCTTCCTCAAAACTATAAAAACTATCATAAATGTCAATGAGGGTACACTTTCCATGGAATTTGGAGATGATGTTGTGATATTTAATGTTATGGGCTCCATGAAGTACCCCTTAAAGGACCATTATTCATTTTTTATCTCCCATTTTGAACTACTAAATAAAAATCCATGGAATTTGATTGTCCTATGCTTAGGGATATTATGAGTATCAGTTCTAGTTTGATGTCTAAGATTACTTCCACACCTGTTTCAAATTCACAAGACTCTCTTAGATTTGATTTTGAAATGGATTCATATTTTTATTTTTATCATGTTCACTCTGATTATGACATGGTTATTGAGTATGTTGATGGGTTTGATGATTTATTATCTAGTTTTGATGATTTATATTCTGATACTGATGTTCATTGTGCACATATTTTAGTTCCTTCAATTTCTCCATCCATACATCACCCCCTACATTGGAACTCAAGCCATTGTCACCTAATCTTAAATAATCATACTTGTTAAGTGGTGATAAATTACCTATTATCATTGCTAACAATCTCCCTTTTGAACATGAAGAAAAACTTTTGAATATTTTGGGGTAGAACATTAAGGAAATCGGGTAGACCTTGGCTGATATATCAGGTATTAACCCATCCATTTGCATGAATAGGATTATTTTAGAGGATGGGGCTAAACCTATTAGGCATCCACAAAGGAGACTGAATCCAAATCTTCTAGAAGTTGTAAAAAACAAAGTTGAAAAATTGATTGAGGTAGGTATAATCTATCCCATTTCAGATTCCCAGTGGGTGAGTCCTATTCAGGTTATGCCTAAGAAAAGTGGTGTTACTGTTATTAAAAATGATAAAGAGGAGTTAGTTATGATGAGGGTACAAAATAGTTGGTGTGTGCGTATTGATTATAGGAAACTAAATCGATCTACTCACAAGGACCATTTCCCCCTCCCATTTATTGATCAAATTCTTGAGAGACTAGCTGAGAAGACACATTATTGTTTCTTGGATGGATTTTCTAGATATTTTCAGGTTACTATAGCTCTATAGGATTATGAGAAGACAAAATTCACTTTTCCATTTAGCACATTTTCCTATCAGAGGATTCCATTTAGACTTTTCAATTCCCCAGGTACCTTCTAGAGATGCATGGTGAGTATTTATTGATGATTTTTGTATAAATTGTGAGAGTGCGATATTAATCGGTAATACAAGACCATAAGTGATAAATTTTTAGAGTTCAAATAAAATATCTAAAATCAATTAATCCTCATTTATAGTGTGTATATGTGCTCTAATTAACCACTAACCATAATATAACCTAATAACATAAATCAAAGAAGGGTGCTGCGATTGAAAGTTCTGAAGCTATCCTAGGGTTTAAGTAATTTTATCTTTGTTGTTAAGTTAACTCCCCATAGGGTTAGAGGGTTAAAAAATTAGGGGATTATAATTAAGTGTATGTTAATTTAAATGATAATTATAAATAATTAAGTGAAGAGGTAGAGTTAGATCAATTAATCCTTTTAAAATATTTTCTAAAAAAATAATCTTCTTATTGTGTTTTATTAATCAAGTTTCATTTCAAAAACAAAAAAATGTAATCTTCTTCCAACATACTTCTACTAATTTTATAAATTAAAAAAACCTCATCATATTTAAGTAGTGTTTTTATTCTATTTTATTTTATTTTTAGAATACCTTTAACAAGTTGTTTTAATTTACTTCCTCCTTTGAGAGATGACCTTGGTCAGCCACTCTACTGCACCTAAGTACCCAAAAAATCACACTTCATTTGAGAGTTCCCACGATAACACCTTTCAGAAGCACTAGATGTATAGTATCATAACGAGAAACACCAAATGAAAAGGTGGTTAGAAATATAATGTTTTGGATCAAACACACCATCGGGATTATGACCATTAGTAAGATGTTCAAGATCCATAGGACTCAGTGTTTGTAAGAAATAAAAAAGGCGCTGAGTGAAGAGGTCGTATTGTTGCTGCGGAGGAATCTTGAAAGAAGACTATGAAGTTAGGAGTTATAAATTTTTCATACTTTCTAAAATAAATTAGAAGATGCTTTGTTGATCACAGAGTTCTAAAAAATCATGAAAACTATCATAATAAAATATTTTTAAGAAATGGAGGATTCATAATGATTGTATCAGATCCAAAAGTATCATACTTAGAAGTTTTTTAAAAGTTAGAATGTGTAAAGATGATGAAGTTTGAATAATTTTAAAGTTTCAGAGTGGATAATTACATCGTGATGAGAATTCCATTTTAATGAGAATTGCATATTTATGAGGATTCCATCAGACTGAATTGAGAAATAAAGGAATATTAGACTGAGCTGAGAAAGAAAGGAATATCATAATTATCTAAGAAAGAAAGGCATGTCGTAATGTGATAATAAAGAAAGGTAGATCGTAATGAGCTGATAAAGAAAGGAAGATCATAATGAGATGAGAAAAAAAGAAGATCATAATGAACTTATAGAGAAATGAATATTGTAATGAGCTAAGAAAGAAATACAGATCATAATGTGATGAGAAAGAAAGGCAGATCATAATGACCTGTAGAAGATACATCATTTTGAAAATGAGGAAGATACATTGTATTGAAGCTAAGGAAGATACATCTTATTGAAGTTGAGGAAGATACATCATATTGAAGCTGAGTAAATTACATCGGGATGAAGAAAGGTTAGAAAGTTCAAGAAGGTTGATTACGAAGAATACTCAAAAATAATTTTTATGAGGATTTGAAGAGGTCAAAATTGAAATTCAATTTTTTGTAAATCTCAAATAAATTTGAGGAGGATTGAAGAAGTCAAATTTGAAGTTTAAATGCGAGTGTTTTTCAGAGTTTTGAAGTTTGATGAAGTGGGTAAAGTTTTCATGTTTCCCGTTATTTCTTTTATAAGTTGACTACAAATAGTTTCTCAGATCATATGTTCATTATAAATTTTCACATAAGTGAAAATGGTGGAGCACAAAAGAAATGGAAGTGAATGTTCCCATCAGACTAAGGAAGATCATATTGAGCATTTGAGTAGAGTTTGAGTTTTTCAGATGGAGAATGGTTTCATTGTATTGAGTCTATCATATTTTGTCAATCGAACTAAGATTAAACTAAGTTTTTTAGAAGAGTTTTATAAGTGAAGATTGAGTAAGGGAAAATCACATTTACCTCATCAGATTGAGAGAATTGAATCCAGCCAAATTGGACTGAGGATCTAGACTGAGAATTTTTGGAGCAATTTGAAAAAAGACTTAATTCTTTTTTTCTTAATTTATTTGTAATAAAAATTTTAAAGTGGTGGGAGTTAGTATAATCTTTTCTATTGGGATATATAAGGTGTCTAACAGGATTTGACACAAGTTGTATTCACTTATTAATAATAGTGGATTTCTATAGACCTATAGGAGTGTCTATGGTAAGGATGTAGGTTCTCACACTGAGGCCAAACCTTGTAAATATTGTGTTATTTACTTGATTTACTACTTTTTCATGCATGAGTATTTACTAAAAAGTTTATAAGGAAAGAAATATTAACAGATTATAGGGGTTAAGTTTTAAAAATTATTGAAACTTATAAAAAATTAACAACTAATTCAACACCCCCTTCTTAGTTTTTATTTGATCATTTGGAACCTAAATTGGTATCAAAGGGTAAGGTTCCCTTGTTTAATCCTTATCATGAATAATATAAATTCTTTCAATAGTATAGTAATTCTTACATTTTATGGAAAAAATTATTATGGATGAAAAAATATGATGATTCCTTATCTCCTATCTCTTGGCCTGGAAGTTTTTAATATTTCTATTATCAGTTTTCCACCCATTTAGAAAGACGATCCTATGAAATTTTCTAATAAGATAAATATAGAAGTTGATGGAAAGTCTAGAAATTAAATCCTTATTCTCTTATTAGAGAATGTTTATTAGAAGGTTATGGGTCTCAATACTACAAAAAGTATATGGGACAAGCTAGAAATTATTTTTAAAGGGAATACTAAAGTGAATGAAGAAAATCTACAAATCTGGCATAGTAATTATGAAGACATCAGAATGAGATATGAAGAAACTATCGATGAATAATTCATCAGAGTAAATGAAATCATTTACAACATCATAGTATTCATAGATATCTTGGAATATTCTACAATTGTTAAGAAACTTATGCAAAACTTCCCTGGCGAGTTTGATTCTAAAATTTCCTCTTTAGGAGATAACGATGATTTATATCTTTATGAATTGCATAACTCTATTATTGCTTATGAAATGATAAAATCTCTAATTTTTAAAAATAAGATGAAATAAGTAATGGATTTTGAAGCTATGAGAAAGTTGAAAATTCAATATATTGAAGATGTTGATCCTTGTGACTCTAAAGGTAAAGAGGATGATGAGTTGAATGATAAAATCATATCTCTTATATCCATGAACTATCTAAGAGGAAGAGAAAAATATGGAGGTGAACTTCTTCTCAAATGTTTTGAGTGTGGTGGAATTGAACACTTTGCTATAAATTTCTCCAAGAAGAAATTTGGATAATATTTAGGTAATTATAATGAAAAACCTCGATGGAAAAAGTGGAACAAAAGTTCTAAAGAAGAAATTTCATCCAAAAAATAAAAAAAAAGGTTTTCTAGAAACAAGATAAGTATATTAAGTAAGAAAGATGAATCAAAATAAACTAACAACAATTCTTCAGAAGATGAAAGTTTAGAAAAATTCATAACCTTCATTTCAAAAGTTGAAAAAGTTAAAGACTCCTCAAATAGTTAAGAAGAAGGAGGTGAAGAATCTTATAGAGAGTATTAGCTCAGAACAGAACTTATTGCATGTCTTGAGTAAAAAATCTCTCGAGAAAGAAATCCAAATGATAAATAAATATAGTGAAGAAGTTACTGAGGGAAAAAAATATGTCATCAAGCAAGAGGATGAATACATTCAGGAGATCTTAAGTGAAAAACGTAGAATTTATGAATAGAGAACTATGGTTAAAGATCTCAGTAAGAAGTTGGAAGTTAAGGAAAAAGGAGTTAACAAGTTTCAATAAAAACTTATTAAGTTTTAAAATACCTTGATAAAGATGAATGAAAACTTCAAAAAATCCTTGTAAATAAAAGCTTATACTTCTAAAGTTACTGATAAGAATCAAATAAAGAATTAGGTGAAATCCTCACCCCCCAAAAATAATGTTTTGTATAATTTTTCTAAAATTTTTTGTGAGAGGAAAAGTGTTGGGAAATCATGGGTGGATAAAAAAATGTGAGAAACCTATCACATATACAAAATTTTAAAACTCAGTCAGGCAGAATTTTGGCCCATAACTATTGTATGTTGAAATAGTAAGAAGTTATCAACATCAAAAAATCATCTACAAAGAAAGATCTTACTTCAATTGAAAATCAAGATTTGATGAATATTTTTGGTGTTGTGGAATCTATGGGGACATGGAATATAATTTTTGAAAAACTTATCTTTACTAGGAAGAATATTTGACCAAAGTGTAAGAAAAAGTGTAAGTAGAATGATTAACTTTTTTAACCCACATTAAGGTAGAAAAGAAAAATCTCAAGATGTTAAAAACCTTCCAACAAAAAATCAATTTGAATGTCTGAAAGGATTTTGTGGAAGATATTATGAGGCTGGTCATCATGCCTAAAAATGCATGACGCTTCTTCTGGAACAAGTTTCTTATGGTAGAAAAGAAAAGGAATTTGGAAAGAAGAAATTTTAAGAAAGATATTTTGTTGTCAAGACAACTTTAAAAGAAAGTAAAAGGAAAAAAACATGGATACTTGATAGTGGTTATTATTAACATATGATAGGTGATATAAAAATCTTCAAAAATGTTGAATGTCATGATGGAGGTGAAGATACATTTGGTAATGATAGTTCCTTAAAAATTAGAGGAATCAGAATGGATGAGATTGAATCAGAAAAGTTGAAATCTAAGGAAGTTTTATTTGATGATGGGCTAAAACATAACTTACTTAGTGTAAGTAAAATTTTTGATGATGGAAAAGAATAAATATTCAAAAAATATTCTTATGTTATCAAAAGTGTGAAAGATGTTAAAGAAATTACAAAATTAGAAAGAACTAGTGAGAATCTTTTCCAAATAGAAGAATTTAATAAAACTTGTAAATTAAGTGCTGAAGATGAAAATAAATTTTGGCACCGAAGAATTGGACATATTGGATAGAAAAACATGAACAAACTTTCTAAATTTTATTTTGTTATAAATTTTCTATAAATGAAAATAAGTGAATAAGATGTTTGTATTACTTGTCAGAAAGAAAAAATGACTAATAAAAGTCATAAGAGAGTTGAGATTTAGTATACCAGACCTCTTGAACTTGTTCATTCCGATTTATATGGGCCGATGAGACATCAATCAAAAAAAGTAGATTTATACTTTATCAATTTTATTGATGATTTCAATCAGATGAAAAACATCATGTTTATGAAACATAAGTCAGAGGTTGTGCGAATCTTCAACTTTTTTAGAAAAGAAGTTAAGAAAGAAATAGAGGTTTATATAAAGAAGTTGAGAATACATAATGGTAATGAATTCACCAGCAATGCTTTTGAAGATTATCTGAGAAAAGAGGGTATCAAACATCAGTATATTTCTCCTTATACTCTACAATAAAATAGAGTAACAGAAATAAATAATATAATCTTGGTGGTAATGAGAATAATTATGTTAGTATAATACAAAATTTCAAAGTTTTACTGGAAATAAGTTGTTAGTACTATTGTACATGTTCAAAATAGATGTTTTATAAGATTAGAATCCAACATGACTTATTATGAAATGTGGTATAACAAAAAAATCATTGAATTAATAAGTTTTTGGAAGTCCATGTTTACTTAAAATAAAAAATTCAGATTTGGGAAAGTCTTATGAGAAATATGAGGATGAAACTTTTATGGGTTATTCACCAAATGGAAGAAGTTAAAAATGTTGGAACAAATGTTTACAAAAGTTTTTGGACTCATATGACATGAAATTAATTGAAAATAAAAAATCCTTAACAAAAGTTTTTGAGAATGCTGAGGAGGATAAACTGAAGATTTCCAACAATAGTGAAATTAAGTCAAAACATCCTTATCAAGATTTAGAAAATTTATGTGATGAGGAAAGTTAAGTTGGGAAAGAAACTTTTAAATTTCCTAATTTAAAAAAACATGTTGATTCTAAAAACATTATTAGAAATCAGAAAGCTCTAGTTCATACAATAAGAAAGTTGATATTAGAAAATCAGACCGCACTTATCTCAAAATTTGAACTGGAATCAATTTAAGAATCTATTAAGCACAAAGAATGGGTGGATTCTATGAATGAAGAGTTGGATTAGATTGAGAAGAATGAAACATGATAACTTGTTTCACAGCCATCAGATAAAAATGTTATTAGAATAAAGTGGGTTTATAGAAACAAGTTGAATGAATGTGGAGAAGTTTCAAGAAACAAAGACAAAGTTATTTGTAAAGGCTATGCATAGGTGGATGGTGTTGATTTTGAAGAAAATTTTCCCTAGTTATAAGATTAGAAACTATTAGAACATTTATTTCAGTGGTCACACATCAAAACTACAAAGTTTATAAAATTGATGTAAATTCATCCTTCTTAGATGGTGAGATTGAGGAAGAAGTTTACATGGAACAACCTTGTGGGTTTCTACATTATGAGGATGAAAACAAAGTTTGTAAATTAAGGAAAGATTTGTATGGGCTAAAACAAGCTCCACGTTCTTGGTATTAAAAACTTGACAATTGTTTGAAAATGTTAAATCTTTCTAAAGGAAAAGTTGATAGAAACTTATATATAAAATATTTTTACTTTTCAACTCTAATTGTAATTTTTTATATGGATGATACGATTTTTTTATTAGAATAGATAATATGTTTTTTAAACATTTTCTGAAGAAATGAAAATGTATTTTCAAATTTCAATGTTGGGAGAATTAGATTTCTTCCTTTGATTACAAGTTCAAAAAAAAATAAAAAACATTTTCTTATCTCAAGAAAATTATTCTAGGGAATTGTTAAAGAAGTTTTTCATGGAAGAATCCAAAGAAGTTACTACTCCTATATCTGTGAGCATAAAGTTGAGTAAAGATGAGTTTGGAAAAAGTGTGAATCATAAATATTTTCAGAAGATGATAGGAAATCTACTTTACCTTACAGCCTCAAGACCTAATATTGTTTATGTTGTGACTTTGTGTGGAAGGTATCAAAGTAATCCAAAAGAATCACATATGTTGGAAGTAAAAATAATTTTGAGATATTTCAAAAGAACAACTTCACATAGGTTTTTATACAAAATAAATAGCGAGGTGATGTTTCATAGTTATATTGATGCTGATTGGGATGGAGATTGTAATGATTGAAAATCAACCTCAGGAGGAACATTTTTCTTGGGTGAATGTTGTGTGAGTTGGAATAGTAAGAAACAAATTTTGGTAACTTGAAGTGCAGTTGAATCTGAATATGTTGCAGATACTCAGGATTGTACTCAAATGTTGCGGATGAAAGTTCATCTGGAAGACTTGAAAGTGAAAGTTTCTAAACCATTGAATATACTTTTGATAATTTGAGTGCAATTGATATTTCCAAGAATCTTGTCCAACATTCAAGATCAAAACACATTGATATAAAGTTTCACTTTATAAAAGAGAAAGTTTCTACTAGAAAAGGTTTTCTCGAATATATCTCAACAAAGTATCAAATTGTTAGATATCTTTACAAAGGAAATGCTGAAAGAAAGATTTATAGAATTGAGACTATAACTTCATGTTAATCCTTCTCCCATGACTTTATAAATCTCATAAGGAAGAACCCCCATCATTCTTTGGATTATATTGAAAAAGGGGGAGATAAAGTAACAACTTTTTTACTTTGTAATAAGTTTTTACTTATCTTTATTTAATGAATATAAAGTTATGGTTATCATAAAATGGGGGAGATAAAAAAAGTATAAGGAAAAGATAAAAGTGAGGGGGAGTTTATCTTTACATGGCCAAAAAAAAAATTTCCACTGAGGGATGCAATTTCTTCAAAAACATTACTTTATCCAGTAGTGTGGTGTCAGGACACTCTCTTTTGAGAAAGGCTATGTTTTGATAAAATTTTAAAAAAACTTGAGTTGTTTACAAAATTTAAGTTGTGGAAAAAATTTTGAGAGTTGAAAAAGTTGTTAACAAGGGATGTCCACAAATACAAAGGGGGGGATTGAAGAATTTTTTTGATAAATTGTTTTAACAAAATTTTTGTATTTATTGAAAACTAATATTTTTGTATAAGAATGTTTTTGTTTTTCAGGAATCAGACCCAGTACATCGTAATGAGATTTGTAATAAAGTTGAAAGTTGTTGAAAGTTTGAACCCAAACATAAAGGGGGAGAAAAGATTTTGTTTTTAATAAATATGTTTTCCACACTCAGAGGATTGGACTAAGAAGCACCAGATGCAGAGTATCAGACCATGAAACACCAGACACAAAGGTGGTCAGAAAGATGAAGTTTTTGATCTAATGCACCATCCGGCTCAGGTCCATCGGTAAGAAGTTCAATATTCATCAGAATCAATGTTTTTTAGAATGATAGACATTTCTTAGTGAAGAAGTAATATTGTTGCTGAAGAGTCTTGAAAGAATTTTGTGAATTCCTGAGTTAAAAAGTTTTCATACTTTCTAAACTAAATTAGATGATATTTTTATGATCATGGAGTTCTCAAAAATCATGAAAACTATCACGATAAAATCTCTTGAAGAAATAGAGGAATCGTAATGATTGTATCAGATCTATAAGTATTAGAATCAATTTTTTTAGAAGTCATAATGTGGAAAGATGATGAATTTTAAAGAATTTAAAAGTTACAGAGTGTAGAATTTCATCGTAATGAGAATTTCATTGTAATGTGAATTCCATCATTATGAGGATTCTATAAAACTAAGGTGAGAAAGAAAGGAAGGTCGTAATGAGCTGAGAAAGAAAGGTAGATCATAATGAGCTGATAAATAAAGACAGATAATAATAAGCTGAGAAAGAAAGGTAGAACATAATGAGCAGAGAAAGAAAGGAAGATCATAATGACCTAAGGAAGATACATCATTTTAAAGCTGAGGATGATACATTATATTGAATATGAGTAAGATACATTATATTGAGGCTGAGGAAGATATATCATATTGAATATGAGGAAGTTAAATTGGATTAGAGAATGGTTATAAAGTCCAAGAAGGATGATTATGAAGAAGACTCAAAAAGAAGTTTTATGAAGAGTTAAATAGGTTAAACTTGAAATTAAATCTTGTGTAAATCTCAGATAAATCTAAGGAGGATTGAAGAAGTTGAAGTCGAAGTTTAAATGTGAGTGTTTTTTGGAGTTTTGAAGTTTTAGGAACCAGGGAAAGTTTTCATGTTTATCGCTCTTTCTTTTTTGAGTTGAAGTTGCCCAATCAGGATCCAAGTATCACTGAGAGGGGGGAGGGGGTGAATAAGTGATATTTTTTTTCTTTTATGTTTCCTTATTTCTGAAACAACCTTTTCCTCTTATTAAAGAGTTCTTTCCCTATTGAACAAAATCCAAACAAACATCCATAGGAACATAAGAATTTACAAGGTTCACTACTCAATAAGAGTAGTTACATCCTTGGTATGGTATAAAAACAATCCAATACCACACAATCCACTAGAAAACAATACTTTGGCATGGAATAAAATGAGTAGGCTATACCCTTACACTCATGTAGCACTTTGAAAACAATCTTATAGTGTGTGTTCTTATCCTAGCATCAAATGACGCAATTCAATGTTTTGGTGCTTCTTGATCATCTTTCACAAATTTTATCTTTAAAAATAATTCTTCTCTTTTCTACCCAGAAGCTGGTAGAAAATTCCTTCAGTCCTCCACAAACTGATCTGCCCCCTTCGTGTACTGCCTCTATCCTCCACATACTATGTATTGTGAATGATTTGAGGAAAACTTTCTTCCTTCACGAACCGTCACTTCTCCGCAGATTGTCACCACTCCGCATACCGCACCTGCTCCGTGTACCACACCTGCTCCACGTACCGCACCTGCTCTGTAAACTGCACCTGCTCTATGTACTACACCAGCTCTGCATACCGATTCTTCCTTTATGGACTGCCTCCGCGTACTTTTTTCAATTCTACACACTGCTTCCATGTACTGTAGAATTATTTCTCCTGCAAACTGCTCTTTCCAATTCCACGAACCGTTTCGTCTTCCACGTACCACTTTGTTCTATGTGGAATCTCTCCTCTGCTAACTGCACTTCAGATTACTTCGGACTTCTCCAAATTTCTTCCCATGGTGAAGATGTTCTCTTAAAATTGAAAATTCTAACAATGCGATTAGGGTCCATTATATAGGAAAATAACTTCGCAAATTTCGCTAATACGATTTACCCAAATTTTCAATATGCTACATCCTTCACTGCATACCGCTTTCTCTCATGAACCGCAATTGTCCCGCAAACTATTTTCGTATGCGGTCTGCGTACCACCTTTCTCCCTTCACGATGGCATAAATCACAACCTCTTTTTCGTGAATGACAACCTTCACCACGAACTTCGAACCTTCCATGTACGGAGTCGTCCACAAATTGCAAACCTCTAATGCGGACCGTTTTTTCGTTCCGCGTACTGTTCCCGCTGCCTCGTACGTGGTCCATGAACCATTTTCGGACATGGTACGTGGTCCATGCACTACGGGAAAAATGACCTTTTGTGATGAGTTATTTGCGATGGGATCTATTCCCATCGCAAATAGTCCGTTGAAAAGGTTATTTGCGATGAGAACATCAACCCGTTGCAAATAACTAATTATTTGCGACGGGAAAAGGGGTCACGTCACAAAAGGTTTGATATGGTTTGTGCACCAAACCACAGGAAGGGTATTTGCGATGGGAGGTGTCTTCCCATCGCAAATACCTGGCGGCAGTAAATACTATTTGCGATGGGGAGGCACCCCAAATCGCAAATAACCGGCCGCAGTAAATATTATTTGCGACGAGATATGCCTCTATCGCAAATAGTGTGTCGGCATGTCATTATTTGCGACGGGACCCGTCGCAAATACTGTTTTAACTGCCGGCGTTAATTAATGCGGCCGAAGGTATTTGTGATATGTCTCATCGCAAATAGTCTCGTTGCAAATAATCTAACCTATATATACCCCATCCGTTTTGTCCTACTTTCTCTCTATTCCTACTTTCTCTCTCTCTCTAAACTCTAATTTTAGAGTTAAATTTTCTCTGAGTTAAATTTTTTCTACGAACAGATTTTAAAGTTGTCTACACCTATAAGAGATCAAGTTTAAAGGTATTTATGTTTTATTTAATTTAATATTTATTCATTTTTTATATTAATTTTAATTATTGTTAATTAGTTGTAATTAAATTAGATTTAGATTTTTTTGTTATTAGTATTTATTTGTAGTAATAAATTGAAATTTTTAGTGCTAATTATTAATAACTAGTGGTAATTAGGAATTATTAATGATAATTAGTAATGAATATAAATAATTAGCAGTAATTAGTAATTAGTAGCGGTAATTAGTAGTAATGAATAATAATTAACACTAATTAGTAATAATTAGCAGTAACTAGCAATAATTATGAATAAATAGTAATAATTAGGAATATATAGTAATAATTAGTAAAAAATAGTACTAAATACTAATAATTAGTAATAAATACTAATAATTAGTAATAATTAGTAATAATTACCGATAATTAGTAATAATTACAAATAACTAGTAGTAATTACTAATAAATAACAATTACTAATAAATAGTAATAATTACTAATAATTAGTAAAATATAGTAAAAATGGTAAAAATTTGTAACAAATAGTAACAAATACTAATAATTAGTAACAAATACCAATAATTAGTAACAAATACTAATAATTAGTAACAAATACTAATTACTAGTAACAAATACTAATAACTAGCAACAAATACTAATAATTAGTAACAAATACTAATAATTAGTAACAAATACTAATAATTAGTAACAAATACTAATAATTAGTAACAAATACTAATAATTAGTAACAAAATAGTAATAATTAGTAACAATTAGAAATAATTAGTAACAATTATAAATAATTAGTAACAATTATAAATAATTAGTAATAATTAGAAATAATTAGTAATAATTAGCAACAATTAGTAACAATTAGCAATAATTTGTAATAATTAGCAATAATTACTAATAATTAGCAATAATTAGTATTAATTAGAAATAATTAGTAATAATTAGCAATAAATAGTAATAATTAGCAATAAATAGTAATAATTAGTAATAAATACTAATAATTGGGAATAAATAGTAATAATTAGTAAAAAATAATTATACATACTAATAATTAGTAATAAATACTAATAATTAGGAATAAATACTAATAATTAGTAATAATTAGTAATAATTAGTAATAAATACTAATAAATAGTAATAATTAGAAATAAATAGTAATGATTAGAAATAATTAATAATAATTAGAAATAAATAGTAATAATTAGTAATAAATAGTAATAATTAGAAATAATTAGCAATAAATAAGAATTAATAGTAATAATTAGCAATAATTATTAATAAATAGGTATAAATATTAATAATTAGTAATAAATAATAATAATTAGTAAAAAATAGTAATAAATACTAATAATTAGTAATAAATACTAATAATTAGTAATGAATACTAATAATTAGTAATAAATACTAATAATTAGTAATGATTAGTAATGATTAGTAATGATTAGTAATGATTAGTAATGAGTAGTAATGATTAGTAATAAATAGTAATAAATATTAATATTTAGTAATAAACAGTAATAAGTAGTAATAATTATTAATAAATAGTAATAAATAATAACAAATAGTAATAAGTATTAATAATTATTAATAAATAGTAATAATTAGTAATAATTAGGAATAATTAGTAATAATTAGTAATAATTAGTAATAATTAGAAATAATTAGTAATAATTATGATTAATTATGATTAATTAGGATCAATTAATAATAATTAGTAATAATTAGTAATAAATAGTAATAATTTGGATTAATTAATAATAATTAGTTTTAAATAAAGATTAATTATCAATAATTTGAATTAATTTGAATTAATTAGAATTAATTAGAATTAATTACCAGTAGTTAGAAATAATCAGTAATAATTAGTAATAATCAGTAATAAATAATAATTAGAAATAATTAGTAATAAATGGCAATAATTAGTAATAAATAGGCATAAATAGTAATAATTAGTAATAATTTGTAATAATTAATACTAATAAATAATGGTAATTAGGAAATGCATAAAAAATGCATAAAACCACCAGGAAAAGGTGAATTCTTACTAATTTTTTAATTAATTTTGTCCTCATTTTATCAACTATTTGTAAGTTAATTTCCTTATCATTTTTATCTAATACTTAATTATTTTTTCACAGATCTTTTGGGAAGTCATGTTTTGTTTTCAACTATCTACAACACACCACAAAATAGATAAAATGATTATTTTTTCCAATGTAACCACGTTTTCCATATTCATCCTCTTTCTTAGTCGAATTGCCTGCACAACATATTGATTTGATGTTGTTAACTGAAAATCCTTTATTATTTTTGAAGGAAAGGAGAGTAAAGGAAGATCATGTGCCTATTGTGGCGAATTCTCATGATATAATGGGCACATGAGCTTATTCTGCTCTTTTGAATTTCAATAATAGGAAAAAATCCAGCTACGAAAAATGAGTTAATATGAAATGTTAGCAGTTCGACATAGAATAAAAATGGAAACGTTGTTACATTGGTAGTTAGAACTGTTTTGAGACTTTGTGACATGTACAAATCAACCACACTTTAATCTGACACACGTTGTGATCGGTATACTAGGGCAGACAGAATGTGACATGTCGATGATGAAAACATCAATAGTAGGATAAGAAGATGCATTGTTTACTGGAGTAGCAACACCAGGAGATGATGAAGTACATGCGATGTCTGACTCATGGTTTAGTGAGTTTTTTATACTGTTGCGAATATTGTGTTTTTTTATTATTTTACTATTTTTTTAATATTTTATTACTTTATTATTTTTTTATTTTTTTATTATTTTATTAAAATTATTTATTTTTATTATTATTTTTATATTTTTCTGAATATTTAGGTTTTTATTATTATTATTATTATTATTATTCATTTTTATTAATATTAATATTAATATTATTAATATATTAATATTATTATTTTATTGTTATTATTATATAAATATTTTTTTATTATTTTATTAATATTTTATTATTATTATTATTATTATTTTATTTATATTATTTTATAAATATTATTTTTTCAATTTTATTAATATTAATTTCTTTTATTATTTTATAAAAATTATTTTTTAATTTTATTAATATTAATTTTTATTTTATTTTTTTATGTTTTTTATAACAGGTATATTTTCTCACTGTAAATAGTATTTCTAAATAATATTTTTTTAGTTTTATTAACATTAATTTTTTTATGTTTTTTTTTGCGACGGGCCCGTCGCAAATGAGTTTTTTTAAAAACTCGGTAAAACTATTTATGACGGGAGAATTTCCTGTCGCAAATAGTTTTTTTTTGCGATAATGGGTCATTTGTGACGGGACCCCGTCGCAAATACTCATTTTTCATATAGTGATGTCCTGAGCTACGTGGTTTCTTCCTTTTCCAATTTACTTTTCCATTCCGTATACCATTTACTCCTATGAGAAAAGCCATACTTTTCCAAACAAAAACTCCCGATTTTGAGGCCTAACAAATTGGAAAACACCGGGAAATGATGCCACCTCAAAATCTGCTATGGCATAAACACCCATGCTTCTTCACTATCATATGGCTTATTCAAAAATCAACTAATTTCATCACGAATCTTATCAATCATGATATATAGTCTTTGACTGATCACCATTAGCATCGTCAGATTTTCAAAGGAAAGTATTGTAACTTCCCCATCTTCCAGTAACATCATTCTTTCCAATCAAACCAGAATACGATTGGAAAAATCTTTACTCCCCCTATCTTTCATAAGGGTTGCATCATAAGTTCTCCAAAAAACTCATGATATTTGTGAAATAAAAATAAACAAATCATTCTCTAGTTTTCAAAGACATTTTAAAAAGTGAATTGATTTATCCTTTTTGGCAAAAAAATACAACACTCTTCAAAAGAAAACTCTTTTTACATCCTTCGCCAGCCAACTTGGTCCTAGCATGAGTCATCTATAAATAGTCACTCAGATCATTCATTCATTATAACTTTTCACATAATTGAAAAAATTGGAGCACTGAAGAATTGGAAGTGAAAGTCCCCATCAGACTAAGGAAGATCATATTGAGCATTTTAGTAGAGTTTGAGTTTTGTAGATTGAGAATGGGTTCATCATATTGATTCCATCATATTGAGTCAATTAGACCGAGGAAGATCAGACTGAGTGTTTGAGAAGAGTTTTATAAGTGTATATTGAGTAAAGGAGAATCATATTGAACTCATTGGATTGATAAAATTAGATCCATCCAAATCGGACTGAGTATTTAGATTGAGCATTTGTGGAGCAGTTTGAACAAAGTATTTATTCTTTTTTTGGATCAATTGTTTTTTAAGAAACTTTGTAAACTAATGGGAGTCAGTATAATCTTTCCTATTAGGATATAGAATGTGTCTAATGGAATTTGGAATAAGTTATATTCACTTATTAATAATATTGGATTTCCATAGACCCACAAGAGTGGCTATGGAAAGGATGCAGGTTCTCACACTGAGGTCAAACCTTGTAAATCTTGTGTAATTTACTTTCTTTCCTAATTTTGCATGGATGATTATTTACTAAAAATTTGATAAGGAAATAAATCTTAATAGTTTAAAGGGTTTATGTTTTAAAATATATTGAAACTTATAAAAAGTGAATAACTAATTCAACCCCCCCTCTCAGTTGTTATTCGATCCTTTGGAAAAAATATACAACCTCAAATTTTTTACCCTTTCTTATAACCTTGATAATTTTAGTCAATATAGTGATGTTATGCCATTCTTATTTTTTTCATCAACATGGTGTTGATCTCCTAATAATTTTGCAGTTTCTGCATCAACTGACTATTCTTCCCCGAGATTAGTAACAAAATTATGTGTATAAGTCATTGTCTGCATGAGTAGTCAAATATTTAATTTATATTATGTTAATTTAGTATATAACACATAATACCATGAGTAAAATCATAGTAAATTAAAAAATGATTTAACCTACTCATTAAACTCTCTTTCTTTCCTTTAAAGTTTAGAGGGATTTAGCTCCTCAATCAAGAATCCAAATCCTCTCTTTATGGCCCCCTCTAATGTACAAGAAATTATATAAATTGAGACCACCATGAAATGATTATGATCTCCTAATGAAAGGGTCATCCTTGATTAAATTTTCATCTAACCCTACAATTGTTTTAGTTTCCAGTAGGACAATTGATCAGTTTTTTTTTCTGGATATGAGACAAAAAATACTTACACTTCTTATGATTCCATTATGAACGAATCATCCTTGTACCACTCCACACTAAAATTCACCTTCACAGATCCCATTTCACCAACTTTAACTGCACTCATGTTCTCAACCCATTTGAAATGGAAATCTAAACTTGAAATTTTTTATAATCTAACTCATATATCTGTTCAATGATGTCAAAATATGACATATTCGCAGAAATCAAAATTTTATCCTTGAAACCATATATGTGCATCACATATTCCTCAAGTGTAACTCCATTATTTTTCATCATATTTTGGTCATAATTATCTTTTGTATAGAACATATAACTATTAATTACAAAACTAGTGTAAGATATAACATTTTCATTTGGTCCCCTCACTAACCATCAAAGTCATTCAATAATTGAATTCAAATTTTCAAATAACTCCTTATAAATATGATATCATAACCATCCTATAAGCTTTTGATTATGTGTATTTTATATTCATCTTTCATCCCTTGATGGATTCAACTGTCTAATAATTACTTTGTGGGATTTAACGTATGGATCAACATCTTCACTATTATGTAAAATGTAAAGGTTAGTTTCTATCAATCTACGATGTTAATTGCAACAACATATCTTCCAAAAATACCTTCACCCATAAGGCATTTACTAGGATGAGACTTTGGTAGAACGATTCTATCAAAATCTGATAGATAATCAGTATAGAATTCAATAGCTTCTTCAACAATATATTATTCTTCAATACAACCTTATATCCAAATTTTATTCATGATGTACCCTTCAAAAATATTTATATACCATTCAATAGGGTACATCCATCTATAATAGATAAGACCACATAGTTGAACCTCTTTAACCAAGTGAACATCAAGTGGAATATTATATTAGAGGATTATAGTGGTAAGAACATAATTCACATAATATGATTGCAACCTCCTTATTCATGATTGGAAACTTCATCAGGTCTATAAATTTATTCCATATGGATTTGAAAAAGAAGCAGATTCTGGTTAATGCATGTTGCACATTTTTAGGCAGAATGCAACGTAAAGCGACGAGCATCAAATATTGAATAAAAACATGACATTAATGTGATTTTAATTCATGTAACTTTAAATTATTCATTTACATGTCATTCTTGATATTTTATTAATACCCATCTAGAAATTTTATACCATTAAGGAAAATGTAAAATTACAATTTTTCTTGTTTGGATAGAGTGTAAGTTTCTAGAGGAAGAAAATTAAACCTTTTACCATTCAACAGTTCCAAATCTTCCCTTATCTCCATGTCAATTATGTACAAACTTCCCCTAATTCCATATTTTTTTAGGAACATTTAGTAACATGTCAATAACACTATCAAATTCATCTACATGTATAACATCAAGAAAATGTCTTACATAAAAAAATTAGTATGGTAATTCAAAGAAAATTGATCTATTTTCCAACCTAATTTCCCAAGGTTTTTAATTTTTTTTTACCAAAAACAGTGTCAATATCTTTTACTTTATTGAACAATTGATCTCCTATTATTGGAGATGGTGTTGTACCTTGTTCGATATTCCTATCAAATTTTGTCATCCAAGATCAGTATTTATGTCATCGAGGAATTTTTTTTTGATGTCCTAGAAATATAGTATTTGAGGAATGTTTCAACTGAACTGAGTGTGCGCATTATTCAAAAATGATACACCCCAACATTCCTTTAATGTTATAGCCTAAAATTTTTCCATAATCAAGAGTCATTTATCATCCCGTAAAACATGACCCACAATGCGAATTATTCACTTCTATGAGCATCATAAATTGTAACACCTATATCCCATATCAATTTTAGTTCTTCGATCAATGGATCCAAATAGACATCAATATCATTACTAGGTTGTTTTGATCTAGATATAATTAGTGGCAACATAATGTATTTATACTTCATGCATAAACATGTAAACAAGTTATAATTTACCAACATAACTGGATATGTATTGTGAGTAATACTCTCTACACCAAAATGATTTATTCAATTTGTAGATAACACAAGATGAAAGTTTCTTGGTTTGTTTCCATATTCAGAACACTCACAATCAATTTTATTCTATTGAGGAGAGTCTGCTGGATGATGTAGTTTAACACCTTTAATTATTGTATCTGCATGACATGTCAATTTTATCATGGTTTCCGGACATCCATATAGTCTTCTAAAGCATGGAATGATAGGAAATTATCATACAACTTTTGAAAGACTTGATTCATCTTTCTTGTATCAACTTGAACCACACTTAGGGAAATGGTCCTTGTGAAACAATATGCAATCATTTAGAAAATAATTTATTTTTTAGAGACCATGACCATTGAAATCATCATTCATTTAGTGTCATATGTTCATCAAGGAAGTTCATTTTTTTCTTGTGTAATATCATTCAGATACCAAGTATTTCAGTAAAGCTGGTTTCACTCCATCTTCTGCTAGTTTTCAAATTATATAACTTTAATACAACTGACAATGTTGTGTATTTAGTACAACTGGTATAAAATGGTCTTTTAGAAAAATTATTTAAATTTTCAAACAACTTTAGACAGTAATGAAGGTCATATTAAAGCATCATTTTCATTTCTTCCATACGATCTCCATCATCATTTACACCAATATTCATATCAAATGATCCATAAATTGTAGTATCATCCCAATTGGTGTGCACACTTATTTTTCCCCATGTTTAGTCCAACATTTATAGATTTTATCTATTTCATGACAAATCAAATATTATTCCAACTATTATGGACTAATTTTTCTTGAATAACAACAATGTAAACATGAGAAAAGGATTTGAGAAGGGTCATATGCATGGTCTATTATAGACTTGATTAATTATTTAACTCTATCTTCATAATATTTTTTCATATGATTAGTGTGCATCCATTTTTGATTCATATTCATACTATTAGGTTTATAAAATATTAATTTTGTATAAAAAATACACATAATATATTCATAATAAAAGGAGAAATTTATAGATAATTCTAATAAGGGGAACCCAACATTTGAATGTTATCGGTTATGATTACTAAAAAGTTATAATTTTACAAAAGGGTGACATGAAAAGAAACAACCTAGGGTAAACACATGGCTATTGGTCCAAGTTCTCAATTTGATGTTGCATAGGACAAATAGGTGGTAATAAATATATTGGTAAAAAAATTATTTATTATCAGATGGCAGACTTCCCTTAGAAAATATTTTTCTTTCTTGTCATTTAACTATGACATGTATTTCTAAATTTGTGTAAAAATATATTTCCTTAAAACATAAAATGTAATGTAATCACCATATTTTTACATAGGGTCAATAAGCTTGTAATTTCAGGAAACAAATGGATGGAGCTATTATTGATGACATTAGTGAAGTTGGATTATATTTTACTATTTTTTTCTATAGATTATTCTAGACCATGTATTATAGGAATACCAACAAATATATTTGTACAATAACCCACTAATGAGCCCCTATTTCAAAAATTGTAGAGTTATAAATCTTAGTTATATTTCACATATCCTACAATATCCAAAACCTTTATTCAATTTCCTTAAAAATACTACAAATACTTTCCATTAATACAAATTCAAAAAAAATTAGTTAGCATGGATTTCAAATCATTGAGATCCAAAACATTCTGATTCCACCTCTAACAGTGACACAAATAATTATAAGTTATCTCCCACATCTAGTAGTCAAAACCATCACAGGTATATCCAAAAGAGTATACTCATTCTTAATAAAATTCACACCACATGTATGGTTAGGGAAGATTATAATAAACTTTATAAAATTCTTCCACTATCTTATAATCTTGTATGTGTCTTAGATAAATGTGTTTTAAATTATAACTTTTTATGGGTGACACTCAAACCATTCCTAATGATACACAATATATCAAAATAATAATAATATTATGTAAATGGATTAATTAAAATAAATAATGTTATAAATAAAAAATATGAAACTTATACATACCCACATACCTCAAAACATGACTAAATTTTTCCTTTTACACCCATCATATTTAAGGTAACTCGATAAGAAAATGAATATGAAAAATCATTTTCACAATATCTATATTAATAATGGAAAAATCACAACACCTTTGGTTTTAAATGCATAGTTGGTGCCCATTTTTCATAATTCTAATAGTAAACTCTCCTAAAAAATTTTAAACCCTAAAATATACCTTTTATATGTGGTTTATATCTTTTAAAAAATATTTTTAATGAGTGTTACTCATTCCACAACTCATTTATTTAAAAATTGTTATAAATTTCACAAGTATTCAACAACTTAGTATGCCATTTTCACAAATCTCATTCAAAATCAATCAAACCAACACAAAATATTCCTATTTATTCATATTACATATGTTACATGCCTCTAAATAATGTTTTAAATATATATGATCTCTAAAAAAATCCAGAATAATCAAGAATAATATAAAAAGTTTAAAACAAATAATGTTAAATTATTCTACTCAATCAAAACACACCACAAATATAAATTCAAACAAAAAAAATGGAAATAAATAATCAAATAAAACACTTCTAAAATAAATAAAATCATCATTAAAACCCTTTTAAATTTATGAGTAAAAACAAAAAAACAATATCAACTAAACAAAATGAATATTTAATCCTAAACCATTAGAAAAAACAAGGTTTTGAAAATAGACACAAAACCCAACAAGGAATAAAACATCTAACAAGTTCAAGAGAAACCATATAACTATTTTAAAATAAATAAAATACATTAGTTTTAAAATTACATCCCAATCTCTCACTATAAAATTTTTTACAAATTTTTTTTAAATATTCTCCAATATAACCACCCTTTCTAAAATCAATAAACATAACTAATGTTTTTTAAAATGAATGGAATTAGAAAAACAAATGAAAATCACAACCACATTATATATATATATATATATATAAAATCAAAACCACATCCTATTGATACAAAACCCAACCAAAATTACTCAAAATGAATTTAAATTCATCATTTCTAAAATAATTCAAATTAATTATATAAATCCATTTAAAATACAACCTAATGAAACCTTATTATTTATAACTACATTATTTTATATTATAAATCATATTTAAACTCAAATTGAGATCCACCAACATCTCTATATTTTGGAATGAAAATTATTTTATTTTACTTTATATACCACTTGAAAACCAAACTCATGTTATAATACTATCTACACCATTTCCTCAAGAATTTTAAAAATGTTCAATACACATAGAAATAATTTTTTTTCTAAAACGTTATAAATAAATAAATAAAATTAAGATTAAAAATAAAATCTATAATAATAAATTTACCAAGCCACTTAAAAACATTTAAAAGAGAGAAATAAACACAAAATCACTCAAATATTTCCATAATAGTTAGTTACAAATGCATATATTCAACTTTCTTAAAAATATTCTCACACATGAATAAAAAATTAATATAATTCCAATACAGTCTAAATAATACTATTACTCATTCAAAAAATAATCCATAAATCTAAAATATAATTTAAATCCATCAATTTCCATAATTCAACTCAAATGAAATACCAGTTTCTTGATTATTGCATTTCAAAAATGGTCATTTTCACAGAAAATAATTTTTTTAATACCAACCAATAAATTTTAAACATGGATACCCTTATAACATAATGGGATAAATAATAAAAAAATCTTCAAATGATTTATCCATTACTCATAACATAGTTTATTAAAATAAAATACATTAAATATGATTACATAAAAGAAGTGAACTGACCATAAAATGAACTAATAACCTTTCAATAATTAGGTCACCATTATATCTAATTATTTAACCTATGTTGTGTATTTTTAAATGGATTTTATATTGGTTTTGAGACTGTCCCATGTTATGGTATCCTAATAATTATTAGTAAAACATAACAAAATAAACGCACCTAAAAAATAATAAAAACTACCAATTGTGACACCTCACATATAATCATTTCAAAAAAACATTATGTGAATAAAATAATTCAAATAATTAAAATATATTAAATATTAAACTCACATTCATAGAATAAAATCAATGAATTAAATATGGTTAGTTTCAATTTATTCAATTTAAAACCCCATGTTTTCCTCCCTACCATCAAACATATTTTCATAATGTGAAAAAAATAATTCATTCACTTCAGCATAAATTTCTCAAAGGGAAAAAATGTTTTTTAAGGAGGAGAAAAAATGGGTCAATCATCAAAAAGAAGATAGGGATCCAACAATATAAAATTGAGCCTAGTATGGGTCGACTTTAGGTGGGAGCATTAAAAAGCAATAGGACCACCTGACTGGTGGATGTACTATCCATGAGGACCGATA
The DNA here is from genome assembly GCA_963277665.1 of Viscum album. Taxonomy (NCBI): domain Eukaryota; kingdom Viridiplantae; phylum Streptophyta; class Magnoliopsida; order Santalales; family Viscaceae; genus Viscum; species Viscum album. The sequence continues at coordinate 157,429,340 of OY728164.1, forward strand.
TAGGGTGACACTGGTAGTGCTCATCCCCCTAGTGTTGTCATACTAGAGAGAGCATGAGAGATCCTTGATACTTATGGAGTTAAGTTCACACTGTGATTAAGTTTATAGTATGAAGAGACGATCAAAGACACTAATAAATGGGAGAGGAGGAGAAAAAATAACATACCTTAGATTTGGGAGTTGATTCATCTGAGAGAAGATCGAGGGGGAGAAGTGGTAGAGTTGAACATCCACAAGAGCTTGAACTATGAGATGAAAATCGGTTCAGTTAGGATTATTTTTAAAGATCAGGGAGAGTTCTATCAATGCTTCCAAAAAAGTGATGATAAATAAGGGTTTTATAAATGCTAAAATAATCAGCGATAATAAAGAGGAGCTTCATGAGTGATTTTTTAGCATTGATAAAGATAGATCTTTATGATTGATATGGGAGTTTCTAAGGAGTTTCTCTCCCTAGGACCCGATAGGAAATAGGGTTTTCACCATTGCGCTGTTTTGTTTGGGGTTTTGATGGTGGTACGATTCTTGATTTCTGGGTGCTTATAATCTCATAGGCACTCTGCTCTCGGATCGAGATTTCAAAAAGAAACTCGTGGTGAAGTTGATCCAGCTAATTCGCACCCAGATGGTCACAATAGTGGTTTCTCTCTCTACAAAGATATTTTTGCTGGTATGATTCGTCTCAAAGGAAAATGTGTGCATGTCAAATTTGATCCTGATGTAATCTTGGAATGGTTTTAACTTGGTAGGTATTCTATTATAGCTCACATTATTTTACCAAAAGGCTCCAAGCTGTGGAATATGAGTGATCTGGTAGCTAGGTTGATGGAGGTTTGGGGATTCAGTAATTGGAAGTGTGTTTCTCTGGGTAGAGGTTTTTTTTCACATATTATTTACCTTGGAGGATCTCAAAATGAAGGTGTGGAGACTTGGATCATTCTACCTCAATTAGGGTGTCATGCACATTCGCGAGTGGGATCTAAGATTCAATCCCATGGAGGTAAGAAACTCTTCCATTCAAGCGTGGGTCAAGGTGTTTGGTCTAAATTGGTTCTTGTGGCATCCAAAGATCCTTTATGACATTGCGTTAGCAATTGGAGTTCCCATTAAGTGGCACAAAGATACTGAAATGGTCGAATTTAGGAATTACACCCATTTTTTAGTTAAGGTGGACCTATGTTCTACTCTGGTTGACACAGTCTTCCTTTCTACATACAATAATGAGCTTACTCTGAAAATTGAATATAAGAAGATGCCATGATTTTGTATAGACTATAGGGTGATTGGTCACGAGTCCTCAAGCTGTAAGAGAGATCTTTTTTTCACTTGTTGTTCAGATCACAGACATGAGGAATAAACATGCAATAAGAGGCCTATGAATGGTAAACTCATCCATACTATGAATGATGAGCATAATAATATTTAGTAAAATTTGAATGGAAGGGAGAAGGTGTAAGTGCATGCTTCACCCCTGGCTGGCTTGGACAGAGGAGTTGTAGATGGGCCATCCGGTTTGGTATCACCTCAGTAGAGGGTGTTAGAAATGGGACAACCCTCTAATAAGAAGAAATCCCCTACCTTGGATAAAATTTTTCTAGGTGTCTGTGTTAAAGTTGTGGTTAATAACGATGGTCGCATTTCCTCCCTAACTCCATCCAAAAGAACTTGGGAAGACATTGTTATGGAGGAGAAGGAGAATAATGATTCTGAATTTGAAACCTCCATTCAATAGGAAGTTGATAAAGAGATTTTAAAGGAACAAGTCTTAAAATCCTTTAGAAAGGGAAAATCCAGAATGGCAGTGGTCTCCTCTAGTCCAAACATTAAGGCAATAATGGGTAATGTTGGTCTTTACTGCACCACTCAAGTAGTTCATGGTAGTTCATATAAGGAAGACAAAAAATCATCTTCATCCAAGTCAGTGGATGAAGATGGTTTTCAATTGGTTTCATATAAGAAGTCCAGATCACCTTCTGTTCATGGATAGACCCCTCCTATTAGTATAGACACAGAGCATCAAGTGTAGCCAGATCCTTCTCCTTATAAGTAGGTTGTCAATGACCTGTCAGCTGGGGATACTTCCAATCTGGATGAGGTATATGCAATGAGACAGGATGGGGGAATGTAGGAAAAGGCTCTGATTCATGTGTTGGACATGCATCCAAGCTATTTTTACAGGATCTTCCTTTGCAGGTAACCAGTTCCTCTGAGCCAAATAAGACTTCTGCTGACTTTGTCACAGGGCTGGACACCGGTGGTGAACCATCTGCTGCCACTGATGACTTTCTTGGTAAGAAGGTTTTTTTGAAGGATAAATTGGGTGTTAAGAGTGAAGAATCTGAAAGAATATGGCACCAAAAATCTTGAAGATGGGGTAAGCATCCAAAAGGACATGGATGAGGATGTGACTGAGATGATTGGGCCGCAACATGAGGGTGTGATCATAGTGTGTCCACCAGGTCTTCTTCCATGTGGTCTACGAGACATCTCACTTCAGAGTAGAAAAGATTAGGGAAAAGTACTTTGTGATCTTCAATCAAAGAAACTCATAGTTAGAGTGAGAAACTGCTGCTACTGATGATGACTCTAACCGTGATCATGGGAATTGATGTTATTGTTATTGTGATTTCTTTTATGGATGAAGGCTTTCCTCTTTATTTGACCTTGTCCATCTACTCTTCTGTTTTTTTGTCTTTTCTTTAACTTTTTTAATAAAATTTGGTAGGAGTGGGTTTTCCTAACTCTTGGACTTGTTGGATTATAGATAGATCTTTATCAGCGCTAAACAATCATTGATAAAAGACCTAGTATAATTAAAATAATTAAAAAATTTAAATGTATATAATTATAAATAAATAAATAAATATAAATGCATATAATTATAAATATATTAAAAGAATTGTAAATATGTATTTATGATTATAATTATAGATATATATTTATAATTATAATTATAAATAAATATATTTGTAAATATATTTATAAATATTTGTATATAATTATAAATATATTTATATCATTATATATATTTATATAATTATATATATATAATAAATATATATAAATATAAATATAAATATAGTAAATATATTCATTCTTTAAATATATTTATTATAATTTTAAAATTATTTGAATATACAATTATTTATTTATAATTATAATAATAATTTTTAAAAAATTATATTTATTTATTTATAATTATAAATATGTGATTTTATAAATATAGAAAATATACATTTATAAATATATTTATTTATAAATATAATTTTAATATTATTAATGGATATATAATATTAAATGCATAAATGTTAAAAATGATTGAAATTGAATAGTTAAAAATGAGTAGACTTTAATTTTTTTGAAAAAATTGATAAGTTTTATTAATCATACAAATTATTAAAAAAATAAAATATGTATATATATTGAAATGAAGATGAATACATATTGAAAATATTAAAACATAATAAATAAATAAATATAAATAAATATTAGAAACAGATTAAATTCTAAAAAAAAATAAAATATTAAAAATGAATAAATAATATTAACGGTAATAATATTAAAAAAAAGAAAAATAAAATTTACCGATTAAAAACATGATATATTAAATATATTACGTTACTAAATGAAATTATAAAATGAATATTAAAATTTGAATAAATTACATAAATATTAGGTGTATGTGTTCTTATATAATATTTCATTAATTACATAAATATTTGACTGTGTGAAATTAATGTGTATATATATACAAGTTAGATATATATTAAATTAAACAATGACATTATATAATATATAGCATCTATTAATGAAATAAATAATAATAAAAATGCATAAATTTAAAAAATGAATAACTGTTATTAATTATATAAATAATTTTAAAAAATTAAAAAATAATTATTTATATATGTTAAAATAGAAATGAATACATATTAATTATACAAATTACAACCATATTAATAACATTAAATGTTAATGATCAGACATGTATAAATAAATATTAGAAAATGGATAAAATTTTAAAAAATATTGAACAATGAAAAATTGAAAATAAATAAATTTTTAAAAAATATTAAATATATTAATGAATAATTATATATAAAAAACATTAAAAATGAATAAATTACAAAAATATTAAAATAATAAATATTTAAAATATATTAATTAAAAAAGTAAGCATACACTTAACATTATCAATGAATAAATCATATTAAATGAAAGCATGTTAAAATCGAGTGAAATTTAATTATATGTATATATAATTAAGTAATTAATATACTGTTTATAATTAATAAAAATGAATAAAATTATTAAAAAAATAATAATTTTAATATATATAGCAATAAATAGTATATTAATTATTTAATTAGTATATTAAGTATTTAATCAGTATATAAGAATAAATAATATATTAATTATTTGATAATTTTATTTATTTTTATTAATATTAAACAATATATTAATTATTTAATTATATATATATATATATAATTAATATACAATTTATTACTATATATATATATATATTAAATTTAATAAATTTAATTATAAAAAATGTTGGAGTTGTCTTCTTCTAGCCCGTGAACCTGCATGTATATATGTATAAATAAAAATAAGTTTATATTAATTATGTAAATTAAAACTGTATTAAAAACATTAAATGCTCAAAAAAATTATTAAAAATTTTATTAACGAAATGTTTACTAATTAAGTTGAATAAATTTAATATATATATGTGGTATATCAATTATTTAATTAGTATATTAAGTATTTAATAAATTTATTTAATTTTATTAATTATAAAAAGTGTATTACTTATTTAATTATATATATATATATAATAGTTTTTGAAATTTATTGATTATTAATTAAATAATTAATATACTATTTATTAATATATGTCAATATATATTAATATATATATTTATATATACTAATATATATATATATATATCAATATATTTTTATATATATCAATATATTTTTATATATATCAATATATATTTTTATATACAAAATAAGAATTTAATTATAAAAAAATGAATAAATATAAATAAATATAAAAAATGAATAAATTTTAAAAAATATTAAACAAATAAAAAATAAAAAACCAAATATACATACAAATATATATATATATATTAATAATATATTCATATATATCAATATATATTTTTATATATGAAATAAGAATTTAATTATAAACAAATTATTTATTCAGTTGGCCCTCAACCTGAAGGATATATTAATAATATATTCATATATATCAATATATATTTTTATATATGAAATAAGAATTTAATTATAAACAAATTATTTATTCAGTTGGCCCTCAACCTGAAGGGTTAACAATTTAACCAGCCCAATGTGGAATGTCACCAAAGAGCCATTTTAAAATGAAGAAATATCATATGTACATTGTTTCTTCATTTTACACTATCAAGTACTATTGTTATCTTCATAATTCGTGGTTGATGAACATCAAAGAACCATCCAAATGACATCCTTCATTTGTGGTGTATCCACGAGTCATACTGAATCACTTGATGCTCAAGAGAGACCCTATTATGACCTACAACATGCTAGTGGCTCATGAAGGTGAGAGTAGAAGATGAAGAGAGCTTCGAGGTCGAGAAAGCATTGGCTAGCTGCATGCAAGAGTATCACACACCCATCGAATGGGTACTTCATCTTAACATAGTGCTCTAGAGACACTATCAAGTGAACATGCATCAACTAATATGTTACGGGTTAAAACATGCATTTACATTGGTTGTAACCCTTGAACCATCATATATTCCACTGTTTCATCATATAAAATGGTTATAATAATGATAGCTCATTAGTAGAAGTGATTCAAACACTAACACACTAATGTTCTCACTTCTAGAAATTTAGGCTCTTGCGCTTGTGATCATTAGAGACACCCATTGGCGGTCGTTAAAGGTAGCATTAGCGACTGCCAATAGCAGCCGCTAATACCCTAAAAAAATCAGGCATGATTTTCCCACTTCAACCCGTCTTCTTCATGGGTTCCTATTGCAGAATGCCATCGTCACCCCCTACCGCCTTCACCGCTGCCCTCATCACCCTGGATGACCTCTAACACACCTCGATGTTCTTCGCTATACTTGAGGGGTCCTCGGATCACTGGTGCAACATTCCCCTTCCACACCTCAACATTTGTCACCACACTTGCTTCCCTATGGCCGTTGTGGATCTACCATGGCCGGCGACCGAAGATCTTGGGGTCCCTCCCAGTCACCCCTGTGTCCCCTTGTATCCTCAACATCAAACCACACTCAAAAATGAGTGTTTTCATGGGGGAGTTTTAGTGTTCATCATTGGCGGTCGTTTTTGACCTTCACTGAAGGAACAATGCGACCGCTTTTGGCGGTCACTAAAGGGTGATTTTCTAATAGTGTATGTTGCCATGAAAAACAAGGATTATGATTTTTCATAGCCAACGACATACCTCAATTTCACCCTATGTTTGGTTGAATGTGGTATCATTCTATCATATAACATGTCATACGATATACCTATATCATCTCATATGATATTGGTGAAGTGCATCACATACACAAGGGGTTTGGGGAATATCTCCTTTACATTTAACATGGTTCAGAGACTGAAAAAAAAACACCTAACATTATTTTGACAAAATAAGTATTACATCTACAAAGTTAAGATACAAAATTTTAAAAAATAACACATTTTCCTACTCCTTATCATAATCCAAAAAAGTATTCATCCATATCATATTTTTTCTAACTATAATTACAACCACATATTCAGCCTTCTTAACCCACAATGCCACTATCCTCCATAACTATGATGCTTAGTCCATAGTTGGCCCCTTTTTCAGTGTGTGGGATCCTTTTGTAACTCTCTATTTCCCAGTTTGTCAAACCTGCTGAGACCAGATCCCATCTTTGGTCCCACTCGATGTAGTTAACCGTGGTTTGGGTGGTAGTTACTCTTGGTGTTTTATTTTTTGTTTATCTCATTATTATTTTTGGTTTGTCTGGGTCTTTCTTTACTTAGTTCTTATGGGTATTCTTCATTTCTCTTGTGATCTATCCCATCGTACTTACCCATTCTTGGTCAGGCGCGATGGTGTATAGGAATGATTGAGATGTGATGGTGGAAGACTACATCAATGGATCCTTCAGTGCCCTTCTTCTCGAGATTCTCCCCTATCCGTGTGTTTGGTTCTGATGAATATTCTTCACCTGCCATGGTTGGTGGGTATTGTACCAACCACACCCACCATAGGAGGACTTCCATTTTGGGGGATGCATATTTCACATGTGCAACAACTATTGTTTTGGAAACCATTAGAGTTGTTAAAGGAGAAGGTGGCCACCATGTTTTAAGTCCAAGGTTGGTGGGTGGATTAGTGGGAGAGGTGTGCCAAACTTGACACCTCCCACCATGGATATATAAGGAGTCCAAGGGATCTTCCATCATTTATATCCAAGCCAGAGATCAGTTCAATCCAAGAGAGCTCCATCCTTGAGAGAGCTTTGAGAGCTCCATGTTTGTGAGAGAAAGGGAGGTGTGGGAGGGGTAATTATAGTCCTTTGTTGTTGTTGAAATAAAGTTTTGTTTTCCCTCCATTCGTCTCTCTTAGTGGCCAGTGAACCACAAAAAGTGGTATCAGAATAAGTTCTGGTGAAACGACGACGGGCAGTGGAAATTTTCTGGTGACCAAAAAATTCAAGTTTCTCGGAATCATGTTTTGAAGGCATATTCTGAAATCCTGTTTCAAGATGATTCCAACGGCGTAAATGACATCGAAAACGGAGCTAAAATGAGCTTCCTAGGGCTGATCAAAGTTTGGTCAAACTTTAGTTTCTACAGTTCCTATTGTCGGAGAAGAAGGTACTGTTTCGACACTGGTAACTTTTCCAACAGGTTTCTGGAAGCTGCTCTGGTGAGCCACATCATCGACACATCATCACCACATCATCGGACAGTCTCATCCGTTGATATTATTTTGATCATATCTCGATCAATCGGTATCTGATTTCGACGATCCATGAGTTGATTACACCATTTTCGACTGTTCTGAATGCATCAGTGAGATCTATTTTTCTAAAATCTGCACCAAGTTTTTCAGAATTAAAATTCCATGAAGGGACCATCCATGGGAGGTGGTCAAGGGGCCAGAAACATGTTCCAAAGTTAGAGCAGGTCTATAGATGGCAGGAGACCATCATACAAATGCTATCATTGTGGAATGATAGGTCACATGAAGAAGAACTATCGAAGGTTGCTACAAGAAAAGGGTAAAAGTATCAATTGACAAAAAAGAAATTGAGACGTGCATGTGACAGGCTCTGGATAAATCACTCTTTGCTCCAAAGACGAAGAATAGACATGCTTTCATACATTAGGCCAAGACACATAATGGGTGGTCGATAATGCAACATCATACCACGTCACACCGCATATTAAGTATTTCTTGACTTATCAAGCTAGTTACTTTGGTGCAGTCAAGATGAGGAATACCAGTTCGGCAAAGATTTTTGGCATGGGTGATATCCAAGTCAAGACGAATGTTGGATACACAATCACCCTGAAGGATGTTCAGCATGTTCCAAGTCTTCGACTCAACCTGTTATCAGGTATAGTCTTTGATCGACAAAGCTATGACAACATCTTCAGCAATGGAGCATGGAAGATGAAAAAGTAGCCATCATCATCTCACAAGGACACATATGTGGTACGTTGTACAAAACTCATGTGAATATATGTGCAGACACCCTCAACACGGTGGAAGGAGAAATGTCATCCAATATGTTGTATAGAAGGCTTGACCACATGAGTGAAAAAGGGTTAACTGCCCTAATGAAGAATAAGTACATCAGTATTGACAAGGATGCATCACTTTATCCTTGTAAATACTGCTTGTATGGGAAGCATCATAGAGTCTCATTCAATACTGCTTCATCATGGAGATTAAAGTTGCTGGATCTGGTGCACTCTAATGTATGCGGACCCATGGAGGTGGATTCACTCAGAGGTAAAAAATATTTCTTATCCTTTATTGATGATGCATCTCGAAGGGTGTGGGTGTTATTCTTATGGATGAAGAACCAAGTACTGGACTACTTCAGGATGTTCCATGCCATGGTGGAGCGTGAAACTGGAAGGAAGATGAAGTGTCTTCGTTCAGAAAACAGAGGAGAGTACACATACAGAGAATTTGATTCCTACTATAGGAGTCAGGGAATCCAACATGAGAGGATGATCCCTCACACCCCAAAAAACAATAGATTTGCCGAAAAAATTAACATAACCATCATGGAGAAGGTCAGAAGCATGATGAGTTTGGCTAAGATCCCTAAGCCATTCTGGGGAGAAGCTGTTCAGGTTGCATGCTACCTTATCAATAGATCACCATCATTCCCAGTAAATTTTGAGATTCTATAGAAGATATGGTATGTTAAACATCCCTTTTACTCTCATTTACGAGTATTTGGATGTTTAGCATTTGGACATGTATCCAAGGAGCTCAGGCAGAATCTATATGGGAGATCTACTCCATGTATCTTCATCATCTATGGGGATGAGGAGTTCAGATACAAGCTTTGGGACTTGAAGGATAAGAAGGTGATCAGAAGAAGAGATGTCGTGTTCCATGAGAACCAGATGATTGAGGACATTCAAAATCCTAGAATGTATCAAAGGGAAAGTGTTGAGGACTCAATTCATGATCCAACACCTATACCAGCACCACCTATCATTGATGAGGAGGAGGTGTAAGAAGCCTCATCATTAGTGGGTTGAGAGGCAGTGGATGAGGATATTGGGCAGGGGGAGACTCAATCCTATCTACAAGAAACTACAGAACCATCAAAAGATCTTGATGATTTTGTGGCTCATAAACCTAACATTTCATAGGTTCTAAGATCTTCACAAGGAAGGATTCCATCAACAAAATATTCTGAGTCAGATTACCTATTTCTGACTGATGAGGGGGAGCTGGAAGGATACCATAAAGTAGTATATCATCTTGAAAAACTCAAGTGGATGCATGCAATGGAGGATGATATGGAGTCTTTGATGAAGAACCAAACATATTATTTGGTGGAATTACCCAAAGGTAAGAAGGAACTAATGAACAAACGGGTGTTCAAGATGAAGAAGGATGGTGTCAAAAGAGAGGTCAAACACAAATCCCAATTAGTTGTAAAGGTATTCCTTCAAAATAAAAGAGTTTACTTTGATGAGTTTTTTTCACATGTGGTGAAGATGGATTTAATCCGAGTCACTTTTGAATTAGTGGCTAGCTTGGACTTTGAGCTTAAACAAATGGGCGTGAAGAAAACTTTTCTTTATGGTGACCTCTCTGAGGAGATCTATATGAAGCAGCCTGAAGGATTTGAGGTTTCTGGACAGGAAAACCTCATCTTCAAATTTAAGAAGAGCTTGTATGGATTGAAACAGGCTCCCAGACAATGGTACAATAATTTTGACTCATTCATGGGGAGTCATGGCTACAAGCAGTTACAGGCGGACCAGTGCGTCTACATCTAATGATTTTTGGATGGTAAATTTGTTGACATTATACTTTATGTTGATGACATGTTGATCATTGGGAAGGATGCAGCGAAGATTTTCCAGTTGAATGAGTTATACAAGTCTTTTGATATGAAGGACTTGGTAGCAGCTCAACAAATTTTGGGGATATAGACCATTCATGACAGAAATAGGAAGTTGTTATGGCTATCTTAGGACAAGTATGTTGAACATGTTTTAAAACATTTCAACATAGAAAAAGCCAAACCAATGAGCATTCCTATTCTAGGTCATTTGAAGTTGAGAAATAGTTCATGCTCGTCGTCCAAGGAAGAAATCGAGGTGATAGAGATGATACCATACCCCTTAGTAGTTGGAAGCTTGATGTATGCTATGGTGAGTACAAGACCTGAAATTTCTCATGTAGTGGAAATCATGAGGCGGTTTCTCTCTAATCTCGAGAAGCAACATTGGGATGAATTCAAGTGGATTATGAGGTATCTTAAAGGTACTTCAAAGTTATGTTTGTGCTATGGGAGAGATGAAACTATCTTAGAGGGATATACAGATGCAGATATGGTCATAGATCCTGATAGCAGGAAGTAGAAATCAGGATACATATATACTTTTTCAAGAGGAGCTATATCATGGTAGTCAAGGTTTCAGAAGTGTGTCACTTTATCCACAACAGAAGAATAGTACATTTCTGCTTCAGAAGATATCAAGGAGATGTTGTGGATAAAGAGTTTTCTACAGGATTTTGGATTCAACCAGAAGGAGTACAAGGTTCATTGTGATAGTCAAAGTGATTTGGACTTTAGCAAGAACTCAATATACCATTCTCGGATGAAGCACATCAACATTCACTATCATTGGATATACAAAGTGATGGATCAACAACTAATGTGACTTGTGACGATCCACACAAAGGAGAACTCGAATAATATGTTGACAAAGGTTGCTGCTCAAGAGAAGCTAGACCTTTGTAGATGCTTCAACAGATTGCAGCTAGAGGGGGAGAATTGATGAATATTCTTCAGCTTCCATGGTTGGTGGGTATTACACCAACCACACCCACCATAGAAGGACTTCCATTTTGGGGGTTGCATATTTCACATGTGTAGAAACTATTGTTTTGGAATCCATTTGAGTTGTCAAAGGAGAAGGTGGAAACCATGTTTGAAGTCCAAGGATGGTGGGTGGATTGGTGGGAGAGGTGTGTCAAACTTGACACATCCCACCATGGCTATATAAGGAGGCAAAGGGAGCTTCCATCATTAAGATCTAAGCTAGAGATTAGTTCGAGCCAAGGGAGCTCCATCCTTGAGAGAGACTTGAGATATCCATGTTTTTTAGAGAAAGGGAGGTGTGGGAGGGGTAATTATAGTCCTTTGTTCTTATTGAAATAAAGTTTTCTTTTCCCTCCATTCATCTCTCTTAGTGGTCAGTGAACCACAACACGTTCCATCTCCCTGGATTGGTCTTGGGAGTTGGTTTTTCTAAGTGGTTTGGGATTGTGGTGGTGGGGGTGGTGGCGATGTGGGCTTCTTCAGCCGGTGTCTATCTCAGTTGATTCTGTTTCTTCTTTAAGGAGGTCTTGGGGAGCCTATTGTTGCATATTATTTCTCTTCGTTAGTGAGGCAGGTTCTTCCCCTGGTCGACATTCGGTCGTCTTCTTCGGCTGGTTATTTGGTGATTTTCATGGCATTTCTTCCTGGATAATGAAGAATTCATTTTGAAAACCTGGTTCTGTGGGTCTCCTTGATGGTGGTTAGTTTTATGTGGCTGGTTCTTCTCAACGTGGTATTCAAAAGAGAATAAGTATTGGTTTTACGATGGTTCTGGTGGTGAGAAGTCATTAGTGACAAGGAAAGTGAACTGTGGATGGTTAGGCGATAGAGAGTATCATTGGGTTGTGATCTCGGTCTGTGTACATGGTGTAAGGTTTGATGTGTCCATGGGATTTTCACTTGTTCTCAGCTCCACCACCTCTATGGCTGTTTGAACTTTTTTTTCTGGAAAGTTAATCTGGAGGAGATGCATAGGTGATCAATTTTACCACTTCTATTATGCATAATAGTGATCTAGGATGCATCTATAAGTTTAAACTCCTCTGAATTGGTGTATTTAGTAAAGTAATTCTATTTAGTTGATTTCTCACTCATTTGATTCTTTACTGTTTTGATTGTTAGTTTGTTGTTGCAGTTGGTTTAGGGGTGTCTTTGGGGTGGGCTATTGCAAGGGTTGTCACTTAACGTGAAAATGTGTTTTTTGAAAATTAAAAAAAAGAGTCTGAGAGGTGAAAACTATGACATACATTAAATTTCAACTCATTGTCCCTCTACTTACTAGAATATGTAATGAGAATATCATCCGCACACAATAAAAATATGATGTAGCAATTACTAGAAGATTCTAAGTAGAAAATATTGATCAATGTCACATTTTTTATAGTCTTTTTTCTCATAAATTCATCAAATTTTTTAGTCCACTACCTCGATGTTATCTTTACTCCATACAAACTCTAAAAAAGTTCACAAATATAACATCTTTCCTCAACAGGACCACACTGTTGATGTAGAGATTCAAACGTTTCTAGTCTTGGTGTTCATGAATTTCCAAGTGTATTTTAATCATTTCACACCTGAGGGGGAAACTCACCATTTTAACCTAGTAAATGAGCCTAAATAGAAATTCTAAACAATCTGTTAAATTCAGGAGGCGATGCTTACTCTTGGGTGAGAGTTTAGAAGGATTCCAAGGAGTTTAGTGAAAAATGATAATGTCATATAAATAGGGTCTCATATTAAATTTTTTTTAGTATGTTATTGCTTAGGGTACAATTTTTCATTTAGTGTCAACATATTTGATGGTGGGCTTCGAGCCCATCCCATACCCATTTTTCTATAAGTAGTTGATTACTCTCCTTAATATTTATTTACAAATGAATCTATGTAAAATATTCAGAGGATTATTTATGTGAGGATTTCACGGGTCTCATAAGAAACACAGATTAGTGAACTCCTAGAATATAGCTAGGGAGATTACCATGGTCGTCTTGCAAAGATCTAAGCCAACACAATCAATGTTTTAGTATACTTATTAATGTATTTTATAGTTTTTTTTGGGGGGGGGGTGGATAAATTAAAAGTTTTCACTATCGGCTAGATACATTACACCAAGATCAAACCAAACTTCTCAAGGAATTAATGGAAATAAATTTCAATTCTTACACCCTTGGAAATATGATGCTTCTTATATGGATCTCAACTCACTAATTCATCTTTCTTCATAAAAATACATTCAATCTCTTGTTAATATCCATGCACATTTTGTGCCTACCTTCTTAAAAATGAATCTCTCTTCACTTAAGGAATCACGAATAAGGATTTTCTCATTCTCAACTTCAAGCATGATTTCTAAAGTCTTGCTATCATTATAATCCCTCCACTTTATAGAGTCAAAAATATGCATTAATCATGGGGCTTTGTCATGGGTTATTTTGTGGGTGGTTTATATGTCAAAATTAAGGTAGAAAGAGGAGGATTAACTCTTTTAAGTACAATATATGATTAAACAATTGTGACACTCAATGGAAGTTCCTCACTCAATCCCCTTTAAATGATTCTTCCATCCCATATTTCCCCTTTATAAGGGAGGTTCAAAAAATATTTTTTACAATGAACGATTCTACATTTTCTCTACATTTTTACTTTATTTTTATAATGTCCTGGTTTTTCATGAAGGTACAGATCTACTTAATTTCAGTTTAAACCTATTGTTTTATTCTTGTAATATCTCTTAAGGGACCAACATTACCGCAAATCATCACAAGGACAACACCGACCTTTATCAACACTAAGAAAAATGTGCTGACAAAATGTATATTTATCAGTGCTATTATGAGCACTGATAAAAGTTTCTAATAAAAAGTATTATCAATTAATATAAAATTATTATATTTATATTAAAAAATATTTTTATTTATACAAATTAAATAAAAAACACATGTTTATAATTAATATATATTTTTTAATAATTAAAATATATATATAATGTTTAAAAAAAGTATTTATAAGATTATAAATATATATTTAAATAATTATAAGATTATAATATCTTATATTAAATAATAAATATATTTATTATATTTATAATTATATATATATAATTATATATAAATACATTTTAAATATATATATATAATTATAATTATAAATAAATATATTTATTTAAATAAATATATGTTTGTAATGAATTTGGTCAATAAATATATTGACACGTGAGTATAATTGGCGTGCATATGTTATGTATTCATTATGGATTAATTTTCATTTATAAATTACACCCTTATTATTATTATTCATGTAGTCTATATGTGATGACTCGTTTTTTATTATCTATATACTTTATTAATATGATCCACTCATGTTATACCCATGAATATATTATAAAAAATACTTATCAAATTACAATAAATATATTTAAATAACACATATTTATTATATTTATAATTATGAAATTTTAATTATATATAAATAATTTTTAAATATATTTATTTATAATTATAATTATAACTATATATATAATTATAAAATTATAATATACATATAGTATAATTTTATTAATATATATATATATATATATATATATATATATTAGTTGGGGGCTTGCCCGAGTGGTAAAAGCTCCCCATAATCCTACATCAGACTCGGGTTCAAATCTAGGTGGGGGTGAATTTCCAGTGGCAGACGGTGTTACAAACATGATGCAGACAGGCGATGACACATACATGATGCAGGCATGACACTGCATTGGGCCTTTAGGCCAGTTTGTGGGCCTTTGGGCCATGTAATGGGTTTCATACCCACTGGGTCTTCGGGCCATGTACTGAATAAATAAGCCTTGATGGGTGGGCTATCCCTGGATGGGGGGCTATGGCCTGCCTTTCCGACCTGTGTGTGTGGTGTGTGTTTATTTAATGTAATTGGACCCCCAACCACCTAATATATATACTTATATATATATATATATATTTATAATTATATACAAAAATTTATAAATATATCTACTTATAGTTATAATTATATATATATATATAATTATAAAATTATAATAAATATATTTATTATACTTATAAAGTTATAAATATATATAATTAAATAAATATATTTATAAACATATGAAAATATTTATAAATAAATACAAATATTTATAAATATAATTCTAAATAAATATATATATATATTTAAATAATTATAAAATTATAATAAATATATTAATTATATATATTTATAAAATTATAAATATAATAAATATATTTATTATAAATTTATAATTATTTTAGTAAATATATATATTTATAATTCTTATAATGTTAAAAATATATATAATTAAATAAATATATTTATAAATATACACAAATATTTATAAATAAATAAAAATATTTATAATTATAATTCTAAATAAATATAGATATATTTAAATAATTATAAAATTATAAGAACTATATTAATTGTATATATTTATAAATATATATATTTAATTATATATATTTTCAACATTATAAATATAAGAAATATATTTATTATAATTTTATATTTATTTAATTATATATATATATATATATAAATTTATAGTTATATATATAAATAAATAAATATTTATAATTATATATAAGAAATATATTAAGTATATATAATTATAAGTATAATAAATATATTTATTATAATTTTATAAGTATAAATAAATAAATATTTATTTATAATATTTATAATATTATAAATATATATAATTATATAAATGTATTAATTATATACTTGGGGGTACAATTACATTAAACATGTACACACGACACACACATGCTGGAAAGACAAGCCATTTCCCTCCAAAGGGAAAACCCACCCATCAAGCCATATTTATTCAGTACATGGCCCTAAAGCCTAGTGGGCATGAAACCCATTATATTTATTATATATATAATTTTATAAATATATATAATAATATAAATAAATTATTAACATTATAGCTTTATCAACGCTTTTTTAGTGCTGATAAAGATAGATCTTTATCAGTGCTAAAAAAATGTCGATAAACTATGTCTTTATCAGCACTATAATTTTAGCACTGATAAAGAAACATTTTATTAGCATTTTTTAGCATTGATAAGGGCATGTTTTATCAGTGCTTTCTATTTTAGTGATGATAAAACATACCTTTATCAGTGCTTTTTAAACTAGCACTGATAAAAGATTTACTCTATTTTATAAATGAACCATAATAGTCGACTTCTTCTCTCACACACCTCAAGATCTTGCGGAAGTCTACCTCTACCGCCACGGACCCCTCCTCTGCCCCGACCCCCACTCTGCTGTCGCCCACCACTCCTCTACCACCGAACCCTCTTTTGCCTCGATCCTTCCTTTATCGCTGTGAATCCCTCATCCACTGCTGCAAATCCCTCCTCCTCTGCGAACCCCACCTCTATCATGAACCCCACCTTTGCTGCACGCTGAACCCCACCTTCATCATGAACTCCTCCGTCATCGCGAACCCACCTCCGCCGTGAACCCCACCTCTACTGTGAACCCCTTCGCGGCCTCCTCCACCGCTGCCTACCCTGACTTCGCCACTACCAGACCCTACTATTGCTACCAAACCTCCAAATCTAAGCTATGTTCTTATTTTATTTGGAATTATTAGATAGTGAAAGATTAATTATAGGGTTTTAGTCTTTAAAATCTTATTGATGTATGAATTATGTGTTTGGTTTGATTCATTATTATGAGACAATAGTTTTCTGATTGGTAAAGTATTTGACTGGTTTTTTGGGCATATTATATGAAACTTTTGATAATTTTCTATATATAGTTTTCTAGGACTTTGGTGCAATTAAAATTTTTGAATTTGGATTGATCTAAATGCCAGAACATGTTTGGATGAGGTGGTTTGATATATTAGAAACATTATAGGGATTGTTTTATATGAAAAGTATCATGATTGGTATTATAATGGAGTGATTTTGGTGAGTAGTTTGGATTAAATATAAAATTTTCAATGGATATATAAGATAAAACACTTTTGAGTTAGAACTTATAGTGAAAGTGGGATCTGTGTTTGGGTTTTGATTAATATTTTGATGATTGATTTGGTATGAATCGAGTTGTTTTCTATATATTGTTTTCTAATATATATTTGAAATTTTATCATGTTTAATTATGGGCGTTGATGTGTAAGTGGATGCTTTAATGGATGTTATACCATGTTGACATGATAGTTTTATAAATGCATTTCATTAATTATTAGTGTTGAGATTTTAGAAAAACATCATGGGAATATTTCGGTAGAGATGTGGGAATTCTGGAGACACAAGTTATAATATTATGGTCACACATTTATAGTACCCCTATCTTAGGTCTCACACCCACTACTAGAATTTTCTTCTCAATGAGGTCATTAATGGTGAGTTGATTGTGTTGCATTTGTATTGCAATAATAATCTAGTGTGATGATTCCCTTAATTGTTTAACTTAGATTATCTTCTTAGGCCTTTGGTAGGTACCCCTTAATGGTTGATGCCTGATATTTTATTATTATTTTATCTTATGGTTGTATCTTGGTAAATTATATTTTCTAAAAAATAAATATATATGTTTTTTTAGTTTTATTTACTCAGCCCTATGTAATAAAATTACTTTCATTATTTTTACTAATACTATATTTTTTTGGGTTGTCTTAAAAAATTAATGGTATAAAATCTTTGATGATATCCTACTAGGTTCTTTGCACACACTATACATATATAGATTGGTGTGTATATAGACTTAATTTTCTGTGATACAGGTAAAAAGAAAGGGCCACACTTTTATTGTGGTGTTCCATAGTCACTTGTTAAAGATATAACGATAATGGTATGTAGAGGTCACTATAGGGAATAAAGAGACAATATCCATTTTGTGTTATTTTAAGATATTTACTATAAAGTTCCTCTCTTTCAAATAAATTTATTTTTGATTTACCTTTTTATTTTGGATCACGTGTAAACCTTTTATAGTTTTATATTTTATAAAATGTTGGTTATTTTTGATTTATGTATCTTTTATAAAGTACCTATTTTGGGATTTATGTATTTGTGAAAATGCCAAAGTGGATATTTTAAAATGATTCAAGTGTTTTGAAATGTTTTTTAAAAAATTACATGTGTTCAACATACCTTTTTTTTGTTTTAAATAGCTTTAAAATGATTTAAACACTTAGAATGGACTTAGGTTTGATGCCAAGTGTTTTTCAACTCACCCGATTGACTTTCATAAAGGGATGTGAATGTTTTGAAAGCCTATTTGATGCTAGTTTCATTTTAATAAGGGGTGTGTGGATTTTTAAATGAAAATTTGTAAAATATAAAGGGTTTTCATTCATTTTAAATGATTAAGACTATTGGATCGTGAAGTTTCCTTGAATGCTTTAAAAAAATAAATTGTGGTTTTTTGAAAGAGTACTTGGAATTTATTGGTTTATTTTAAAAAGGGTGTGTTAGTTTAAAGAGGAATTTGTGTAAATGGTTGGTTTTTTAATGGGATTTAAAATGTGATTTTATAAATAGTTTGTTGGGACCACTTGGTATGTGAAGATTGTATTTGTTGTCAATGAGTGTCAATGGATGTCAATGATGATCAAAATGAAGGAAGGAACTCTCCTAAGTAAAAGGGAGAATTGAAACTAGAAGTTAGTTGATCTTGATCCTAAGTTTCATATATGTTTATCCGAAGTGATAAATTGTCTACAAAAATTAAGGATGGTTGGAGTGTTATTTGGAAGGAGTAAAAGAAAAGAAGAAGAAGAGGTTGTGGAGGAGGTTTTGGAATGGTGGTTTGGAATTTTATATTTTCAAACACTTAGTTTTACACTAAGTAGTTATTTTATTTATATGACTTTACCAAAAATAAAGGGTCCATCCATGGAGGCCAACTGAGGTCCTCACCTCAAGCACATGTGGGACCTGAGGGGTCAACTGCACTCGAGGGAAGCCCTCAAGGCCATCCCCACATGAGGTAGGGTGTGCATGGGCTGTGTATAAGCCTGTAGGTGCTGCACAGTGGTGAACCCGTGCAGCGTGGGTGCTAGAAGCACACTTGAGGAGTAGAGTGGGAACTAAGAGCATTCTCACAGGGTGAACAAGGTACAAGGTGGTACTGTGGATGGAGGGATAGAATTCTAAGCCACTGCTACCATGACTTGATTGATAAACTGTGAGAAAACATCGCGGCGTTTCGATGTGCGACAACATTTTAAGAACACGAACGTGATCCATGCCATCCATATGATCTCATGACTGATCTCATCCGCACACTCCATCACGAGTCCCATGTTCTAATCAAGGTCGTTTATCTGATCGTGTAGTTCAGGATTCAACCAGTGCCGTTCGATCTCTCCATCAAGGTTTTCTTCAACCTCCGGACACCCGTATGCACCCGCGAACCAATGCTCGAGCTAAACAATGATCTCACCACTCCAGTCATTAATTGATCTTAGTTTAATCCCATAGTGATCATTTTTATGCTACAATCACATGCATGCAATTACATTTTTATGCATGCGAATGAAACGAAGAACAAGAGAATGGACGAGGCAAATGAAGTTACCAAGGCCACGTGGATTCAAGTAGGTATTCAAAAGGTGATACATGCCATATTGAGTTCATGAAATATCAGCAAGGAGGAAACGAGGAAACATTCAAGATATGCGGCATATCTCCACATGGGTTTGAAGATATTAAAGAACAGAAGATCTCAGTTATTCAAGGCAGAATATTGAAGAGAGTATCGTTCAATTTTTGGACATGTAAAAGAACTAATAATTACTTATAAAAAGAGACCCATAAATTTGAGAAGGTGTTGCTTCTCCCAAGCCTTCTAGAGCTCCTATTTTTTGAGAAATAGAGTATCTTCATTATTCCATTCCGAAAGGGGAAAGCACGATCCGCGAACCGTTTTGGGTTCATGAAGTAAACCGAATACCAATATGGTTCATGAGGAAGAGAAGACCCACATACCATTCTAGTTCACGAAGAGAAGTCTTGCGTACCGCTGTGGTTGATGAAGAAGTGAACCACGTACCGCTTTGGTAAGCGAGGTAGGAGACCTACGAACTTTCCTAGGTTCACGAAGAGATTTTCCAAAAACCATTCTAGCTTCATGAGGAAACGGTACCACGTACTATTTTGGTTCTTCAAAGAGGAGTTCCCTCAAACCAATAGAACCATGTACCACTTGGTACACGAAGGAGGTCCGCACTTTGAGTGTGAGGGAAGCCCGCACATCCTTAGCGCAAGGAGGGGCCACAAATCATCACGATTCATGGAGGAGACAGGTACACTTGTGCATAAAAGAACTCTACACCTATGGTGTGTAAAAGGAAAACAAGAAACACCATTCCATACCAAAATGAACACATTGATGTTTGAATAAAATCACATACATATAAATATAAGATAGTCAAAGTGAACACGTGTGTGTTGAGGAAGGGAGAAAGAAGATTGTGCATGGTGATGGGAAATGATTGTATATATTTTTATGCATGATTTGAAGAAGTGCATAATTAAGGTGTAAGTGCATCCAAACCAATTGGTAAGAAAAAAAAGAAAGATAAGGGGAAAGGAAGTCATGTGTGTGCTTAACAGAACCGTATCCATTTTGGGGCTTCACACAAGAGAGTAGAAGAGGAAGTGCATGTCTTCAGGCATGCACATGAATATGAGAATACTTTGAAGAGAAGCATCCTAAACCGAGGGTGCACATGTTTAAAGAAGTTAATAGGAAGAGAACATCTACATTGTCACATGCATGGTCACACACATACATGGAATAAGAAGGGTTGATTCTGATGATGCCTTGTGAGCTGTTTTTCAGTGTTTGAATAATCACAAAAGAATTTTTGATTCTGGCCAAGAAGAATAAGAAGACTTAGTACATCTAGTTGTTACACTGAACAAGAATATTGAATGTTAAACAACATCAAATTTGGACCTCGATTCAAGCAAAGTCTCATGCTGAATAGGAGACACATATTTTCATGTCTATCCATTTAAGGGACCTTCACATCCATAAACTAAGTGTGACCTCTCCAAGGCAGTGATCTAGGGGGAATCAATAGAAGTGATATGAGGGAATTAGTGAGATATCCCTAAAATTTTGTAAAGGTATTGTGCCTGGGACAGAGTGACTGTACCCTAACTTTGTAATCCAAGAATTGTGAAGATTAAAGGAATTATGTATGGTCAACAACCTGTCAGCGTATGCTACTTGGATGTATCCCTTAGTGGAGAACCAAGTAAAAGTGTTGTGTTGTCCTTATACATGTGAAGTTTTAATTACAACAAATATCCATCATACAGGTTTAATTACATTCCTACCAATGTGGGAACAAGATCCAATAAATGGGAGAAAAAGTTGACACCCTAATTCGCCCCCCTCTCAGGGTGACCTAGGGTCCTTCATAGTTTTCAAAGGAAATATGAAATGTAGTTTTTCTATAATATTTTAAGTTTATATTTTTATAGAATTAGAAAAACGATTACATTATATAGGGAATACAAGTATATTGATAATAATACCATAGGAAGGGCATGTCATTAACTCTATCCAACTCATATGATATCCATTATGGCCTCACTCCCACAAAAGGAGAATTAATGTTTAACCCCATTGAAAATCCTAAACCTAATTTTAATCCAAAATCACTTGCATGGTTTAAATTAGAATATTAATCTACAATTAAATCTTCTTTCTGGTTTGATGTTAGCATCTAAGGGGATGAGTTGCAGACAAAAAAAATGAAATAATAACTATCATTCAAATGTTGAGTTCCCCTTATTTGAAAGGCCCCATTTTGTATTTATTTTTTTAAATATTAAAATTAAAAAATAAAATAGGATGGATATAAATAATGAATGGATGGATTCTAATCATATGGAAAGAGTATGAAGATGAAGTGAAAGAGTTCATCAAGTTTGCAAAAAGATCATGCATATAACCCTTCTCAAATCCTTTTTCCATGTTTACACTATTGTTATTCAAGACTAAATAGTCCAGAGGAGTTGAAAGAACACTTGATCTGTCACAGAATAGATCGAAGTTATAAATGTTGTAATAAACATGGTGAAAAAGAAAATGTAGCTAATGGATGAGATAATATTTCATTTTATGGATCGTCTGATATGATTATAAGTGCAGACAATAAAGAATACCATATCAAGGATGTGATTACAAATGTGAATGATGATGAAGATACTATTGAGGAAATGATAAGGACAGCTGAAGATGAACAATGTGATTTCCCAAAATTATTTGAGAAGTTAAAGAGTTGTGAAAATACATCATTGTATGCTGGTTGCGCTACATATACAACATTTTCATCCATAACGATTCTATATAATTTAAAATAGGAAACATATGGTGTGAATCTAGTTTTATGGAATTACTTTCTCTCTTTAAGGACATGCTCCTAGAAGATAATGAGCTCCCGAGCTGAACATATGATGCCAAATAAATGATATGCTCGATGGGTATGATCTTTGAAATAATACAATCATACTTGAATGATTATATACTATTTCAAAAGGACCAAAAATCACTTATAAAATGATCAAAGTGTGGTTCTTCTCGATATAAGAAAGACGAATCCAGTCCTACGAAAGTTGTATAGTACTTTCCAATTATTCCAAGGTTTAGGTGCCTGTATAGAAGTGAGGATACTATAGGGGAATTAACATGGCATGTGGATACAAGAATTAAAGATGGGAAACCACATCACCTAATGGACTCTCCTTAGTGGAAAAGAATTGATTATGAGTATCCTGAATTTGGAAATGATATGAGAAACATTCATCTTGTGTTATTTGCAGATGGAGTGAATACTTTTTGTTTTTAAAGAAGCACTCAAATTACATGGCTGATTATGTTGGTAAATTATAACCTACCATTTTGGTTATGCATGAAATGAAAATACATCATGTTATCTATGCTTATATCAGGACCAAAACAACTGGGTAATGATATTGATGTTTATTTGACTCTATTGATCGAGGATTTGGAATTATTGTGGGATTCAGGTGTTGCATTTTATGATTCTTATAGAAATTCATATTTCACAATGAGATGCATGTTTTATGGGATGATAAACGAATTTTCTTCTTATGGAAATTTTTTAGTATATAAAATTAAAGGAACTAAAGTTTGTCCCATTTGAGAACAAGTTATATATTCAATTAGGTTGAAACATTCATCGAAAACTATGTTTATAGGACATCACAGATTTCTACCTCAATGGCATAAGTACTGATCTTGGATGAAATCATTTAATGGAAGTTTAGAAGAATGTACAAAACCATTTCCACTAATAGGTGATCAACTATTTGAGAAAGTAAAATATGTGGACACTACTTTTGGTAAATCATTTTCGAAAAACCTTAAGAAAACTGGTTAAAAAAAGATATCTATTTCTTTTAAATTACCATACTGGAATTGTATGTACGTCAGTAATTTTCTTGATGTTATGCATGTTGAAAAAAATGTATGTGATAATGTCATCGTCAAATTTCTAAATGAACCTATTAAGAAAAAAAGGATGGAATTAAGGCTAGGTTGGACATGATTGACATGGGAATATGATAAGATTTGGCACCTATAAAAGGTGAAAAAATGAACTTTTATTCCTCCCGATACTTACAATCTTTCCAAGAAAGAGAAATATTTGTTTTTCAACTTCTTGAAAGACATAAAGGTTCTATAGGGGTATTCATAAAATATCAAGAACATCATGTCAATGATCGATTTAATTTTTATAGATTTACATTTAATTTTTTCCAAGAATGTCCATCATACATTAACCAGTAACTATTTATTCTTCAAATCTATATAAAGAAAAGTTATAGACCCAGAGAAATTGCTGACTATAGAAAGAGAAATTGTCTTCAAATTATGTAAATTGGAAATTTTATTCCCACCAACATTATTTGATATGATGGTTCATTTTATGGTTCATTTGGTGAGAGAGATTCGACTATGTGGTCCTGTACACTATAGATAGATGTATCCCATTGAATAGTATATGATGATTTTGAAAGGGTATATTAAAAATAAAAGTCATCCAAAGGGTTGTATTATAGAGCAATATATTATTGAGGAAGTCATTGAATTTTTCATCAAATACCTATCTGGTGTGGAAATCATTGTTCTACAAAAATCTCATCACACTGGGCAGTTTGCGGATGAAGGAATTTCTAAAATATATGTTGTCACAATCAATATTAAAGATCAAGAATAGTCCCACCTTTACTTTTTTCATAATATTTAGAGGTTTCTCTATATGTTGGAACTCATAAAGAAATTATTAGACATTTGAATCCATATAGGGATGATAGATAGATATAAAATATACATAATCAACAGTTTATAGGATGGTTTAGGGGCCATATTTTTAATGATTCATATGAAAACCTAGATTCAATTTTAGAATGAATTCAATGGATAACTGGAGGACCAAGTTTGTATGTATTATCTTACAATGTTTATGTAATTAATGGTTATATGTTATATACAAATGAATTTAATGAAAACAATACCATGCAAAATAGTGGAGTTACACTTATGGCTGGACTGATGCATGTTTCTGAACCTAATGTCATAAATCTAACTTACGCAAATATTTCATACTTTGGAATCATCAAAAAAATATTAGAGTTGGATTATACAACATTACAAGTGCTGATTTTTCAATGGATGTGGGTTGATATCATGAGTGTTATTAAAATAAATTAATTGAGATGCGTGAAAGTTGATTTCATTAAGGAAGGGTACAAATACGAACCATTTATAATGGAATCATAGGCAATACAAGTATTTTATGTTTCAGATACTGTAAAACAAAAGTGGTCAATTGTTCTTTTATCAACCAAAACCACTAAAGGATCAGATGAAAATTCAATTGATGATGACCCTTTCATTTGGATGTTACAATCATATCACAACGATACCAATGTAGATGATGTTTTTTATGTCATAGGAGACCACAATGAAGGGATTTGGATGGTCGATAGAAGGGTCAAATCCCTTCATCCTTTAATAAAAAAGAGTTCAATAATCAAGTTATATATATTTTTCAATATACATCATGTTGAATCATGTTATTATTTATTTTTTAGTATATTTATATAGTCTAAATTAAATGTTAAACCACTTCTATAGATAATGACTTTTTCACGTGTTGGTGCTCCTAATCATAAGGAATAATGGGTCTCTAAACCTGATTTTACTTGTAGTGTAGAGGAACAATGACATTATGCATGTACTGGTGCTCCCAATCCAGAGGAACAATAGGTTTCTCAACTAGTTGTTGCTCCCAGTGAAGAGGTAAAATAATCATCTACACATGCTGATGATATTTCTCTAGAGGAACATATTGACGATGTTGAATATGAGAAAAATGATAGGCGATTAAAGAGCGGCGACACATAAAAAACAAGATCATCGTAGTTTGATAGTGTTAGCAAAAATCATTAAGTCAAAAAATCAAAGGCATCAAATATGAGGTCGGATGGAATGCACGAGGCCAACATGTTAACCCCAACAAGGCTATGTTCAGTAGTTACTTTGGAATTGTCACTTGGAAACACGTTCCAACTGATGTAGATTCGTGGCACCATGAAGTGGTCGGGCTTAAAACACTAATGTGGTAAGAGATTACAGAAACATTATGATATCATTTATTTATTTTAATAAAAAATAAAATAATGAAACATTGAATTAATCTTCATCATCCCCTACAAAGTGCATTTATAGTATATGAATCCACCAAGAAATATGTATTAATTATTGTTGGAATGGTTTATAGAGTCTTTAACACAATTATAATGAGACATTATCTTAAAGATTCTGAAGGGAAAATAAACCCACACCCACCACTTTTCTATGAACACCTGATATCCTAAGAAGTGTGGAATGCGTTTACTGGATATCATGTGGATGCGTATTTTCAGGTACATTATGTCTAATAATATGTTGTTTGATGATACATGTATTCCTCACTTTGATTGATAATTTTTTATTTATGAAATAGAAACTCAATGATAAAAATAAGGAATGGGAAGAAAAACCAACATACCCCTACTATAAATCAAGGTTGGGGTACACTTCACTTGAAAAAAATTGGTACATATTTTAAATATACCATAATACTTTTATGTGACATGAAACAACAACATAATTATGTTCCTATACTTATATGTAAATTGATGAATCAAAATATAAAACCACTTGTATCTAACACCATGTGCTATGGAAGGAGGCATGTGTAAATAAATATGGGATACTAATAGATGAAAACACACAATAAGCATGGGAAACATGTGTAAGTATGACATAATAATTTGTTTTTCTTTAAGTCCCTATTACATAACAATGATTACTTATTTTTATATATTTTCAATCTGACATAGTCATAGGAATTAGCAACACCTGTATTAGATGAACACATAGAATTGGACAGAACAATATGTCCGTGTTAGAGGTTTGGGTTTTGGGGTGACACCCCAAACATATTTTAAGAAAAAACAAGAGGAGGATCATGGTGAATAAATGAAATGGATGAGAGAAATAATAACTAACCTTAAATAACAATTACAAGGGCAGAGAGAGATTCTAGAAACTTTAATGTGGGGAAGTAAAGAGAAGAAATAACTCAAGAAAAACCATTTCTTGATGAACCCCACCCCCACTAGCTTTGAGGTGAGCCATTCCCCTAAAAGAGTTGTCTTGGATGAGGTAATAAATGTTCTAATAATTGTTTTTGTGAAATGTGAATCAGTCAGACACTTATACCTTTCGTGTATTGATATTCTATTGGGTGATAATGACTATGATTTATATCTAGAAACACCCACCCATCACCTTGTAGTGAGGGATACAATGTTCAATATTCAAAAAGACATGCTACACAGTAGAATACTTCCAACAGGACATGCGAGAGTTTTTATTAGCGTATCCTATGAGCCGAGCCCCAAGATACCAATTCTAATTGATGAGGAAGATATTAATAAGGTCGAAAAATCTGTTAGAATATTCATCGTATGGCCATAAAATCTTGTAAAAAAAATTGGACAAGGATGTATTCATTTCCAATTTATTTTTCATGATAAACCTTTAGAAATTAATGAAAAAGGTTTTAACCATGAATGTTATTATAGATGGAAAAAGGGAAGGGGGTGAAAAAAAACAACAGCTCAAAACCATCTAAATTATCGACCAACCAATCAAAAAGATCTACCAAAATCACCTTTACCCTACCCATTCTATATCCTCATTTACTATCATTTAAGGTTCATGTGGATACAAAGTTAAAAAATGGTTGTACTCACATAGTTTATTTTAAAAAAAATATGTACGGAGAGGTAGTTCAATAATTTATTAGTGTTGAGAATTTAAGTGAAATCCTTGACTATGAATAGATATGCACCTTAGTTGTAAATATATACCTGAGGTATGTTTTCATGATTTAATTTTCCAAAAACTGACATACTATGTTAATTATGACTAAATACATTTGATATTTTTGGAAGGAATATCTATAAAAAAAATTAAATGGATTTCCCCATGATTGTTTTGACTCATTATTCCTCACATCTCCTATACAAAACAACCAAAAATAAATTCCAAAAAAAAGGATGAAATAGTGGCTAGATTATTTGAAAACAAACTTACGGATTAAAGACTCTTCTTAATACCAACGATGCAAGGGTAAAACTCTACAATTTAATCATATCAAATATATTTTCATTTTATTAATTATTTATTATTTTTTATGTTTTAGGCAACATTGGATGCTCATTGCGGTCAATTTGGATACTCCAAAGATTTATTTTCTGGATTCAATGCTTGGATATCCAACAAACCAAACACACATGATGACATTTGTTAATTTTTAATACAATACATCCAAAATTTTAGAACTAAACATAAAGTTATATAATTTAGATTATGTTTTAATGAGGATTATGTTATGATAGGGCGGTGAATCAATATAGTGAAAAACAAGGAATGAGGCCCGGGGCTAAGCATGAGGAACATGAAAAGTTTTACGAATGAAAATGTATCAAGGTATATATAATAATATTTCACTATCCAAATACATATAACAAATTACTTATTCTCATCAATGTTTCTGTAGTGTCCGAAACAAAAAAATGGAAAAGTTTGTGGTTATTATGTTTCTAAATTTATGATAGAGATCATATTTCATAAAAAAAACTAGCATCACCAAAGAGGAATTTTTGAAGATAATTACTATTTAATTTAAAATATTTATTAATCCTTTGTGTATTTTTATTTTTCTCGTACTACTATGAATTCCAAAAGGAATCATATTCACAAGATGATATAGATTTTATTAGAAACTAATGGGTAACATACCTGATGGAAGGATGTAAACACATAGCATGGAGATGTGACTTCTATAGAAGTAGTGGATTGTTTCATATTTATGTTTAATTTACTTCTTTTTAGTATCACTCACATAAGAATTTTTTTTATACAGGTGGATTCCTTTGTTCGAGTCGAGGTGTTTTGTTCGAAAATGATCATGCTTGTGATAGATAGGACTTCAAGGTTGCAACTCATAATTCAATTAGAATGTAAATTTTTTCAATGTACTATTTTTTACTCATAATATTATCTGTTATCTACTGAATTAACATAATCTAAGTGCTTCTTTTTATATAAAATTTAGCTTAGTTTTAGTAAAAAAGACAATTAGTATATTGAAAATTGAAAAAACACCTTCATATTATTTTGATACTTTAAAAAAATTATCCATGAGTCATTTGTGACATGTATGAGTCAAGATCACCTCAAAGACGCATGGTGTGACCAGTATGACTCAAAGTGTGGGTTTTTATTTAAAATGGACATTATTTTTTGTAAAAATAACAAGTGACATACTAAAAACTGATCAAACGTATTCGTTTTGTTTTTATACTTTAGGAAAATGACCCACGAGTCATTTTTGATGTGTATAAATCAACCTCACCACAACTCAATATGATTCATGGTGTGATAGATATAACTAAAAGTGTCCATTATTAGTTTAGAATTGAAATTTTAGTTCAAAATGTGTCACTCACTGAAAAAAATAAAATGCAATCCGATTGTCTTTATAATTTAGGAAAATGATTCATAATTAATTTGTGATGTGTATAAAGTAGTATCATGTCAAGATGACACATGATGTGACCTATATGACTCAAAATACATGTTTCCAATTTGAAATGACATTTTAGTAAAAAAAACTGACATAATAAAAACTGATAAAACACATTCATATTGTTTTAATACTTTAGTAAAAGTATTAATGAGTCATTTTTGATGTGTAAGAGTTAACTGGACCTCAATATGATGCACTGTAAGACCAGTATGACTCCAAATGTGTTTTTTATTTAAAATTGGAATTAATATTAGTAAAAAGAACAAGTGACATACTAAAAACCAGAAAATTCAATTGTATTGTTTTGATACTTTAGGAAAATGATCCACGAGTCATTTGTGACATGTAGAAATCAACACCACCTCAATCCGATGCATGATGTGACTGGTATGAATAAAAGTGTCTGTTATTAGTTTAAAATTGAAATTTTAGTTAATAAAAATATTTCACCCACTAAAAACCATGAAAATTCAATCTAATTGTCTTTATAATTCATAAAAGTTATTCATAAGTCATTTTTGATGTGTATGAAGCAATCTCATATCAAATTGATGCACGATGCAACCAATTTGACTGGAAATGCGTGTTTTTAGTTTGTAATGACATTTTAGTAAAAAATCACAAATGGCATACTGAAAACTAAGAAAACACATTTAGATTATTTTGATACTTTAGTAAAATGATCCATGAGTCATTTTTTATCTTTATGAGTAAACTTAACCTCAATACGATGCACGGTGTGACCAGTATCACTCCAAGTGTGTCTTTTTATTTAAAATTGACATTAATTTAAGTAAAAAAGAACGAGTGACATAATGAAAAATGAGAAAACACATTTATATTGTTTTGATACTTTAGTAAAATAATCCATGAGTCATTTGTGATGTGTAGGAATCAACCACACCTCAATCTGATGCATGGTGTGATTGGTATGACTAAAAGTGTCAGTTATCAGTTTAAAATTGAAATTTTAGTTCAAAATGTGTCGCTCATTGAAAACCAAAAAAACACACTCTAATTATCTTGATAATTTAGGAAAGAAATATGTAATTCATTTTTTATGTTTATAAAGCAGTCTCAAATTAAATCAATGCACTATGCGATCGGTATGACTCAAAATGCGTGTTTTTAGTTTGAAATGAAATTTTAGTAAAAAAACACAACTGTCATACTAAAAAAAATAAAATGCATTATTATATTTTGATACTTTAGTAAAATGACCCATGAGTCATTTTTGACATGTAGGAGTCAACCACACATCAATACGATTCACTGTGTGACTGGTATGACTCCAAGTGTGTCTTTTTATTTTAAATTGACATTAATTTTAGTAAAAAGAACAAGTGACATAATGAAAACCAAGAAAATGTATTCATATTGTTTTGATACTTTATTACAACAATCCATGAGTCATTTTTGATGTTTAGGAATCAACCACACCTCAATTTGATGAACAATGTGACCAGTATGTCTAAAAGTGTCCATTATCATTTTAAAATTTACTTTTTAGTTCAAAACGTGTCACTCAATGAAAACCAAGAAAACATGATTTGATTGTCTTGATAAATTATTAAAGTGACTCATAAGTCATTTGAGACATATATTATGTAGTCTCATTTTAAACTGATGCACGATCCAAATGGTAGGACTCAAACTACGTGTTTCTAGTTTGAAATGACATTTTTGTAAAAAAAAAATTGACATACTGAAAACTGAGAAAATTCATTTTTATTGTTTTTATACTTTAGGATAATGATATATGAGTCATTTTTGACGTGTAGGAGACAACCATACCTCAATACAATGAACGGTGTGACCGGTATGACTCCATATGTGTCTTTTTATTTAATATTGACATTAATTTTAGTAAAAAGAACACGTGACATACTAAAAACTGAGAAAACACATTCGTAATGTTTTGATACTTTAGTAAAATGACCCATGAGTCATTTTTGACGTGTAATAATCAACCCCACCTAAATACGATGCACGGTGTGACCGATATAACTCTAGATGGGTCTTTTTTATTAAATATTATCATTTTTTAATGTATTCTTTCATATTAATGTTTAATTAATTTATTTATAGTATTAAAAACATAATATTTATTTTCATATATAGGCGGAATATTTTTCTTGATTTGATATGATATTTTAGACAACTTATACAATGGGTGGACATTTTTGAGAGGGGATCATAGGCGTCAATAAATGAAACATTAATGTTTTTAAATGTTTGTTAGATAATTGTAAATTAAATTATATAAAACATTTTTTGAAATGAATATAGTATATTTTTTATATACTATGGGAGTAAATTTTTGTATTCATGGTGTCACATTAAATGTATATATAATTTTTTGAAATTATAGGACTTTCCTGGGTGTGTTGTTAATATAATAGCACATTACAACCAACTAGGCCTTTATCAGTGCTGATAAAGGGGGGCCTTTATCATCACTAAAAATATCATTGATAAAGGGTTTCATTTATCAGAACTATGATTTATATCACTTTTTAGAGCTATTAAAATCCATTTTGTGTGCTGTTAAAGGGAATATGTATAGTAGTGCAACGAAGGGTTCAAGAGCATCTAAGGCTTGTTTGGAGTATGGAGCTTCGGTTTTTGGAGAAACAACATGTGACATATGGTTAGAACATGGTTAGTAGAAACCATGTGGCTCAACCATGGAACCCATTTTTATAGGATCATGGTTTTTCAAACCATATGAGGGAGGCCTCATGGCTATGTGAAATGCTGTAGACATGTTGCATAGATGAAACACACAGTTAGTACATGGTTTGTCTAACCATGTGAGGGGGTGAATTCATTGGAAAATGAGAATGGATGGGATATTCATGGGTTTTCAACCCATTCACCTAGCCATGTGAGGGGGTTTTCCACTTAGACAGTGGTGGTGCGTGGTTGGCACACAGTTTGGAAAACTGCATAGCCAAACTATGCACCCTTTTGAAAAGAGATGAAATGATATTTTTACCCCTATATCCTTTAACCTTTTAACTCTTATTTCTCTGTCACTTAGTTCACAAAAAACCCCCATGCACAAAGCTCTCCTCCCTCTCCTTCTAGTCATTTCGATATCTCCTTCATTTGAGCTCAAAGTTCCTCCTCATTTGTCAAGTTGGATTTTTCTCGGTAAGTACTTCAATTCTCTTACTTCTTTCCTTCATTTAACTCACCATATGAAATGCTAAACTAGTGCAAGAAAATATTTCCTATTTTCAGGGTATTTTTCTATTTCTTTCATTTCTCCTGTTCTAACCCAAGTTAAAGGCCAACATCAGATGAGGATTCTACTACCCTTCTAAGGTATGTGGTATCATACTTTTCCATATAATTTTGGGTGTTTATATTATGTTGTCGATTGTTACACACACCGTACTTTCCCAACATTAATCCTAAAATTGATAAACCCTTAAATTAATTGTTTAATATTAATTATGAACATGATACATGACTTTGGAACTGGTTGGAGGTTGGTGACCTCAATATGAACCTCTCATCGGGTGAGTTCTATTATATTCCATAAAGGCTTATGTTTCCCTTGTGACCAAAACACCACTAAGGTGTTCTTGGCCAGTATTGTCCAGTGAAATGATATAGAGTGAGGTAATATAATGGTACAGTTGTATGGATTACATACCTTTTACCCCCTTCATATTACTTATTAGTTACATGGAATAAATGATAAAATGAATTAAATAATGTAAGGAGTGATTCTCCTTAGCCTTGAATATAATTCTACATTGATGTGAACACATCATGATTGCCTTCTATACTGGACATGATATTCCTTATTATTATTTATGATTATGGAAATGGCATTACTTATAGTTCATTTGGGATTTATGGACCTGATGTTCCTTATTGTTACATGGGAATAATGGAAATGATGTTCCATATTATTTATTTGGAACCAGAGGACATGATTTTACTTTATGTTTATTTATAATTAGTAGACATGATGTTCCATAGTGACTATGCCTAACTAATATACATGAAGTTCCACCTTGTTTATTTATAGTTAAAGTACATGATGTTCCATATTAACTATACCTAATTAATGGCCAAGGAACTAATTATTTTTTTCAATATAATAAATGTTATGAGGCATTCCAGATTAGTTCGAAGTAAGAAGTTTCAAATGGGTGTACCTTGAGTAACCCAAGTTGACATGGGTTTTACTTAATTTATTCACTGTATTTATTTATTATTCATACACACTTATCATCATATATTAACTGAATGGATAAAACTAGACATCGTTGGTGGTGTACTACTGAGTTTATCTCACACCCTATTTGGGCCACTGATTGTTACCCAAAAAGACTTCATGGATACAGGTAGGTAAAAATAAAAGCATCCAACTATGGATGCCTGATTTTCTATACTAGCATAGATTATGGGAGTAGAGGACTGATCTTGATCTTGTGATACTATAAGAGATAGATTTTTTCCTTTTTATCTATTTTTATATCATGTTATATATTCTCACTACTCTATTTTCCTTGTATTACCATTTGTATATCATACAGACATGACATCATCATCTTTTTTATATGATATTGGATATGATTTTTCTTATGGATTATGCCTATCTGATTATTATATCTGGATGTTTTATGTTTATATTTTTTTTCATTACTATGTTTCCATTGTTTCCTTAGTTATTATACCACTGTTATATGAATATGATAAAAGAGGTTATAGAATCCCCATTGTACCATTATAGCTGCTCACTACTAGTCGACAACCTCTAGAATATGGGGAGATGCGCTTGAGGTCATGTAGTTAAACATGCTCAGTTACTTATGAGTGAACTGGGTCTAGCACGCTGTAAAGTGGAATCCAAGATTTCCTTTTGTATTACCATTTTGGTTTGGTAGAAATGAGACTAGGAAATTGATGAAATTTGGTAGTGATCCTATGCCTATGAGTAGCTAACCAACATACAAGGAAAATAAAAATTACTTGGGATGAGTATTGTTGTTCAAGATTATGCCTATTACAGTTTTACTGATTTTTCCAATGAGTGATGCACATGATTTTTGGAATTATTATTATTTTAATTTCTATTACTATTTTATATTACCCTTTTACCCTTTTCCCAATATGTTAAGGAAGTATTTATTAATGCATCATTATAGGTACCTAAGGATTTAAATAACATGAATATGTC
Source organism: Viscum album (assembly GCA_963277665.1). Taxonomy (NCBI): domain Eukaryota; kingdom Viridiplantae; phylum Streptophyta; class Magnoliopsida; order Santalales; family Viscaceae; genus Viscum; species Viscum album. The sequence goes on from OY728164.1 coordinate 157,464,321, forward strand.
ATGCCGTTTTTACGTTATTTCTTGAATTTCCTACAACATTTCTTATATGCCTTGAGTGATATATATATTATTAAATAACATTTCTATAAGATTATTGAGATAAGTAATTGGTTATTAAAGTGTATGCTGCAACCTAAATAGTGTTTTCTAACATAGTTTGAGGGTGGAAACTTAATTAACCAATTATCAAATGTTTGATCCGTGTAACTGTGGTTATATAGACTTAAAAGTTGTTTGATTTTGATTACATTAATGTCAATTTTAATTTATGAATATAGTACTTATATAAATTGGGAATGAAGATTCATCTAATTAAGTCATCTTATATGGCTTGTTACATCCTGATACCCGATGTAAGGGTTGGGTTACAGTTACCTAAAGTTCCAATTTAGCTTATATAGCATATGAATCTATAACTGGGGAATATTGAATCATCTAATTGGGCCATGTTATATATATATATTAATATGAAATTGATAAATCTTTAAATTTAAATAAAATGGTTACCATTAAATGGGGATTCCAATTACAACATAAAGGTCGTTTTCATCTATAACATATAATTTAGACTCCATACACTAGAGCATTTGGTGTGAAATAAAGAACTTGACATCGATCCAAACTTACTAGTGGGAAGTAGGTAGTGTCTCTTATGACCAATCAAAATCTTCTATATCACCTATACATGGTTTAGGGAGTAGGCAGTGGGAGTGACCTTTGGGTAGGAAGTTTTTGTACCTGTCTTATCCTTTTTTTGGTGATCTATTTAGTTATCAAATCCTGTTCTGAGGTGTGTGTTTGGAATTGTAGAGACATGAAACCATAACATCCTTAGGTCAAGCACCAGGAAGATAATAATGACCATGCTCCATAGGTGGTGGTCCTTGAGCCACTAGTATTACCTTTAGTAGTGTCACCTATAACACCTCTTACTATTCTTAATATGGGTGAAGATGCTCAGTTTTGAGGGGTTTTATGTGACTAGAACAGTCTATACATGGAGCTCCAAGACCTACCCTATCTTTGGTAGATTTGACTAGGGAGTTCCAGCAGTAACACCCTCCTACCTTTTTAGGGGAAGGTGGTCCCCGAGCTACTGATTCATGGTTGGAGGATATGCTATCTATCTTTGAGCATCTTGAGACACCTCCTGAGAGGAGAGTGTAACTCGAAACATACATGCTCTATGGATCTTCCAAGAGATGGTGAAATGTTATAATAAAGTCATACCAACATCAATTTATGGTCTGGAGATATTTCCATGAAGTCTTTTATGATTACTTATATCCCAAGAATTTGAGAGCTGATAGATCTAGGTATTTTATGCACCTAAAACATGGTAATATGTCCATTATGTAATATTAAACTAACTTTACTGAGCTTTAGAGCTTCACACTAATTATTTTTGGTGATGAGTTTTCAAGATCTCGGTGATTTAAGGATAGTATCAGGCATGACATCTGTTCACAGGTGAAAATATTCCAGTTGATAATCATATTGAGGATAGTGAATCAAACCCTCGTCACCAAGAGTAATTTGAGAGAGGATAAGGGTGTGGTACAGTTCGGTTCAACACCTAGACTGAATAGTGCTTCGACCAGTGGTAAGAAGTGTTTCCTAGAGGGTTCCCATTAGGGAAGTGGAGGCTAGAGTAGCCATACTGGTAGCTAGGTATTATGCCATTAGTGTGGGAATCTTGGTCACCTGAATCCTCAATGTGATAAAGACCTCATTGATTTTCGATCCTATGGTATGATGGGGAATCTTTAGCAGTTTTACAAGACCTTACCGTATGTGCTTAGTGAGAGAGTATCTGCATAAGCTTCACCTTCAAGAGTAATGTTAGTAGCTCCATGTTAGGTAGGGAGCTGGAGTGCTACCGACCATTCATGATGAGGATGTGGTTATGGTTGAGTGATCCATTCATAAGACTTTTAGTGCCAGTATAGTGAACCTTCCTAGGGTAGTTAGGTTGCATCTCAGATTTACAGATCAGTCCAGGTATATGCAGTGCATCTAACACCCGAGGAGTAGTGTTTAGGGCCTTCTATAGTTCGAGGTACAATTTTATAAGACTCTACTTTAGTATTTGTTTTATTTGACATAGGTGAATCCCACTAATTTATATATTTGTAAATTATGGAAAGTCTTTGCTTGAGATCAATTATTTTTTTGGAGTTATTAATATTGATACTCCGTTGGGGATTCGATCAGAGAGAATACACCAATATAAGGAATTCCCCTTGAAATAGGTGACTATATTTTTCACATGGAGACTTTTTATCCTCGATATGATGTGTTTTGATGTAATTTTGGGAAGGATTATCTAGTACCATATCGTGCCCATATTTATTGTTACTGCAGATGGGTGTCCTTTATATCACCCGAGGGCGGTAACTATATTCACAAGGGTGAATGTTATGTCTAGGAGAGTCGAGATAGACCTGATCATCATGGGATGGGTGGAGTGACAACCCAAATCACCATTCTTTATCAGTATTATCAATGAACATGACATATATATTTCCTTCCTATAGTGGATCATTTTAGGGATGTCTTATTAGACTACTTTTATAGACCACCTCCTAAGAGAGAGGTAGATTTTACTATTGAACTAACACCAAGAGAAGTAGAATTATTAATTCCTCCTTATAGGATGGATACTATTTAGTTTCAAGAGATCAAGAGGCTGTTGGAAGATTTGGAATCCAAGAGGTTTATACGACCTAGCCCTTCTATCACAGCTTGTGGAAAACTCTTGCGATTCCAAGTTATTTTAAAGAGATATTCTTCCCATGATTATGTTTTATCATATGGTTATGATCTAACCTTTAATAAATTGTTTATAAGACTTAAATTAATAACTATTTTAGGTAACCCATTTCTTATGTTTTATTTCCCCAATTTATAATTATGATTATAACTTAGGAGATGTTTTGAAGTGGATTTAGTGCATTTCGATTGCGGATAAATGTTCACAAGTATCATAAAATACGTTTATTATGTAGCTAGTCCTAAAAGACACTAAACATTTAATTATTGGGATTATGAGATGATTTATGAGTTATAATGTCTATCTTATGGAAATGTTATAAAATAAATATAGGTTCATATCACTTTGTATCAAACCTAGTGTTTAAAGAAAGTGTTTTTAGCTTCAAATATGGGAGTATAGGATTGGGTCTCCTTAGTTGGAACTAGAGTAGGGTTTAGTTATTTTTTTAGATTAGTTTAGTTATTTTTGGAGAATATTATAGTTACCTTTGGTATCAACGTTAGATAAACTTAGTAAAAACCCTAGAGATGAGTATAAGTACAATATAATATCTTGAAATATTGGTAAAGTTTTGAGTAAGTAGTTTTACTAGAAATACATCCCTGTTTGGATACTAGAAAGTGGATGTGGCTATGAAACATATGCACTTATAGGTAATCACCCTGAAAAGGGTTGGTTGAGCATTGAATCGATCATTAACCTTATGCACGATGAGTGATCTGATTGATCATATTCTCTCTACAAACCACAATGAAGGATTGATTTCCTATTTACTTTGGGGTATTAGGTTGATAAGTATAAGACAACCTAGGATCATCTAAGATTAATATAGGTTGAACTAAAGGAACTATAGGCCAACATGATAATATAAAAAACAATACATTTTAAGGATGAGTTCCTTTTAGGATTATGATAATTCCCCCATATTGTTAATGTTTCTTCACTCATGTCAACCCTTTTGGTTTTCTTAATGGCTGGACCTATAAGGAACCATGGGTGTGAGAGATAATGTGTAGATTAACTTAGTTAATAACCCATTAGAATGGGATCTGGAGTGAGTAACCTTGTGATTATTCCAAATCATCTATCATGAAATATGTTTAAAAATTTTAATATAGTTAAAGTCCTAAACACACCAACTAAGAGAATTTTGAAGCCTCATGAATGATCAAGTGACGAAGATGATGGAGAAAGAAGATTCAATTTACTTCATGTAAAAAATGTGGAAAGAGACACCTAGAATAATGTCTCAAAAGAATTGGAAGATGTTTTATCTATGGTAAAGGAGGAAATTGAGCATCAAACTATTAAGAAAAAATAAATATTTTAGTTAACATAATTGAAGGAAATAGAGTTCATCCTAAGGTACCATTAATAATTCAATGTCTTATGTGTGAGGAACTTTGGAATTATCTGTGTCAATACCCTAATCCAAGGACTAACCAAGATGAGGACCATCACCAACCTCAAATACCAAGAGAAAAATGGAATGCATATGAAAGTACTACTCTTAAAGTGGATCCTGATATTTAAGGTGCACATACCCTCCAATCTGGAGCTGTAGATGTCTTGTTGAAATTTGATTCTCAGAACTCTAGTATATCTAAGAAGTTTTTTGAGATCATTAAATCACCACCTGATGATTTTATGGTTGAAGAAATATTATAGTGGTATGATTATTGTATTCTAAGTTGAAGATTATAGGAATTCATCTTTTGGAAATCTTATTGTCCTTCATTTGGATAAATTTATTATGATTTTTGAAATGAATTTGTTCTCTATACTTAGCGGGGAGAAAATATTTATTGAAATAAGGAAATAAAATTTGATATCTACCTATGGTATCCTAAAAATGAAAATATGGCTATAATCTCTTGTGTAAAACTAATTCTACTATAAGTGTCATGATACCTAATCTTGAGGGATGTTTATCTCAAATGGTTAGGAAGAACCCCCAATATGAGATATGACTATTATAAATGGAATGATGAGCTTCATAGAATTAACCAAGTTATTAATGATAATTTTTTTAAAACCTGAGTTACAAAAACCTTAAGGTTATCCTTAAAAAAAATTTCATTTATAAGTGATAACTAAAATTCAGAGGATAAAATTATTTTAAGGGGGTAGAATGTAATGACCTGAAATTCAAGACCAAGTAAAACATATGTTATATTAAATAATTTTAGTTACACACTACACCCATTATAATAAAACCAAAAAATATTATAAGAACATTATTAAAAAATATATAATAAACATTAAGATGTTAAACTATTAAAATTTATTGCCTTCGGAAGATAAATATTTAATATGAGTTAATATTGAAAAAGGTTATTTTCAATAAAATCTATTTTCTTTTATATTATGTATTTTCTTTTTAAAAAATTGAAAAATTATATAATTTAAATTTTATAAAAAAAATCCATTTTTTAATTCCTCACATCAAAATTAACTTAGTATGAATTTTGGAGTTTTTCTTGAAAAGGTTGATTTTTAGTCGAAAAATATAGTTTTTTCAAAAATTATAATTTTTTTGATTTTCTCATTATGTAAGAATATACTAGAACATTAAAAAACCTTTTAAGTAATAGAGTACATATTTAAGGAATAACATTATTAATTTTAAAATATTATTTTAACTTATAAATCCGATATCCAAAATTTTTATCACTAAATTAAAATGCTACTTTAATAAAAATTATTTTCGTCCTTTTTTTTTCCTAATTTACTGTTTTGATGGTTAAATTTAGTTTTGTCTTGATTTTAAAGCCACATAACTTTTATTTATTTTATAATAAATCAATTTATTTCATATAAATCAGTATCTATGATAATATTATCTCGTACATAAATTTTTAAACTTAATAACACATTTTTCCTAAAAAACTATTTTTTACACGTTATGTGTGTTTATTTTAAAATTATTATTTTCAAACATTAAAAATTTTATTCAGTAAAATGATTTAAAATATTTAAATTAGAATGTTAAAATTATTTAAAAATTTAATCTTATTTTTTTCCATTATTATTAATTATTATGGTTAAAAATTAATTACCAAGGTAAATGTTATTAGGGTAAAGTTAAAAAGTTAAAATAATGAGCCTAAAAACACTCTAGGTTGTCTAAAAAATGAGTTTATTAGTATAATATAGATCCAAACACACTTACCCTCCAATTTTTTTTTCTTTTTTTAGTGATTAAAATTTTAATTGTAATATTACATTATTGAAAATGTAATTGTTACTCTCAAAATTACCCTTCACTTCACTAATAAAAAGGTAAAACTTAAACCAAATAAAGAATCAACCGTCCATATAATTTATTATAAAAACTCTAAAAATTTTATCCTCATATAACCCTCTCCAACTTATATAATATTTTGGTCACATTTAGTTTTCTTAAGGCCTTTATTTCGAATGATTTTTTCAAGAGAAAACTCAAGCTTCCAACGTGATATTTACTTTCACTTTCTATTTTATTTTACTCTACCCTCCAAAAATCAGCTTTAACCATATTAATATAATTAAATAATTATAATTATAATACTAAAATTTTATTATATTAATTTTAAAATAATTATTCAATCATTTTTACCCAAAAATTAAACAAAATTACATCGACCTTGCGTACGTGCAGACTATTGCTTCCACGAAGAGATATTGTTCATTTTTCATCACTAACTCAAAAGGATGGTAGTAAATATGGATTTTATGAATAAATATTTTTTTAATGTCACAAATATTTTTTTAAATTACGATTTTTAGTAGACCATCATTCCATCCGTTCATTGAGAAATGAGACTGTTAATCATGTGTATGACAGACCACCACCACCACCACAAATGACGAATTTCATTTTTCATCACCACCCATCATTGATGGTTCATATAGTGGATTTAATGAGGTTATATTATGTTTATAAATTTATAATATTCTGTATATGTCACATTATCATTATCTAAATACATTCCCTTACTCGTTAAATCATTATACCACGTTACCATTTGGGTTTATTTAATCTCCTATGTAAATAATGTTATAACGATTATGTCATAAATGATTATGGTTTGTCATATAATGGTAAAATCATGTAATAATAATATATTTATTATTTTTTAATGGTTCTAGAAATTTTTTTTAATATTTAAAATATTTATTAATATAACATCTTTTGATCATTAAACACGTTGAAAACTAGTTCATTGTATTTTCCATTTTCGCAAGCTGTATTTATGTCTTTCACCTAATGAAAATGGGAGTTAAGTAATAATTGAAAAAAAAATATTATTATATATATAATTATATAGGAATGATGGATTGAAACCGCTTAGTGATAATTGATCCCATTTTCATGAAGTTTTTACAAAACATACCAAACTTTCTAACACCCGATAATTAAAACAAGATATAATTGGTTAATATATTTGTAATATATGGTTATAAAATTATTATAAAAAGGGTAGTATGTTTATTTTAATGTTATGATGTAAGTTATTAATATATTTATGTTCACTACATAAGTGGTTAGAGTATGGTCAAGTAAGTGGGAATACAAGGTAAGAGTTTATGTGTCTCATTTTCAAATCCACGAGACATGTTTGATATTACACACCATAATTTATTTTATATGGTTTATTCACTGTAATATTTACTCTAAGTATATAAATATATATAATTTTATGATAATTTAATTTCAATTTCATGGTAACATTTTTATTCTTACATTACCATTACCAGAATCATTTTTGGAAACTGAGCTCTTATTCATTGAGTTACGATTGTTCTTCTTGAACATATTTATTATAAGTTGGATACATTTTTTAATTAGATTGAATTATGTGGTAATTTATATTTTTTCCATGGATTTACATTTATAACACAAAAATCTTTTCTAAATGTCCTATGATTCATGAATTATGGCATCGGTAAGGGATTTGGTTCATTAAAGTTTCCTTTCTATGAGCTAAAATGTTATTCATTGAGAATAATTATTCTATGTTTGATAAATCCTTATATTTTCTATTTAATAAGATATTTCATCTCTTATATATAATTAAAACAATTTTTTCAAAAAAATTTCTTTATCAATGAATTTATTTAACATAAAATTGATTTTTTTTAAGAAAAAAATATCATCTTCTTTAAATATGGGTTTTATTCCATTTCCATTAACATTATTCACAAAAAAATTTACTTTTTATTTTGGAACCCAAATATGTGTTTAATCACGTGACCTAAATATTTACCTTCTCTTATTTTAAAATTTAAGTTTCACTGCCTCTTTAAAGTGTGGGTTTTCAAAAAAGAAATTTCAAAATATTCAAAAGGTTTTCCATCCTTTCATAATCAAATGTTTTATCTTACACTCTATATTTTTTTGAAAAAATTTATCTATTTTAAAGGATAATTTATTTTGAAATATTTATAATATGTTTTTGCAAAATTCTTATCTTTCCATTTAATTTTTTTGAAATTAATTTTTACTTCAATGTTTTAAAAGGCTTATTGAAAACTTTTTTATTTTCACTTATATTTACCCTACAAGGTTTATATTTCATGAAGTAATGTTTTGATAACCCTCTATATGTTATTATGATATGATTCATTTTTTAGAATGATATTTTTTGTATCATATGATTTATTAAGTTCATGTTATTTTATTTTTTGAAAGGTTTAAGAAATAAATTATTTTTCCATGCGTTCTTTTTGATATGATGAATGTTTGTTTTAAAGTAGCACACAAATATGAAAATTATTAACATGTGGGGTAATATATATCTCTCTAATGCATTGGTTAAGGATTTATATCTCTTGATACATTGATGTTAATCATGGAAATTTTCTTTTTTCACAACATGAATTTTGGGATTTTTTTTCACAACATGAAGTGCGAGCATTTTGTTTGTTCATAACATGAAGTGGAGGAATTTGGTTGGTTCACAATATGAATCATAATTTTTTTTATTCACAATATTAAGCATTGATATTTTGTTTATTTAAAACATTAATCATTGGAATTTTTTTTCATAATATAAAGAATGAACATTTCTTTGTCCACACTATGAAGCATGAACATTTTGTTTCTTCACAACATGAAGCTTGAGAAGTTTTTTTACTCACAAAACAATGTGTGGGAATTTTGTTTGTTTAAAACATTAATTATGGGAATTTTATTTATTCACAACATGAATTTTTGGCATTTTATTTATTCACAATATGAATCATGAACATTTTTTTTGTTTACAACATGAATAGTGGGTATTTTTTTTGTTCAAAGCATGAAGCATAAGCATTTTATCTGTTCACAACATGAATCATGGACATATTTTTTTTATAACATGATGTGTGGGAAATTTTTTTGTTCAAAATAGGAAGTGTGGATATATTTTTTATTCAAAATTTTAGAATTTATCCATGCTTATGTTTGACCCAAAGTTATTTTTTATTATAGGAGGGCATGTTACATTTATAATCCACATGCATATGATTATTCTCCATGGATAATATTTTTTATCTCTTGATTTCACACTATTTATCCATGTTATATTTTTTTCATTAATATTTCATGTATTTCTTTTATGACCTGTGGAAAAATATTACTTTTCAAAGTTATTTTAAAGATATATTCCTCCCCTACTCATGTTTTCTCATATAATTATTATTTAACCCTTAATAACATGCTGATAAGTCTTCCCTTACTAAGTATTCAAGCTCAACCATTTCATATATTTTATTTTCCTAGATTATAATGTTGAGTATAACCTAGGAGATGTCTAGAAGTAGATCTAGTTTTGTTCAAATGTAGATAATTCTTCACAAGTATCATAAAATAAGTTACTCATGTACCTAATCCTTAAAGAAACTAAAGATTTAATTATTAGGATTTTGAAATGACTTATTATTTTTAATGTTTATCCTATAGTAATGTTTTAAAATAAAGATAGGTTTATCTCACTTTGTATTAAATCTAGCATTTAAATAAATTATTTTTAGAACTAGATATGATAGTGTAGGTCTGGGGAACCTCAACCCTCCATTCTAGTCTTCAATATTTAATATATTTAATATGATATTGGTGGAACTCTCATTTTTTTATCAAATAAGGGGTCTTAGTGAGGATGTGTTGTGTTAGATTGATATTAGAGTATTTGGTTGTGATATAGGTTGGGGTTTGGAGATAGACACATGCGATGTTATGATTTGAGAAACTAGAGTAGTGATATTGGAAGTATTAGAGTTAAATCTATTAGACTAGAGAACCTAATTATAGTGTGTGCTGGATGACACGTTCCTACATAAGGAATTCGATCCGACGCATTCCTACGAAATCATTTGTTGACTTACTCAAGTACTTAGAGTATTATTTTTAAGTTATAGTTAGGTTGGTATGTGCATCATATAATAATTTGAACATGATCTATGTGCATTCTTTATTATGATCAAGAAGATGTTATAGGATGAAAAATCATTAAATTATAATGATATATTCTAAAATTCTCACTTCATTAACCTATGAACCTATTAATATTTTTAGATATTTTTAAATGTAGAATTTAAGCATGTGGATTTTTTTTGTAAATCCATGAGCTGAGAATGATCAAGTTAGAACCTATCACGGTGCCACACATTATTGATCATTAGGATAATGGGGACTTAATCCAAGGACATAAGAATAAGGTGCTAATACATTATTTAAAATAAATAATTTATCTCGCCGTGGAGGTCAAGATTCCTTATGCTGATGAAGTTTGGTATAATATTTAGTGCATAATGCTACCCGCATAATGGGGTCATCATTGTGCCAGGTGGTGAAGCCTTGAATGAATGAGTTTGGTTGGTTATTTTTTTACTATTGTTGAAATTTATATCTATGTGACTAATTTTATTGATGATCTTATTTCATGGTTGATGGGGAGGTGGTGGAAAATGATCATGTGAGATTAAAAGATGGATAACTTGACAAAGAAATAACAGTTTAGGTTATATTTACTGAAGATGGTTCTTGGTTTTGAAGATAGATATATTTATTGATCTATGTGAACTATAATGTGTTTCTTGATAGATATAGAGTATACCTTTTAGTGTGAGAGTTGTTTAGTATTCATTAGTTTCTAAGTGAAGACCTTCTAAATACTTTTCAGTATGAGAATGATTTGTTGAATGAGACCAGATAATGATTTCACCTATTTACTTAATATTATGTTTCATAATAGATAGATAGATTAAGATAATTTTGGTGGGGCATGGTTTGGAATTTTCATTCCACCAATATGAATTTTATGATGTTTGTTTTCATTAGAATAAAAATTCCAATTGAAGTCTTATATCAATATATATTGTAAAAACATCCCTGAATGTTAATCAACCCATGGGGTAGTTAAATTGGAAATTTGAACTTACCATGGGTGTGGGTTAGATAACTTTGTATTATGGAAGCATGGGTTTCTAGAATGTTTCATGCATAATAATATTGGACATTTAAATGTGGTGTGGTGGTGCAGATTTATCATTATCAAGTTTTCTTTGTATCCAATTCTGTAAGAGTAGTTAAAACATTTGAACTCTCATTATTTTGGTTCTTATAATTTACAAAGAGATGATAAAATATAGAAGTGAGAAATTATACATCCATAGGGACTGTGAGTAAAAAAGTGATAGAATGAAAATTGATGGTGTAGTTGAAATATAATAACATCTATTAATAAAATTAATGGTGTATTTGTAAGGCTGGTATGGTTAGATTTAAATTTCATTGACTTTCAACGATTTCACAGCTTGGTGTAGATTGTGGATAGAAGTTTGAGCATTTCCATCCCAAGAGAAGATGAAAATAGATTACAATAGATTTGGTAAAGTTAAATTATATGATTTAATGATAATAATTTTCATTTTCCTTAATTAAGTGATGGAACTCTAGTTATGAGACATAAATAATAAGGTATATGATATGATAAGGTATTTTAAGGTAACTCTCTAAATGGGTTTATTCTAAAAGGATGGGAACACAACATGATCCACTGTAATTGAATGTTAAAATTGAGAAAAGGGGTTTCAATCAAGTATCACACCACAATTGGTAGTACACCTAGGTGTTATGAGGTTGTATGAAAAGTTCAGTCGTTAATATTGTTGACCAAGAAAAAGAAACAAATATAGAATACAATAGTACAAGTCTAAGTGAAAAACCATATAATTATGAATTAATTATTATAATGTAAAATAAAGTAATGAGGAAATCAAATTAATTTTTAATTTTTAATTTTATTAATAATATCCATATAAAATTTAGGTATTTTATAACTTTTCTTTATATAAATGTTATTGTTCTAAAGTATCGTACTTACTTCCCTATCAATATCTATTTATTGATATAACCAAAAAGGTATAAAAAATCACTGAAATCACTTCAAAGGGATTTATTTAAAGGTAAAAGACATAATATGGGATGATTTTTTTAATTGATGCTTTAAAGATAATGAATATTATATAGATTCATCATTTTGAATTTTTATAATTTCAATTAGTAGACAATTTACCCATATAGAAGTATGAGTTTTAGATCCTTTATATATTTATTTATCCATTAAATATATATAATTTTTCATGTATTTTTTGTTAAGTTTTATCTTGGAAAGGTTTCTTGTGTGTAGGATAGTGAGGTTGTGAAAATTTCTATTAATGATCATGGTTGATCAGGATATATGGTTTAGTCTTAGGTTGAAGTGGAGGTTGATGCTATCTTTTTGAACCCTGTTGTTCATGAAAAATTATGTTCACCATAGTCCAATGGTTAATTAGAGAGAACCATTCAGACTTTGTAGGTTGTGTTGAGAAAGTGTTTTTGAGATTTTAGGGGTTGCATGGTCAAAGTACCTTCCCTTGGTAGATTTTTCATATAAAAATAGTTATAAATATACCATTTAAATGAATTCCTTTAATATTATATGTTGAGAATTTATATATTTTCAATTAATTTGGTTGTGTTTAGAGCATCAAAAACCCTTAGTCTTAGACTAGGGATGAGGGGAAGTGTAGTAGACTTAGAAGCGCATGAAGACAATATATATGTCCATAAGTGAATGTTTATCATATGGGGATACCTATGTGATCTCATATGGTGTCACGACCTGTCCTCAGGGCCTGTTTCGTGACTACCCCATGCCCGCCTTCCATAGGATAGGGGCTAGCGACTAGCACCAAAGGCGTAAATCCTGATAAAAGGGAATGCATTGCCTTTATAGAAGTAAACAAACACAACAGAGTACGCAACAGATGTAAACACTATGTAATACTAAATAAAAAAAGTAGTGTTGAAAGTAAAAGTGGTCCGGAAATACAAGCCCAACAGTAAAGTACAGGTACAACGGAAAGCAAGTACAACTGAAAAAAAAACATCTAAAAAGGGCATCTCCTGGAATGTCTGCCGAGTATCCTACCTGAAGGGTAGGTACAGATGTACACCTTAGCACTCCAGGTCTATCAGTCCACTCCGTGTACCATCACTCCGTGTGGTCCACCTCCAGGTACCACCCGGTCTTGGCTCACTCTCTGCCTCTGTCAACGTTGTCCGTTGTCTGCATCCAACACAACGAGGTGCGGGCATAGCCCATGCAGGGGTGAGTATAATGATACTCAGTAGGGACCCCGAGACCTCCGGAGGTCTCCCAAAATCCATGAAGGATAAACCACAGAAGTAAGATACAATCACGAAGTATCAACCAACTCTAATTAGGTATATGCTCATACATATACCTAAGTTATCAATCACAGTTCAGATACAACTCTTGAGCCCAAGCACAACCCAGTCCACATAGGAAAGCATGTCAATCACATCGATGATAATGATTGAAAGTCAAGACTCAGATCACATAGGTGTAGATCTTTCGTAAAGTGATAAATATGATCAGATGTAGTCACTGATTCATCTAAGCTATCAGACCCATGTAGGATACTAGACCAGCTAAGCTGTCGGACCCACGTGGGATACTAGACCAGCTACTCTGTCAGACCCATGTAGGATACTAGAACATAAGTCAAAATGTCGGACCCACATAGGATACAAGAACAGTAACCATCACCATCGAACCCACAGAGGATTGCAGTACGGTAGTTGTCATCGCCGAACCCACAGAGGATTTCAGTACGGTAGTCATTGTAGTCGCAACCAGCTCTAGGGTTCCCGCACATAGGACGCTTGATTCCAGGAGGGTCCACTCCTTGAGAAAAGGGGTAGATACATCAACTATCACTAAGTCCAGATTTGATGTATCCCAAAGTTCCATCTCGTCAAAAGGAACCCAACGCGACAGACGGTGCGTCAATCAGACACCCAGTCTGAGAGTTATTAGCATTTTTCCGTTCTAGGGGCCCGGTTGGAAATATGCTCATTCCAAACCTGTACGTTTTCCAAATATGTCCAAAAATAACTTAGAGTATTGAAAAAGGACCGTCTCATTGAGAGTATACCAGTGCCATAGATGGTGCGTCGATCAGACGCGCGGTCTGGAAGATATTCGCATTTAAGCGTAACGGGCCCGGCCCGTCAAGCCCAGTGGGCTGGTGGGTTGGACCAACCCATTTTGGCGGGTTTGACCCAGTAGGTGGTCGTCCTGGACCGGTGGGGCACGGCCCGACCCGCGACGGGCTGCGGCTCGGCCAGTTGGCCGAGCGGAGAGGGGGGTGCGACCCCCGGTTTTCCCAAAACGGTAGCGCCGAGCGGCGCTGCCTCTCCTGCCCGGCCGACCGAAGCTGGCCAATATTCTTTGGCGTGAGTATCCTGCACATCAGACCACTGTCTCCTCCATGCGGCGCCACTTGGAGCTGCGATTTTCTTTCACCCGGTCGACAGGTGGCTGGCCGGTTCGCCCGCTGAAGCGGCCTGCCCAGCGTGGGACTCAGTTCTCTGCAGCACGGCGCCATGAGGCGCTGCGGTTCTCCAGCCCGACTGACTTTATCCAGCCAGTTCTTCCATCCCTGCCGGTCGTGGGACCGGCCAGTTCTTCTTCTTCGGCCGAGCGGCCCGCAGTTGCGGGCCGCAATTCTTCCGTATGCGGTCGGCGTGTGGCTGCCGCCTTCATTCGTCAACACCTTCTTAAGATGATCTCCATCGAAAATAAAAGATACTACAGAGGGTCATCGGGCTGTGTGCGTTCGGCCCACGCCCTCCGCGTTAAGTGGTAACAGTTGGCCGAATACAAACTATGATCTTCAACAAAGAACAGGGTACAAAATAATCACTTCAAATTGAACAAACCCCTACCTTGGTTTCAAACTACCAGCACTAGTGCGTAATCATCAAGTCTGCTCCCGTAGGAGTCTCTAGCCATAAAGATCGAGCCAACGACTCTGTTGGAATCTCCGAGCTCTGAAAAAGGGCAGCAAAAATAAAATAATGAGTCGCTCTTGTGTCTATAAGTATTGCAGCCAGGGCGGAGTAGACACAGATAGTACCTTGAATCATCTCAGGTGCACTGTGGTCATAGGCCTCGACTGCCTGGAGCTGAGCCTGCCTCTGTCCGCCAGCTCCATGTGGTCGTGGTGGACCTCTTAGTGGTGGTGGTTCAGTACGCATACGTTTTTCCTGAAGATGTTCCCAGACTACCTCCTCGCAGAGAGGTAGACTTCTATATTGACCTGTACCCCGGGACAACACCGATATCTACTCTAGCATATTGGATGACTCCCACTGATCTTCATGAGATGCGGGTATAGCTGGAGGACTTACAGGGAAAGGGATTCATCCGAACCAGTGTTTTACCCAGGGCTTCTCCGATTTTGTTTTCCAAGAAGGCGGATGGGAGCTTGTGACTGTGTGTTGACTACAGTCGCCTGAATCAGGTGACCGTGAAGAACAAGTACCCACTCCCGAGGATTGAATACCTCTTTGATCATCTCAAGGGATCACGATGGTTCTCGAAGATAGACCTCAGGTTAGGCTATCACCAGCTCAGAGTTCGAGACAAGGATGTGCAGAAGACGGCCTTCAGGTGTCGGTATAGCCACTAAGAGTTCTTGGTTATGACCTTTAGCGTAAAAAGCACTCCAGCAGTGTTCATGAGTCTCATGAACATGATATTCCAGACTTACCTCGATCATTTTGTCATAGTCTTCATCAACGACATACTGATTTACTCAAATACCGAGGAGGAGCACGCCTACCACTTGCGGGTTGTACTGGATACACTCCGAAAGCACCAGCCTTATGGTAATCTCTTGAAGTTTCAGTTCTGAATACGAGAGGTACACTTCTTAGGACATATCATCTCGGAGGCGGGAGTTGCAGTGGATCCAGTGAAGATCGAGGCAGTGTTTTCTTGGGAACCATCCAGGAGCGTGACAGAGGTGCGAAGTTTCCTAGGTCTAGCTGGGTACTATTGGAGATTTGTGCCAGAATTCTCCAGAGTTGCAGCACCACTTTCAGACTTGACGAAGAAAGTGAAACCCTTCATGTGGTATGATAGATGTTAGTAGAGATTTCAGAAGATGAGGCAGAGGTTGACCAGTGCGCCCATCTTGAGATTGTCGGAGGAGGGTGTTGGGTACATAGTTTACTACGACGCATCAGGGACTAGACTCGAGTGTGTCCTGATGTAGGAGCGGGCAGTGACCTTGTATAGTTCATGGAAGTTGAGATAACATGAGCAGAACTACGCTACCCATGACCTAGAGTTAGAAGCAGTGGTCTTCGCCTTGAAGATGTGGCGATACTATCTGATGGGAGAGCGCTTTACAATCTACTCTGACCACCAGAGTCACAGGTACAACTTCTCCCAGAAGGACCAGAACCTGAGATAGTGGTGATGGCTTGAGTTCCTCTAGGACTATGACTTCGAGATATTCTATACTCATGGGAAGGGAAACGTAGTAGCAGATGCTCTTAGCAGGAGGTTCGACATTCAGCTACTAGGAGAGGCGACAGAGCAACTATCCATGTTGCAGATATCCTTTGTGGATAGAGATGGAGCATCCTTTCTACAGTCTCTCACAGTCACTCCTCCACTCCTTCAGTGAGTCAGAGAGGCACAGCGTGGGGACGTTGACTGTGAGACGCGACGTGCTCAGATATCCACAGGTCAGGCACCTGATGGATTTTCTGAAGGAGGGGATCATGTAATCCTCTTCAGGGGACGTACTATGGTACCAATTGCACTACATGAGAAAGTGCTGAGGGAGTTTCACACTTCCCCTATAGAGGTACATCCAGGAGTGGAAAAGATGTAACAAAACCTCAGATGATAGCACTAGTGGCCAGGTATGAAGAAGGCTGTAGCAGAGTTCGTTTCACGATGCCTCACTTGTCATCAAGTGAAGGCAGAGCACCAGGTATCAGCAGGCTTGGTACAACCCTTAGAGGTTCCGGAGTGGAAGTTGGATGGGATATCCATGGATTTCGTGACGGGGCTTCCATGTACATCCAGATGACATGACTCTATCTGGGTGATCGTAGATCGACTCACCAAGTCATCCCACTTCCTACCGATCCGAGAGCAGGGCTCAGTAGAGAGCTTGGGACGCCTCTACATTCAGGAGATCGTATGGATTCATGGTGTGCCATCATCTATCGTTTCAGATTCAGATGCTTGTTTCACTTCTCGGCTATGGAAGGGGTTGTAGGAGGCATTTGGGAAATAGCTACGTCTGAGCACTACCTTCCATCCTCAGACGGACGGTGAGAATGAGAGGACCATTTGGACTCTCGAGGACATTATCCATGCATGTGTCCTCAACTTTGGTCACAACTGGGAGGACCATTTACCCTTGGTGGAGTTTGCGTACAACAAAAGTTACCACTCCACTATCAGGATGGCCCCTTACGAGGCACTGTACAGCTGACCTTGCAGATCACCCCTGTGCTGGACTGACCCTGGGGAGTCAGCACTTGTAGGACCAGAGATGGTTCAGGCTACGACGGAGAAGGAGCAGATCATCTAGGAGCAGATGAAGACTGCACAGAGTAGACAGAAGTCCTATGCTGATAGGAGACAGAGACCACTGGAGTTCAGGGTATAGTTGAGTTACGGTTAGGTTTGTTCATACATGAATCCAACCGGGCCCCCAGGACTAAAATGCTAATAACTCACAGACCGGGTTTCCGATTGATGCGCCGTCTGTTGCGTTGAGACCCATATGATGTGCAGGTCCTTTGAAATACTTCCCCATGAGACTTTGTGACACTTGGAGTATCGACCAGTAGCTCATGGAACAGATCCTCTCGGAGATGAGCAGATAGAGTGCAGAGACCTAGTAGCTGACAGACCAGACGACTGCTTGACCAATTCGACTTGGAGTGATTCGACTAGCCGAGTGGGGAGCGCTCGGTTTGGCAGCAAAACCATGGAGGAAGGACCACCTGGTTTGGAAGCAGACTCGCAGTACTCTACAGGAGGAGTACCTCTGTAGGCTATAGGGGGAGCACCCGATTTGGTGGCAGACCCACAGCGGACGGAGCACCCAGATTGGAAGCAGACCCGCGGTACTCGACAGGAGGAGTACCTCAGTAGTCTAAGGTTAGTGAGAAGTGCCTCAGTGTCGTGGAAGACCCACTATACATGATAGAAGAGGAGTTCTCCAGTAGCCGTGGTTTAGATAATGAAAATCCTGGTTTGAGCTGAGTCAATGACCTTTGTGTTTTTTCTCATGATTGATATGGGTTAATATTTAACTTAGGTATATGTATGGTCATATAACTACGTAATGGTTATCTGTTGATTCATAATTTGTGGTTTATCCTTGTTGGATTTTGTGAGACCTTTAGGGTCTCGAGGTCCCTACTGAGTATCTTTATACTCACCCCTGCACGGGCTTCTCCCACACCTCATTGTGTTGGATGCAAACGACGGACAACGCTGACCGAGGTGGAGTGTACGAGGACTGGACGGTACCAGAGGTGGACCTCACGACGTGTCGGTACCCAGAGGACACGGACGGACATGGAGCACTGAGGAGGCTATCTATACCTACCCTTCAAGTAGGATCCGTGGTGGAAGATCCAGAAGCTTCTTGACACCTTCCAGTTGTTTGTCTTTTTAGTTGTAGAAGTTTTTTCTTTTCCTTGTACTTTATTGTTGAGCTTGTATTTTGGGCCCCTTTTACTTTTCAGAACATCTATTGTATACATTTTCTGCTAGTGTTTTACTTCCAATTGTGTAATCTGAGAGTGTGTGTTTACTTTTTATAAAGGCAATGCCTTTTCAGCTTAGGTATTTAGGTCTTTGGTTCTAGTCACTAGCCCCTAGCCTATGGAAGGCGGGCTTGGGGTAGTCACGGCACGGGTACCGAGGATGGGTCATGACATATGGATTATCATATTATTCTTATATTCTATCTATAGAGGATAAAATGAAGGTTTGTAAAGAAAGGTAAGTTTTTAGGGTTTTTGATACCCTTTGAAATCTTGGATTAGGTTTAGAGTTGGCATATCACTTGATACTACCATGTCAGTTAGAGTAAATGGATGATATATTCCGTGTTTTGGTTATAAAATTATCCACCAGATCTATCTTATGAGGTGGAAAATAATGAGTGTGATTTATAGGGGGATTTGACATTCTTGGAACAACTTATAGAGATTTAGAAACATTAGGGGATGCTCCCATGAGGGTGTACGATTCATTTAGTTTGAGTGTGATGGTGGAATGGAGGCGTAGAGAAGAGAACCTGGGTGCAAGAGTACCTTATTAACTTGGTTAGTTTTAATTATTTTCACTTTTTATCTATACAAAATTCATTGTCAAGGTTTTTTTATCGATAATTAAATGTAATGGAAGTTTTGGATTGTTTTTTGTGTTTGTTTTGTTATTTTCTTTGAATTATGTCTTGATATTTTTGTAGGTGTATCCTTTATGGGAGTGTTTTATTTTTCATGGGTCCATGTACATGAGGTTTTTAGATTATAAGAATGAATATAGGATTTTTGAGGAAGAAAAGTTTTGAAGGTGTATTTATTGTTGAGGTAAAAAAATTTCTAGTTTTGGTGTTTATGAATTTCAAGGGGTATTTAGGTTATTTAACACCAAGTTGAAAAATGGTTATTAAAACCACTTTAATGAACTCATATAGAAAATTTTAATGTTTTACTAAATTCAATATGGGATGTTTACTCTGGGGTGATACATTCATAGAATTTTTAGAAGTTTAGTTTTTATAGGTTTTATTTAAATTTATTTAATTAATATATAAATGACACATGTTATTTATTTAAGTTTAGTGAAAAAATGATAATATCTCATAAAAAATATCGGATTGAAATTCTATGAGAATAGTATTGATTGTGATACTATGTTTCATTTAATGGAAACATAATTTGACAGTAGGCTCTAGGCCTGTCCCAGACTCTTTTTTCTATAAATAGTTAATTATTCCCCTTAATCCTCATTTTCATATGAATAAATATGAAAAGTTAAAAGGATTCCAAAGAAGGATCTAGTGGTACCCCTGAGGTATTATTATCTAAATAATTTTTAAATCACATATGTATTTAAATTACATTATATAGTTGATTATTATAGTTATAGTATAATGATGATAAAATATAAATAATTATTATATTATTATTTTTATTGATGTATTTGATGGTGGTTGGACCTCCGATCACCACCTTTATTCATATTCACAATCAAAACCAAGGGTTATATGAAAACAAATAATATAAGAGTGGCCATTACCAGACACACTAGGGACTTATGTACCACCTCTTATAGGCGACGGACCACAATGCTGCATAATGGAGGAGATTATCATATACTATAATTAAAAGTAATTATATTCCACAATCGTGAAGGTTGGATTTGATATGAACTTAAAGATATGGACACAAAAACACATGTTTAAGGTGCGAGTTCAACTAGAAAGAGAAGGTCCAGTGGTTCCAGACATTTTTTTAGGTAAAGGAAATCTTGGATCGATCAAATGAGTTAAGAGGGGGGGGGGATGGATGCTAGTTGGTGCATGAGAGGGTGGTGTGTGGTGTGAAACATTTTTTGGTAGTGTATCACAGAGTAGATATGATTATTCCATATGTTTATTCAGGATATGTCTTGTCTATGTGTAATAATCCTCAACCCATTTCCTAACAAAATATCTAGAACTATGACCTATCCTTTTCACTACACTACCACTAAATGATGCACACCACACACCACCCTATTATGAATCAACTAACATCCATCACTACCACTCTTAACTTGTGTGATCTACCCCAAATTTCCTTTACCTACAAAAACTATCTAGAACCACTATACCTCCTTTTTCTAGTCAAATTAACAACTCAAGAATGTGTTATTATGTTCATCTATTTAAGTTCATGTAAGATCCAACATTTTTTTGATGAACACCTCCTCCTTCATTTGATGAATATTTCTTCAAAAATACCAAAATAATGTTTTTAAGAAAATAAAACCTTATTTATCTTCTTTTGGTTGAGAAACCTAGAATAAAAATCTAATATAAACAAGTTAGAGATGGATAAACAAGACTTTTCTGAATTCCTATATTCCATATTGCATCATCCAAGTTATTGAAGGAAACTAATATAAGTAAACCATTAGTTATGCTTATCTATACTTATTAAAATTCAATATCAAGAATTAAAAAAAATTAATTTTAGAATTCCAAAATTAATTTTAATAATAAAATATTTTTTTAAAACCAAGTATTTACATAACTATGAATCATTGTTTTAAAGAAAATAAGGATGAGTGAAAAGAATTTCATAGATTCATATGTAATCCCAATGAAAAAATTTATCTTGATATATCAAAATATTAATTAAAACTACACATTCATAATTCCCAAAATACATGTTTAAAATTGATTATTATTTTGAAAAACAAGTGGAATACCTATTCCCAACATAACCTGGATAAACCCATAGAGGGTTGAGAATGCCTACCAAAATAAATTGACATTGAGCTAATAATAATCTAATTAACATCAAAGGATACCTAATATCATCAATTCAATTTCAAAATAAATTTAACCCAATTATATAACCTCTATAAATTAAGAATAACCAAAACTTAAAGAAATCATATGTGAACAACTCTTATAATACACCCAATATTATAATAGCCAAAATCCCTGATTAAGTCAAATATAACATCCTTTAATTATGTACCAAAATCAATACATACTCATTATAAATATTATCCCATCCACATACTATTGAAATAATAATGAACAAAACATAAAAAACCCATTTTCATCATTTCTATCCAATACAAATAAAATCCCCATCATTTAAGATGGATTTTACCACGACTTGGTGAAACACCTCCTCAAATCCCTAAAAAAGGTAATAAAAATTATGGGATGGGGAAGATAAATTGAAGAATATATAGAGAAATATTATTTACATTTTTATGGTTAAAGGAAACTCTCTTGAAAACCTTATATTCATGGGATCAAAGAAAGGGAATAAGAAATCCTACGGGGAGTATGCCCCTCTTATGTGGATTACTGGTATAAATAAGGGTTAAGAGAGAATCAAAATAGGGGTTTAAAAGAATGAGGAGGAATATAACCTTCTAAAAACTCTTTATAATAACAATAAAGACTCCACTGGGTACTTGATAGAGTCTTGTTGGCTACCTTGTAGAAGCTTAGTGGGGAAAACCCCACTGGTTTGTCTACTGAGTACCCAGTGATATACCTGGGTACCTGATGGTTACATACTACCACCAACTAGAAATCGTAACTCCAAAATTATAAAAAATACCATCATAATCCTCTAACACTTATTCTACTATCCTCAAATATACATTCTAAACTTTCCAAAATACTAAATATGACCACTCTATTGATTAAATTAAAAAAATTAAAATAATCCTGTGTTTCAATCACTTTAATTCTATAATAAAATATTTTAATACATCTTTAATTAATCCACTAGGGAACACATCACTAAAAACTCTCAAAATTAATATTTTTTATCCCCAAAAATATCAAATAATTTCTTATAAAAAATCCTCTATGTATCCAAATCATCAATTTATAAATAACACACAAAACCATATCCCAACACAATTACTATGATTTAGATGAAAATTTATAATAATAAATACAAACCACTATTCACCCAAGTTTTATAATTCCAAAATATGTTATAATATACATATGAGTATTAAAATACTAATAACCTATCAACCTCACTCTTATTGTGTTTACCACCATAATAATCACATAGGGTCTGATAATGCATGTATCCTAACTAAATTCCAATTTATAAAATACTTACATTGAAAAAACCAATTTTATCAATAAGTTTAATTTTTCATTTCTTAAATCACCGCACATTTTTTTAAAAAAATCACAATGTTAAAAAATCAATTTATTTTACAAATCCAGTTTAAGAAATCAATTTCTAGTTTACTTTTTATAACCCACTTTTCACTCAAAAGACCAAATTATAAACCATTTTTCATAAGTTTTGAAATTTCTAAAATATTTTAAATAAATCATATAAGATAACATAGATATCACATAATCATGGAATGGAAAAAACAAGTAATAGGTTCCAAAATCCAAATTTAAATAGTTTCTAAAATACATTACTAAAACAAAAGTAAGTAGTGTGCTCAAGAATTAAAATTATATAAAAATTTTAACAACATATCTCAAAATAGATAAAAAATAATCAATATTAAAATAAAAATATTTTTGAGTGGATTTAATTAATTACATTACCCATAATAAGTTATTTTAGAAAAAATATTACTTTATTAGTTTCTTATAATTAATTAAAGACTCTCATATAAAAAAATTATTATATAAATTAAATACTAATGTCTTAATGTACCAATGAACAAATGATGCATCAAAAAATATATAAATTAGATAATGATCAATCCTTATGTCTTAATTCAAGATCTAAAATTCAGAACTTGAGATACTTAAATCAAGAACTCCCTTATACATATGGTGTATAGACCGAACACCTAAACCCCCTTGATAACTTAGGTTTATAACATAGATATGTTATCCATACATGCACATGATTCACCACATATGTCATGAAATCCTATCCCCCATATAAAAAATTTTAAAAATCCAAAACACCACTCTGATGCCACTTCATAAAGATCATGACCCAAAGACACAAATAGTACATGAAATAGGTCTTCACTAACCCAAATACCATTATCTTATCTTTTGGGGATAGTCGCTATCATTGAGAGTCTCAATTTATCATTGGGTAATGATTTAACCACCTTGATTAATTAAATAAATTTTTTACAGATTCTAGTGAAAATCCATCAAAACTTATCTACATGTCGGGTGTTTCCTAAAAATAGATATATAATATTTTAACCATATGAAGTTACCTATACACTATATAAAAATAATTCCATCAATATGAATGTATAAAAAACATACAAAAACTTATATTTAAACAAACTAATCAAATTCATATAAAACTAAATATACCGGACACAACTGAATAAAATTATTGATGTTCTAAATGAAGTATCCAACCAAAAACGGCCTCCCATTCTCCAAGTATCATACATTACACACCTATTAATAAGAGCAGCCCGATATTTTTTTCCCAAGACTGTATAAGAAATTTTTCCCAAAAATGTATTAATATCTACAGTGAAATAGTGAAATTTTTGCCCCTGCCTCAGTATTTTTTTCTTTTCTTGCCTTTTTCCCAAGCCCAGGGGATCATGGGTCTTTACCTAGGGCCGAACCTACCTATTAAACCAATATCCTATCTAAATAATCTATAATTAACCAAAAAAAACTACCAGTATACCTTTTTTACCTGAAATGAAACAATTGTAGCTGTATGTCCACTGGAGTGAACATATAGAGTCTGAGTACCAAAAATGTTTCAAATCATATAGTGAATAATCTAGTATATGCATTTAATATGTCTACACATTGACACACACACACACACACAAATATCCACACACAATAAGCACTTTTTTGAACAATAGTTAAAATGATTTTAGCAACCATTAATGAAGTATTTTCATAGATCAATATTAACCATGAAAATATCTCTTTGTATCAGGAGGGTCCATACTTATGAAAAACTACTTCGATCCTAGAACAAAATCTATTTGGTGGCTCTAATAAGGGCACTTAATGCCTATCCCATTTACAGATTTATAGAAATAAAGTCAGGGTAATACCTATCCCATGGGAAAGGGAATAGTGTATACCAAGTTATAGAAATTTTACATCCCATCTATAACACCTACCTTTTAAATTGGAATCAAATATTTGTGGTATCATTAGTTTTTTGAGGATTAATAGTTCTAACGGGTGGTAGAATAAAATTACCACCCTTTTAGTTAAAGTTAAATGATTGCGTTGTCATTAGTTTTTCAAGGATGAACAACATTTAAGGGGGTTAGAATATAACATTCCATATTATTTGAGGGTGATGTTATTAGTATTTTTAATGAGTTTTGTACCTAAAATAAAAGGGATAAACCTTGGTAAAGGCCATGGTAAATTCATGGAATTTTTTGGGGGGTGGGGGAGTTTGGAGGCTTTAGAAGTGATTTTGGGGGTTTTCATAGGCAACATGGTTTCAACATGGTTGGTGGTTGAAATGTAAGAGGTAATAAAAAATGAATTATTAGTGTATGGTTTGAAAAAATATGCACCCAAAACATATATATTGTATGAGATTATTTAAGAACTTGATTTTATCCAATTTTTACCTATATTATATTTCATTTATAATCTTACTCGAGTCTAATAATCCATGGAGGCATTACCCTCAATTTCTCTTCATTCAGATGCCATGGGAGCTTAATTTATAAACACTTATTGTGTGGATACTTGTTTGTAATCTCTCAACTTATATTATTTTCCTCTCCTATTGTTATCTTCTTAGAAAAAACCCTAGTATGGGTTTTGGTCACATGAATTTAGTTTTAGGGTTATGAAATTTTAGGGATTTTTTAAGGCATGTAAAACTGTGAGGAGGATTCTATTACACATCCTTACAATATGTTCCCACTCCAAAGATTTTTTTAGTAGGTGGGTTATTCTAACTTTTTTAATGGTAATAAATTGAAGTATTATTATTTTAAAATTAATATTTTTTTATGCCAAATTATTTTTCATAAAGCTTGGTTTAGGAACTTCTTTGTGTAAAAAAATGGGTTTTGAACAAAGGTTATTGGTGATACCCACAAAGTTTTTGATAAAATTCTCAATTGATGTTTTTCTTCTAATAAAGAATAAAAGTTTCATGAATATTTTGTATTTGGCGTAGAGTTAGGGTTAATGTGTATTGAAACTTTATGTTTATGAAGTGTGAATTCATGAAAGTATTTTGGGAAAGGTGATTTTGGAATATTGGTTGTGAGTTGGCTTGTGTTAATGATGCATATGTGCAGGGCCTTGTTAGTTTAAACTTGGTTTATAGTTCTAGTTTTGGGGCATGTGGATTGTATCTCTAGGTGATTAATTGGGTCAGAGGGGAATTTTTTTTCATGATCTTGAATCATTCAATTATTCCCATTGAGAATGGGTTCTGATTGGTAGACCATGGTATGGGTCCCTTGGATAGAGGCTAGATATTGGTGTGGGTTGTGCATGGGTGCGTGAGTGTATTGGGTTGTATTACTTTAAAAGGTACTTGGATTTTCAAAGGAATATTGGTGTGATTTGTGTATGTTTTTTTCCATTATAACGATTTTAATTTATATTATTTACCTTTTTATATAAATGTTGATCTAATATGTTTTTATTTAAGTGGTATGTGTGGGAAGTCTCATAGAAATCCAATTAGGCATGATTACTCACCCCATCAATGTGCATCTTAGTGACCATGAATCTTTGTTTTTGATATTTTAGGATGTGAGTTTGGAACTTGTCTTTAATGGGAATGAGACCCATGTTCTAGAGAAGACTAATAAATTAGGTTGTTGAATCCATTCATTTTGTATTTTCATTTTGGAGAATTAATGTATTTGTATTATAGTGTATTTTTATCATGATGTATTCTATTGTATAGAATTTCATCATTTGTTCATTTTATAAACATTTCATTGAGTGAGTGGATTTTACTTAGATCTTTCTACCATATATAAGTTTTTTCCTATTCCAATACCTTTAGTATTTTGGGGGATGACGCTAAGAGAAACTTGAAATTCTTATTCAGCCTCATTTTTGGGATTGAGAAAGATGGGAAAGGCTGAGATGTTATAAATTGAATTATATTCATTCATTCACATGATTAAATCATGTTACACTAGGTGTGGAGATAGGATATATCAATACTTGATAGGTAGTCTATAAAAATTTTAGATCAACATATTTATAGAGAAACCTGAGTTACCATGGTCTTCTGGGAAGTGTGATGTCTTGGTTGGCCTGAAAGGGGCTGGTTTTTTTGTTTGGAACTAGTGAGGTGCCTTGTTGATGATGAAATTAGATGGTATTTGAGTCACATACATCATTAAGTATCATATTAGGAGTCTCATTTTACTTTTTTGGATTCATTTATCTTCTTATGTGTTTGGATTTTCCGAATTAGAAATGTGCCTTGTTAGTTGTTTTTTTGGAGCATGATGGATGATTTTAGTTTATAAATTAAATTTTTGATAACTATTCTCATAAATAATATTAATATTTGAATGAATTATGAAATTTATTTAGCTACTTACAGTAGTAATGTAATCATTAATGAGGGATAATATATATAGTTTGTTGTGTGGTTGTTTAATTAGATAAAAATTTTATAGAATAAGATATTCTTGAGGTTAATTTGACATTAACTTTAGGAATACATAACCCTAGTGGATCCTAAATTGATCAAGTTTCAATGTTAGAATTTATGAATTTTCACATGTTTCCTTTTAAATGAAATAATTTTATTTAAAGAAATTAAATTTTAAATGTGAAATAAGGAATCAGTTTAAAAAGTTGGAGAAATAAGTTTTGAGGGATTTGATATTTTTGTATTGCGGTGGTTAGAAAAACAAGTGTGTTTTAATAAAAAGATGAATTGTTTCAATATTTTTCTCTATTGATGGTGTAACATTAAAAATATGATTTTTGGTGGAACAACATATGGTAAATATTTTTTATCAATAAATTAGTAGTAATTTAAATTTTTTCCCAGTGGAAAACTCAAGATGTGGTGGGGGAATTGAGATTCTAATATAAAATTTATATTTAACACAAATTTAAAGAAATCTTTAAATAAAATATCCTAGTTAAAAAATAAATTAATTATAAACAATTTTATTTTTTGAAATAGTTTCTCAATATTCTGATCAAAACCCAGTTAAAAATATTTTGGAGAAAATTTAACTTTTGAAATTATTTTACTCACACCAAATAAAATATATAATATATAAATGTTAACAATCAAAGGTTTTCTTTGAAAATAAAATTTTATAAAATAATTAGAGATAATTAAATGAAAGAATATAACCAATGAAAAATATTTTAAAAAATAGAGTAATAAAAAAATAAGATCACACAATAGAATTTAAAACAAGAGGTTTAGTTCCATGCTATAACTTAATCCTATATACTCAAGAGTCATTAGTTTCCAAGAACATTTATTAAATCATAAAAACCATGATCCACAACCTATATCTGATTTTATAGATACAACTACACACAATACAATCTAGGCTACAACCAAGATCTTCCATATTTATTTTTGGGATAATAGGTGTAAATAAAATATGGAAAGAGTATATAGTACTCTCCAATACATAGTATAAGCATATGCTAAAAGATAAAAAAGTAATATTGACATAGATCAAAAGTAAGCTAGAGAGAGAGAGAGAGAAATGTCATTAAAAGATAGTTTTAAATTAGTTCAATCTATGATAATCTTTGGTTGATCAATCATATTTAAATCTATCCTTGAAAAGGATTCAAATGGATCTAGCACTGAGAAGATAAAGAAAAAAAGTTTCATAGAAGTACATAGTGTAGGTGTATTCTCTATATTACATATATTTTTGTTCTTTCCATGAGTGAGTCTTATTCTTAAAGATAAATCCTTCTATAATTATTTATTATAGAATATTAATAAAATAATCCTCATATGTATTACTCTGATTTGACATTATTAAATGCTAACTCTTAGTAAATGCTTCAAAATATAACCATTGGAATTAAAAAAAATCCTGACTACTTGAATTATACCCAGTCACATATCTTTTCCCAAGAATAATTACCTTATCATGTAGTCACTTCATCTTTTGGTCACTTTATATAGTCACTTGATACAGTCACTTGATATAATAATGCAGTCACTTAAGTTCCTCATCTAGTCACTTTATTTCCTCATGCGGTCACTTTAGTTCCTCATGGAGTCACTTAAGTTCCTCATATAGTAGGTTCAACACTTACTCAAATTTCACTATATGTCTGCATAGATCATTGAAGTCTTCACATGTTCACTTGAATACTTCACATGGTTAGTTCAATATTTATGAAGTCTATTCAATTCTTAGATTAATTTTTCTTATCTGACACATGGTTACTTGTTTGTATATGTGGTCACTTGGACTTCTTCTTACAGTCACTATTATATGGTCAATTGAACTTTATATTAATTTTAAATTCTTCATGAAATAGTTTGATTCATCCACTTCAATAAATATTCATTTTTTATAGCCTTTCTAGAAAAAAATTATTTATCATAAAACATATAATTTATTAATAAAATAAGAAACATGATTTGTGGGCATTAAAACAAGAATTTATTGGACTAATACAATAATATAACCCTTTTTGATTATCCTAAATGATGTTATATTAAATATTAAGCAACATATATTATAACAAGTATAATAAAATGAACTAAAACAACACTTTCCCCCATTTTGTAATTATCAAAAAGTGAAGGAGGTATGGAGAAATGCTAATGAAGATATTAAAAATACATTAGATTATGGAAGTGAAGAAATGTAAAAAACACATTGATAAAATGAAAAATAATAATAAAACAATATACTTTATTGATAACTCAAAAAATAAATACAAAAAATCCATATAAAACATTCTAATCAGAATCATAATCTGAAATAATATCTATGATGTCAGAAGAGAGAATAAGAGATTTTCCTTTGTCAATGGAGGTTGTGCCATAAGGGGTAGGTTGTGGCTAGTGTATGGAATAAGGTTTCTAAATAATAACACACTTAGAAACATGTAAAATATGTTGAAAAGATTTTCTATGAGATAATAAAAGGGTACTGATAGAGGAAGTGGTAGAGATAGGTGTTTAAGTAATAGGGAAAATCAGAGGTACCAGAATGGCAATATTGGCTGTATAAATATAAGACTCTATAAGTATGGTTAATTCTTGAACAACTTGAGATCTATTCTATAAGAATTAAAAATATTCTTATTTATTCTCTAAAAAATCTTTCATAAATGGAGTGATAGTCTTTAATCTCTCCATATGAGTCTTGAATGCCTAATTTAAAGGGGGAATTATAAGATCACTATCTAGATATCTAAACGTGTTTTTTAGATCTGAATTGGTAAAAATTATTCTTAGATAAAAGTTAATATCCTTTCTAATTGTATCTATGTCTCTTCTTATCTGTTTCACATTACTTTTGACTAACTTATTATTTTTTGAAAATGAATTTCAAATCCATCAAACACCATATCTCTAGTCTTATGAGATTAATATAATACCACTTTAAACTCATATCTCATTATCCATCTGATCAGATCTTTATTGATAGGGGTAGGAGATGAAACTGGAGGAGGTATAAGAGAGGGTTAAGCTAAGGTAGATGGATGAAAGATAGAATTCAAAAACCTTTGGTCTAACTTTAGAATCATGTCTTAGAGGTCTTCTTTCAAGGATCTAACTTGATCTCTAATATTTTTCAATTTAATTTTTCATCAAATCAAGATTGAGATTAAGCTTTGGTTGAAAATGAGATATGTCAAGAGAGACTTTCCTCAATATTTCCTCTACTCTAATGGGTTCAGATAATTTTATACATTCAATGAAAATTTCTTTAAATACACCCATCAAATCAGTTTTTTACAAATTGATATCTTCTTTGCTAATAAAGTATGTAGAAAAATTAGGAGGGATATTTTTTTGAATCAGACTGCCTACCATTAAACTATTCCTCAATCATCATAGGATTTCTTTCAGATACTATACTTATGGTACTACACTAGTTTCTTATTTTACACATTCAAATAAATCTATGTGATTAGATACAATAAGAACTATGTCATTACTATTAAATAGTTCCTCGACATCTTTAGTGGGAGTAGGGCCAAACATTTCTTTAAGAACTTAATCTACTATTGGTATGGGAGGAGATGCTTAAACTCTTTCTAAAATATCTATTTAAGAAATCAAGGACCCCTTAAGAACTTTATGAACATAAGAGATGGTAGGTCCACCATGTCTAGGTGGATTGACTCCATGATCATCCATGTCATCGTATTCCTCCCCTTGGGGAGTTTATTCTCCTCTATTAGTACTATGAGTACTTCCAATAGTAGGACTCAAGTCATATTATTCTTTACTATTATCTTATATTTCATCTGATTCATTGTCCTCCCACACTATATCTTTAGTAGTATCCTTCACCTATACTTCTTTATCAGCAATATCCTCATCTCTGTACTCTTATTCTTGAGAGGTTAGAGGTAGAGGAGAACTAGGAGATCCAAAATATATATCATTGAGAGATTCTGATCATGATCATATGTTTCTATTGTTTCTTCATCAATATCAACAACTTAAACTTCCTTTTCTTAAATTTCCAATTTAATATTCAACTATTTCATTTAGTTCTAGACCTAGATCCACTTTGTTTTTTGGTATTTTTTTAATCCTTAATAAGATTGATTTTTTATAGATCTTCTCATAATCTTCTACCCATACTCTTTTTCATGGATTATAGTTGACCTTCATATTCTTATAAATCTTTTGTTTTAGGAAAAAATCACCAAATTAAACTATTCTTTCTTCTCCATGAGGAACCAATCCTTTTTACTCTATAAGGACTAAGATGCACTTAGGATATGGAAAAAAGTGAATATAAAAGAGTTTTTTCATAACCCTTCCACGTGCCTCATAATATACCTTAAAAGACCTAGCAAAACCCTATTTTTTATCATATAAAAAAAATACCCCGATGCCTTTGAATACTAATGTTTTCTTTCCTATGACTAATCAAATGTTAGATAAAATTTACCAATAATTTTCATTCTCCATCAAATTCTATAGAACTAGGTCTTCTGGGAGCTATGTTTCAAATTAGATCCTCAGGATAATCCTTAAATTAAAAGTGATCAGGATTAATAGGATAACAAATTTGATAATATTATAAATGAGGAACATTTAAACTCTTGTACCAAAACTTTGAAGATAATACTATATTTTATTTATTTACAATGGATCAAATACAATACCTTTAATCATTAATATCAAAATACATATTGAAATATAATTCATTAACTAGATTAGGGTAAAAAGGTTTACCATTTTCCTTGGACCAATCACTCCATCCTTGCCTCTAAAGATATTTCCAAATAAATAACTTTCTTAACTGAACCCACTTTGTATTCACTTCCTTTTCTGAACACATTAAGCAATCTAATAAATGAGGATTATAAGGTTTGACTGAAACACTCGATCTAGATTGTATTTTCTTTGATTTATTTTAGGGAGGTAAAATAATAGGAGATGTGACTTTGAGAGATATTTTCATTATAACCATTATTCTATTGAGTTTCAAAACTCTAGTGTCCATGTGTGAAATGCAAAGAAAGGGTTTCACTTTATACAAACACTAGAAAATAGAGGAAAGTAGCGTTTGTGTGAAATAGGTGTCATGGAATCAAGTACCAAAGGTGCCACAAAATGAAATAGGAATATAAAAATATGCAATCATGGGAATTTAATAAACATATATTGAAGAAATACTAGGGCTTACTTGGTTTGGTATCACCTGCTAGCATATGGTGAAACTCCATAGTTAATAACCAACTGGCTACTCTAAACTAGCCTCACCTGTTGCACATCCCACCTAGCCTCTCTAAAAATACCGAGGGTACCAACCCATCTAATAGGGGTTGATAATCCTGTTGGATCGAAATGTATATGCAAATGGATAAAATAAAAGATGGGGGTGAATTCCAAGTTTAAAAATTTTCAATTTTAATATTAAAATAAGCTTTGTTTAATAGCATTAAACAAAGTGTATTGACAAAAACTCTTATGTATTTAAACTATAATCAGACTGGGCCCAAGGTTCCGATGAAAAGAATATCGTAATCAAGATGATTCTGATATGTAATCCACAAGATTGAATATAGTGAATAAAATCATATTAAGTAAAAATCATATTCTCATGAAACAACTAATAAAAGAATCGTAATTACAATGGTTTTGATTTATCAAAGTAATACAATAAATGGTGATTCTATCTTAAAGTGTATATAATTTTAATTAGAGTAAATTATTTAATCATAATCACAAAAATTGTATTCATGATGTAATACAAAATTATCATAATCAAATCAATTATAATAAGTAGAATATAAATAGAAAATGAATATATAAAATAATTCACTTTCAATTATAATGGTAGCATAAATGAAATTAAATGAAAATGAATATTGAATTATTTTAACCCAAAGATAAGGGTATCCAATAACATAGGATAAAGGTCATGTGATTTATACTTTAAGAAAGGTTGTCTTACCCACACTAGGGTAATCCCTCAATACTATGATCAAATTTGGTCTATCTGCCTATCCCCAATAGCCCTCGATCAAGAAAGTGATCGACAACTCTTTCTTACTAGCCTTAGAAGGCCTCGATCATAATCACAACAATCAATGTCGCACAAATAAAGTATGAAATCTAATATTACAAGGAAAAGGAACAAGAATTTCACTTGTGTAAACTTTAGAGTTCTCACACATAGTAGTAAATTCAACATAGCTCTCAAATATTGTCTTTGTTATCTATAGAGTCTAGAATCTCATGTCTTTTTCATGAGTTCAAATGACTAAGTATTTATAGGTGTTGATCCCAATGGTCATCTTGATCTACAACAGTTGGATATTCTCTGAGATTTTCAGAAGGACCTGAAAACCTGGAAATCCAACGGTCATATGATAACTAAAAGTATGACATCATTTTGATTAACACATAAAGCATGAAATATTTTTGATTTAATATATTTCCTAACATTATGATTAATTTTTATGGGTATGAAAATTAAATTGAAATGATTTTGATGATAATCATTATGATTGTCAGTATGTTTTATATTAACATCATCTGATTACGAAAATATTGTTAGTACGAAAGAATAGATATATTTATTGGTAATCAATTTGTAAATGATGCATGAGATATAAATCATATCAAAGATCAGTATGAAAATTATAGAGGTTTTTCTCTATAAATGTTTTCATGAGTATGATATTTATCATATCCATACTCAATACAAAATTTACAATGATAAAATATTTATTTTATTAAGTCAAAAGACTTAATTTAAGTATGATAAATATAATACATTTTCTTATGAAAACATTATTAAAGTACTTTGGACATGAAATAATTAGAAATTAAATATTTGTGAAAGAGTTTGTGATTTTCAAAACAAAAGGAATGGAGAAGTCAAAACGATACTTTTGACTTAACAGTCTCCCCCTTTTTGGAAAGCACAAACCATAAGACTTAAATAGAAAATATCATAAAAAAATTAATCCCAAAATTATTATAAAGAACTTTCATATTCAGAAGTAAAAATTAATACTTATCTCTCTTTGATTTTATAACTCATTTGAATATAATGATGAATATGACTAACTCCCCCTTAGGATAAAAATAACCCTAAGGATCATATTCTATTTTTTAAATAAAATACCCATTAATACAATATTATCATTTTTTATATAAGTTTTTCCCCTGTTTATATCATTCTCCCCCTTTGTGATTTTCAAAAAGGAATGGGAATAGTCTCTGAGGCTCCTGGGAAGGGGTTAAAGAAACAAACTATACAAAAAAATGAAGTTCTTAATCATCTAAAAATAAATGAAATAATATTCATCCAATAGAATTAGAATACATTCAATCAAATTGAATGTGGATGAAAAAGTATTTCATTTATATTTTAAAAAAAAATACAAAAAGAGTTAAAAAAAATTATTTCTTATCCATGAGGCTTAAGAAAATTATTTTCATCTTATTGAATTATTTTATATTCTTGTTGTGCCTGAATTTTTTATTTCTGGTCTAAAAACAACTGATCCTGATTATGATTCAATTCATCATGGGAGTGTATATTTTATTTTTAAGGACATGAAACTTCTCATCCTGAGACTGTATTCTCAATTACTGAATATAATTTTTTTCTTCTTGAAGATGAAGCTTTTCTTCTTGATCCTTACTGGTGTTCTCTTGCATTTCAATTATATCATTCAGCAAAACAAATTTATTCTTCAGATCAACTATATCATCATTTTAATTCTTCATTATTGAAATTTCTAATGATATGTATTTTAAATTCCCATTTAACTCCTAGATTTCACCTTACTAGGTGTATTATGAGGTTCTGAAATTTTGAGGAAATCTTACTTTTCCGGCAGTGTAACTTGCTAACTTATTAAATGAAACTGAGGCTTCATTTACAAGCTTCCTTATATATTCAATTGAGTTTTCATGATCTTTGATATTTGAATTGTCATTGTGATACCACTTTACCACTTTTTTTCAAGCCTTTTTTTTACTTGAGCACTTTCTTCAAACACTTTAAAATCAGCTTTGAGCTTGATTAGTCTATCCTTTAAAACTATGATTGAATTCGATATTTTCTTTTTGTTTTTAGAAACCAAATCCATTTTTCCTTTGAGCCTTGGGAAATATGGAATAGTATTTTCTAATATTCTTAAATCTTGAACAATATATTGACCTCCTTTTATTGAAATTTTATTATCTGAGTTAGTATCTTCCACAAAATCAGAAAGTTATCCATAATGAGTTTCCCCAGCCATGCTTTTTAAAGACTGATTACAATGTTCATCGATCTTGTTTTCTTCTTCTTTATCAGAAATATGAATTAATTTATTAGACTAGACTCTCTAAGAATAATTCTTTGAAGACTCAACTTCTAGAGATGGTAATTTACAAGAAGTTTATTCTAAAGATTTCACTGGTAATATATAAAAGTGATGTTTTGTCTCTAAATAGATTCCTTTTCATTCTCATCTTCCCCTTTTCTTCTTCTTCATCACCTTCTTCTTATATTTCTTTCTATGATTATTCACTTATCTATTCTCTTTCTTTATCTTCACTTACATATCTATATATCTATCTCATTTTTTTATCTTCTTTTTCATCTGATTTTTTTGACTATCTTTCAGTGGAACCGATTCATTACCAACAATTTGATTTTCTTTTCCCTTATCTTGGACAGAGGGATTAACTTTAGTAGGTTCCCTAATTACAATTAATTCAATTGAATTTTTAATACCTTTTAACAACTTATCAATATAAAAAACATCAGACTTTCTCTTTTTCAGCTTTCTTTTCATTTATTATTCTTTAAAAGCATATTCAATACAAATTATTTTTGGCTATAGATTTAGTAGGGTCAAGACCAAACTGAGTGTCACCTTATTTTCCTTCTGATTTCCTTTTTCTCCATTCATAAACAACTTCTTCACTATATATGTTTTGATTATTTTAATTTTTAGGGGAAACTGACTTATATTTCACTTTATTCTCTGAAACATTCAGTACAGATTCTTTTAAAACTTTATAAGAACATTCAACAACTTATTTAGAAGGATCTACTTCAGCATATTTGAAAAACTGTTTTGATTTTAAATCAAAGAGAAACTTTAACCTATTTATTATATCATCATTGATATGGAAAATTTTCATTTTCTTTAGTAATTATTTGATAAAAATATTGTAAAAATTCATAATTTCAGTAAGAAATTTAATAATGATTCCAGGAAACATAATCAAAAGGGATTTGATGGCTCAAGATTTTAAATAGTTGTTAGTTAAAAAGATACAACCCATAAAATTTATCTTCCTCATATTTACTAGGTAATCAAGAATGAAAACATTTGAAACCTTCAGGGTTTCCCTATCACCTTTTCTTGGAATCAAACACCCTTTCATTCAGATGGATATAAGATTATTGTCAGAAGAGAGATGAGTAATTTTACTTTTGTCATCATTAATTTGAAAAATAGATTCCTCAACTCTATTCTTATTTAAGGTTCCTTTTTCTTTTGGTAGCTTATGATAAGGAAAAAAAGAGTCGCCCTCTGAAGGTACACCAAGGAAATTTTCTGCCTGATTGAAAGACATGATGAAATATTTTCTATACATAGATTTTTTTCTTTAAATCCATATTTACTTTCACATAATTATAAAACTATCTTACTTCATCGACATGGATAGATCTTGATCAGTTTCATGATTTTATAAACAATCTGATTCCCACACTTGAAATCTAATGATATTTTTCAACGAGGAATCATACTTGTCAAAAAAATATTTCTTGACTAACCTTTCCCTAAATATATTCATGGTTGAGAAGTCATTAAGAGCCATTGACATGGGATAATATTTCATTTATTCTGACATGAGAGAAAAAACCTTCTCTTAGTAAGGAAACTTTCAGATTGAGATATTTTAGGGGAGGTAGAGCTTCAGTGAAAAGTATGAGAAATCCGATGTGAGATAGGGTGAGAGGTCCCCTTTATGTAGGTGGAGATTGAAAATCATTCAAATTATATGGATTATATTTTATCAAAAGTATCCAAAGATTTTAAAAAAATTGAACTCTTGAGGTTTAAAAAAAAAATTATGACATTCAACATGAATCTGATAAATGTTTTTTTAAAAAATATCAACAAATAGAATAGAATTGAAATAGTGTAAGGTATAAGGAATTTACCTTTCAGAGTTTCAATATATATCTAATGGTTTTGATAGTTTAATCATGAAAAAAATGAGTACAAGAAAAATTTGTGTATGAAAAATTTTGATTATGAAATTTTTTGAATATGGAAAATTTTGAATGAGAAAATTTTTGAATACAAAAAAATTGAGTATGAAAAAATTTTGAATGCAAAAAAATTTGAATACAAAATAAAATTTGAGTACAAAAAAAAATTTGAATAAGAAAAAATTTGAATAAGAAAAAATTTGAGTATGAAAAAATTTTGAATATGAAAAATTTTGAATATGAAAAAACATTGAGTATACAAAAATTTTGATTACACAAAAAAATTTTGAATACAAAAGTATTTTGAATAAGAAAAAATTTGTGTATAAAAAAAATTTAATACAATTTTTTTTGAATAAATAAAGACTAGAAAAATCAAACCATATGTAATCCCCCTTTGTAAAGGTGTAACTTAATGTAAGGAGATGGTTTAAACAAGAATTAGATGTGAATTATTACTTGCTGTTGATCATTCTAAGAAAAATTTCAAATCACCCATCATACTCATTTCAAACATAAATTTCATAATATCCAAAAAGGAATCTATTAATTATTTTCGAATTATTCCTCATATAATATCATCAACATAAATTTGAACAATCAATTTTTTTTTATTTTCTTTCTTTATGAAAAGATTTGTATAAGTAGTTCCCTTAACATAATTGTTTTGAGCCAAAAATCTTGTTAATCAATCATACCAGGCTCTAGGGGATTTTTTAAGTCCATATAAAGATTTGGTATGTTTATAAACTTATTTAATATTTTTTGTATCTTCAAAACTTAGAGGTTGTTCAATAAAAATTTCTATTGAATATATCTGCTAAGGAAAGAACACTTCACATCCATTTGAAAAAGTTTGAAATTAAATAATGATGCAAAGGCTAATAGAATATGAATAGATTCAATTCTAGATACCAGAGAATAAGTTTCTTCATAATCTATTACCTCTTATTGATTATAACCTTTAGTAAGAAGTCTTGCTTTATTTTTATTAATTATTCCATTTGTATTACATTTTTTTCTAAAAACCCATTTGACACCAATTATAGAGGTTTATTTAGGTCTTTCAACCTAGTTCCATACTTTTTTCATTTAAAATTCATTTAGTTCATCTTTCATGGCCTTAATCCAATCCTTATCACCTAAATCCCCATCAATACTTTTAGGTTCAAATTGAGAGGGGAAAGAAAGATATTTTACTTCATTTCTCAAAAAACTTATATTCCTTACTAGTTGGTTCACATCACTAATGATACTATCAATAGGAAAATTCTTAAGAAAAAATTGACTTGAGTTTTGTAAAACTTGTTCATCAACATAAGATAGAAAGTTTTATGGAGTAATGTCATGAACCATCATGGGTCGAACCTGAACTGGTCACCCGAGCTGGTCCACGACATGTCCCAAGGGGTGTTCCTGATCCCCCTGAGATGGAAACTAGTGTAAGGAATCAAAATAAACAAGAGGGGATGATTTAGACCAAAAGAAATAAACCCTGAATAGAAAAATAAACTGAACCAAACATCCCCAAGATTCAATAATTGAACATAAATAAATAAACAGTTGGTCGAGATACATAAAATGTTGAACAGGCAGAAACAAAATACAAAAATTGAAAATGAAACCATGCTACCATGACCTCCATGTGACCTCTTGGTATCCTCCAACCACTAAACTAAACCTGCTCTAACACTAAGCAACTGAACCTAGAAAATCAGAACAAAAACTCAACCTACATATGAAAGGGTAAGATTGGCGTGATCACCGAGATGATTCGTAGGAAATCCAAAGATAAACCATAAAATCCAAAATTACCCTTTCCCAAAGAAGTCCATAAACACCAGTTTTAAATACAGTTATAAAATAGGGTTTTTACATTTTAATAAAACAAAATCATTTCCCCATTTTAAAATCCAATACAAAGACAAATCATTTCCAAAACCAACTGTCATTTATAAAAAAACCAAGACAACTGATACCAAAGCTGTGCTAAAGTAAATAGGTAAATAGTGCAAGATGTAAATAAACTAGTACAATATAAAGTAAAGAAGAAATTTATGTAATTAAGTAACCATGGGTGATCCTAAACATCCCTAGAAGACCCCTGCATGTACTCAGTTCGGAACCACCTATCGGCCTATGGTGAAGCCCCTAAGTCAATAACCAACTATCTACCCTAACCTGACCTCACTAGTGTCACATATCTCCTAGACTTTATACAACTCCAGAGGGTACTAACTCATCTAATTGGGGATAGAAATAAACCATCAATAGATCAACTAAAAGACACCCAGGAACCCATGGTGTTAATAGTACTGTGTAAGTAGGAGGCCCTTGTATGTGCGACTCACCTTACCTACCACCAACAAACTTGCTTACCCCAAACATGGACACTCTATAAGATAACCCATAAAGGTATATCCCCCTATAAAGGTGCCCCATAAATATATATACATACATACTTATATCATATATTCACATCGTATCATCTAAGGTTCCAATTGGGCTGCTATAATATATAACCATTTAAAACATTTCACAAAACAATAAGGTTTCCAGATGGGCACATAGTTTCCAAACATTAGACCCTTTCCAAGTAACCATACCAAAAGTTCCGACCAGGCCTTTAGCTTTAACCATCCATGGTAAATTTACCATAACACTTTATGAAAATCATTTCCAACAAATAGAGATCCCATTTTCACTATGCCTTTTCCAAACAATCCATTGAGTTCCCAATACACACCCAAACATATTACAATTTCCTATAGGGAATTTATTTCAAATCCAATTTATCAAAATACTAATTTAAAAATATACACAATGCAGTTGAAGGTGCCAAATAGGCTTTCAATCATTTTATATAACATTCATCTTTTATCAAACACCAAACAAATCACACTTCCCACACAGTTTTGAAATCACCCTAAGTTATTTTAAAAAAAACCACGGAACCATTTATCCAATAGAGAGAGAAGAAGAAAAGATAAGAACTCCTTTTTAGAAAACCAAGGATTGAGAAGAGAACTGATCCCAATGTCATATTCATTTGAAGGACCGTCCATGTGTGCAATCTGTGCACCCATGAATGTTCCCACATCCAACAAAAAATCATAAGCAGTCCTTTCCCAAGCCATCCTTGAATAGACCACCCACACAATTTTGTTAACACGATGAACCACTCCATGAAAAAACACTAAGTTTCACAAATCCACTAGAATTTTTTTTAAAAACTTTAATAAAATGATTCTAATGGTAAACCCTACCCAAAACATCTAATAAAACCATTTTAAACTAAGCACCACTTATCCAAACTCAATTACATAGGCAAAATCATTTGTATAAATGGTGGAACATCTCAAAACCTATTTTTAGTAAGTTAAACCCATGATAAATCATTATCATAAACTAACTATAATTGTAATAAAGGAGAGAAAAAAGGTTTAAGAATTAAATAATAAAACCCAAGAATAAAATGGATTGAAATTGAAAAGAAAGGCATGGAACACCTACACACAATCAAAGAATTATCTCAAAGCTATTTTTAACAATTTTTTTAACTAATAAAAAACACTACAATGAGTTAACTATAACACTTATAAAGGTGAGAATAAATTTTAAAAATTAATTTAAAACACACAAGTGATATGGTTTTGCCGAAAAGGAAATAAAATTTTGAAACACATACCTTAATCAAGTGCGGATGTGACGAAACCTTCAACGGGAGGAATAATAACACCCCACAGACCAATCACACACCCTAGGAAATGAGAAAAATGTGTTAATCAAACCGAGGAAATAGGGTTTGATTAATTTTAAGAACAACACAAATTCAAAGGGAAAACACACCGGGGGGAGGAATCCACACACTGAAGAGGAGGTGGAGGCACTGCGAAGGGGGTTTGGGTTCGCGTCGGAAAACCGCTGGATAGGGAGTGGTCGGGTTCGACGGAGGAGCACCAAAAAGGGGAAAGAAGGGGAGGGGAGCGACAAGAGTGCCAGTGAGAGAGAGGTCATGAGGGGAGGTTGTGTGCGCATAGGGGGGTCAGTGTACTGTAGGCCAAACATGAGGGAGGAGGGTGGAGTGGTGAGGGGAGGTTGGGCTGCTAGTGCTGGATGGGGTCAGGTGCACCATGCTGTGGAAACTAGGGGAGGGGGGGGGGGGGGTGCAGGTGCGCAGTGCATAGGAAACAGGGAAGAGGGGGGGGGGGGGAGATGCCCCCTAGGGTTAGTCTCAAATTTTTTTGGTAATATAATAATAATAATAATGATGATGATGATGATAATAATACATTGTTAAAATATTTTTATTGTAATAAGACATTTAATATTGATAAAACATTCTTATTAATAAAACATTCTTATTTTTAATAATTATAAAATGTTAATAAAACATTATTACTAATTGTTATAATCATAATGACATTCATTTCATTTTTTAACTATTACAATATCAATAACAATTTTAATAACAAAAATAATAATAGTAACTCCTTCAACAATAATAATAATATTATCCACACAATAATATTATTATTATTTCAGCACACAATTTTACCTTATTTTATTTCTATAAAAAAAATATTTTAAAAATTAGGCAACTGCACGACACCTGGGCTGACCGCGCGACTACGGCCAACCGTGCGATGCTTGCACACAGGACTGAAACCCACCAAAATTATTAAACGTCAAAAATTTTAGACCAGTGCTCAACTCGAACCTTGACAAGGCTAACCGAATCCAATAAATAATAAAATAAATAATTTAAAAGGGTTGGGGTGTAAAAATTCTCCCCACCACTAAAATTTCTACCCCCATAAAGTCACCAAGCCAAAAATTGACACAACTCGAGTCCATGTCTAAGAAAAATCAACGAAAATCGAGAGCTTCGAGGTGACCATTCCCAATACATGCCAATCCCAATCAATTAATAAAGAATCACTGACTGAGATTAAGGGGAGAACATAAGAGGGTTCTCCCCACCACGAGAATTCACTAACATAGAAACCTTGAAACCTGAACACCCCCCCCTAGGGGGGAGGGGGGGAAACGCAGGTACTCCTAAACCAAACTCATTAAATTTCTCCACATAGACTGAACAACACCTTATAAACTTAAATGGAAAGCTTTCTAAAAAAATGACTGGAAACTTGAGGATAAGAAATTAACTCAACACCTCCCACACTGACCGAATAAAATCCTCACCACAACCAGAAAATAGGGAATTCCTAGCCCGAACTCAACCCATATTCTCAACACTAATGGAACAACTACACCTATAGTATTAAAACCATTACAATAAAAATTGGCACACCATGAAATTGGTATAGAGGAATCCCCTACAAAATCGAAACATACTAGAGTAAAACCCACAGAGAGGCACCTGAACTAAGAAAGGTCCCAAAAATACCGCTCATTAATTTCACAAAACCAAAGATTCCCCTAACGAACACAACTGAGATCAAACTCAAAATAAAAATGGGTCCATTTATTTATGGTCCCAACACCCTTTAAGGAATCCAAAATTTTTTGGAAACCACACTAAGAGCAGATAAGGCCACATGGATTTTGGTGGAATGAGCTCATCACTCTACTACAATAAGGATGAGATTATGATGACAACAAGAATGGAATAAAAAAAACTTTGGATATTTACATCCCAAAGCTGAAAACATGATCCAGAATGAGGTTCCACGCACCCTCAACAACTCCTAACTGTGTGTGAGCTTCACCCCGAGACTTGTGGCTGAGGCCCTAATGGATGAAGCATCTCCGGCCTCACATTCAAGCATTTTCATCCTCTGGTCCCCAAATCTTTCTCCTTCCCGATGATTCAAATGACCAAAATGGTGGTACATTTTCAAAGGGATGCAACATGACAACTTAGAATGCCCAAATCGACCATATTGGTGGCACACAAGAGAACAATCCAAAAATCTGGGAGCCGACACCAATGAAGATAGCTTCTTGGAGATAGGTTACTCTAGTAGCCACTCCCTACTAGATAGGGAACCCTTACTAAAGATTACCACCACCAACTACACCCCAAACTCTAATGACGTTGAGACATATCATCTTTACTAGTCCATAACTGGACCCTCAAATAAACCTGAGATGGTACAAAACTTAACACCCTTGGGAGTTCTTTGCAAGACAAGGACAAAATCTATCTTCAAGAACCACACAATTGCCTCTAAATAACATAGATTACCTCAATAAACAGGCAACACATGAAAGGAACCATGAATTAGGAATATCTTATTAACAACTTGTAGACACTTTCTAGGTGGCATATTCAGAACAACATGAAAAACAGAATCGAAACTAGCATCAATCCAAAACTCAATCAAAAGAAACACTTAGAGCTCAAAACAAATGGTTCGGAAGCCAAACAAACTCGAGCACAACCAAAAACATCTTTTCAAAAATCCCATTTCGTATAAATTTTCCAAATTTTCATATTTCCAAGACATTTTCAAAATATTGAAACCCTCTTTTTAAACCAAATCCAATTCCCAAAAATTCATTTCCCTTTAAATTTTAAAAACTCACATATGGAACCATATGAATCATCACATGTGAATTCATCCAATCCTGCTTACATCATCCATAGAAACGTGCTCCCACGTGTTCTCCGTACATTCCCATACACATGTGACCCTCTATAAGGAGTTCCAAGGTTCAAACATCTATTTTTCTCATAAAATCCAAACACGTGCCA
This sequence comes from Viscum album, assembly GCA_963277665.1. Classification (NCBI taxonomy): domain Eukaryota; kingdom Viridiplantae; phylum Streptophyta; class Magnoliopsida; order Santalales; family Viscaceae; genus Viscum; species Viscum album. The sequence goes on from OY728164.1 coordinate 157,508,782, forward strand.
AATTTTCCAAATAGAACACTTTCTATTTAAAAACACACTTCAATAATTTAAAAAAAAATTGGAAAAACCTTTTTACATTTCAAAATCACTTTCATTTTTAACACACACTCACATAAACAAAGATCAAAATAAAACACAACCAACAAAAAACCACTGGAATGAGGAACTAGTACCTATACATAACCCGAAAAAATGGTGGTGATCCATACCCCATGTAGGGAATGACACTAAAAGTACCTTGAAACCGGAACTTAGACTCCACTTGGGTCACCACCCCACATGAGGCCACAATATAACCCAATTCTCCTCCATTTTCATCCTTCAATCCAAAACAACCCAAGACAAAAGACTCAAATCCCGGACTAACCCTGGTAAATCTAGTATTAATGAGAGTAAGAGTTCACGACACTCCTCTCGCACCAACCACCTGATTCTCAATAGTCCTAATATACTTCTAATAGATGCCCCTATTAGAAAGGGACTACTTTGATACCATTTTTTCACAAATCAGCCCAGGTTGAACCTGAACCGGTCACCCGTGCCGGTCCGCAACATGTCCTGAGGGGCATTCCTGATCCCCCTAGGATGCCAACCAGTGCCGGGCATAAAAACATACAAGAGATAATGATTTATCCTGAAAGAAATAAACGAGGACCATAAAAATAAACTGAACCAAACAAGACACAAAATTCAACAACTGAACATAAATAAATAAACAAGTGGTCCAGATACGTAAAAAACTGAACAAGAGGAAACAAAATACAAAATTAAAAACAAAACCACACTACTAAGACCTCCATGTGACCTCTTGGTCACCCCCAACCAATAAACTAAACCTACTCCAATATTGAGTAGCTAAAACTAAAAAATCAGAACAGAAAATTGTCCTACATCTGAAAAGATAAGACATGCATGAGCACCAAAATTCTCAGTAGGAAAGCCAAAGATAAACCAAAGAATCCAAAAGTCTCCTATCCCAAAGTAGTCCATAAAAACTAGTTTTAAATACATCTATAATATAGGGTTTTCACATTTTAATAAAACAAAATCATTTCCCCATTTTAAAATCAAACATAAAGACAAATAATTTCTAAAACCAACTTCCATTTATAAACAAAAACCAAGAAAAGTGATACCGAAGATGTACTAAATTAAATAGGTAAACAATACAAGATAAAAATAAACTATTAAAATGGAAATTAAATAAGAAATGTAAGTAATTAAGTAAACATGTCTAATCCTAAACATCCCTAGAATACCCATGGATGTACTTAGTTTGGAACCACCTTCCAACGTATGGTGAAGCCCCTAAGGCAATAACCAACTAGCTGCCCTAACCTGGCCTCACTAGTGGCACATCCCTCCTAGCCTATCTACAACTCTAGGGGGTACTAACCCATCTAATCGGGGCTAGAACAAAAACCATTACTCGATCAACTAAAAGACTCCCATGAACCCATGGTGGTAATAGTATTGTGTAAGTAGGAGGCCCTCACACGTGTGACTCACCTTACCTGCTGCCACCACACTTGCCTACCCCAAACATGGACACTCTTGACGATAACCCATAAAGGGATATACCCCTATATAGTTTCCCCATAAATATGTATACATATATACTTATATCACATATTCAAGTTGTATCATGTAAGGTTCCAACTGGGTCGCTATAACATATAACCATTTAAAACATTTCACAAAACAACAAGGTTTACAAATGGGAACACGATTTCCAAACATCAAACCCTTTCCAAGTAATCATACCAAAAGTTCCGATCGGGCCTTTATATTTAACCATACAAGAAACATTTACCAAAAAACATTAAGAAAAACATTTCCAATAAATAAAGATCCCATTTTCACTATGCCTTTTCCAAATAAGACATTGAGTTCCCAACACACACCCAAGCATAATACAATTTCCAATTGGGCCTTTCTTTTGAATTCATTTTCTCACGATACTAAGTTAAAAGTATACCAAATTTACTTGAAGGTTCCAAACATGCTTTCAACCATTTTAAGGAACAATCATCTTTTATCAAACACCAAACAAGCCACACTTCCCACACAGTTTTAAAATCACCCCAAACCATTTAAAAAAACCATGGAATTGTTTATCCAATAGTGATAAAAAATAAGAGATGAGAATTAATTTTTAGAAAACCAAGGATTGAGAAGAGAACCACTCCCAATGTCATATTTATTTGAAGTCATGTTCATGTGTGCACTCTGTGTACCCATGGATGTGCACACATCCAATAGAAAAACACACACATTCCTTTCCCAAGCCATACTTGAATAGACCACCCACACACTTTTTCTAACATGATGAACCACTCTAGGAAAAAACACCAAGTTTCATAGAGCCAATCTAAAACAAGTTTAACAATTTTAATAAAATGATTATAAGTGAAAAACCTACCCAAAACATCTAATAAAACCATTTTAAACTAAGCACCACTTATCCAGACTCAATTGCATAGGTAAAAGCAAGTGCATAAATGGGAGAACATATCAAAACCTATTTTTAACAAGTTAAACCCATGATAAATCATTATCATAAACTAACTATGATTGTAATAAAGGTGTGAAATAATATTTAATAATTAAATACTAAAACCCAAGAATAAAATGGATTGAAATTGAAAAGAAAGCCATGGAACACCTAAAAAAATCAAATAATTATCTTAAATCTATTTTTAACAATTTTTTTAACAAATAAAAAAACACTACAATGAGTTAACTATAACATTTATAACAGTGAGAATAACTTTTAAAAATTAATTTGAAACACACAAGTGATATGGTTATTCTAGAAAGGAAAGGAAATTCAAAAATTCCAACCTTAATCAAGTGTGGATGTGCTCAAACCTTCAACAAGAGGAATAACAACGCCCCATGGACCAATCACACACCCTAGGCAATGAGAAAAATGTGAAAATCAATCCAAGGAATTAGGGTTTTATTAATTTGAAGAAAAAAAAGAAATTCAAAGGGAAAACACATCGAGGGGAGGAGGAATCAGTGCACCAAAGAAGATGTGGAGGTACTATGAAGGGGGTTCAGGTTCTCATTGGAAAACTGCAGGATAAGGAGGGGTTGAGTTCACCGAAGGTGCGCTGGGAAGGGGAAAGCAAGAGAGGGACACAACTGAAGCATCAGTGAAAGAGAGGTCCAGAGGAGAGGCTACGCGCTTATAGGAGGTTCAGTGAGTTTTAGGATGAATGCAAGGGAGGAGGTTGTAGTGTTCAGGAGCTAGAGTAGGGTGGAGCAGTGAGGGGGGTTGGGCCGCCGATGCTGGCTAGGGTTGGGTGCACTGCACCATAGAAACTAGGGGAAGGGGGGGGGGGTGCAGGTGCACCAGAAATGAGGAGGGGGGGATAGGGTTGGTCTCACCCTTTTTTGTTATATAATTATAATATTAATAATAATTATAATAATAATACATTGTTAAAAAAATTATTGTAATAAAACATTTACTATTAATAAAACATTCTTATTAATAAATCATTAACATTTTTAATAATTATCAAATGTTAATAAAACATTCTTATTAATTATTATAATCACAATGATATTCATTTCATTTTTTAATTATTATAATATCAATAAAAATTTTAATAATAACAATAATAATAGTAACACCGTCAATAATAATAATATTATTATCCACACAACAATATTATTATTATTTTAGCGCAAACATTTACCTTATTTTATTTCTATAAAATTTTATTTATTCTAAACATTAGGCAACTTCATGACACCTGGGCCGACTATACGGCTACCGCCAACTGTGCGGTGCCCACGTATGGGTCTTAAACTTACCAAAATTCTTAAACATCGGAAATTTTAGACCAATGCTCAACCCGCACCACGATTTGGATAACCGAAGTAAAGAAATAATAAAATTAAATAATTTAAAAGGGTCAGGGTGTGACAAGTAAACAATTAAAATGTATTTCTTGAGTATTTTTCTTATTAGAAGAGTCTTCTATCAAGGACTGAGGATTAGTTTTGGAAAACACATCTGGGGATATTGGTTGGGTTTGTTTTAAAAAAAGGATCTATTTCATCAAATTTAACATTTACTGTTTCTTCAATAATATAATAATTTTTGTTAAAAACTCTATATTATTTAGAATTAGTAGAATATCTTAAGAATATTCCTTAATTGGATTTGGGTGTTATTTTTTGTAAATTATCTTTTTTATTCAAGATGAATACTTTTCATCTAAATACTCCAAATTATTAAAATTTTGGTTTTCATCCCATCCATAATTTATAAGGTGTTTTATTAATAAAGGGTCGAATTAAAACTCGATTTATAGTATAGAAAGTAGTACTAATAGCTTCAACCCAAAAGTATTTATCAATTGAGTATTCACTCAACATGGTTCTTGTTATTTTATAAAGAATGTGATTTCTTCTTTCAACAACACCATTTTGTTGAGGAGTTCTAGGAGATAAAAAGTTATGAGTAATTCCTTTATTGCTACAAAAAGTTTCAAAATTGTAGTTTACAAATTTACCACCCTAATCACTATGAATATTTATTACGGGAAGTTTTTTCTCATTTTTAACTTTGTCAACGAAAGTTTTAAAAAGAAAAAAGGATTCAGGTTTCTTTGCTAGATAATAGACTCATATATATATAGCATAGTCATCAAATAATACAAATACATAGTACTTTCTTCCAATACTTATAGTTTGTGCAGGAAAAAAAATAAATATGTGCACTAACTATAAATCATCAGTAGTTAAGACTTCACTAATAGATTTAAAGCTTGACTTATGTTGCTTGCCATATTGATAAGGGTCACCGACTTTTGAAGAATAAAATCTAAGTTCTCGTAGATCCTTAAAAAGTATTTTATTATGAAATTTAAATATTTTTATAAGGTCAGAATGTCTTAAACTTCTAATAATTAACCAACATTGATCTTCTATTTCACTTATATAAGGTAAGTCTTGGCTTCTAAGTTCTTCTAAGTTAAGTTTGTAAACATTCTCATGCTGATGCGTAGAAAGAATGAATTCATCATTAGAATTGTGTGATAAACCTTTATAATTCCTAAAATTCACAAGGAAACCTTTATCACATAATTGACTTATACTTATAAGGTAGTGGTTAAGACCTTTTACAAATAAAAAATTTGAAATTAAAAATTTTCCAAGAAGAACAATGTTACCTATACCAAAAATATTACCTTGAGAATTGTCTCTGAAGGAAACTCTTCCACATTTCATTTTTGTAACCTTTTCAAATAAATCTTTGTTATTAGTCATATGTTGGGAAAAACCACTATCCATGTACAATGTATTCTTTTTGTTGGTACTTCCTTTGTTTTCTTGAAAACAAAATTATTAGACTTTTGAAACCCAAACCTTACTGGGTATAGAAATGTTAGAAACAAAAATATTAGGAATATACATTTTTTTTAAAAAGAGTGATTTTTGAAATCATAAAGTTTGAATTTTATTTAATTTTTTTATACTAGTGACCTCTACTTTGAAATTTTGTGCAAAAGGGGCCATTCTCAAGAACAAAATAATTGTTACTAAAAATGGTTTTGAATGAGTATATACCATTCTTGAACTATTACCTTGTGGAAAAATTTGTTTATACATTTTATCAAATTCGTTATTTCCAATGGTAAAGTTTGATAATAGATTCTTAACATAAAAAATTTCAGACTTTAGTTTTATAACTAATTTTTTACCCACATTAGTATTAGTTTCATAAGTGAGTTTTGTTTCTAAAACATTTTTCTCAAAAATTACTTTTTCAAAATCTTTAGAAAGCTTATCCTTTTCAGAATTAGCTTTTTCAAGGTTTTTAGAAATAGAATCAATTTCAAAAGTTTTCTTATCAAGATATTTTGAAATATTCGATACTTATTTTATCAAAACATTTATTCTAGCATTATATTTTTCAAGTTTCTAACAAACTTTACAATTTTTATTTTCAATTAATTTATAAAATTTAGATACTTCTTCATATAAAGGTAAATTATTATATTCTAATAAAGAATTTTATTCATTATAATTAATATAATCTTTCTCATCATGATAGTTTGCATTCAAATACATATTTGTTAAATAAATATAAGTGTAAACCTTATCCAAAAGACATTTATTTTCAAATGGTATTCAGGCATAGAGACCAATATTCCTCTATCTAGAATTTTTATTGTATGAAGAATAATTATGTAAAGGCACAGAAATTTCAAGGAAATTTTTTTCTTAAATATTTTAGAATTTTACAAGTCTGTGGCTTCTGACGGAACTTGATTCCAAGGCCTGGTGTGCCCAGAATCAATTTCCGAAGTTTATCTTGGGTACATTCAGTGAACAAACGAGCGGGTTTTTCTAACTTTTGATCCGATGCTTGGAATTGAAATCCGAGGGCACTGATGAACTCGCAACGCTGGTAATTGCTTAAGGGGACCTTTACCGCAATTGCGTTTGCACGGGAGGAAAAGTTAAATTTTGTGGATTAAATGAGAAGTGAATAAAATTGTGGGACAATTTTATTTTTATATCTTATGTGGTTATATCCTACATGGGGGAGTTGGGATGGGACCCACAAGATCCTAACTACCCATGTGAGGATAATTGTGAGGTGGGTCCCACACAAGCCCCAACCATTCACATTCCCTAAACCCCTTAAACCTCCCATTAAAATCCTTTGTTTAATGTTGGCACCTCCCTTGAATTTAATTGAGTAACTCTTCCTCTCCCCTCTCTCCATCATTAATTCTTTCCAACGTACACTTTAATTAATTGATTGAAATTCTTCAATTAAGTTAATTAAGTGTTGGAATTTTAAATTTTGAAACGCATGGAATGATTAAATAAAATAAGGAGAAGCCTTATTTTATTTTTGGTTGGCTTGTTGTGTTGAGATTTTGGGGAGAGATCTCTTGAGTTTCAAAGAACGCTTCATCTCCTTTGTTGAAGAACGCCAACTCTCCGATGAAAAACATCGACTCGGCGACCCCGGATGCACCATCCTCTTCTTCCTCCACGACTAGGGAGGATACACTGACGCGGGAACTCGCCAACAACATCACACCTTGTTTTCTTCTCTCCTTGATAAAAAGGGGAGATGTCGCTTCCTCCTCGGATGCTCTCCGTCGACGTCTATGAATCCTCACCTCACGATGCCGTCAACCGCAACACTGAAGTTCATCATCATTTGTTGAGGTAGGGGATTATTATTGATAGTGGATGTTTACATACCCCATTCTCATTGGGAATCATTGTTAAATATGGCCGATTGCTATCGTTTTACGCGGAGGGTGCGGGCCGAATGAACACGGCCCGAAAACCCTCCGTTGTTCTTGTTTATTATTTTAGAATTGGAAATTGATGACGGAGGAGGCACGACGCCGTTGCGCCATTCCGGGAACGTGGCGAAGGAAACTGGCGCTGTAGTTCCGGTTTTACGGAAAGAACCACGGCCCGCTACACGGGCCACTTCGATGGAGGAACCAGTCGGCCCATCGGTCGGCCGGGCGGAGCTGGATCACGGTGCCGGGAGGGTGCTGCGCTAGAAGACTGGCGGCCCACCCATGCTGGCTGTGTGCGCAGAAGACTGTTAGGTCTAGCCAGCCGGTTTGGGGAAGGGAGGCGGCGCCAGTGTGGAAAACCGGGGGAGGGGGCCCTTTGGAAGCCGCTCGGCCAGCCGTTCGAGCCAGCAGGGCCGCGCGCTCAGCCAGCCCGCGGCGGGCCGCGTCGTGCCGGGCCGCGCCGGGGCGGGCTGGGCCGCACCAGGCCGGGGCGGGCCTTGCCCCTTCGGGCCGAGTTGTGTATTTTTTTCAGACCGGTCCGACACCCCTGCTAGGTCGGACCCGTCAAACTGGGTCAACCCGACCCATCGGCCCACTGGGCTAAACGGGTAGGGCCTGTTAAACACTTAAACGGGAATAACTTAAATACCGTGCGTCCGATCGACGCACCATCTGCGGCACTAGGACCCTTTCGACAAGATAGTTCTTTTGCGATACTCTAAGTGAGTTTTTAGTGACTATGGATATCGACCTGGTTAGAAATGAGTGTATTTCTAATCGGGCCCCTAGGATGGAAAAGCCAATATCTCTCAGACCGGGTGTCCGATTGACGCGTCGTCTGTTGCATTGAGTTCCTTTTGAAGAGAAGGAACTTCGGGATACATCAAATCTAGACTTCGTGACAGTTTATGTATCGACCCCCTTGGCTCGTGGAGCAGACCCTCCCGGAATCGAGTGTGCTGTGTGCGGGAACCCTAGAGCTGGCTGCGACTGCGACGACGATGACGACTGTACTTGGATCCTACGTGGGTTCAGCAGTGAGGACGACTGTACTTGGATTCTCAGTGGGTTTGGCAGCGATGACGACTGTACTTGTATCCTACATGGGTTCGACATCAATGGTTACTGTACTTGGATCCTACGTGGGTTCGGCAGCGACGACTTCTGTACTTGGATCCTACGTGGGTTCGGCAGGGGAGATGATTCAGAGGCTACATCTATTATCTCTACCCCTCTTCATGAGTATTATACCTGTGTGAGCTGAGTCTTGACTTTCAATCATTATCATCGATATGATTGTATTTCTTTCCTGTGTGGAATGAGTTGTACTTTCCTGTGTGAAATTAGTTGTACTTGGGCTCGTGAGTTGGAGTCGAACTAGAATTGATGACTTAGGTATATGTATGGGCATATACCGAAGTTGAGTTGGTTGATACTTCTTGTTTGTATCTTTATCCTTTTTGGTTTAACCTTTGTGGATTCTGGGAGACCTTCGGGGGTCTCGGGGTCCCTACTGAGTATCGTATACTCAGCCCTGCACGGGCTATACCCGCACTACGTTGTGTTGGATGCAGACGACAAACATCACTGATCGAGGTGGAGTCTTGTGGAGCGGGATGGTACCTAGAGGTGGACCACTTGGTGGGACGTACACGAAGCAGACGACCGGACCCGAGGAGCGGAGGAGACCATATGTACCCACCCTTCAGGTGGGATATTCGGAGGACGACTTAGTGGTTGCTAGTTTACTTTACTGCAGCTGTTCTTTCTTTACTGTTGTACTGTACTTTCAGTTGGGTTTGTATTCTGGCCCTTTTACTTTCCAGCACTTACTTTTGTACTTAGTTTACTTAGCGTTTACTTCAGCTTGCATACTCTGTTGTGTTTGTTTACTTATATAAAGTAAATGCCTTCCCTTTTATAATTATTTCACCTTTAGTGCTAGTCTCCAGCCCCTGACCTATGGAAGGCGAGCTTGGGGTAGTCACGGCACGGGCCCCGAGGACGGGTCGTGACAAATTGGTATTAGAGGAGTCGGTTCTACCGCAGAACTCAGGACTCTGATATTTTATTTCTGTGAATCAATAGTGTTAAGCATATTGAGTGTGGTTATCAGTCCAAGGAGTCCAGTGTTGGTGTGGTGTCTGACGTATCCATACACTAGGGCCCTGACTTCTGATTTTCGACTCAGTGCACGAAAACATTGATTGCATGTGTGTTTCAAAAGTTTTCTTTGTGATTAATTTGTGTCAGCTCACCAGGTATACTATTTGAACGTGGTGGACCTGTTTCTTTTCGGGATGGACCCATGAAGGTATCTAGCTAGGGTTCTGAGACTTGTGCGAGATGGCATCCCACCGAGCGACGAGGCCTTGGTGCAGGGCCCCATTACAGCGGAGGCACCAGCGGTACCTCTACCTGCTAGGCCACCGATACCACCAGCCCCAACAGCGGAGAGTGCACGCCGCCTGAGTGCGCTTCACGAGTTTCAGCAACAGAGGCCGCATAGGTTTCGCAACAAGACAGACCCTCAGGCAGCTGAGGATTGGATGGAGGCTATCGTTTGAGTCTTCAGATTGGTAGGGACACCAGCAGATCTTATGGTGATCCTTGCGGCGAGTCTCCTGCATGCAGCAGCAGGTAGATGGTGGGGCCTGATACTCTAGGTGCACGACGAGGCATCTCTACTTTGGACGGACTTCGAGAGCCTCTTCCACTCAGAGTTTGTTCCAGCCACCCTCTGTGCGGTGCGCATCCAGGAGTTACTACAGCTGCGGCAGGGCAACATGACAGTAGCCCAGTACTCGGCGAGGTTTACTGACCTCTCGTGCTACTCTACGGACATGGTACATGACCCATTCTTCCAAGACCAGATCTTTGAGCAGGGACTGAGGCATGAGATCAGGGCTTCAATGATCTCCCTCAGCATTCCGATACTGGCAGGAGTACTAGAGAGAGACCTTCTTGTGAAGAGCTTCTTTGCTGAGCCTACGCCAGCAGCGAGGCCTACCACAGGGCGACACGTAGTAGAGTCTTCTGTAGCCGGTAGTAGACAGATGTCGCAAAGGTCCAAGCAAACCAGGCCATCAGGTGGGCGACCTCAGGATACTGGTTCAGAGGTGCGCAACACACACAACAGAGCCAGTCATAAGAGAGGCAGGTAGTGCTATGCATGCGGCGGGTAGGGCCACATGGCTCGTGACTTCCCGACCTGCCATGAAGATGAGCAACAGACGGTTGAGAGACCACCCAGGCAGAGGCAGAGGTTAGACCATGGCGGTCCATAGGGAGATGGAGGATGAGGCAGAGGAGCTGGCCGAGCAGCAGGTGGTGGAAGATGCTTCAAGGCTCTACCACCAACACCACCAGGAGGACCACCCCGACCACAGGGAGCTAGCAGACAGGGGCAGGATAAGCTCTAGGCAGTCGAGGCCTACGAACACGGCGCACCTGAGATTATTCAAGGTACTATCTGTGTCTACTCCAACCTTGCTACAGTTATTATAGACATAGGAGCGAGTCATTATTTTATTGTCACTACCCTTGTTCGGAGCTCAGAGATTCTGACGGAGCCATTGGCTTGATCCTTAAGGCTAGAGACTCCTATGGGAGCAGACTCGACGATTACACACTGGTGCCGGTAGTGTGAGCTTACTCTAGGAGGCAAGAGCTTCGGATGGGATCTTCTTATAGCGGCGTCGAGGCCTTACGACGTCATCTTGGGTATGAACTGGTTTTCTACAGTCCATGCCTAGATTGACTGTATTAGGCGCAAAGTGCAGTGTGTCCGCACAGATGGGAGCAGGTTCACCTTCACCGGTGAGAAGGGATCCTTTTTAGTGTAGGATGGACTTACGCAGAGGAGAGGGAAGCCGATCACCCATCAGTTGGCTAGTCTCATCCTAGGAGCAGTTGATGTGCGGATTCCGAGTTTTTCTGTTGTGGTGGATTAGTATGTGGACGTTTTTCCTGATGACGTTCCAGGACTACCTCCTCGTAGAGAGGTAGATTTCTACATCGTCCTGTACCCTGGGACAACCCCAATATCTATTCCATCATATCGGATAGCTCCCGCTGAGCTTCTTGAGCTACGGGTACAGCTGGAGGACTTGCAGGGTAAGGGATTCATCTGACCCAGTGTTTCACCTTGGGCTTCTCCAATTTTATTCTCCAAGAAGGCGGATGGGAGATTACGACTATGTGTCGACTACCGTCACCTGAATTAGGTGACCGTAAAGAACAAGTACCCACTCCCTAGGATAGAAGACCTATTTGATCAGCTCAAGGGAGCACAATGGTTCTCAAAGATAGACCTCAGGTCAGGCTATCATCAGCTCAGAGTTCGAGACAAGGATGTCCAGAAGATGACCTTCAGGTGTCGGTATGGCCACTATGAGTTCTTGGTTATGACTTTCGGCGTAACTAACACTCCAGCAGTGTTCATGAGTCTCATGAACATGATCTTCCAGCCTTACCTCGATCTATTTGTCGTAGTATTCATCTAAGACATATTGATTTACTCGACTACTGAGGAGGAGCACACCTACCACTTGCAGGTTGTAATGTACACACTCCGAGAGCACCAGCTTTATGGTAAGCTCTCGAAGTGTCATTTCTGGATTCAAGAGTTCCACTTCTTGGGGCACGTCATCTCTGAGGCGGGAGTTGCGGTGGATCCTGTGATGATCGAGGCACTACTTGATTGGGAGCCACCCAGGAGTGTGACAGAGGTGTGGAGTTTCCAAGGTCTGGCTGGGTACTATCGGAGGTTTGTGCCATAATTCTCTAGAGTTTCAGCACCGATTTCATCTTTGACAAAGAAGGGGAAACCCTTCGTGTGGTCAGATAGATGTCAGCAGAGCTTCCAGGAGCTGAGACAGAGATTGACCAGTGCACCCATCTTGAGACTACCGAAGGAGGGTGTAGGGTACGTAGTTTACTACGATGCATTAGGGACCGGACTCGGGTGTGTCCTAATACAGGAGCGGGCAGTGATTGCTTATGTTTCATGACAGTTGAGGCATAACGAGCAGAACTACGCTACCCATGACCTGGATTTAGCAGTAGTGATCTTTACCTTGAAGATGTGGTGACACTATATGATGGGCGAGCACTTTACAGTCTACTCAGACCACCAGAGTCTCGGGTACATCTTCTCGCAGAAGGACCTGAACCTGAGACAACGATGATGGCTCGAGTTCCTCTAGGACTATGAATTTGAGATAGTCTATACTCCTAGGAAGGGGAATGTAGTAGCTGATGCTCTCAGTAGGAGATCAGGAATTCAGCTACTTGGAGAGGCGACATAGCAACTAGCCGCATTGCAGATATCATTCGTGGATAGAGATGAAGCGGCCTTTCTATAGTCACTCACATTTACTCCTCCACTACTTAAGTGGGTTAGAAAGGCACCACATGGGGATGTTGACTGTGAGACGCGACATGCTCATATTTCCACAGGGCAGGTGCCTGATGGATTTTCTGAAGGAGCATAGCACGTCATCCTCTTCAGGGGACGTACCATGGTACCAGTTGCACTGTAGGAGGAAGTGAAGAGGGAGTTTTACACTTCTCCTTTTGTGGTACATCTAGGAGTAGTGAAGATGTACCAGGATCTTAGATGACAGCACAGGTGGCCGGGTATGAAGAAGGCAATGGTAGAGTTCGTTTCACGATGCCTCAACTATCAGCAGGTGAAGGCGGAACACCATGTACCGGTAGGTTTGGTACATCCCTTAGAGGTCCCGGAGTGGAAGTGGGACATGATATCTATGGATTTCGTGATGGGTCTTCTATGTACTTCCAGAGGACACGACTCCATTTGGGTGATCGTCGGCCGACTCACCAAGTCGGCCCACTTCCTACCTATTAGAGAGCAGGGCTCAGTGGAGAGATTGGGACGCCTCTACATTCAGGAGATCATGTGGATTCATGGTGTTCCATAGTCTATCATCTCCGATCGAGACGCTCGTTTTACTTACCAGTTTTGGAAGGGGTTGCAGGAGGCATTTGCGATACAGTTATGCCTGAGCACCACCTTTCACCTCAGACAGATGGTCAGACGGAGAGGACTATTCAGACTCTCGAGGACATGCTCCGTGCAGGTGTCCTCGACTTTGGTCGCAGTTGGGAGGATCACCTACCCTTGGTGGAGTTTGTGTACAACAATAGCTACCACTTCACCATCAGGATGGCACCATACGTGGCATTGTATGACCAACCGTGCAGATCACCTCTGTGCTGGACTGAACCTGGGGAGTCAGCACTCGTAGAACCAGAGATGGTCCAGGCTACGATGGAGAAGGTGCAGATCATCTAGAAGCAGATGAGGACTGCACAGAGCAGACATAAGTCCTATGCTGACAGGAGTTAGAGACCACTAGAGTTCAAGGATGGAGACCACGTTTTCTTACGGGTCACACCTCGACGTGGATTACAGAGATTTGACTGGGGTGGAAAGTTATCTCTGCGCTTCATCGGACCATTTCAGGTCCTCAGCAGGGTAGGTGAGCCGACCCTTCCACCTCAGTTGCACCGGGTGCACGACGTCTTCCATGTATCTCATTTGAGGAGATACTTGCACGACCTGATGCATATCATTATCACGGGGATCTGGACATCGATGATGGGGTGACATTTGTGGAGGTCCCGGTGGAGATCGAGGATCGGTAGGAACGGGTCCTATATGGACGGTCAATTCTTCTGGTGTGCATTCGTTGGTAGCACGGGAACCTCCAGGAGAGCACATGGGAGTGGGAGGCTTAGCTGCGTGCATAGTACCCTCATTTGTTTCCCTAGTTTATGATGTATCTTTATGGGGACGTAAAGACCTGAGGTGGGAGTAATTTAAAGACCCGGGAATTTCAAGGAATTTTTTTTTCTTAAATACTTTGGAATTTTACAAGTTTGTGGCTTCTAACGGAACTTGATTCTGAGGCCTGGTGTGCCCGGAATCATTTTCCAAAGTTTAGCTCGGGTACGTTCAGTGAACGAACGAGCGGGTTTTTGTAACTTTTGATCCGGTGATCGGAATTGAAATCCTAGGGCACCGATGAACTCGCAACACCGGTAATTTCTTAAGGGGACCTTTACTGAGGTTGCGTTTGCATGGGAGGAGAAGTTAAAATTTGTGGATTAAATGAGAAGTGAATAAAATTGTGGGACAATTTTATTTTTATATCTTAAGTGGTTATATCCTACATGGGGGAGTTGGGATGGGACCCACTAGCTCCTAACTACCCATGTGAGGATAATTTTGAGGTGGGTCCCACACGAGCCCCAACCATTCACATTCCCTAAACCCCTTAAACCTCCCATTAAACTCCTTTGTTTAATGTTGACACCTCCCTTGAATTTAATTGAGTAACTATTCCTCTCTCCGCTCTCCCTCATTAATTCTTTCCAACACACACTTTAATTAATTGATTGAAATTCTTCAATTAAGTTAATTAAGTGTTTGAATTTTAAATTTTGAAATGAATGGTATGATTAAATAAAATAAGGAGAAGACTTATTTTATTTTTGGTTGGATTTTTGTGTTGAGATTTTGGGGAGAGAGCTCTTGAGTTTCGAAGAACACTTCATCTCCTATGTTGAAGAACGCCAACTCTCCGATGAAGAACATCGACTCGGTGACCCCGGATTCACCATCCTCTTCTTCCTCCGCGACTAGGGAGGAGACACCGACGCAGGAACTCTCTAATGACATCACACCTTGTTTTCTTCTCTCCGTGATAAAATGGGAGACGTCGCTTCCTCGGATGCTCTCCGTCGACGTCTATGAATCCTCACCTGGCGACGCCGTCAACCGCGATGCCGACGTTCGTCATCATTTTTTGAGGTAGGGGTTTATTCTTGAAAGTGGATGTTTACGTACCCCGTTTGTATTGGAAATCTTTGTTAAATATTGCCGATTGCTATCGTTTTACGTGGAGGGTGTGGGCCGAACGAACACGGCCCGACAACCCTCCGTTTTTCTCATTTATTATTTTAGAATTGGAAATTGATGGCGGAGGAGGCATGATGCCGTCGCACCGTGCCAGGAACGTGGTGAAGGGAACTGGCCCCGTCACGCCGGTTTTGCGGAAAGAACCGCGACCCGCTACACAGGCCGCTTCGGTGGAGGAACTAGCCGGCCCGTTGGCCGACCGAGTGGAGCTGGATCGCGGTGCCGGGAGGGCGCCGTGCTGGAAGACCGGCCGGTCTAGCCGACCAGTTTGGGGAAGGGCGGCACTGCCTGGCATCACCGGTGTGGAAAACTGGGGGGAGGGGGGGGGGAGGGTTCCCCCGCCCTTTGGAACCCGCTCGGCCAGCCGGCCGAGCCAGTCGGGCCGCGCGCCAAGCCGGGCCGTGCCGGGCCGGGCCGAGCTAGGCCGCGCCACTTCGGGTCGGGCCGTGCCCCTTTTTCCTGAGTTGTGTATTTTCTTCGAACTGGTCCGACACCCCTGCTGGGTCAGACCTGTCAAACTGGGTCAACCCGACCCGTCGGCCCACTGGGTTAAACGGGCCGGGCCTGTTAAACACTTAAATGAGAATAACTTAAAGACCGCGTGTCCGATCGACGCACTATCTGCGGCACTAGGACCCTTTCGACGAGACAGTTATTTTTAGATACTCTAAGTGAGTTTTGAGCGACTATGGATATCGACCTGGTTAGAAATGATTGTATTTCTAACCTAGCCCCTGAGACGGAAAAGCCAATATCTCTCAGACTGGGCGTCTGATTGACGCGCCGTCTATTGCGTTGAGTTACTATTTACGAGACGAAACTTCAGGATACATCAAATATAGACTTTGTGACAATTGATTTATCGACCCCCTTGGCTCGTGGAGCGGACCCTCCCATAATCGAGCATGCTGTGTGCGGGAACCCTAGAGCTGGTTGTGACTGCGACGATGATGACAAATGTACTTGGATCCTACATTGGTTCGGCAGCGAGGACGAATGTACTTGGATCCTCAGTGGGTTCGACAACAAGGACGACTATACTTGGATCCTACGTGGGTTCGGTAGTGATGGTTACTGTACTTGGATCCTACGTGGGTTCGGCAGTGACAACTTCTGTACTTGGATCCTACGTGGGTTCGGCAGGGGAGATGATTCAGAGGCTACATCTATCATATCCACCCCTCTTAGTGAGTAGTATACCTCTATGAGATGAGTGTTGACTTTCAATCATTATCATTGATGTGATTGTCTTGCTTTCCTGTGTGGACTGGGTTGTGCTTTCCTGTGTGGACTGAGTTGTACTTGGGATCATGAGTTGGAGCCGAACTGGAATTGATGACTTAGGTATATGTATGGGCGTATACCTAAGTAGAAATGGTTGATGCTTCGTGTTTGTAACTTTATCCTTTGTGGTTTTTCCTTTATGGATTCTGGGAGACCTTAGGGGGTCTTGGGGTCCCTACTGAGTATCGTATACTCACCCCTGCATGGGCTATGCCCGCACTATGTTGTGTTGGATGCAGACGACAAACATCACTAATCGAGGTGGAGTCTTGTGGAGCGGGATGGTACCTGGAGGTGGAACACTTGGAGGGATGTACACGGAGCGGACGGCCGGACCCGAGGAGCTGAGGATACCATCTGTACCCACCCTTCAGGTGGGATATCTGGAGGACGAATCAGTGGTTGTTGGTTTACTTCACTGTATCTTTTCTTTCATTACTGTTGTACTTTACTTTTAGTTGGGTTTGTATTCTGGCCCATTTACTTTCCAGCACTTACTTTTGTACTCATTTTACTTAGTGTTTACTTTAGCTTGCATAATCTGTTGTGTTTGTTTATTTATATAAAGTCAATGCCTTCCCTTTTATCAAGATTTCTCCTTTGGTGCTAGTCGCTAGCCCCTGGCCTATGGAAGGAGGGCTTGGGGTAGTCATGGAACGGGCCCCGAGGATGGGTCGTGACACATCAGAAGAATATCCTCTACTAGAACTCCATGAGTCATTAGATTTAAATAATTTCATTACTTTTGACTTGTAATACCTTTTCTTATTTCTATCAGAATTAATTTACTTTATATCTTTCCTTTTGAGCTTTGTACAATCAGGTCTTATGTGTCCATCTCTTTTACACTCATAACAGATTACTTCAGAATATTTCTTGTTATTTATTTCCTTGTTACATTTCTTGTAATGATATTGAAAATCTGTTTTACCCACAATATTGTTAATTCTTCAAGAAATATTGGACAAATCATTATCACAATGTTCAGAATCACTTGAATCTAATCGAGTAACAATCTTTTTTGTTTTTGATTTAACAACCTTCTCAGGAGTTCGAGCTTTCATCATATTTGAAGTTGAAGTAAAAGAAACTCGACCATTATTTTTCTTTACTTTATCAGCATCTCTTTTCATCCTACCATCATACTATAAAATAGTTTCAAATAAATCATCAAGTGCAGAATTTGTAATATTCCTAGATTCATGAACATCTATTTTCTTTGATTCCCATTTATTGGACATGATATCAATGGAGTTTTCAAAAAAAAATCATCCACTAATCTTTTTTCAACCATATCTTGTAAATGATTAAAAATTTTCATAAACCTTTGTTGTACCTTAACAATAGGTTCACCATAAGAAAATTAAAAATCTTGATAGTCATCTCTTAGCATAGATCTTCTAGTCTCAAATCTTAAGAAGTTCCAAAATGAGTGATTTATAACTTCTTCCAAATAATGCTAGTTACTTTACAAGATGAAATATGGATATGGATGTTTCTTATCATAGAATATAACAAAGTATTCCTTACCATGTAATTTATCTAATAATATATCTTTTCTTGATTCTTAAAATGTCTAATTTCTTTTTCATAAATTTTGTATTCACTAGTCAGCATGAAAAAATTATCAACTCCTATGTTGATCAAAAAAATCTTCATTATATCACTCCAATATTCATAATCACTAACATAAAAAATTGGTGGTCTAGTTGTATTGAGATTTTCTATAGAACCAACATTTAGTCCTTCCATCTTTTAAAACAAAAAAATATTTTCCAAAAAGCACATTAGTTTAACAAGTATTCATAAACAAAAATTTTATAATAAGAAAGAAAGATAACTTGAAAAGGTAAAATAATCATAATGTATTTGAGTAGTGGAATCCTCCTCTAATACTAATTGCTGGATCAAAATGTATATGCAAATGGCTAAAATACATAAGGGGGTGAACTGTATGTTTAAAAACTTTCATTTTTAATCTTAAAAGATTTTTTTAAAAGAATTAAGCAAATTGTATTAACAAAACCTCTACTATATTTAAAATATAATCGGTCTGGGCTTAATGTTCTGATGAAAAGAATATTTTAATCAATATGATTCTGATATGTAATCCATAGGTTTTATTCTAGTGAATATAATTTCATTAAATAAAAATCGTATTATTTGGAAACAATTAAGAAAAGAATTTTAATTACAATGGTTACAATTTATTAAAGTAATACAATAAACGGTGATTCTATCTTAAAGTTTATAGAATCGTAATCAGAGTAAATGATTTAATCATAATCACAAAAATCATATTCACGGTGTAATAAAAAAGTATCGTAATCAAATCAATTATGATAAGTAAAATATAAATAGAAAAATGAATATATAAAGGAATTCAATTTCTATTATAATGGAAGAGGAAATTAAAATACAAGTAAATTAATATTGAATTATTTTAACATAAAGAGAAGGGTATCCAATATCCTAGGATAAAAGGTCTCTCAATTTATACTTTTAAAAAAGTCTGTCTTACCCACACTAGGGTAATCCCTCTATATGATAACCGGATTTGGTATGTCTACCTATCATTGGAAGCCCTCGATCAAGAAGGTGATTGGATCCTCTATCATCCTATCCTTAGAATTCCTTGATCATAATCATAATAATTAGTGTCACACAAAGAAATTATGAACTCTAAAATTACAAGTACAAGGAACAAGCAGTTCACTTGTGTAAATTTCAAAGTTCTCACACACAATAGTAAATTCATTAGATCTCTCACATAGTGTCTCTATCATCTGTAGCATATAGCATCTCACATATTTTTCATGAGTTCAAATAACTAGGTATTTATAGGAATTTATCCCAATGGTCATATTGATCTCCAATAGTCAGTTTTTCTCTAAGATTTTTGAGAGGACCTGGGCACCTAAAACTCCAATGGTTATATGATAACTAAAAGCATGATGAAATTTTGATTAACACATACAACACAACATCATTTTTATTTAATATAATTCCTAACATTATGATTATGTTTTATAGGTATGGAAATTAAATTGAAATGAGTCTGATGATAGTTATTATGAGTGTTAGTATGATTTATGTTGGCCTCATCTGATTACAAAAATATTGTTAGTACGAAAGACTAGACTAATTTATTAGTAATCAATTTTCATATGATACGTATGATATAAATCGTATCCAAGCTTAGTATGATAATTATGGAGGTTTTTCACTACGAAGTTTTTCATGAGTATGATATTTATCATATCTATACTTGTTAAGAAAATTTTAATGATAAAATATTTATTTTAATAAGTCAAAATAATTAATTTAAGTATGATAAAATGTAATAAATTTTCTTATAAAAACATTATTAAAATACTTTGGACATGAAATAATTAGATATTAAATATTTAATAAAGAGTTTGTGATTTTCAAAAAAAAGAGATGTAAATGTCAAAAAGATACTTTTGACTTAATAAAGGGATCATCATTCAACCCTCAAATTTATGTCAAAGAATCCCATGATAATAGTACATGGTGAATAAGGATCTCCTCACATGCATGGAATAAACCAATAACCCACATGCTAATATTATTTCCTAACCTAAATATCGACACCACCTATGTGATGAACCTCTCCTTGGAGATTACACCATAGAGGTTCCCATATCACATCAATTCATACAGAAGTTCCAACTAGGCCTACACATCATATCACTTTGAAACCAATTTCAAAAAAATAAATAAAGAACCAACTAGGAATTTAATGTTCACAATTCCAAATCTGATTCCAAATTCATTCCCAAAACCAAGGAGAAAACACATATCATTTACGAAAGGTTCCAAACAGGATTTTAAGTCATTTAGAAATCCAACCACATCTCAAAGTTCCAAACAAGCCAAGCATTAGATAACACATTTAACCAAACCCCTTGAGTTCCAAGAAACCCACTTCACATGTTTGGAATCATTTAGAAAACTATTTTAATCATTTAGGATAATTTACATTTAAAGGAAAACTTGTAAACAAGCTTAGAAAAATTATGTAGATAAATAATAAACCAATTTCAAGAGGCTCAATCAAATTTACCTAACATATACATATAATGTATAAATTTAAAGACATATTTTTAAAAATCTCAAGATATCAATGAATTTAAATTAAAGGCTCAAGCATAGGGAACCTACCTCAAACTCAAGGCATGTGGATTTTGATGATGATAACTTGAGACTTCCCTTTCCAATTGCACATATATGCACCTTCACATATATATAAGGAAACCTAGCTTATATGTACATACTTTCATGGCCAAATATGTACAAGGGGATCCTTACATATATTCTTATATGTGCATATACCCCTTTACACATATATGAATTTTTGTATACACATATAATCACAAATATCCCCATTATATATATTCATCCCTCCATGGGTTAATATATATAAAGGGGGAACTTAAATATATACATGCCTACTTATGAATACGCCTGTAAGTCTTTGACAAACATGGCTTGAAACCACCCCAATGAGGTCCAAGATGTACTAAAAAAATATTTGGAACCCAAACATTACAAAAAACCTAGTTAAAATTGAGGAAAATAATAAAAAGGAAATAAAAATTACCCAAAACTGATGGTGAACCTACTACCTTGAAAAACCATGAAATGAACCAGCCCTAACAGGAATTGAGAACCATACACATTGAGGCTAATATGAAATTAGAAACTGAAACCCCCCTTAGGTTTTAGCTAATCATGATTCACAATAATAAGATGAGAAAAATGAGAGGAAGAGAAGGATTAAAGTAATGTGAAGCCTTACCGTGGTGAACACATAAGAATTTGGAGGTGATAGAAGTCAGAAACCATGAAAGAGGAGAGGAGGGATGTGCACAAGGAGGGGCTTCAACCGTGGGGGTCACATGACATAGATGAAAGGGAGGGGAGTCACGTGTGGGGAGGAGGGGGAGGGATACCATTAAGGGTTTTTAATATTAATAATAATAATAATATTATTATTATTAAAACATATTTATTTATTTTATTTTTCTCTAATTCTTCATTTCCTTTTTAAAAAAAAATAGGACATGATGCATGATTTACCAAACCATGCACAAACCGTGTTGTCCCCACTGGATAAGAATAGAGAATCCACACGGTTACCCTAAAGAGGCCAAACAATTTAATAAACCATGTAGAAGCCATGAAAAATGGCTCTATCAAGTGACAGAACCAACCCTCATGGGCACCACATGGTTACTTCTAACCATGCGGGATAACCATGCAAGAGCTAAAATCCTAAAAAATAGTCTTTATCTTTCCAACTAATGGAACTCAAAACTGATCAATCATAAGATAGAATAAGACAAAAAATAAATAAAATAATAGAGAAGTCTCAAGTTGGGGTGTGATAATTCTCCCCACCATGACAATTTTTGCCCCCAGAAATTCCCAAGAGACTCGATTGATCAAAGTACAAAGCAAGGACATAATGTCTCTTAAAGAAAAAACCTATATTACCTAAGGACCAAAAATCAAGAACTCTCTCTGACAAAAAACAAAAAACTTAGAGATCCCAAAAGGAGACTATAATGGTTATCTACAATGAAATGAACCCACACCGAAAGAGAGAAAAATCTAGACCCAAGAGATCAAGCCTCCTAATAAGGATTTAATGAATAATATTAAATCCCCAAACACAACCTTAACATGGAATACCCTAGACCCTAACTTAGAAATCGCCAAGGCTTGTTCGGGACTTCCATGAACATCCATCATGTGACCCACTATCTGAGCAAACCAATTACCACGATCGAGGCTAGGTGGATGAGAAACAAGGAATTTCCCCATCAAGAACACCTTGAAGACCGAGTTTTTTATAAGATCATCCTATGGTGGTATCCCCACAATATTAAGACTCTGGACAAACATTGATTTTCCAAATCAAAACAACTCACAAATCCAAACAAAACCTCTAACACTGGTGTGATTTCTTAACTTCCTGAATTACACCAAACCAGCTTAAAAGAGGATATCAATGATACCCATAGTGGGTCTCCCCACCATTTAAAATCCAACTAGCATAGAAAAACCCCAATGCGAGGGGAATCCAAACAAAGAGACTAAAATTAAATTCTGGACCAAAACAGGATTCATAATTTTCATAAGGAACAACATCCCCAAGCAGGAACATTTCAAAACCAAAACCATTCCAAAATAAATCTATCACAACCAGAAAAGAAAATGGGGGGGGGGGTCCAAAATAGACAACATAAGAAGGAAAGAACTCAAACATATTATTATATGAAATCATAGAAAACATATTTTATGTACATCCCCTGTACCTAGAAATTCCCTAACTGTGTGAAAAGCTTCACTCTGGGGCCTATGGATGGATCCTTAATGTCTTGAATCATATTATTCCCCATATCCTGGAGGTCAAAACCTCTGACTGAGGTTTTCACTTCTGGAAACATAGCTTAAAAATTTTATCTACATCCACAACATTGACAAGACTTCAAAGGATTATAAAAATTGTATTAGAGTTCCTAAATGGACCACATTAGAAGCAGGTGTGCGGGTGGTCTGATGAGCAAGAAAAATTTTCTCTTCATATAGAACTATAAAAACTAACACCCTCAAAACATATTGAATTCCCAAATACTTGAAGATACACTCAACTTATTCAAGCTACACTATATCCTCTAAAAAACCTTGAACACCATGAGAAATGGACAACATAAAAAAAGAAATCAACTCTACTACTCCACTGGGAATTTGGGAAAAACCAACAACCAGAAGAGACCCATCAGAAACCTTTTTTTTACCTTTCTTGGTTGAAAACTATAAACAAGAAACATGGAGCCAAACAAAATAACATCAAAAAAAATTCTTCGTATATCAATCATAAATCAAAAACCCAAACTTAAAACATCATTTCAACCCAAAAACACCATTTCAAAAATCAAGAACTACACAACAAAACCAAAATGCCCTTTTTGAAACCAGCACTTTCATTCTGAATTCAAAACAATTTTCTCCTTAAAAATCATTTGAACATCAAAACTCATTTAAAAAATCCACTTTCAATTTCAAGTCATCTTGAAATAAAATCATTCCAACACACCCACTTATCAAAACATTAAAATCCCCATTTTAAAAACATTTTCATAAAACAAAACAAGCCAAAAAGGTTAGACATATACTGATGGTATTCCATGAAGCCTCAAATATATATCTATATATACATCACTTCAAATTTTAGAACACCTCCACACATATCACCAAATATCCACCATCAACATACATAAATACATGTGAGAATATATAAGAATACCAAGGGTCAAACAAAAAAATATCTTTCCAAACCAATCTTAAAAACTTTCCCAATAAATTTTTAAAACCACCCATTATCATTCAAAAAAAAACATTTCAAAAAACCCAGTGTCCAAACAACTTCCATTTCACATTTTGTAAATCCTTCCAAAAAATCCCAAAGTATTTTCCAAAATGATTCCATTTCCAAAAAAAACTCTCATTTCCAAATAAACCCCTTTCATTTTCAAAGAACCCAAGATTCTCATTTTGGAAATAAAATTTCAATAAAACAATTACCATTTCAAAACCCAAGGTAAACATCCAAAAATCTCAGAGGAACAACCACTAAACATGACTTGGAAACATGGTTTGGCAGGCTATGAACCAACCAGGTGAGCACATCGGAGGTTATAAAAGGCAGTTTCATGGTCTGCATATGGTTTTATAGACCATGCATAATAACCATGCACCCTATAAATCCCATCTATAATTACTACGAAATCCTTCAAACCAACTAGAAACACCTAAAAACACCAAGGACCTTGAAAACACCTAAGAACCAAGCTCAAATTTTGAGGCAAGACCATCCCGGACTACCCTGGTAATTCAAGAATCCTTCAAAATAGATGGTGATCAAGCACCTATCCATGAATAACCACTTGAATTATAATTGTCCTATCTCAAAAAATACCTAACATCCCCAAATGATAAGGGATAAAACTGATCTGATACCATTTTATCGTGAGTCAATCTAGGTTGACCCCGAACTGGTAACCCGAGCCAGCCCACAATAAGGTCCAAGAGGCATTCTCTATCATCCTAGGATGGAAACTAGTGCCAAGAATCAAATATACTCAATTAGGAATAGTTTATCACATAAAATAAAGATAAATGAACAAATATAAATATAAAAATAAAAATAAACACTATAAGTGGAAATAAATAAAACCGCGTGTACCTCCACATGACCCTATGGGTCACCACCTACCGCTAAACCAATCTCACACCATGGTCACCAATACTGAGCTAAAATCAATACCAAAATCTAAAACAAAGATAAATATATAGGCGTGAGTATAGAAACTCAGTAGGAATTCCCAAATAAACTATTCCATATTCATTGCCTTTAAAAAGAAAACAAAGTCATTCTAGTTTGAAAATATGACATATAAAAATAAGGTTTTTCACTCATTTAAAAAGAAAAAGTAACAAACTTCCATTTTTAATAAAAAACCCATTCCATTACATTTCCAAAATATTTTATAAAACATGAAATGTAATTTCAATAAATTCATTTAAAAGGAACACTATGCTGGAATAAGTATTTTAATATGAAATAAAAATCAAGGGTGTTTCTTTATAAAAATACTAAAAAAGAGGAAATTAGCATATGTGTGAAATAGGTGTTATGGAATCAAGTACCAAAGGTTCCAAAAAATGAAAAAGGAATATAAAATATGTAATATTGGGAATTTTATAACTATCTCTAGAAATAATCCTTGGACATAATCATTTTGGACTCACCTATTGGTGTATGGTGCAGCTTCTCAGTCAATAACAAGCTGGCTTCTCTAAGGTAGCCTCACCAATGGCACGTCCCACCTGGACTCTCACCAAATATAGGGGGTACCAACCCATCTAATCGAGGTCAATAATAAACCATCACTTGAACCTCTATATGACTCCAAATAATCACATGATAATAGTACATGGTGAATGAGTAGGTCCTCACATGCATGGAATAAACCAATAACCCACATGCCACCATGCTTTCCTAACCCAAACACTAACACCACTTATACGAAGACCCTATCATTGGAGATTCCACCATAGAGGTTCCCATCTCACATCAAGTAATACAAAAGTTCCGAATGGGCCTACAAATCATATCAATTTAAAACCAATTTCCAAAAATTCCTTTGGGACTTTAAAGTTCATAATTCCAAATATGTTTCCAAAGTCATTCCCAAAACTAATGAGAAAACACACATCATGTATAAAAGGTTCCAAATGGAATTTTAGGTCATTTAGAAATCAAACTGTATCTCAAAGTGAGAAATGGGCCAATTATTACATAACACATTTAACCAACTCCTTTGAGTTCCAATAAACAAAAATCACATGTTAGGAATCATTTAGAAAACTATTTTAAAAATTTAAGATAATTCACATTTAAAGGAAAACTTATAAACACACTTAGAAAAAATATGTAGATAGATAAGAAACCAATTCTAAGAGGTGGAATAAAATTTACCTAACATATACATATACCACATAAATATAAAAACATATTTTTAAAATGATCAAGTAATCAAGGAATTAAAATTAAAGGCTCGATCATGGGGAACCTATCTCAAACTCAAGGCATGTTGCTTTTGATGATTGAAACTTGAGTCTTCCCTTTCTGCTTACATGCATATGCACTTTCACATATATATAAGTACACTTATCCTCTATTTACATATTCTCATGTCCAAATATTTACAATTGGATCCTTACATATATGATTATATGTGTATATACCTGTTTACACCTACACACATATGCATTTTCATATACACATGTAAGAACACCTAGCCCCATTATATATATTTATCCTACCATGGGTGAATATATATAAAGGGGAAACTTACATATATACATTCCTAACTATGCATACACCTATAAGACTTTGAAAATGATGACTTGAAACCATCCCAACGAGGTCCAAGATGTGTTACAACAATATTAGGAACCCAAACATTGAAAAAAAATTAGTGCAAAAACACATTTTAACATTAGTTTTTTTATTTTTGACATCGGTTTTTAACAGACGTCTATAAAGGCGATGTAAAAAATAGTATTTTCATTGAGGGTTTTAGTATCAGTTTATTAAATAAATTGACACCGATAACTGATTTTCGGTGTCGGTTTTAGGTAAAACCGACGCAGAAAATCAAACAAGCTCGAGTTTTTGGCATCGGTTTTTTATAAAACCGATGCTAAAAACTAGTTTACGACATTAGTTTTATAAAAAACCAATGCCAAAAACCATTTTTTTAAATCGGCATCGATTTTTAAAATAACTAACGCTGTAAGTTAATTTTTATAGAAAAATCAGAAAAAATACATTTCCAATTAAATCAACCCCCCTGTAAAAAAACACAATATACAAAATAATCAAACAGTAATTATAATTCAATAAAAGTACATAACTTAAATACTTTTATCTAGTTAATAAAAAAATTATGTATGCATTTGTATTATAAAGTAGAAAATACATTTGAGTCACTGAAAAATTTACATGGATTCTAGTTAAATATCAATGCATCAATAAATGTTATAAAAAATTAGACAAAGACATTGCAGAGGCACTTGAGAGAACTCAATAAATTATAGTGTTGAATGTTGGAAGAATATGCCACTATAGGCAATCCGACATCTGTGGTTAAGGCTGAATGGAATGGATTGATGGTAAACTATGCTACAATGGCTGATCATATAAAGTAGGCTGAGAATGAGATGGCTAATGAATATTCTCAGTGGAAGATCTTCATTTCTCATTTCAAATTAGT
Organism: Viscum album; assembly: GCA_963277665.1. NCBI lineage: Eukaryota > Viridiplantae > Streptophyta > Magnoliopsida > Santalales > Viscaceae > Viscum > Viscum album. Next base: position 157,536,180 of record OY728164.1, read on the forward strand.
GATTTTTTTCCTTTTATGTGTGTGTTGATATCCCATTATGGTTGAGTGTATGTACATTTCTTATAATAGATGTATACTAAGATGTATGCACAGTGGTGTGTGTGTGTGTGTGTGGCCTTGAGAGACATTTTCTGATATGGTAACTAATGTGCATGTGTAGCCCATGAGAACATATTTTATGTTTGATTACTTAAAAATTCTTATGTAAATTGTTACCATGTTCATCATTGCGTCCTGAATCAATACTCAATGCCTTAAGGATACCATATAATATGTTTAATGCACTTCTGGATTGTTTTTTGTCAGCTCTAATGTATTTTTTTATCCTTTTGGCATAGAGTTGTAGCAGGTATGACATGGGTTCATGTAATCCTAGATAGTACATAGCCTATCAGCACATGGTCGATTGATTATTTATTATTTAATATACCAATCATAAACAAAAAAAATCATACACCTAAAGTTACAATTTTTTATAGAAAATTTAGAATATTACACTTTCAAAATAAAGTAGAATTAAAATACATGTACCTAAAATTTACGGCATGCTCATTATTGGTTATTATTGAAGCATTCATTTGATTATTAGTAGGTTCGAACACCTAATATATCAAAAGAGTTAGTTTTTTGAAACCATATGTAATATTATTTATAAATATTAGAATATGCATACCTCAAATACTAATCAGACTTAACAAATAGCTCCCAAAAGTAGATTAAATATGGGTCATATCATATTGGGAATAAGATTATGAATCATTGAATGACTACAATAAAATTGAATGATATGAGATGAAAAAAATAGAATAATATGGATGAAAATATAAAAAAATTAATACAACCAACCTTATCAAAGTCAGTAGTTTTCCCAGTTGTGATTATCGCATACATGAATCGTAGAATATAATAACCACATTCAATATTTTCTTATTAAAGACAACACTATAATTATAAAACATTAAAATGTTAATAAAAATTAATATATAACAAAAAATTAGAACAAATTCTAATATAAAAACTAATTACCTGTAATTCCACATATTTGATTTTATTTAGTGTCTTTATCGACTTGTATTCCTTGTTAATTTTTTTCCATGAACTGAATTTTCATATATATGAACTAATAATACATATCTAAACAATAAGAATTAAACATAATGATCTTATAAAAAACAAAAAAAACTTACCTTTCTAATAAGGTGGAAAACCTTTTACGAACATTACCTAATAAAGAGAAAAACCAATATACAATGCATTCACTTGGGCACAATATGCCTAACATCCAATGCCCCCTATAATACAAAAAGTTCACAATTAATGACATTATAATGATCATTTGTTCATAATTATGTTCTATTCTTACTTATCAAGAAATGGTATAAACCAACACGGAATCTTCGTATGTGATAATCTATCACACATATGTGCAAATCTATCAAGATTCTTCACATATTTCACTTCTATGGAAAATGAATTCTGGATCTATAAAATCATAAATGTTTGTACTTTTATTTTTTAAAAGAAGAGTGTGTATATACCTAATTGAAAATTAAATATAGTTAGTCAATTTAAAACTATCTTTTATTAAATAAATACAAATTCAAATGTCAATTTACTTAAATGGTAAACAACTTCACCACATTCAGACTGATCTCTTCAAAATTTACTAGATGCGTGATATCTTCTTTGAGTATTCTCAATGGATATTCTCTTCCACATATATCAGTCATCATATGAAACTTATAGATAAAATTCAATGAAGAAGATGCTTGAGATAATCTTTGTATCCCATAAGAAATATCTAAAGCATCTGCAGTCGATTGTTCATGAACATTTTGTTTCATTTGTGCAGCTTCTTTTGATTTCAAATAATCCTATATAAGTTAAATGTCAGAAAAAATTATAATTAATTTTGAATCATTTGTAGTTAATATTTAAAAAAAGCATACCTCGTATGAAATATAATGAAGCAAACCAGTTGTCCAAAGTAAAAAATGACTAACACAATCCCCAACTCTGGTGATCTCTGTGGTAGGAAATGGTAGTAGAGCATTATGATCTATAATATCGAGTACTGAGACTCTAAACTGACCCATCTTCATAGGCTAGTGATGTATTGAATCCCCAAAAAAAATGCATGAGTCATAACACAAAAATATGTATGTGAGGATCTCCAGCAAATAACTCACAATAAACATTTTGGTCTGAGTGAGGTGGTGGAGAATCAAAGTAAGCAGATGGGGAAGGGTATTCCAGGTGAGCAGGTTTGGAAGGATGAAAAATGAAAAAGTTATATTAGTGTTTATAATTTATAAAATATAAATATTGATGAAAAATAAATAATATACCTAGGAAGGCTGCTCATACGGGGCAAGGTAGGCAGATGGGGTGGGGTAGTCTAGGTGAGCAGGCTGGGAAGGCTGAAAAATGAAAAAGTTATATTAGTGCTTATAATTTATAAAATATAAAAATTGATAAAAAATAAATAATATACTTAGGAGGGCTGCTCATATGGGGTGGGGTAGGTAGATGGGGCAGGGTAGTCTGGGTGAGCAGGCTGAGAAGGCTGAAAAATGAAAAAGTTATATTAGTGTTTATAATTTATAAAATAGAAAAATTGATGACAAATAAATAATATACCTGGGAAGGCTACTCATACGGGGTGAGGTAGGTAGATGGGGTAGGGTAGTCTAGGTGAGCAGGCTGAGAAGGCTGAAAAATGAAAAAATTATATTGGTGTTTATAATTTATAAAATTGAAAAATTGATAACAAATAAATAATATAACTGGGAAGGTTGCGCAAACTGTGACTATCTTTCCATGTGTTCTAACAAAGCCTTATGCACTATTGCTTTAATTTCATCACGCCTAGACTATTTCTTATCTATCAGCTCTGCTTTTAAGGATTCTATTTCTGGGTCTCTTGATTTCTTACTCTTACAAAAAATCTTCCTAATACTAACACCCGCCTGATATCCTCCAACACGGCCAGGGTGTTCTGCCTTTCCCAAAGCAGTGGATAGGATATCCATCCTATCCTTGGGGATAAAAGAGCCATGCGTATATTTCTCCTGAAGTTCAGCTTGAAATGAAAAATGAAAAATTTATATTTGTGTTTATAATTTATAAAATAGGAAAATTGATAAAAAATAAATAATATTTACTTAAAATTTTATCAACTACTTTATTAGCTTCCTCTGTAAGATACTATTCATTTTTTTCTTCTTCTTGCTCGTTTCCATTTTTCATGTCGAGTGGGAGGAGATGGAGGACCAAATTGGACCTCTTTTGAACCACTACTAGATCAAGCTCTTAATGATTCAAAATTTTCTTCAATCATTTTTTGCTCCAAATATGAGTACCCTCCATGTGATAAAGTATGAGGGTATACATTTTGCAACTAAATATCCTGATGGGATCTCCCAGATGCCTGTTATATAAAAATAAACTACTAAGTAATAAGAAAAATATATAATAAATTTTAAAATATAAAATAATTATCATACCTGAAATTTTTCTTCATTATGAATGTCAAAAAATCACTTCCATGTATCTTCATCTATAAACGAATACTTGAGGCATGTGTTTTCAAATAGTCTCTTTCCAAAAACATAATTTTTTGTGAGTTTTGTTTTAAAATCTCTCCATCGAACTGCCACTAAAGAGAGATGTCTTTTCATAATTTCTTTGGTTTCATAAAAATTGAATGTTATCTGTAATTGAATAAATTAAATATGTAATTTAAAATATATAATATTAAAAAAATGAGATAAGAGAAATCAATTAAAATATTTTACCGTCACGGCCTCCCAAAGTTGTTTCTTTGCCATGATATCCACTGACTTCCAATTAGGATATAAAATACTAATCTTGTAACTACTGTGCATCACTATATAACTGACAAACTAAACTGCATTTAGTCCAATTGCATTATCATCATCATCAAAGCGAATTTGTACTATGTCATCATCATGAGAAAGTGATAGTTTTGGTAAACGTGTAATACCAAATTTACCAACTTGAGAACTTGATTTTTTAGTACTAACAATAGAAGTCTTCTCCCCCGAGGATGCACCAGTAGCCCTACATTTTTTTTTTATAAATTAACTGTTTTATTTCATTAAATAAGTATATTTCTAAATACTTAATAATATGTAAGAAAATATATACCTCAGTAACTGCTCCTCTCTATCTATATCTGACATTGCTACTAGAAAGTTTAATGAAATTTTGTGTACCTGCATATCATTAGAAAACTGAATATTTAGAAATAAGGAAGACAAAATTTAAGTGAGTAAAAAAAGAGGCATGAATTTTTAAGTTTCAGAAAAAGTAACAAAATATAAATATTTACCAGAAAAATTAGGAGACTAATTTAGTGTTTTCCCACATGCCTTCATCATGATCATTACATACTTCATGCACTGTGTCTGTCCTATACACATTGTAATCATCCGAAAATTGTGTAATAGATGAATAAGGCTTATGTAAATAACTAACATCATCAGCATCATCCTCATCACCCAAATAGTATCATTTTCCTTGAAAAACAACCGACCACTGATCATTTGATGGATCAATGACATAAATTACTTGCTTTGCATGTGTCGCCATGATAAATGGTTCCTCATTGTAATTAAATCTTCTCAAACCAACCAGTTTAAACCCATATTCATTATATTTAACACCACTATTACTATCAACCCAATTACACTTAAAAATGGTGACTTGAAATTTAATATATTCAATATCCCATATGTCTTATAGAACTCCAAAACATGGTGTTGATGCAGAAATTGGGTTTTTATCTTTGGCACTCTAAAAATGCACTGCTTCAGCAAAAACCATCACACCGCTATTCTGAATGGTACTATTGTCATCCAGGGTTTTTTGTGTAAAATGTGTATCCATTGATAACAAAACCAGACCATGTTATCACATTAAAAGATGCCCCCCCTACTGTAACGACCCAATGTATTTCAATGGAAACTTCCCTTCTTATATTTATGTTATAAAATAACATGAAAACACAACAAAATGAACTACTAGGTGATAAGTAACCTTTAAACATAAGTTTGTCACTTCTATGTTTGGAATTTTGGAAATCCGACATTTACGATTGTGTTCAAGATGATTTTTGGAGTCTAATGAAACAAAAATAATTTTTGGTGAATAGTAACCTACCCTTATGAATAGTAACCTACCCTTATGAATAGTAATATGACCCTTATGAATAGTAAATAAGAGTAACATTACCTATGAATAATAAAATAAAATTTAGACATCATAGAAAGTGATGATTTAACCTTAGTAAACGTTTTGGTAAGGCATAAATAAATAAATAATTAATTAATTTAAAAGAATATTTATCCCCTAAAATGTATTCATAAATTATTGAATCAATGTCTAATAGTTTTTTAGATAATTTTATAAGACCCTACGTAATTTTTGAAAGAACTATAAAATCAGTTTTAATCTTAAAACTGTTTTTTAAGTAAATTATGATTTTAATTAAATATTAAATTAATAATATTTAGAAAATTATTTTTGAAAAATGGACTTCATTTTTGGATTCTACACATTAAAAAATGGTTGGGGTAAATTTTTGAGATTTTTCTGAGATACTTGAATTTTTGATGAATAGTGGAATCCGATAATTCACAATAAATGCTAAATAATGTATTAATTGAGTCACCGATGATGTTCTGCTGATGTAATCCCACATGGTTCGGGATTACATTATAAAATTACTATTTTTGGTCATCCAAGACTCACTATTCCTTGTATTAGGTGAAATTAATAAACTAATCAATTTTATATTAAGGAAACCCCTCTCCCCTCCACTATAAAAGCCACCCTTCACTCCCTCTTTTCCTCACACCTCTCAAGCTCCAAGACTTCTCTAAACTCGGCTCAAACACCTTCCCTAGATCATCCTCCACGTCCAAAAGCTTCTGGTCTCATAAAAAGACCAATCCTAACTTCCTTAAGGAGGTTCTCAAGAGGAAGATTCTAGAGGTAATTTCCCTCCCTCTTCTCCTTTAATTTTCCTTTCAAGTTCAAGTTCCTTTCTTGATCTCTCCCTACCTATCTTCATCCAAATTGTTTTGTAACTCCAGTATTATATATATACTGTAATCTTATGATTCTAATGGTATATTATATCACCCCACACCCTTCCCTCTTTCTTTTATTTTATTAAAGGGAACATTGTTCATGAGGTGTTAAATTTATCACCTTCAAAAAACGACATGTTCTCTTCTTCCATTTCTACCATCAAATATGGTCATGAAACTATTTTTATGGTTGAAAAAGAATATTATATATGTATTATGTTCTATTTTAAGTTCTGGAAATAACCTATGGCCATATTACTAAGTGAAAAGTTAAAACAAGTTCGTTGTGATCCAAAAACCGCTCAAATTAAGCCAAATAATCTTCATTTAATTCTTATCTAATGATTCGTCCACATGGATCTAATATAACTCATTATAAAATCATTCAAGATTCTGTAATATAATTAATAACATGTAATATCAGTTCTTCGTGTTTACCCATGATCTACCCAAACATCAATTTAAGAATACAAGTGGACCGCTCAAGAAAACCATGAAAACGAACATCCCCGATCAATGTTTTTTAAACTCTATAAGTCATCCAAAGGAACATAATATGAAATAATGAAACCAGAATGAAACATATTAATGTATAAAAGGTTCTTTAATTTCTAATTAATTAATATAATGTCATTATACAGGACATTAAAGAGAAGGAGGCATTCAAGTACAAGGTAAGGGGAAATCTCGAACCCAATTTTCTTCCTTCGGGTTCTCCCTCTTTCACTCCATTTTTGATATGGTTACTCCTCAAATATGATTTGTTCATATTTTCCTTTACTTTTCTGGGATATACATGTTTTTCACTGGTTTTTATTTCCATCAAAATGTTTTCCAAAAGAACTATTTTTTCGAGATCTCACCTTTTACCTTTCATTCAAGGTTGATGGTTCTTGTATCAAGTATGTTGTTCCCTCTTTCTTTTTGGAACCCAAAGCATATGAATGTGTTATTATGAGATGAAACCCATTCCATTCCATGGGTTATTTATTTACATGATTGATATGTGTTCTATGTGGCAAGCATGATAATAATAATGTTATGATGTGACGGGTGCACTCGGAATTATATAGCGCAATATGAATGTTTAAATCTGACGAGTGCGCCTGGAATTATACAGCACTCCGATGCATTGGGTAAAGTGATGAATCTCATGAGTAAATTTGAAATGATGTGTGAACAAGATGCAAACTTTGTTCACAAGTATTTGTGGTAGTTAACCACTAAGACATGATGTTTCATTTTTATGCATTGCCACATTTCAAGTTTATTGTTTATGCTCCTCTCATGTTCATGATCTTTTGTCTATGTCATGATTATGCTCACCCCATACTATATTGTTCTTATCCATCCTCTTACTGTGCTTCTAGCTCACCCCTTTTGATGTATATCCTCAGGTGGATACATGTACTAAGGAGAGGATAAGTGCCACTAAGAATCTAGTGAAGAAGAAATTAAATAAATGTTTATGGTTGATGTTGTATTTGTTATGTATGGTCCTAGTTTTCCCAAGACACTAAACCTCTAGATCCTCTATGTGTAATACTATTATGATGTTTATCTTTGACATGATGTAATAATAATGTAAGAAAAGGCTGGGTCGCTATAGTTGGTATCAGAGGAAATGTTTAGTTAATTTGGGAATTAGGATTAGTAAACCCTAGAGAAAACCTCTAGCATAAGAATAAGTACAAACACATACACAAGAATATTTACCTAGGGATCCCATATGTTATGTTTTTGGTATAATTGTTTAAATGAATAAGTTATTCATGACTTGTTTACTTATGTTTTGTTCTAACCTTTTCTATTTTAGAAAATGGCGGGAACCAGGAGGAATCAGGCCAACAACTCTTGCGAGGGCCAATGCAACGATTGCCCGAACGACATCCCCAATGATTTTGGAGGTGGAGTTCAAAACTTCATGGCGATGCTTACCCAATTATCTCAGGTTATGAATAATAACCATAATAATGGGGAACTTCCTCCTTCACCAAAGAGTGAGCAACTAGAAATCGAATGTTTTATGCGGCAACGACCACCGACGTTTTGTAGATCTTCTGATCCACTAGTTGCGGAACAGTGGGTCAACTCCATGGAGAAGATATTTTCTGTTCTTCACTGTTCTGAGACGGAGAAGGTGACTCTAGCCGTTTATCATCTAGATAGAGAAGCTGATCAATGGTGGGATTTGATTAAGAACACCAAGCCAAGGGAGGAAATTGAAGTGATGGAATGGGAAGACTTTAAGATAATGTTTCTTAATAAGTACTTCCCACGAACTCTTCGCATGAAGATGGAGAGAGAGTTCATAGAGCTCAAGCAAAAAGAAGGAGAATCTATCACAAACTATGAAGAAAATTTCACAAGGCTCGCAAGGTATGCTTCGGGTTTTTTTATCAACAATGATAGAAAAATTGATAGATTCTTTAGTGGATTAAAACCACATCTTCAAAAGGCTCTTGCAATTCGAGAATTTGGGAGTTATAAAGAAGTTGTTCGCTGTGCTCTCAAAGTGGAGATGGAGTTTGGAGAATGGTCTCATGGCTATGGTGATAAGAAAAGAAATATGGAGTTTCAAGCTGGTGGATCTAGTGACAAAGGTGGGAAGAAAACACAACGACCCATATGCCAAAAATGTGGGAAGTTGCACCATGGGAACTGCCTCAAAGGGATGGGGAAATGCTTCAAGTGTGGGAAACAAGGACACCTTGCTCACGAGTGTTGAAAAGAAATGAAAATGAAGGATAATGTAGCCAATGAAAGGAGAGAACCACTCGTGGTTCAATGCTACAACTGTAGGGAGCTAGGGCACTATTCAAACCAGTGCACTAAACCTCGAGCTCTCGAGAGTAATTAGCGCCAACAACCACCAAAGCCAAAGGAACAAGGGAAGGCTTATGCCATCACTACTATGGAGGTGGAACATGATAACGAAGTCGTACAAGTTACACTTCCTATTCACTCAAGAATGGAAAAAGTCTTATTTGATTCTGGTTCTACGCATTCCTTTATATCTTGCAAGTTTTCTAGAACTATAGAATCGAAGCCCCGAAACCTTGAAGTAGAGATATCTGTAAAAACACCAAGTGGTGCAATAATTGCAACCCAAGTGTTTGACTCTTCTCCTATTGACGTATGTGAGAAGATTATTCCGGCAAATCTCGTAATACTTCCCTTGGTGGAATTCGACGCTATAATGGGAATGAATTGGATCTCGTTATATAGAGCACATATCAACTGTCGGGAAAAGGAAATATATTTTCATATTCCGAACCATCCCATGCTCCTCTACAAATTCAAGGAAGATCATGAATCTCCTTTGAGAAATCCTTTAATGTTTTGGGTGTTGATTCCCTATGAAGAAGCATACCTCGCCCAAATGGTTGAGTCGAAGGAAAGTGCCAACATTGAGGAAATACCCATAGTGAGGGAATACAGTGATGTATTTCCTGAAGAGTTACCCGGAATTCCCCCGGATCGTGAGGTAGAGTTCTCAATTGAACTCATACCCGGAGCTACTCCTATCTCGAAGTGCTCCTATAGGATGGCTCCTATCTAACTGGAGGAGTTAAAGAAGAAGCTGCAAGAGCATCTGGACAAAGGGTTCATACGCCCTAGTGCATCACCTTGGGGTGCGCCAGTGCTCTTTGTAAAGAAGAAGGATGGAACCATGCGGCTGTGTATCGATTATCGGGAACTCAACAAGATCACCACAAAGAACAAGTATCCTCTCCCAAGGATTTATGACTTGTTCGACCAGTTAAGAGGAGCTCAATACTTCTCAAAGGTGGATCTTAGTTCTGGATATCATCAAGTAAAGGTGAAGAAGGAATATATTCAGAAGACTGCCTTCCGTACAGGGTGTGGGTACTATGAGTTTTTGGTGATGCCCTTCGGACTTACTAATGCCCCTGCAATCTTCATGGATTTGATGAATAGAGTCTTTAGACATTACCTTGACAAATTTGTGGTAGTGTTTATCGATGATATTATCATCTACTTCAAGAGAAAGGAGGAACATGAAGAACATCTAAGACTTGTGTTGGCGACATTGAGAAAGGAGAAGTTGTACGCCAAGTTCAGCAAGTGTGACTTTTGGATGAATCAAGTCACGTTCTTAGGACATGTGATCACAAGCGAGGGAATTTCTGTGGACCCTTCAAAGAAAAAGGTGATTGAGGAATGGCCCAGGCCCTCTAGTGTCATAGAAATCCGTAGTTTTCTTGGATTAGCTGGGTACTATCGACATTTTGTGAGAAACTTCTCACGATTGTCAAGCCCGCTAACTAAGTTAACAAGGAAAGGGGAAAAGTATGTCTGGACGGATGAATGTGAGGGAAGCTTCAAGGAGCTAAAGAGAAGGCTGATCACTACACCTGTACTCACACTACCGAAAAGTGGATAAAGTTTTGTGATATACAGTGATGCTTCAAAGAAAGGCTTGGGTTGTGTACTCATGAAAAATGATAATGTGATAGCCTACGCCTCACGACAGTTGAAGATCCATGAGCAGAACTACCCGACGCATGATCTAGAGCTGGAAGCCGTGATTTTTGCCTTGAAAATCTGGCGGCACTACCTTTATGGCGAGAAGTGTGACATATACACCGAACACAATAGCCTAAAGTATATATTCACACAAAAGGAGCTCAACATGCATCAAAGGAGATGGTTAGAGCTAATAAAGGATTACAATTTCTCTATTCACTATCATACTGGGAAGGCGAACAAGGTAGCTGATGCTCTAAGCAGGAAATAACCTGCTACTCTATCCATGTTGAGGATTGAGAAAGACCCTATATTTTTGGATATGAAAAGGATGGATTTGGGAATCGTAAAGGTATGGGATACATCATACCTTGCCCAAATGACTGTGCAACCATCCATCCAACAGAAGATTAAGGAAGCACAAAGGGATGATGTGGAGATACAAAAGAGGGTGAATGCAGTAATGGAAGGGAAGCTGCAAGAGTTCCATATAGATGATGATGGTGTGATTCGGTTTGGAATGCGGCTTTGTGTGCCTTCATCACCTGGGATAAAGAAGGAGCTATTGGATAATGCACATAGCTCAACTTTCTCTATCCATCCTGGAAGTACCAAGATGTATCGTGATCTCCGAGAGCACTTCTGGTGGGATAACATGAAGAAGGAGATTGCAGAATATATATCAAGGTGCTTGGTATGTCAGAAAGTCAAAGCTGAGCGAAAAAAGTCCAAAGGTATGATGCAGCCATTGCCTATAACCATGTGGAAATAGGAAAATGTTACTATGGACTTTGTCACGGGTCTCCCGAAGACGTCAAAGGGGAATAATGTGATATGGGTTGTGGTTGACCGACTCACCAAGACTGCCCATTTTATCACAATTCGGGAAGACCTATCACTTGAACAACTTGAAAATATATATGTGAAGGAAGTGGTGAGACTGCACGATGTTCCACTCTCAATTGTCTCTGACCATGATCCAAGGTTCACATCTAAGTTCTGGAGGAGCCTTCAACATGTTTTGAGTACTGAATTAAATTTCAGCACGACCTATCACCCCCAAACCGATGGCCAGTCTGAAAGTACTATTCAGACACTCGAAGATATGCTAAGAGAATGCTCTCTAAAATTCAAAGGTGGTTGGGATCAACATCTCCCATTGGTTGAGTTCTCATACAACAATAGCTTCCACTCGAGTATTCAGATGGCTCTGTATGAAGCTCTTTATGGGAAGCGATGTAGAACTCCAACCTGTTGGGATGAAGTTGGAGAATGAAATCTACTTGGACCTGATCTTGTGCAGGAGATGACAGAGAAGGTTCAAGTCATCCAGAAACACATCAAAGCTGCTCAAAGTCAGCAAAAGAGCTATGCTGACAACCGTCGAAGGGACTTGGAGTTCGACGTTGGAGATAAAGTCTTCCTTTGAATATCTCCATGGAAGAGAGTCATGCGATTCGGGAAGAAAGGGAAGCTAAGCCCAAGGTACATTGGACCCTTTGAGATCCTTGACCGTATAGGAGCCGTGGCCTATCGTCTGGCACTTCCACAAAATATGGCTCAAGTTCATGATGTGTTTCATGTATCACTACTGAGGAAGTACATACCAGACCCCTCACATTTACTAAACTCAGAGGTGGTGCAGCTAGAAGATGATCTCTCCTATGAGGAGCAACCAGTAAAAATTCTGGACCGAAGTGATAAGGTTCTACGCAACAAGACAACCCGCCTTGTCAAAGTGTTGTGGAGGAACCATAAGTTTTAGGAAGCAACTTGGGAACTAGAAGAGGCAATGAAGGAGAAGTACCCTCACCGGTTTGTGTAAAGTGAAATTTTAGGGGCGAAATTTCTTAAGGGGGGAAGAATGTAACGACCCAATGTATTTCAATGGAAAATTACCTTCTTATATTTATGTTATAAAATAACATGAAAACACAACAAAATGAACTACTAGGTGATAAGTAACCTTTAAACATAAGTTTGTCACTTCTATGTTTGGAATTTTGAAAATCCGACATTCACGGTTGTGTTCAAGATGATTTTTGGAGTCTAATGAAAAAAAAATAATTTTTGGTGAATAGTAACCTACCCTTATGAATAGTAACTTACCCTTATGAATAGTAATATGACCCTTATGAATAGTAAATAAGAGTAACATTACCTATGAATAATAAAATAAAATTTAGACATCATAGAAAGTGATGATTTGACCTTAGTAAACGTTTTGGTAAGTCATAATTAATTAATTAATTAATTAATTTAAAAGAATATTTATTCCCTAAAATGTATTCATAAATTATTGAATCAATGTCTAATAGTAATTTAGATAATTTTATAAGACCCTACGTAATTTTTGAAAGAACTATAAAATTAGTTTTAATCTTAAAACTGTTTTTTTAAGTAAATTATGATTTTAATCAAATATTAAATTAATAATATTTAGAAAATTATTTTTTAAAAATGGACTTCATTTTTGGATTCTACACGTCAAAAAATGGTTGGGGTAAATTTTTGATATTTTTCTGAGATACTTGAATTTTTGATGAATAGTGGAATCCGATAATTCACAATAAATGCTAAATAATGTATTAATTGAGTCACTGATGATGTTCTGATGATGTAAGCCCACTTGGTTCGGGATTACATTATAAAATTACTCTTTTTGGTCATCCAAGACTCACTATTCCTTGTCTTAGGTGAAATTAATAAACTAATCAATTTTATATTAAGGAAACCCCTCTCCCCACCACTATAAAAGCCACCCTTCACTCCCTCTTTTCCTCACACCTCTCAAGCTCCAAGCCTTCTCTAAACTCTGACCAAAAACCTTCCCTAGATCACCCCCACATCCAAAATCTGCTGGTCTCATAAAAAGACCAATCCTAGCTTCCTTAAGGAGGTTCTCAAGAGGAAGATTCTAGAGGTAATTTCCCTCCCTCTTCTCCTTTAATTTTCCTTTCAAGTTCAAGTTCCTTTCTCGATCTCTCCCTACCTATCTTCATCCAAATTGTTTTTTAACTCTAGTATTATATATATACTCTAATATTATGATTCTAATGGTATATTATATCACCCCAAACCCTTCCCTCTTTCTTTTATTTTATTAAAGGGAACGTTGTTCATGAGGTGTTAAATTTATCACCTTCAAAAAATGACATGTTCTCTTCTTCCATTTCTACCTTCAAATCTGGTCATGAAACCATTTTTATGGTTGAAACAGAATATTATATATGTATTATGTTCTATTTTAAGTTCTGGAAATAACCTATGGCCATATTACTAAGTGAAAAGTTAAAACGAGTTCGTTGTGATCTAAAAACCGCTCAAATTAACCCAAATAATCTTCATTTAATTCTTATCTAATGATTCGTCCACATGGATCTAATATAACTCATTATAAATTCATTCAAGCTTCTGTAATATAATTAATAATATTTAATATCAGTTCTGGATGTTTACCCATGATCTACCCAAATATCAATTTAAGAATACAAGTGGACGGCTCAAGAAAACCATGAAAACGAACATCCCCGATCAATGTTTTTTAAACTCTATAAGTCATCCAAAGGAACATAATATGAAACAATGAAACCAGAATGAACCCTATTAATGTATAAAAGGTTCTGGAATTTCTAATTAATTAATATAATGTCATTATACAGGACATTAAATAGAAGGAGGCATTCAAGTACAAGGTAAGGGGAAATCTCGAACCCAATTTTCTTCCTTCGAGTTCTCCCTCTTTCACTCCATTTTTGATATGGTTACTCCTCAAAGATCATTTGTTCATCTTTTCCTTTACTTTTCTGGGATATACATTTTTGTCACTGGTTTTTATATCCATCAAAATGTTTTCCAAAAGAACTCTTCTTTCAAGATCTCACCTTTTACCTTTCATTCAAGGTTGATGGTTCTTGTATCAAGTATGTTGTTCCCTCTTTCTTTTGGGAACCCAAAGATTATGAATGTGTTATTATGAGATGAAACCCATTCCTTTCCATGGGTTATTTATGTACATGTTTGATATGTGTTCTATGTGTCAAGCATGATAATGATAATGTTATGATGTGACGGGTGCGCCCGGAATTATATAGCGCAATATGAATGTTTAAATGTGACGGGTGCGCCCGGAATTATACAACGCTCCAATGCATAGGGTAAAGTGATGAATCTCATGAGTAAATGTGAAATGATGTGTGAAAAATATGCTAGCTTTGTTCACAATTATGTGTGGTAGTTAACCACTAAGACATGATGTTTCATTTTTATGCATTGCCACATTTCAAGTTTATTGTTTATGCTCCTCTCATGTTCATGATCTTTTGCCTATGTCATGATTATGCTCGCCCCATACTATATTGTTCTTATCCATCCTATTACTGGGCTTCTAGCTCACACCTTTTTATGTATATCCTCAGGTGGATACATGTACTAAAGAGAGGACAAGTGCCACTAAGAAGCTAGTGAAGAAGAAATTAAATAAATGTTTATGGTTGATGTTGTATTTGTTATGTATGGTCCTAGTTTTCCCAAGAAACTAAACCTATGGATCCTCTATGTGTAATACTATTATGTTGTTTATCTTTGAAATGATGTACTAATAATGTAAGAAAAGGTCGGGTCTCTCTACCTACTAACCACTTCAATGTTTCTGATGCAGATATATCCGAGGTGACTTTCTCTTTAAACCATGAAACAAATGTCTTCTTATGCTCAATAATCAACCACTTTTCGTTTATTTTATGATATTGTAACTTTAATTTAACAATATGTGAGGATATATATGATTAAACCTCATCTGTGTTGTTTAGAATTTATAAATATGCCTGCATCACTTCATCGCGTGGAATGAACTTTACCTTTAAGCCTCAAACCCCTCTACCTTCACTATCAACTATCATATGTTGAGATATATGGAGACCAATATGCTTCACCTCATACAAATAATTTGTACAGAACTCAGTAAACTCTTATGATACATATTTTTGAACAATAGAGGCCTCTGGTCGATAAGGATTTTTAATATATCCCTTAAAAAATTTCATATATCTTTCAAAAGGATACATCCACCTTAAATAAATAGGCCCACATATTCTTATCTCACACACCTAATGAATCATTAGATGAAGCATTATATCAAAAAAAGTGGGTAGGAAATATATTTCTAGTTTACAAAGAATAAGAGTTGCTTCATTATCCAACACATCTAACAAATTTAGATCAATGACTTTGCTACAAATGGATTTTAAAAGATTACATAACCTGATGATAGTATTTTTGACAGTTGTTGGCAATATACCATGCACTGCTACTAGTATAAGTTATTGCATCAACACATGGAAATCATGAGATTTCATACCTATTAATTTACAATCCTTAAATGACACCAAATTATTCACATTTGAAGAAAAACCACTGGGTACTTTAATACCTTGAAGACACTGAAAAAAATTCATCTTTTCAATATTTATTAATGTGTGACAATTCATAGGTAAATATGTTATGTTTCCTTTCATATTGGGAGCTAACACCAAATTTATTTTCATTAATATCAATTCCAATCTAGCATACAATCCATATTTTGTCTTTCCTTTTATGTCTAACAAAGTTCCAATCAAACTGTCACATATGTTTTTTTTCAACATGCATAACATCGATGTTATGTTTTATCTCTAAAAATTTCAAATAAGGTAGTTCAAAAAAATATACTGCTTCTTCCAAATATTTCTTTGAAGAACAAAACTTCTTTTATTTCCAAATGTTGAATCAATATCTTTCACCCTATCATAATATTCTTCAGCTGACAATGGTGGAGGGGGAAGGTTGTATTCTTGTAATCCGTTAAATGCTTTCTTCAATATATGATAAGGATGATCAATTCGCAAAAATCGTTGATGTCTCATGTACACTATCTTTCTTCCATTCTTAAATTAATAATATGAACTCTGTTCTTCACAAATTGGACATGATTTATTTCCCTTAACACTATATCCAGATAAGTTTCCATATACAGGAAAGTCCTTTATAGTGAACATTATGTTAACATGCAAAAGAAAATACTCTTTCTTGTATGCATAAAAAACTTTAACACCTCCCTCAAATAGTAGTTTAAAATCATCAATCAATGGTGAAAGATACACATCAATATCATTTCTCAGTTGTTTTGGTCCAGAAATCATCAAGCTCATCATAACATATTTTTTTCTTCATACATAGATGTGGGGACAAGTTGTAAACTACCAGAAAAACATTCCATGAAATATGTTGGCTACTGAGGCTTCTATATGGATTCATTTCATTATTACACAATACCATTCATAGATTTCTAACTTCACTTCCAAGATCATGAATTTTTTTATCAAAACTCTTACATTGTGGTGAATCGACCGGGTGGTGTAAGTTACCATTAGAGATTTGCTCATATGAATGCCATCATAACCTTTTTGTGTTAATTGAATTTCCAAACATACTCTTTAAATGAGGAATTATTGGAAGGTACAAAATTTCTTTATCATGAGTTTTGATTCTGGTACCTAAAAATGAATCAAAATTGAAATATCAGAATTGTATGCAAAAAATATTGGATGATATCATTAGAAAGTACAAAATTGATTTTTCATGATGTTAAATGACATCACTTGAGAATGAATCTGAGTTGAATTTCCCATATATCTTATAGCATGATGTCCCACATGTAGGACAACTTGATAAATATTCATTTTCTTTCTTATACAGTACACAATCATTGGGGCAAGCATGTATCTTTTTATACCCCAATCCCATTGGGAATAATATTTTCTTCACCTCATAATTGGAATCTGGAAGCCCACTGCCTTATGGAAGTATCTCTTTTAAAAGCTCAAGTAAGCTGGAGAAACTTTTATCACTCCACTCATTTTTTTATTTTAAATTAACTAATCTCAAAACTACTGATAACACTGTATATTTACTACAACCTAGGAATAATGGTTTCTCAGAATCTCTATATAATTGTTCAATAGTTGCTAATTTTTCGATGGTTTCAACACCTAAATCATTAATTAATTCTTTAATATGATCCTATTCCTTGTTACGAATATTTTCATCAACATTGGATGTTGAATTTTCAATTCTTTCACCATACCATATCCAACGTGTATAATTAAGGCTAAAACCATAACAAATGAGATGGTCTTTGATTTATTTGGAGTTTAACTTTCTCATATTTAAACACTTCACACATGGTTAGAAAATCAAATAAATGTTTTGAATATGTATTTTAGTAAATTCCAAGAATTCATCTACCCCTTTTTCATATTCACTAGTGGTTCTTCGTAAATGTATCCAATTACGATCCATTCAATATCTGATATCACAAAAATAATTGGTGAATATATTAAAATATATAAACATTTAAATATATATATATATATATATATATTTATAGATAAATTGTAAATAGAAATACATTTAATAAAAACTATTGATAATCAGATATAAAACACCAGATATGAAACACATTTGCAAATAGTAAACATTTTATTTTCATATTATATACATGTGTTATATTAATATTATAATTAAATTATAGTATCAATCTTCTAAATTTTATTATTTCACTTCACATATTTTTTTCATTATTTTTATGTTTCATTTATCAAAAGTATTGAAGATTGCATTAATTTAAAGGGAAAAAATTAGTTATTAGTAGTAATATGAAATAACAATTAGAGTAAATGTTCAAATTATAAGTGAAATCAATCATATCACCCGAATGGCCTGAAGGACCTTATTTTTATTGATTTTTGATAACCCCTATTTCAAGGGATGAGGGGGAACCCTTACAAGGCCCGTAGGCTCAGAGATTACATGGCCTGTAGGCTTTGGAGATTACATGACCCGAAGGTATTAGGGAATTCAACCAGACTATTTACAAGGAACTTCCCCTCCCCAGCATCTGCATCATGATAGTAGCTCTCCACCTTTGCATGACTGTCTGGATCGGCTTCCCGTACAAGCACAGGCTGGTCCCGATGGCATAGCCATATCCTCTCATTCTGACAAATCCATTTGGCTCTACTCTGGTGAGTGCACCTGCTCTGAATCCTCTTCTAGGGATGTTCCTTTTTTTTGTAGAGTCTGTCTAGGAAAACTACATGTGTCCTGAAGGCCTTGAGGTGGCCTTAAGGCCTTAAAGGTGGCCTGAAATCCCTACTGGCCTGAATTCCTGGGTAGCCCAAAATCCTTAAGGACTCCAAGCCCAAACCGGCGGCCCAAGGTGAATAGTTCCAACTGATACAGTACTGAACAATACTTGCTATAGTGTTTTCTACAGTTCCGCACAGTGTATAGTTCTACTATAGTACCACATAGTGTACAGTTCTACTATAGTGCCTACTACATTACCTGTTATTGTACTGCTACAGTTCCCCCCAAAAATATGCCTCTACCTGGTTTTGAACCTGGGTCTCGTGGATGCACTTAAGGATACATCACCAACTAGGCTGAGGCTCATGTGCTGAAATCAATTCTAATACTTCCAAAATCATGACAGATGAAATTAAATACATAACTAAATTTATATATCTTACAACACATTTGGGTGAGAGGACAACAGAATCATTTAAGGAATAATAAGTGGTTGTGTATCCATTTCATGTTCTAATGAGTATATACATAGATTATTTGGTTTTTGGTATAATTTAGGTAGACCTAATTCAAGCCCCCAATCCCCACCCCTCTCAAGTGTATTTTCTCAATCATATGAGGACTAATATGTTAGATAGAAATATTGTTAGAACATTATATAGTAAATCGGTTAAGATAAAAATAATGTCAGATACAAAAAATTAAACACATTGACTAATACAATTGGACAAGAACATTGACCAATACATTTATACATAATTTCATATAAAAATAATGTCAAATAAAAATAATTAAATTGGTTTTTGGTATAATTTATTCAAGAACATTGACTAATAAATTTATACATAATGTCAGATAAAAATTCAAAACCTAAAATCATACAATTCCAATCCATATCAAGAACATTGACTAATCACTATTAGGGATGACTATTAACTATGTTCCAACACATTTTAAATAAACTATAAACTAATATTTGAATAAAATCAATATTAATATTAAATGATCAATAATTTATCTTCAATTTTTTTTTAAAAAAACTTACAAAATTCAGAGTTTAACTCGAAAATAGATCTTCAATCCGAACTTTGATCCGTATAAAACTTTTTAAAATTCAACACTGCAAGATCTAGAACAAAATTTATTGTAATAAAAAAAATTAAATATAAACAATAAAGAAAAATCAAACAATCTTTTAAAGTCTCTCAAAATAGAATTAAGGAGAACAAATAATCTATAGAGGATCAAAGAAGACCATTTAATGAAGAATGTATACCACAAATTGTGAAAATGGAAGAAAATCGTCAAAAATGGTGGTTTGAAATCACAAATAAGGCTTTGAAGTCCTCATGAGTCGAGAGGATCCACTTCGAGTTTCAATTTTGAAGAACAATGAAGATGAGGGTTTCTCGATCCCGTAAATTTTTAAATGAATTTCAGCGTCGGTTTTTCCAAAAACCGACGCTGAATTTTTTTTAAAAAAATCCATGTTGGTTTGGGAAAAACCGACGTGGAAAAAAAATATTTTTTAATTTCAACATCAGTTTTTACAAAAACTGATGTCGAAAGTCTTCGGGGTTGTTATTTTCGACATCAATTTTTTGAAAAATCGATGCCGAAAATAACACCTATAGTGTCAGTTTTCCTTAAAACCAATGCAGAATTTTTCTATTTTAATTTTGGCATCGGTTCATATTAAAACCGATGCCAAAAATCAGTGCGTTATGGTTTTTTGTGTCGGTTTTACTATAAAATGATGCAAAAAATCACTCATTAAAAAATCACTCATTAAAAATCACTCATTAAAAAATCACTCATTAAAAAATCACTCATTAAAATTTCTTGTACAAACCATCGACGTTAGTTTATAAAAAACCGATGTTAATAATTCAACATTAAATCCCATATTTCTAGTGGTGAATATTTAATTAAAATTGAGGTAAATAATAACAACCAAAGAAAACTTACCCAAAACTTATGGGGAACCCACTGACTTCAATGAGTGTGGAAACAACTGGCCCTAATGGGACTTGATAACCCTACACATTGAGGCTGACATGAAATTAGAAACTGAAACCCCCATTATGGTTTGTATGATCATGATCCACAACAATAAGAAGAGAAAAACGAGAGGAAGATAATAATGGAATGAAGAGGAATCTTTACCATGATGAACGAATAAGAAATCCGAAGTGATATCGACCAAAAAACTTGGAGGATGAGAGGAGGGAGGCATGCGAGGAGGGGATTTTCCGCATGTGGAGAGGAGGGTAAGGGATACCCTTAAGGGGTTTTAATAATAATCATAATCATAATAATAATAATCATCATAATAATAAAATTATTATTATTATTATTAAAAAATATTATTTTTTTATTTTTTTCTCATTTTTCATTTCCTTTAAAAAAACAGGACAAGGTGCATTGTTTAGGTGCACGGTTTACCAAACTATGCACGAACCATGATATCCCCACTGGATAAGCACATGGAACCTTCATGGTTACCCCTAGGAGGTCACATGGTTTAACAAACCATGTAGAAGCCATGAACAATGTATCTATGAATTCATAGACCCAACCTGCACAACACCGCACAGTTACGCCTTACCATAAAAGCTAACCGTGAAATATCTAGAATCATAAAAAAAACTATGTCCCACAAACTATTGAAACTCAAACCCACTCAATAAAAATATAGAATAATGCCAAAAATAAATAAATTAAAAGAGAAGTGTTGGGTTGTGGTGTGACAACAAGACCTAATGAGGTGCCATCCATGACTACCCTAAGCGCACCTCCAATAGGCTAGGAGCTTGTGATGAACACCAAGTAAACATATCCCACAAATGGGAGGCATTATCCTAAAATACCTAAACATAAACACATATTTCCAAGCCCACCCAATTATGAAATGTAAAACAACTAAAAAAATGCATGCATAAATCTAGGATCCCACAATTGAGTAGGATAGTAATGAACTAAAAGTGAAAAAATTGTCCAAATACGAGACCAAAAAAAACTATAGAGTCCAACCTTCTCCAAGTGTGAGGAATAAAGTCAAATGAAATATCTTGTTAAACACCTCCGTCTGTCAAGATCAAGACATTATCCACTAACTCCCTATCCTCCCAGGACATAGTCAAAAGGGTCATCATCTGCATAAGACATGACACGTGCGGGAAAATCCCATATGGGGGTGAGTATAAAAATACCTAGAAGGACACCACAAAAAAATAAACCTAAACAACCATGTATAGTAATTTCAATAAAATATATAAAAATTAATGCATAACAGAAAAACCTAGATATACTTAGGAAATACACCACACCACCAGGCAGCGATAACCAACTACCACCCATAGGATTCTGCTGGAAGAAATTCTTATTCTAATATATTCTACTCCAGGATCCATGATATCACTGAATACACTCAATGAAGAGTTTTTGATCATTGGAACCCACCCAATAAATCTCACTGGTCTAAGAATACCCTGATACCCATATAGGGGGTTATGCCCAGAACCACTAGGGGACACCACATACCAAATTTGGATCAACCCTCTATATAGGGGGTCATATTCTAATGATACCACAAACCCTACTAGTATATCCTTCTATATAGAGGATCAATTTCCTGCTTGGGGAGGTCACACCTATTCCAAAAACCACACATAGGGTATAAATATGAAAGAGGATAGTACTCCAGTCTCACGGTGGGACACCAAAACTCTATATGATACTTGACCTCTAGATGGGATCACAATACTATTATATGGATGTAATATTTCACTATACCCTCTAGGGAAATGGATCAAATGAACACACTCAACCTACACTATTCAAAACTAAGAAAAAGAAGAGCTACAAACACTCTTGATGGGGGTAGACAATGTGTACTAGGGGTACACAACGTGTCTAGCTATCCCCATGTCTTCCCATGTGGTAAAGTCTCACATAGCAAGTAAATATATGAATACACGGTGTGTATGAAGGTTACACGAGGTGTAAAGATCACCCAAAACCTACTCGTGTGTCATTGGCCATTTCTGTATACTGGTATCCATGTATGTGTATCTGCCCATGTACACCTATTCGTGTTTGTGTCTGAGTACATAGTGTACCTATAGCCATGTAATTTTTCTCGTGTCTGTGTACTTTTTGAAGTACACACCAAGCCTTCATGGAGGGGTCACATTTCATGTGATAAGGGTCACATTCCGTGTGATCCTTAACTTCATCCCGAAACCCATGATGCCACTGAGAGGGACCCACAAAATTTTTAATTCTAAAATACACTATGTATTTCTTAGGATTTTCCAGATCCATAAGGATCTCTTCCACATCGTCCTTTGCTTCTCCTAATCCATCTCCCTTTCCATAACTTGTAGATTTTGCTTAATATAGTTCTTTCCAACATCGATCAATGGAGATTCAAACTTGAATCCACTCAAAAATCACCTTGTTGAGCCACCATCACCATGCATCAAAAATAAAGAAGAACATAACTCACAATTCTTCTCAGATCCACCTCTGATTGTCCATCGTTGTTGTCAAACCTCAATCACACAATCGATCATGAATTAAACCCATGGTATTGATCTTCTATGCTGAATAATGGTCATGTAATGAACAAATACTGGGTACTTGTTGAACCACGGGACAAAAGGAAATACCTACGATGAACATGCAAAGAATGGGGGAATAAAACTATAAACCACAAGATACAAGGAATTAACCTCAGAATTTTTTGGTTTGGCCTATATTTTTTATCAGAGAAGAATACAAATTAAGAGGAATAAAATCACAATGAAAAATTATAAAATTACATCAATTTAAATCTATCGATGATGTGCATATCAATTTTGTTTGTGGAATTGATCTATTTTCATTAGATATTAATAAATGGGATGGAAAACACAAGATATAACATCCTACCTAGATTTTGGATTTATCATTGTTGAATAAAAGTTGTGTTTTCCTTTTTGACTAGATCCACAAACCCCATTAGCATAATGAACCATGATCCTATCCTAACCCGTTGTCTTTCTCCAAGAACACTCTCCAACAGTCGCCTAAATATCTATTTTTTGAGTAGAAAATCCTAAGAATATTCTATAAGATTATATTTATAGGATAAAATGATTGTTACATCTGAAAAAGAAAACAAATACATTTATTATTTTATTTTATATATTTACACCCATGATGATTTTTTCACAAACGACCCGCGTTGAAAAATATTATGTTTCACTTAGGGTAAAACCCACATTCTGAACACAATGGTTCCCTCATATTTATGATCCAGTCCTTTATTCGGGAGCCATTTTACTTTTTTAGAAAAACTACACATGCCTGCAAACTAATATATTTAATATATTTCAAACATTTATTATGAGCACACTGGGCCTCAGAATTGCATGTTATCTCAGCTCCTAGTCTAAAAAACAATCCATATAATATCCAAAAATAATACATAGAAAATATGAGTCATTATGTTATCTCCAAATTAGGGATTTTCATCCCAAAGAGAGAAAAACATACTCAAAAAGATGAGGGTACTCATCTCGCATCTGGGTCTACCACTCTCAGGTGCTCTTATGAGGATTACCATACTACAACCTGACACACACAAGGGGAATCTATCAACCATGAAGGGTCCTCTCTTTTTTATACTTGTTCTATAATGGGTACTCTGTAAAGGTAGATCCATCCTATATGTCCAGATCACCCCAGTCAATAATGAGTGATGAGTCATGCATATACCAAATAAGTTGTGACATGTGGAAGACATTGTGTACCCGATCCAACTACAGTAGTAGAGCTAAGAGGTAATCCACCTCACCAAACCTAGATGTATTTGAAAAGGACCAATTAATCTCAAAGACAACTTTACACCATGGCCAAATATCCTCAAACCACATCAAGGTGATACCCTTGGAAACACATGGTCTCCCTCCTCGAACTCCAGAGGTCTCCATCATCACTCTTTATAATACTTTTGATGTATCTGTGCAGTCCTCATCTACTCTTGGATGATTTTCACATTAACTTTAATAGATTTCACAAACTTTAGACCCATGAGTGATGAATCACCTGGATTAGTCCAAAAAAGTGGTGACCTACAGGGTCACCCATACAAAGCCTCAAATAGTTCCATACTAATGGTGGAATGTTAGTTCTTCTTGTATAAAAACTCCACAAAGGGTAGGTGATCCTCCCAACTACGGATAAAGTCCAACATGCAAGCCCGCAACATGTACTCCATAACCTGGATGGTCCGCTATGTCTGTCCATCAGTATGAGGGTGAAACATTATGCTCAACCATAACTGAGTCCCTAAGTCCTCCTGAAATCCTCTCCCTAATCATGATGCGAAGTATACATCATGACTATAGATGATTGTTGATGGAACTCCATGGAGTTGAACTATCTCCTGCATATAAATGTGTCACAATCATTCTACACAACTCTTATCTCGAATTTCTAATAAGCGGGTGGACTTTGTGAGTTGGTTGAAAATAAACCATATGAAATTGTGTCCCTAGACATACGTGGTAACCCCTTCATTAAGTCCATGGAAATATCATCCCACTTCTACTCTCGAACCTCAAAGGGTTGGGCAAAACCCACTAGAACCTAGTGCTCATCCTTCACCTTCTGACAAGTGAGGCATCAAGAGACAAACCCTACAACTCCCTTCTTCATATATGGACAACAAAACTAACATTGGATGTCCTGGTAGATATTTTACATAGCTGGATATACCTCAAAATGGGATGTATAAAACTCTCACATCACCTCCTCCTACAACATCAAAGGTACTATTGTCCATGCTCTGCAAAGGATAGCATGATCCATACTTTCACAATATCCATCAGGAGCACATACTATAGATATATATGTTGATAAGTTCTCACAGTTGGTATCTACATGATGAGAATCCCTAACATACTGTAAAATTTTTGCGGGTAACAACCATTGATTGAAGATATGAAGCACCATCCTTGTCCACCATGGACAACTGCAAAGAGGTTAACTATTCTGATGCCTCAACCAACAACTGAGAACAAGATATTATACTGAGAGAATCATCCACCACATTCCACTTTCTAGGAGTATATATAATCTCAAATTCATATTCTTAGAGTAACTCTAACCATCTCCTTTGTCTCAAGTTAATATCCTTCTGTGAGAAGATATACTTGATACTCTTGTGGTCAAAGTAAATAATAAACCAATCGCCCATCTGGCAGTGTCACCAAATCTTCAGTAAAAAGACTAACACTTCTAAATCAAGATCATGGGTCATGTAGTTCTGATCATTTGGTCTCAACCGGCATGAACCATATAGGAAATAACCATCTTCCACTACATCATAACACAACCAATTCTGGCCCTTAATGCATCACAGAACACTATGTACTCGACATCCTCCTCTGAAAATATCAATATGGGAGCACTCATCAAACTCTGCCTCAGCTCCTAAAATCACTAATGACACCTTTCTATCAATATGAAAGGTTACCCCTTCTGGGTCAAATCTATCAAGGGTGGATTCACTTTGGATAAATTAGGTAAAAACCTCTGATAGTACCCTACAAACCCAATTAAACTCCACACCTCGATAACACTCTTGGGCGGATCCCAAGAAAGAAATGCCCCAACCTTCAATAGATCTACTACTACTACTTCCTCTAAGATTATGTGTCCTATAATGTGGAACTCTTGAATCCAAAACTAACACTTTGATATATTCCCATATATCTGGTGTTCTCGGAGTGTTTCCAGGAGCATCCTCAAGTGTTTCACATTCTCCTCCTTAGACATCGAATACACTAGGATGTCATCAATGAAGACCACCATGAAATAGTATAAGAAAGGATGAAATATTTGGTTCATGATTCCCATGAAAACTTCTAGGAAATTCATCATACCGAACGAAATCACCAAGTACTCATAGTGACCATAGCGAAATCTGAATTCCATCTTCGATATATCCTCATCCTATACTCACAGCTGGTGATAACCTGATATGAATTCAATATTCAAGAACCATCATGCCCCTCTCAACGATCAAATAGGTCATCAATATTTGATAGAAGATACTTATTCTTCACATTCACATGATTCAAGCACCGTTAATCCACACATAACTTCAATATCCTATCTATATTCTTGGAAAATAGCACTAGGGCTTACTAGGGAGAAACATTGTGTCTCAAAAATTGATTCTCCTTCAAATCCTCCAACTTCACCTTAATCTCTAGAAACATTGCGAGATACATTCCATATATTGGTGAAGATATAGATTCTATCCCAGGATGAAAGTTAATTTAGAAGTATAGATCTATGTGGGGAGTTAAACATGGTAATCCTCAAGAAAGACATCCTCATACTCCACCACCAAGGTAGGAAACTGATAACCAAAAGCATCCATTTATCCAAGATTCATTTAGGACAATTTATGAGTAATAAGATACACTCCCCTTTACATGATCTCATCCTGCTCCTCTAAGTTTTAATTTCCACCCATAAAGGAAAACCTCATTCTGCCACTACAGAAACATTACATCCTCCACTTAAAATAATCAATCTAGGCCTGAATTGTGGATAGTCAGTCCATACCTAAGATGGTGTCGTAAGAACTCATTACTACTAAAAAGATATCCCATAAAAAACTCTCACCTCCAAGTGCCATATTGCACTATAGACACAAGTATGCAATCATTACGTCATTTCCTATCGGAGTCTCCAACCGCAAGGTTCCAGCCAATGGCTCAATCAGAATCTATAAGTTTCAAACTAGAGAAGTGGCGAGGAAGGAATAACTCACACCTCTATCTATAAATATTGTAGATAAAGTATAAAAGACACATATCATAACATGTATCATACTTGGAGCCTCGATTTCATAGGAATCCATAGCCTACAACTAGCCTTGTATCTTTCCTCCAACTCCCTGAGCCCAGTGCAGACCACTTGGGGGTGGTGGTGGTAACAGGTCAAACCTCTGACAACCTCCTCCTACTATTCTAGAATACCTTCCAAATCATCTTCCCTATAGAGCACCATAAAACTACCTATATCTCTATCTTGGAATCCCCTCGACCATCTCATGATCAGTTGTATGACAGGTCAGACAATCTCGACCCAGATATCCCCAATAGTCTTAGCTACCGGGTGCCCACTACTAGCACCCATTATCAGTGCCTTCTCTACCAAAAATATCTCTAATACCAATTTTTTTTCAATAACCCCAACATAGGTTGGAATTCAAAGGGATAACACTGAATCCCTGATGTTTTGGAGTAATCCCTACTCAAATGTTCAAGTTCTGAAGAAATGACATCACACTATTTTCAAAGAGTAACGTGAGAGATTGGTAAGCCTCACTAAATAATCTATCATGGTCAAACTGCCCTATTGTAGATTCATAATCTCTTGTATGTGCATTGATCACAACATGGTCATATATAACTCCTTCTTAAAGAGATGCTCAAAGTCTGACCAGGAGAAGGTTGTTTTTTTTATATGACTGAGTCACTAAGCTCCACCATCACCTAGTAAATCCTTAAAGAATACTCATTATGAGGACCACTATCTGGTCTGAAAGCATCCTCACAAGGTGAAAAATTTTAGTGACTGCCTCTAGCTAGTCCTCATCCACCCGAGGGCCTGGATCACCCTAAAACAGGAGCGGTTGCTTCTTTCGAAACTCATGCAACACACGCATCCTATGTGCATACTCAACTAGTACTTCCATCACCAACTTCCACTAAATGGCTGGTGGTAAAGCTGGTAAACCACTCATGGGTTATATCACTAGTACAAGACCCTCTACCAATGCTTAATCACTAGGAGGATCAAACTCATGATGACGTAGTAGAATCCTGTTTGGCTATTTGTGTGGAGGCATTATGAAATAAAGAAAGATGTACTGTGGTCAAAATAATATATTTGGGGTGATGACTCAAGAAAGAAATGGAAAACCCAACCCATTACTATATGATGCATCTACCAAAATTTCACCTACAACTAATTTTTACATGTAATGAGTCAAAAGGCAAAAGATCATAGTCCTGGTGTATGGATATGTCAACTGTCACATCAACACTAGAGTCCCATGTCCTAAAATCCAAACTTGAAACACTAAACACTACTTCACTAAACCAATATCACTAACTCCATTCCTAAGGTAGAACCAGATTCTCTAATACCACTATATCATAACCTGACCTACTGAGGTCCAACCTATGATTACCCCAATCCCACCTCCAATAGGCCAGGGGATGGCGACCAATACTGAGCAGGCATATCCCATAAATAGAAGGCATTATCCTAAAGTATCTACACACACACACATATAATCCCACCCAATTATGAAATGTAAAATAATTGAAAACAATTCATGAATAAATTTATGATCCCATAATAGAGTATGTCAGTAAAGTACTGAAAGTGGAAAAAGGGTCCAAATACATGCCCAACAAAAAAATGTAATGATTCCAACCTACTCTAAGGGTGAGGAATAAAGTCAAATTCAAGCTCCCAGTAACCACCTCAGTATGAAACAATCAATATATGCTCCACCCACTCCCTATTCTCCAAGGAAACCATCAAAAGGAATGCCATATTCATAAGACATGACATTTTCAGGCAAATCTCATGCAGGGGTGAGTATAACAATACCCAGTAGGACACCCCAAAAACACTAAAAATGAAGAAAAAAGTATCGTTAAATAAATACAAGACATAACAATAAATTAATAATAGAAACACCTAGATACACTCAGGAAAGACATCACGCCACTAGGTGGTCATAACCAACTTCCAGCCATAGGATTCTACTTGATGTAATGCTCATTTCTAGAGAGTCCACTCCATAAGATATTCTGTCACCAAATACACTCCATGAAGTGGTATAGATCATTATGTCCCTCCCAAGAAATCTCACTAGTCTAAGAAGGCCCTCATACTCAGATAGGGGGTCAAGACCAGAACTGTTGGGGGACACGATGAACCCAATATGGATCAACCCACTATGTAGGGGATCATGTACTAATGATACCATGAACCCTAACAATGTGTCCTATAAGATAGAGGATCAAAGACCTGATCATGGAGGTCATTCTGATTCCACAAACCCCACCTAGGGTATAAAGATGACAGAAGATCGCACTCTAGTATCATAGATGAACACCAAAACTCTATCTAAGTCTCAGCCTCTAGAGGGGATCATAATCCTATGATGTGGATGTAATGATGCATTGTACCCCTGAGGTAAATGGACCAAGGGAACACACTAAATATATATTGGTCCAAACTAAGGAAATGAAGAGATGAAAAGAATTTTACGGGGCATACATGGTGTGTACTAGTGTTATATGGCATGCCCAGCTATCCCAAAGTCTATCCACGTGGTAAATCCTCACACAAAATGTAAATATTTGAATACACAATGTGTAGGAAGGGTATTCAGTGTATAGAGATCACATGACACCTTCCTATGTGTCGTTGGATGTGTCGGTGTACTGGTGGTTGTGTCCATGTATTGGCTCATGTACACATGGTCGTGTCTTTTTCCAAGTACATAGATTAACTTTGGCTGTGTACTTTTTCTCATATCCATATAATTTATGAAGTACACTATAGGCCATCACAAAGGTGTCACACATAGTGTGACAAGGGTCACACGTCGTGTGATCCTTAACTTCATCTTAAAACCCTAGTCTCTGAC
Source organism: Viscum album (assembly GCA_963277665.1). Taxonomy (NCBI): domain Eukaryota; kingdom Viridiplantae; phylum Streptophyta; class Magnoliopsida; order Santalales; family Viscaceae; genus Viscum; species Viscum album. Next base: position 157,566,651 of record OY728164.1, read on the forward strand.
ATGTAATCTTGAAATACAAGCCATATTGCTCGAGATTTTCTAGATTCATTGGGATCTATTACACACTATCATGTGATTCACCAGTTCCATATCCCTTTCCATAACATGTATATTGATGTTAGGACAGTCCTTGTCAACATCTTTTGATGGAGATTTATACTTGAATCTACTCAAAAATTGCCTCATCGAGCCACCATCATCATGCATCAAAAATAAGGAAAAAAACCCAAAAATCCATTTAGATACACATCTGATCATCCATTGTAATCATCACACCTCGATCACACCATAAATCATGAAATAAACCCTAAATATTGATCCATTTCAATGAATAATGGTTGCACAATGACCAAATATTGGGTATTCATCAAACCACAGGCCAAAAGGAAATGCATGTGATGAGCGTGTGAAGAGTGGGGGAAGAAAACCATAAACCACAATATATGAGTAATGAAACTAGGTCTTTTTTATCCAAAATTGATTAATTTTATTATAATAACACAAAAAAATAGTAATAAAATCACAATGAACAATTATAAAATTCCATCAATTTAAATCTACAGATGATGAATGTATTAATTCTATTTGTTGAATTAATCTATGTTTTTCTGAGATTAATAAATGAGATGGAAAAAACAAGATAAAATTTACTACTTAAAGTTTGGATTGACTTTTGACAAATAATTATTGAATTTCCATCATTAATGAGATCTACGAACTCCATTGGCACAACAAACCATGACCCGGTCCCGATCTGTCATCGTTTTCCAAGAATTCTCTCTAACAATCGGCTGAATCTATAGGGTTTGAGTGGTAAAACATGATAAAATTATATAACCAGATATTTATAGGATAAACTAGTTACTTCATAAAAAAACAAAACAAATAAATTTATTAATTTATTTTATTTATTCACACTTAAGATGAATTTTTCACAAACGGCCCGCACCAGCAAATATTATTTCACACCAAGGGTAAAAATTATGTTTTGAACACAACATTGGCCTTTGATTTTTGATCTAGGACTCTTTTTGGGAGTAATTCTAATTTTTTAGGAAAATTTTGTGGGTGTAAAATTTAATATATTTAATATATTTTAAGCAGCTATTCTGGGAACACTGAACCTCGAAATCGCATGTCTTCTTAGTTACTGGTCTTGAAAATAATTCATATAATATCCAGAAATAATACATGGAAAATCCAAGTCATTATAATCATTAATTAATTTATCCTAAACACTTTGATAATGTTGATTAAAATTTTCCTAAACTCATTCACATTATCAAAACATCTCTATCAATGAATGAAAAATAAATCCCTTAACCAAAGTAAACCTTAAATGAAATGTTTCGTCTCACCAATTCATTAATATATCCAATCATATTATGTAAATGAGTGGAGACTAAAATATCTTAATTAATCATGAATATAATTCCTTTTAAACCTTGAGTGAATCATTATATGATTCTATTAAGCATTTAGATTCATTTTTTTATCAACTTCAACATTTTGGTTACTCAGGAAGGTGTTTCTCTGACACAAAAAAATTATCTTACTTAATAACTCTTCTCAAAAAATTTACCAGTATAGAGAAATTGGTTACATTAAGATTCCTTTTTCTAAATATTTATCTAAAAGTTATGTTTATTGATAAGGATTTTATTTAATCTCTAACAGAATATTTTTATATAATGAGAATCACATTTTGCAAGCATTTAATAAGTAATTTTACTAAATATGATCCCACTAAAATAATTACCTCTTTTGAACTCATCATATCCATTAGTGGGCCAAGATCCATATTTACCTAAGATTTGGGTCACTTTAGAATTTATCTCATCACATAGTAATTTATTTAGGGCATCGTTATAATTATATTGTATATAAATCTTATATTATTGAGCAGATAACACTTAACTGAATCAATCATATTGATAAAATCAGCTATATTCCAACAGTAAATAATTCTATGAGGGTATTAATACTAAGTGAAACCCAAATAAAATTCTATGAAAGTGCATATTATCCTATTAGAGTTACCCATTACTTGCTTTCCTTACAAAAGAAAATCAAAGGGCCCCAAGATTTAGCATGGTCTACCTGGTTTGATGACCGAGGTCTTGAAAAATGTTTTCTTTGGAAGGAATATAACACTCTGTATTTTGAAGGAAATTTAATTTCACTATATTACCTCATGTATTTCATTTATGTATGCATGTTTCTAATAATTTAGTTTGTAATCCTATTCCCTTTACACCAAATCATGATGATCAAATCATATTTATGTCTAACAATCTATACAACTTAGAATTTATGTTACAAACAAAAATTAAAAACCAATTATATTTATACACATAAAAATTCATCTTATAAATATGGTACATGAAAAAATATCATGTAATGTATTTGAATTATTTTAAATCAATAACCTCCACATGAGTAAGACTGAAGCCACAAATTGTCGACCCTCACTTTTCTAGATAAGGTATAAGCCTCCAGGATAATGAGTACTCTGAACCAAAGTCCCTCTAATTAGGGATACTCTACTCAAGAGATATTTCAATACCATCATAATTCTAACACCTAATATATATAACTCATAATTAACTTCTTAATTCAATCTCATAACTCAATAAAATAAACATTCAAGGTATAAGAAAACAAAAACCATTATCATACCTAGCATGTAACACCTTTGATGCATGTATTACAACTTATAATAAAATTTAAATTTTTTAAAAAAAGAATACACATATTTATAATATAAAATATTTATATATATGAATAATAAAAAATGGATTTTTTATATCTATAATTTTATTTTGAGTTATTCCTTTGTCTATTTTTTGTCTTATTTTGGTTTCTTAGTTTCCCAGGTGTTTTTGGATAAAAATTGTGTTCTTGGTCTCGACAGAAGGTGGTTCATGATTGGCACATAATTAGGGTGCACCATCCCAAGGAAAACCATGTGCCCTAGACAATGGATTTGTACAGGATGCACGACCAGGTGAAGGAGTGTACACCCTCCCCAAGGAAACCATGCTTCCTCATTTCTCATGGATATAAAGGGATTCATGGTTTCTGTATGGTTTTTAAAACCATCTAGGATAACCGTTCAACCTATCCAAGTCATTAAAAATTGGGATTTTACTCTTTTCTCATCTTTGTATTTAACCCTAAATCACCCCAAATCCAATACATATGACATTTTCATCCCTAGGAGATTCCTAAAAACCTTCTTGGACCCCTTTAACCCCAATATATGGGTGCTTTTGGCCTTGTATCTTCAAAGAATCATCAAGTAAGTCTCATTTCCTTTAGTTTCTTCTTTCTAATAGGGTTTTTCTTCCCTATTTATTGGGTTTTTCTTTTCTAGTGGCCTTTTTTGCATAATGAGGGTTTTATCTTGTGTTGTTTAGTGAAATCATGATGGTTGTTGTTTGATCTTTCCTTTAGGGGGTTTATTTGAAGTTTGGTTGTATTTTTCAACAAAATTCCGAAAGATTCCAATATTGAGGTAGGTGGTTCCATTATTTTAAATTATTAGATGATTTTGATATACTCTATTTGTTTCATAAATGTATTATATGGATTATGTGTAAGTTAAAAAAGGTGTTATCAAAGTGATTTAAAATTCATATGTGTTGGAAGATGGTTTTCAAAAAGTAGTTGATTGTATTTCAATTTTTACTCTTTGTTGTGCATTATAAATGTGTTTGATGGATTGTGTGAAACGTGTGAAATATGTTTTAAAGAGGTTTTGAGGTAAATATGTGATAAAAGTTTGTTTTCCAAGTGAAATGGGTTTTGTTTCATGTGATATTCCTTATTATGTTTTTTAAATATGTGTTATGAATTTTACTAGTAATGTGAAGCATGTTTTAAAATGGATTTGGTGTGCGTATGGATTTGAAAGGGGATTTTCCTATGGAAATGGTTGGATTTAATACGTTATATTCTTGTGATATTTCCAAATGGGTTTTATAAATTATTCATGTGATGTTAAATGTTTTTCCAAATGGTTTGGTGTGCGTGTGAATGTGAAAGTGATTTTGATTGTGTAAAATGGATGGTATCCATGTGATATTTGATTATTGGATGAATATTATTTATGAAAGAAATGTATTTTTGTGTTTGTTCTTGATTATTAGAATTAGTATGTTAAATTCATGATTTTTGTGACATGTGAAATGGAAATTGAGAACAAATGGAATCACAGGTATCTAGGTGGGTAAACTAGAACTAGTATGCTAGTTGATTTGGAAGGGATGAGGTCCAAATTCCTATAGTAAGATTTACATTGAAACACAAAGTAAAAATATGATATGATCGAAGACCATTAGAACTTGATATTGGATCCCCTCTAGTAGATCATGCATGGGAACAATTTTGGTTTGATTTAGGATATCACTATTAGAATTTGGACCTATAGCCACAGATCTATAGTCATAGACAATAAAAAGTGTGGCTATAGATCACTTATACCCATGAATGTTTTACAGTCTGTGGCCCTAGCCCCACACACAACCTCTTTTCCCCCATGGCCTCGTGAGTTTCCATCCCCACTACCCCATGATCCTCCTCCCTCCTACGATCCTCCTCCTCTCCTGACGTCTCCGACATAGCCACCTCACCTCCCCGTAACCCTCCTTCTCCGACGCAGCTCTAGCATGGTTCCAACACGACCACCTCCCCCCCCCCCCACCCCCACGATCCTCCTCCTCTACTGAATTCTCCGACGCCACCACCCCACCTCCCCGTGACCCTCCTTCTCCAACATGGCTCTATCACGGTTCTAATGTTGCTCCGGTATGGTTTCGATGCAGCTCCAGTATAGTTCCGACATGGCCACCCCACCTCCCAGGATCCTACTCCTTTGACGCGACCACCCCACCTCACGGGATCCTCATCATACTTGTGATGGACCCATGAATAAGGTAAATTTATCATGTGTTTATTTCAATGGTACCCTATCTAGGTTTGATCAGACACTTATAGTAGTTTCTAGGTATGGGTGACCATGGGGATTAAAATATGGAATACCAAAAAATTGAAATAGACATCCTAAAATCAATTCCCATTCCTTCCATTCAAAAAAAATTCAGAGTGGATACCACAATTTGTGTGTTGGTTTGCGGGTGGTGTTACATAAATTACTAGAAAAAAAACTTGTTAGTTCATTTTCACTTCATCCCTAGATTTCCAATCCCTCACATTTACTTTAATAATGTGAGAATAAACCCTAAATTTATATCATCATACCTCGATGAGGATCCTAAGATTTTTTATGATAGTATTTATATGATCGATGAAGCAGATATGTGCACATTCTCAATGTTTACCTTAGGATAATTTAATGCTTTGGAGTTTCACTTGTTATTAAGATCCAACCAGGATCACGATGAATGGGTTAGCAAAGTCTTGTCTAAATAAATCATAGTTAAGTTGAACATACATTTTTGGAGGTTCTGAAATAAGGGAATACCAACTGAAATTAATATCCATAGAAAAGTAATTTAGATACCATCACCATGTATGTGTTGTGAGAGGCTAAAATCTGAGTTAGTCTAGAACTTATTTTTTGACGTAGAATGGGCCCTCTTTTCTTGGTCCCTTGTTGTGAAACTTATGGGATTTCAATTTTAGGGGGGATACATCTATGAATTTTTATCTACATTATTACAAAGTTTTTAGAAACATTCATGTATGGTTAATCTTCATGTAATAGTGTTTTCAGTGGTGTGTTGGGTGATTTAGGAGACAAGGAACAAGGGTCGTGAAGGCAAGAATAGCTCCCTCTATTTATTCAAGTTCATGTGATCTCTCTCATGGAAAAACTTGGTTCCCTTATTTATATTTAAAAGAGAATGGCTACTAGTAAGGGGATCCTCCCTAGGGATGTGATTATAAATGACAGAGCTCCTCTAGGGTGGTGGATCAAGTGGATATCCCCCAATGTTGGACTAAAACATAATGTTAATGGGTTTTGTAAATAAGGGGTTATGAGGAGGGATTGTGCATGATTCTAGGGGATCTATGGTTATTGAATATAGTTCCTTTTATGGTTTAGGTAATTCTATCTGGGTGGAGAGAAGATCTTTACTTAGTGGCCTATAAATTTGGAGGATAGATAACCTCAATATTTGTATGGTTGAGTAGAACTCCAATATTATTTTAAGATTTCTACATAATGATGTAAGTGCTCCTTGGTATTCAGTTTATAATATTAGGAAGTGTAGGTCCCCTATTGATCAAGGCACAAATATCAATCATACCTGGAGGGAGGGGAACTTTTCTGCATAAAATCTATCTAGTAAATAGATACCTTATGAGATTCTTGTTATCTATCATATTACTAGGGATCTTCCACATTACTAAAAAATTATTGTTAATGGTGAAACCCACATTATTCACCACTTTATACTCCCAAAGTGTAAGGTTTTCCAATAAAATTTTCTTCTTGAGTGACCGATAATTTCCCAACTATTACATCAATCAAGGAAGTTCTTATATGGATACCATTAATGGAGGCGAATGATCTGAATACTTAATAGATTTATGAATAAAACAATTTTCATCACATGTACAATGAAAATACTAAATTAAATTCTTTGGATAATCAATTACCCAATCAACTACATGGTCTAAATCCTAACCATCTGGAAAATTTTCCAACCCATGACCAATTTCAATCCCAACCATCTCAAAATTGAATCCAATCTTTTCCATATAAATTATTAGAATAAATTTTTAAAAAAATATTGAAAATGAATTATCAATTTTCATCATTTAGATTAGATATATAAAACATTTAAATGGTTATGTAACCCATTCCCACTCAGGTTGACCCTTCCTAAATATCTTAGAAGAATCTTGTTACACACAGACCTCTCATGAATAACTCAAAGTTGTGACTATTCCCATGAGTGGGAAAATATTTTAAAACCTAAATCATTTATTCCTAAACCATTAGAGTCTTCAAAATCATAGGAAAAAACTGAATAACCAACATTAGAAACTAAAAAATTAGAGTTGGATAATGAGTGAATTGGTTAGGGAATGATGAAATTCAACCAGAGGAACATGGGGAAAGTAGTGTATTGAAAATCATTTTTTTCACTACCAAACCTAACACACTAAATAGAGAGTGAATGGATTGAGATCTTGGGTCATTCTAGGGTTTTATTTAGGGGGTGAATTTATTTTATAAGTTAATATTATATAATTAATGAGAGAATTATATAAGGGAACCCTTCATTATATTCATCATTTTCACTTTTATTTTATTTATTCCATGCACTTGTGGTTCTAATCCATTATTTCATTATTTTAAAATTAATAGTGTTATATTAGTATAGGTGTGAGGAGAATTAATGATTATATACTTCCATTCACTTGTGGTTCCCTATCTATTTTCACCATAAAATGTAGTATTTTTAATTTTCTATTGTATTACACTTCCAAATCGGAGTTACAAATTAGTGGAAATCATGTTTTGAGGTCTTAATCAGATCTACCTATTGAATTAGAAATCACTAGTGTTTTTCATTTTGCGCCTTGATCATACTTTTTGAATCATGATTTTGTTTAAGGATATTCTTATTGAAGACTATATATTAATGTCTATATGATATAATGATTTAAATTTATGTTTCATATAATCATGCTCATTTGAATATGAATTTGATTAAATTGGACAGAGGGATGGACAATTCTTATTTAATTGATTGTCAGGTTGGTCCAAGAGGAATATAAAGACTTTTTGTTAATTAAGTGAAACACACCTAATTATGGAAGAGCAGAAAAAGTGTATGTTGAAGCATGATTTTTTGTATGGAGTTTTTTTGCGCTTTCTGGATCATATGGTGACTCCTTTTCCTCATTATATGAAGTTTTATTACAAGTCATGTTTATATCCTTTTTGATTTATGAATAACTTCCAGAACCACATCCCATGATAAAGGTTCCTATTTTTTTACCTTCATTCATGACTATTATATAAAATCATGGGTTTACATAACAAAAAAATATAATTCTTTTGAAACATTTAAAACATTAAACAAAATTTATTGAAATATAGATTGTAAATATAATAAAAGTAACGAGAATTGATAATTATTTGGAGTACCTATCTACTGAGATTGTCTAGTTCTATAAATTTGAGGGCAAAAAATGATAGCATGTTATTAGGGAGACCCCAACATAATGAACTTGTTGATAACATGAGTAAAACTATTCTAGATTGTGCCTGAGGAATGCTTTCATACTCGGGGCTACCTAAATTCTTTTGGTTAGAAGCTGATACTATGAAAATATACCTATTTAACAGGTTCCCAAATGCTACTAATTAGTTCAAACCCACAGATGAACTTTTTGATGATAAACCAACTTTTTATAACCACCAAAGAGTCTTTGTGTGTAAAACCTATACCTACATTAAAATTGATAAGTTGTAACCAATATCTATTAAGTATGTTTTCATGGGATACCCCAATGGTGTCAAGGGATATATGATACATGTTGAAAAACATAGATACAAAAGGTGTATGATCATCATAGATGTTTTATTTCTTGAATTTAGTTCTCCTAAATCCTAATATATCACACATTATAGTGATGATACAACCCTTAGTGATACTATTGATCCTCATTCCCTAACTGACTTAGAAGATACTAATGATCCCCCACCTCTTGATCCTAAAGGTGAATTCCAAAATGAGTCCATTGATGAGGATTCTAAAATCTATAATAAATTATTTAATGATAGATATTCCCAAGTCTTAATCTCTAACATACATGAAGAAATGAAAACCTTGAATAAAAACCATACATTATCTATTTTTTATATACCTCCCAATGCCATGGACATTGGGCGTAAATGGATTTATAAGAGGAAGAAATATAACACTAATGAAAGGAAAATAAAATTAATGGCTATATTAGTGGAAAATGGTTTCCTTTAAAGAGAGGTTATGGATTATGTTAATATTTTTTCACTATTTTATAAGAATTATTATATTTGGTTACTTCTTGTTTTTTATATTTTAATGACTTTCAGAAATAATAATTAGATGAAAAAAATGCCTTCTTACACAGTGAACTTAATGAGAAATTGTACATGGAACCACTTTATGGTTACCAAAAGGTGTTTAAAACTAACCAAGTTTGTCTTTTAAATAAATCCTTGTATGGTTTAATACTGGAGTCTTGTTAGTGGTATAGGAAATTTGACTCTTTTATGATGGATATCCAATTTAACAGGATCCAGTAGGATGCATGTGTTTACATTAAATGGGTTAAAACATACATTCTTTACCTAATAATTTATTTTGATATTATATTAGTTATGTCCAATAATATGAAGATTATTAATTCTATAATGTATCAATTGAAAAAAAAAATCAGATGTAATATTTAAAAGTGAAAAAATATATATTAACTAAGAAAATAAAAGGGAGAGACCTAATAAAATGTTATATTTGTCCCAAAATTTTATATCTTTAACTTATTGAAGAGGTACTTTCTTGAGACCTTAAATCCAATTAATGATCCCTCTCCCCAAAACTTTGAAGTATCATTGACTCAAATTCATACTTATACTATAGAAACTTAATCAATTTCAAAGAACCCTTATACCAGTATTTTTTGGTAGCCTAATGCATTCTATGATTTTCACCAGGACAGCCATAGTTTTTTCTATTTTCATTCTCAATAGATTCACAAAAAATCCAGGGAAACTTAATTTGTAGGTGTTAAAATGGTTACTTAGATCTGTTTCACATACTGCCATCCTATATTTTTGTTTTTCTAGAAATGTAAATACAGATGAACTAATTTCTGGATATGTTGATGTTGATTACATAGGTAATATAGATATCGATAATTCACTTACTAGATATGTCTTCACCACTTGTGGAGGAACCATATCATGGGAATGGAACATGTAATTAGTGGTTTCTCTTTTAACCATAAAAGATGAGTATATTCCCCTGATCGAGGCTATCAAGGAGGCTTTATGGTTAAAGGTTACGGTTTCTAAACTAAATTTATTCAATTTTGTAATATCAGTTTATTGTTATAGTTTATAAGATTTCCATTTGTACAAAAATTTAGTTTTTCATGTTAAATTAAAAAATATATAAATTATGCTACATTATATTAGTGATACCATTGTGGAGTTTTGATGATATACCTTCATAAAGAATAAGTTTGGTTGTATGTTTGATCCAGAAGGTCCCAAATAACTATAAACCAACATATCCAGAGGTGTTTCTACATTATGAAGGGATCAAATCTATTTTAGAGGCACCCTCTTTGGATTTTAAGCACTCCAATTATTGTTTTTAGTTATTAAAAATTGAATATTTTTATCATTTCTGTTTTCTTATTGTTCATATTGTTGGTTTGTTACTTGTAAAATTTTGTTTGAGCATAATAAAATGGGTTCCTTTTGGGAGGTGTTCTTTCAATGCACATTGTCCCTAAAAGAACCAAATAAAACTAAATCTTGTGTTCATATTTATTGTGTTTTTTATTTATTTTGAATCAATTTATACTAATAATTCTTGAAGTAATTTCTCTGTTATATTAAATGTTGTGTACCTAGGGGACACATTCTATGTTTTTCAAACCACATAACTCGGCATGTATAGGTGTACAAACCTTGATTTCGCACCCGAACACACATGTTGTGTGTTTTAGGGTATATTCCATGTATGATATATAATAAATTCCAATTTTAACCTACTTATATATTTTTATGTTTAAATTCAATCTATAAGAATTTCATATTGAATATATTTCCCTCATCATCAATTGTTTTTATCTTGTCTTCATGGGGATTCTTGATTTTATCAACTTCATCATCAAGATTTTTTTTTCTTTTCCTATAATAGATGATCAGACTATTTAATATTATTTTCTTTGACCTTCAATTCATTATTGATGACAACAACTACTTATTTATATATATTGTTCCATACTTATATCCTTTTCATGTATTTTTATTTCTCTTGGATTTTATTCAAAAAATATTTACAGGCAAGGTGCAAGAGGGAGGGTGAAGGGGGGATTTGTAGGGGTAGGGGAGGGGGAAAGTGTGTGTGTGTGTGTGGGGTCTGCAGGGGGGGGGGGAATTGGCAGGGGGGCTGGTAGGGGGGAGGGAAAGCTGGAAAGGGGTGGTTTGTAGGGGGTATGTAGTGTAGGGGGAGGGGGCAGGGGGGAGGTCTACAGGGGTGGTCTACAGGGGGGTCTGCAGGGGAGGGGGGAGGGGGAGGGTGAATGTGGGATGCAATGGGGGAGAGTGTGGTGGTATGCAGGTGGATTTGTAGGGAAGGGGGTGCAAGGGGGTGGGGCACTGGGTGAAAGGGGGGCATGGGGGAGGGAAAACTGGCAGGGGGGAGGGTGCAAGGGGGAGGGGGGCAGGGGGTCTGTAGGGGGTCTACAGGGTAGTGAGGAGGGTGCAGGTGGGGTGCAAGGGGGGAGGGGGTGGGGCATGGAGTGTAAGGTGGGTGGGGCATAAGTTAATGATGAATCCATTCATGAATAACCTTTAGATATTCACCCAATAACATATGTTGTTCCCCCTATATGGACTAATTTTTCATTTATTTTTATGAATTATAATAATTTCCCTTTTTCATGAAATCCTTACTTGAATAAACATATATAATATTAACATCATTAAATAAATATGATTTAATATTTTAACCATTATCAAACTTGATTACTCTCTCATTATTATTTTTTTCTATTTAGACCAAAATACTCTTACTATTACTCTATATTCAAAACATACTTCTTATTTCTCTTCAATTTTATGTTCTCGAATCATCATAAACAATAATATTTCAATGTTTTCATTAATTATATGTGTTCTCATTTGTATGCATTATGTTTATAAGAGTATTTTATTGGTAACATAATGATATTATATGAATCACTATATAAACATTGAATGCTTTCATTAATTAAATGTGTTATCATTTTTATGCATTATGTTTATCTGGATTCTCCATTCCTTTCACTGATTTAGGTGCATAAACCAATGAATATTTCAATTATCATGATGGAGGTGGTGGTGGTGGTGGTCTGAGAGGAGGCGATACTGATGTTGGTGTTTTTATAGGAGATGATGAGGGTCATAATGGTTCTGATGATGCTGATATTGAGGTACATTTAAGATATAAATTTTATTATTGGTTTATACATTTAAATTTATCAAATAGTTCTTTTCATTATGATGATATTGATATTGAAATTTCATATTGTTTATATTGGAGAGATTTTGAATTCTTATGATATACATTTTATTATGTTTTAGTTCAGTTTTATTTGGAAGGTGGTGTTTTTTTTTTGCTCGTAGCTAGAGGATGTGAGTACTGCTATAAGATACAACTATTATGGAATCATTTGGTGATTAAGTTTAGCTGGGTAGGAATCAATTTACATTGTTATTAACTGTGGTTGTAGGGTCTATTTTATATGGTTTTAAAAGTGTTATTAGGGACCAATATCCATAGTTAAACCAAGGGGGCGGTGGGGGAGGGAAAACTGGAAAGGGGGAGGGTGCATGGGGCAAGGGTGTGGGGCATGGGTGTGCTAGGGGGTGGGGAAGGGAGTGAAAGGGGGAAGTGGGGGGAGGGAAAACTGGCAGGGGGTGTCCAAGGTCTGTCAAGGGGGGTATCCAGGGGAGTGGGGGGGGGGGCTTTGCATGGGGGAATGGGTGTTTCTAGGGGGGGCTTTGCAGGGGGTGGGGGTGTCCAGGGTCTGAGGGGGTGTCCAGGGTATGGGGGGGGGGTCTAGGGTCTGTCCAGGAGAGGGGGGAGGGCTGTCCAGGGGAGTGGAGGGGGGTTTTCATGGGATAAAGGGGTGCTGTAGGGGGGATTCGTAGGGGGTGGGGGTGTCCAGGATTGGGGGTGTCCTTGGTCTGTCCTGGGGGGAGGTCTATCCTGGGGGGGTCCAGGTTCTATCATGTGGGGGGGGGGGAGTCTATCCAGTGTCTGTCTGGGGGGGTGTCCAGGGTCCGGGGGGTGTCTAGGGTCTGGGGGGGGGGCTGTCTAGGGTCTGTCTGGGGGGGGGTTACATGGGAGTGAAGGGGGGATCTTCATGGGTGAAGGGGTGCTGCAGGGGGGGTCCAGGGTCTGTCTTAGGGGGGGGTCTATCCAGGGTCAGTTTGGGGGGGGGGGTGTCCAGGGTTTGTCCTAGGGGGTCTTTCTAGGGGCAGGGGGTTGTCCAGTGTCTATCCTGGGGGGGGGGGTCTGTCTAGGGTTTGTTTGGGGGGGTGTCTAGGGTCTATCCAGGGGGTTATCCAGGGTCTGTCTGGGGGGACTATATAGGGTCTGTCTTGGGGGGGGGGGGGGGTCTATACAGGGTCTGTCCAGGAGGGGGGGTGTCCAGTGGAGTGGAGGGGTAATTTTCATTGGGGAAGGGGTGCTGAAGGGGGGGGGGAGGGGGTCTTTGAAAGGGTGTTTTTTTATAAAATGGGAAACCTTATAGCCACAGTTTCAGACCATGGCTATATTCTTTTTTTTTTCCTTAAGCTACTACCACTATTTCAAACCATGGATTTCGGGATTTATCCACAGTTCAAACTATGGCTATAGGTCTTTCCCTATATCCACGCTAATACTAGCCACATTTCATAAAACTGTGGCTATAACTTATAGCCATGGTTTTTAGACTTATAAAGATAGTTTTAAATCATGGATAAAGACTAAATTTACAGTAGTGTATGGAGGCCACTAGACTATGGGACATGTTCTCCTCTAGTGTATTATGCATGAGGAAACTATTGGTTTTGGTTGGAGGATTTTGATCATTGAGGTATGAGGTTTATGGGGTCCCACTAGTGATAGTTACCCATATGGATTTACTTGTATTTATCTCTTATGATGTAATGATTTTATTATGTAGTTATCATCATTGGTATGTGATAGATTTTGTGCACATTGTGATTTCAAATTAATTTTTTTCTGATAATTTTTTCACTTAAAAGTGTTTTCCTAAAAATGTGTTTCCTTAAAGTGTTTTCTTAGAAATGTTTCTAATGTTATTATGAAAATGTTCATGTTGATTTATCTTATAAAGTTATAGAATGGAATCCTTATTTTGGGTGACATCCTTCTGGGATTTGTCTCACACCCTACATACACCTTTGGGTGTATGTATACTTTGTTACATATGACCTAGGAAAAGGAAAGATGTATCGTGGTGGTGATGGTGGATATAGTCGCTAATGTTCCAATTTTTTTCAAGTGTTGGTGGTGGTGGATTAATGGTGATGTATATCTTGTCACATGGAGGTTTTTGGGATGTTTTAGTTGTTTTCTTTCCCCTGTAGTATTTTGGTTTTGGTTAAAGTTTTATAATTTTGAATCTAAAAATTATTGGATCTATTTTGGTTATGATTATAAATTATTTGATGTTGTGTTATTCTTGTAGATTGTTTATGGTTATATATATGGGTGAAATCATTTCCAATAATGTATTGTCGATACCCACACACTAGTTTCCAGACCAGGTGGATCAAGAACACCATTTAGGCTATGTCTCAGGTTGGGTTGGGTGTTGGGTTGGATGGAACCCCAACTTGGTTCATGAAAAAATATTACCAGAGTTGGTTACACTCTTTTTGGGTCAAGTTATTTGGGGATATTTTGGGTAAATTGAATCTAGTATTGTTGAATCTTGAGGTTCTGGTTATAAGTGGGGTGTTTGTCCAACACACCTTGTGATAATACTTGAGTCTCTATGGGATGTTGGGAAATTTGGTTTGACTTATCCTCCAATTGAGATGTATAGGCTACAAACTGTACATGGAAATTGGGTGGGGTTAAAGTGGTTTGGATTGTTATTATCTTGGATGTGGGTTTTTTGACTTGTTGAATCATTTTTGAATTGTTTATATCACTATTTTTTTTGAATATGCATTGATGGTTGTGTTGATGGGGTTTTTCTTGTGGTTGATCACACTTTGATGGTAGAGATTGATCATATGGGAAAGGTTAGTTTCTCTAGATCAGTGTCATTAGTGGGAAGTGGTAGCCTATCTAAGAAGAAGAGGAAGTGGGACGAGCAAGAGAAGAAGGGAGGTGGTAGTTTAGTCCATCCTTCTCAGTTGTCTTTGTCTGTGGCTTCTGATACTAGGTTTGATATATTACATCTGTTTGGGAAGGTGGGGAACATGTGATCTATCAGTTCAACTCCACCTATACCCTACCATCAATGTGGAGTTATGGGGAACTTGAAACATTTTTTCAAGGTGGAACACCCATATCAGAGTGGTGCGAGATCTGTAGCTTTCAAAGGGATGTCAGCTCAACCAAAACCATCTAGGATGGTATGTTATTAGTTCATAAGTAATGGAAACAAGGATGGATCCTCTTCTGGGTAGATTTAGTTCAGGGTAGAGCCACATGTCAGTGGTTATTCTTAGGTCCAGACTGAGATGAGGAATCTTCATGTCGTGTATTGAGTGCCAACAGAATCAAATGTAGGGCCTAAAACTGTTTGAGGTACCATTCTTATTACATCATTGTTATCTATTATTCTATTTGATTACAGTTCCTCTATTTATTTTATTTCTATCCATCTCATGGATTCATAAAAATTTCAACCAAAATTATTCCTTACATGATGGAGTTAGTAACACCATTTATTAATAATTGAGAGTAGGGTTTCAGGTGATCATCCTATGCATCACTATACCAGGATTCAAGTTGGAGTGGGATTTCTTGGTTTTGGAAATGGAACTCTTTTACATGATCCTCAGTACATATTATATGGTGAGTTTTTAGGTTCACATCAATTTTTATCGATGATGAGTATGTTTTATGGAACTTGATGGAAGTACCCAGGTTTTTCAAGGTGAATGGGATCCTTGGTCAGGACGTACTGGAGCTACACTTCAATAATTGAGAAATATCATTTTTTATATTTCATCACCCATGTTAGAGGACAATTATGGCAGTCTGGAAGCTATATTACCCCCGTGGTGGATGAGTTTCTAGAGGTATTTCCAAATGATTTTTTTGAGTTTACCCCCAGAGAGGGATGTAGAGTTCACCATTGATTTTTCACCAGGAAAACCACTGATATCTCTTCCCTCGTACCACATAAGCCTCATAGAGTTGAGGTAATTATAGGTAAAGTTGGAAAATTTTGAATCCAAAGGATTCATTCACTCGAGCATCTCACCTTGGGATTCCCTAGTTTTGTTTGCTAAAAAGTTTGATGGATCTCTTTTGTTGTGCATTTATTCCCAGAATTTAAATAAGGTGATGATGAATAAAAAGTACCATTTTCCTGTATTGATGACCTTTTAGATAAACTTAAGGGGGAAAGGTGGTTCTTTAATATTGATTTGTGTTCTGGGTATCACTAAGTCAGAGTTAGAGAGGGGGATGTTCTGAAAATATCTTTCAAAAGAAGGTACGACCACTTTGAGTATTTTTTCTTTCCTTTCAGGTTGAAAAATTCTCCAGTGGTCTTTATGGTTCTTATGAATAGGGTGTTCAATAAATATATCAAATTATTTTTCATGGTGTTTTTGAAAGATATTATGGTCTATTCTGAGACTGAGGAGGAGCATGATTATCATTTGAGGGTTGTTCAAGGAACCCTTCAAGGCCATCATCTCTATGAAAATTTTTCTAAGTGAACCTTATGGATCAGAGAGGTAAAACTTCTAGGTCATGTGATCTTGGAATAAGGGGTTTAGATGGACCTCAATAATATCAGTGTTGTGATGTCATGGTAACAACTGAAGAATGTTTTTTAAATAAGAAGATTTTTGGTCCAAGAAGGCTATTACAGGTAGTTTGTTTTGGATTTCTCTTAGCTTGCTTCGTCTATGACCACACTTACCTAAAGAGGGGTAAATTTTTAATAGATACCATAATTTCAAGTGTCTTTTTAGAAGCTTAAGGGGTGGATAAAAACAACCCATTTTCTAATTTTTACAGAATATAGAAAAGGATACATGGTCTACTATGATGCTTCAGGTATGGGTATTGGGTGTGTGCTGATATAGGATGAGAATGTGGTGGTGTATGGTTTGTGCCAACTCCAACCACATGAAAAGAATTACCCAACACATGAACTAGAGTTATCAGTAGTGATGTATTCCCTAATGACGTGTTATCGTTATCTTTTCAGGTAGAAGTTCATGGTTTATTTGGATCAAAATATCATACCCTACATTTTTCTCTCAGAGGGATCTAAATTTGAGGTAGAATCATTGGGAAATTACCTTCAGGGGTTCAATTTTGATATCGTCTATACCTTAGAAAAAGAAAATTTGGTTGTGGTTTCCTTGAGCAGGAAAGTCTTTGTGAAAGCATTGAATGATTCCAGTAATGAGTGGGCTTTGATAGTTATTTTTTCCCAATTGTATCTCGAAAACAAGGAGTATAGTGTAGGTGTGTTCTTAGCCAGTGTTTAGCTGATTCCTTCCCTTATAGAGTTGATTTGACAATAGAATTAAATTTATGAGTTGTGTTAGCATTATATACAGTTCCTAAATGGCGGGGAGGTGCCTTGTGAATGGTCATTGTCACCTAAGGGAGTTTTTTGCTTCAATTCTCTCTTTATGGTTCCATTATCATTGCAGAAGGTGGTGATGTAGGATAGCCATCAATATTAGTGGGTCATTCATCCTGGTACCACCAAGATTTTTTATGATGTACATTAGTAGTTCTAGGGCCATATATAAGGTGGGATGTATCTAAAGTTGTATTGTAGTGTTATACATGTCACTAGGTTAAAGAAGAGCACCAAAGGCCCTTCAGTTTTCTTCAACTACTACCCATTCCTACCTAGAAGTGGGAGGAGATCTCCGTGGATTTTGTTATTAGATTACCGTATACACTTAGGGGAAATAATTCCATTTGGGTAGTGATTGACCATCTGACCAAATCATCCCAATTCATCCTAATCAGGGATTCATCCAAGGTGGATGAATTGGGTTGCTTATATTTTTAGGAGATAGTGAGACTTCATGGTGTTTCATCATAAATAATTTCAAATAGGGACCCTTTCTTTACCTCATATTTTTGTTAAGGTATTTAGAATGATGTGGGGTCACAAATCAAGTTGAGTATGCCATACCACCCTCAAATGGATGGTCAGACGTAGTGGGTGAATCATATATTGAAATACATGATCTAGGCATGTGTGTTGAATTTTTGAGGCTTGTGGGATAGCCATTTGGGGTTGGTGGAGTTTTCATATAATAATATTTACAAATCATTGATTTGAATGGCTCCCTTTTAGGTTCTTTATGGTCATTCATGTCGGTCCCTTTTGTGTTGGGCTATGGTGGGTGAGGCCTCATTGTTGGGACTATGCTTTTCATAGGAAACTTTTGATAAGTTCAACTTTATTATGAATTTTTTTTATAGTTAAGATTCTCTATATGTCTTATGTCGATCATAGGAACCAATATTTGAAGTTTTCTATGGTTGAATGGGTGTTTCTGAAAGTGTCACCTCGTTTGGGGAACCGTCATTTGGGTAAGCAAGGGAAGCTAATACTGAGGTATGTTGGACCTTTTGTGATCACAAAGAGGGATGGTAAGGTGGAATACCAATTATGTTTGGCCTCCTAATTGATTTTAATTAATGACGTGTTCCATGTATATCAAATGAAAAATTATAATCTGGATACATCTCATGCACTGAATTGGGAGGAGTTGGAGTTAGAGACTGACATGTCTATGTTCGAGCAGCCAGTGCAGATTATGGATTCTTAGGAGAAAGTGCTTCATGGGAAGTCCATACTGTAGGTCTTATTTATTTGGTATAATGGTAGTGATGAGCATGAGACTTTGGAGTTAAAGTCTTAGGTTGAAGAGAAGTATCCTTTTTTATTCTCTAATCATAATCCAAGTTGACTTTCCAGGGGTGGAAAGTTTTTAGGGTGGGTAGAATTGTCACATCCATGATTTTATTCTAATGTATTTCCTTGTATATTTTTGTTCTTATTTTGGTTTCTTATTTTCCCTCAAATTTTTTGGAGAAAAATGAAGTTTTGGTCTTGGCATCAGGGGACACATGGTTGGCGCATGGTTAGGGGAAACTGTGTGCCAGCCCAGGGAAAACTCTACACCCTAGATAGTATCTATTTGTAGGATATATAGTGTAGTTCATGGATGTGTAACCTCCCCCAGGAAACCATGAGGCCTCATTCATCTTGGAAAGAGAGGGACGCATGGTTTCTTCATGGTTTGGAAAACCATGCTGTCTAACTGTTCGACCTGTCTAGATCATTAAAAATTTAGAATTTACTCTTTTCCCCTTTTGGATTTAACCCTAAATCACCCTTAATCTAATCCATATGGGATTTTCTTCCCAAATATATTCTTCATCACCTTCTTGTACCCCTTAAACCCTAATATATGGGTGGTTTTGGCCTTTTATCTTCAATGGATCCTCAAGTAAGTCTCACTTCCTTTGGTTTTTTCCTTATTTTGGGGTTTCTCTTCCCTCTTTATTGGGTTATTATTTTCCAATGGGATGTTTGACCTAATGAGGGGTCGATATTGTGTTGTTGGGTGAAATCATAATGGTTGTTGTTCAATCTTGCCTTTATAAGGTCCATTTGATGTGTAGTTGTTGTTTTCCATAGGATTACAGAAGTTTCAAAGCTTGAGGTAGGTGGTTCCATGCTTTTACATTATTAGATGATTTTGATACACTTTCTTGGATTTATAAATGTGTTATATATATTATTTTTATGGTTCTAAAGGTGTTTTAAAAGTGATTTGAAATGCGTATGTATTGGAAGATGGTTTTCAAAAAATAAGTTGTTTTTGATTCAAGTGTACCTCTTTATTATGCTTTATAAATGTGTTTGATATATTGCCTAAAAGGTGAAAAATATGTTTTAAAGAGGTTTTGAGGTATATATGTGGTGAAAGTTTTTTTCCAAGGGAAATGGTTTTTGTTTCATGAAATATTACTTGTTATGTTTCTTAAATATGTTCTATGAATTGTGGAAGTAATGCGAAGCATGTTTTAAAATGGATTTGGTGTGCATATGGATTTGGAAGTGGAATTTCCTATGGAAATGGTTTGATTTCATACATTCTCTTCTTGTGATATTTCCAAATGTGTTTTATAAATTGTACAAGTGGTGTGAAATTTGTTTCCAAATGGTTGGTGTGTGTGTGAATGTGGAAGTGGTTTTGATTTTGGAAAATGGTGGTTTCCTTGTGAGCTTTGATTATTGGATGAATATGATTGTGAAACAAATGAATATTCATGTGTGTTCTTGATGGTTGGAATGAGTATGTGAAAGTGATGATTTATGTGACATGTGAAATCTAAATTGATCACAAAGGGAATCTTGGGTATCTGGGTGGGTGAACAAGAACTATTATGCTAGTTGATTCGAAAGGGATGAGGCCCAGATTATTCTAGCAGTATTGATGCCACAACACTAACTAAACATGTGATATCATCAAAGAACACTAGAACATGGGATGGGATCTCCTATAGTGGCTCGTACATAGGAACACTATTTGTTTTGGATTATGATATGGACACCACTAGACCTTGGGACACATTCCCCTCTAGTGGCTCGTGCATGAGGATGCTGTTGGTTTTGGTTGGAGGATTTTGATCACCTATGTACGAGGTTAATAGGGTCCCACTTGTGATAGTTACCCATAGGTATTTACCTGTAGTTCTCTCTTGTGACATGATTATTTTATGATTTTGTGATCACCATCTGTATATGGTGGTCCTTGTTTACATTGTGATTTCAAAGTAAGTATCTTTTGATAAATGTTTTCCTTAAAAGTTTTTTCCTAAAAATGTGTTTCATTAAAGAGTTTTTACAGAAATGTTTCAAATGTTCTTATGAAAATGTGCATGTTGATTTATCTTCTAATGTTATAGCATGGAATACTTATTTTGGGTGTTATCCTATTGGGCTTTAGATTACACCCTACATACACCTTTGGGTGTATGTAAACTTTTTTAGGTATGACCTAGGTAAAGAAAATATTTATTATGGTGGTGATGGTGGATCCAAATTTTAGTGTTCCTCTTATTGTAGGTATTGGTGGTGGTGGATTTAGGGTGATGTCCCTCTTGTTATATGGAGGTTTTTGGGATGTTTTAGTTGTTCCCTTTTTGTTGTTGTGTTTTGGTTTTGGATAAAGTTGTAAAACATTGAATCTAAAAATTATTGTATTTCTTTTGGTTATTATTATCAGTTATGTGAAGTTGTGTTATTCTTTTGGATGGTTTATGGTTATATACATGGGTGAAATAATTCCCAATAATGTATTTTTGATACCCAATCACTAGTTTCTAGCCCATGGGGATCAGGAACACCCTTCAGACCATGTCTTGGGTCAGGTTAGGTGTTGGGTTGTATGGAACCCTGGCTTGGTTTGTGATAGGAATAAATTAAATAAATGAACAATTCATAAATTGAACATGAGATAAACATTTATAAAAAACTATTTAATAATAAATTATAAAAACTTTATAATTTAGCAAGAATTATTATGGAAAATCCATAATCTTGAATATATGCGGTTTATATTAATTTCATAATAGGAAATGTTTATTCATTATATGGATTTTTCTTTAAATACATGATATTAAATGAAATATAAACATTATATATTCTAATTTATACTATTAAAGTAATTTACATAATCTAAATACCATATATTTAATTATTATTTGAACTTGATAAAATTAATCACCAAAACTAATTTCGATGTGGATTAAATAATTTCTAAAATAATGCCTTAATCAAAACACTTAAAATTAAATATTATGAACAATTAATAATACAAATAAAAACACATTTATATTTTTATCTTATTTTTTAATTTATAAGGGTGTGCGGTTTTTCTATTGGGCTTAGATCTTCCCTCTTTTAGAGGTTTGTTGTGCTCAGATGTTCTTGAGGCAGGTGTTTCCATCCTTTTCATTTTCAAAACATTCTATGTGATTCTTGAGATTTCCTAAACGAATTTTAAATTTGTTCTTCATTTTTTTTCGTTTTCTATGATGAATTTTTATGGCTTTATTTGTTAGTGGTTTGGATTAAAAAGTGATTTTGAAAGGATTTAAATAATTATACCTATATGTATTTAAGGTAAATGTATACAAAATGTTTTTTAAAATGAAAATTGGCCTTTAAAATGTATTTGGTTGTGTGGTAATGATATTTTTACTTGTTGTAATTTTGATAAAATTGAGTGGCATGTGTAATTGTGTTTTTCTTGGGTTTTGGATTCTTTATGGTTTGGTGCATGTGTTATATATCTTATGCTTTGATGTGATGATCCTTTGTGCTTATTTGATTGAACCTTATAAATTCTTATGGATGTCCATATATATTTAGATGTGATATGTTCATATC
Organism: Viscum album; assembly: GCA_963277665.1. Taxonomy (NCBI): domain Eukaryota; kingdom Viridiplantae; phylum Streptophyta; class Magnoliopsida; order Santalales; family Viscaceae; genus Viscum; species Viscum album. The sequence continues at coordinate 157,589,037 of OY728164.1, forward strand.
CATATGCACATGAGGTGTGCATATAGATGTGTGCATGAAAATAGATGGTAAATTCCATAGAATTTCCATTTTTCTAAAACTGTGGTTTTCTCAAACACTCCAATCCCTCTTCTTAGTTTTTCCTTTTTCTCAAATGGTTTTTGTAATCTTAAACATTCTAAAAATGGTTTCTTGGTTTCTATATTTCTCCCAAATTTTGTTTTAAATAGTGTTTTATGACTTGTTTAAAAGGCCTATTTGGAACCTTGGAAATGTATTTGGACAATTTCCATGATTTCAAAAATGGTTTTTGATGAAAGAAAATTTCCTTGGAAATAAATTTAGATTTAAAATTGTAAGGATCATTTGGTACATTTGGATTTTCTTAAGAAAATAAATGATGATTCTCATGTACTCATGCCTGATTGGAACTTTGACACGTTTATTGGAAAAAATGGTTTAAAATACTCGTGATGTGTTAGACCAGTTGGAATCTGGGAAATTAAATCTATGTAATGGGAACCCCCATGGTTGTCCTCCATTTGGTGAGGGTCACCGCATGGACAATTTTGGGAAGTGGGAAATGCATTCACACTGGCATCCATGGGTTAAGGTCAATTTCAAGAATGTGATAACCTCCTCATTTTCCTCTATATTATTATCATGAGATCCTAGAAGTCATTTATAGGGTTGATATATGGTTATTATATAGCTCCTGATGAGATAGAATAGATCTACCAAGGTGGAAGAATGACCATGGTGGGAGTACCACTGGTGTTAGGTTATTAGAGTAGTCAGGTTAGTGATATAATATAGATCGCATCATGTGTTGGGGGATGGTTCCAAAATAAGAAAGTCTAGGTTATCCTATTGGGATGTTTAGAACATTCCCATGACTATTATCCTATATATTCTAGTGTTGCTTTATGTCAACCTATTTTCTTGTCCTGTCTACATGTACTTGTTTATACTTGTGTTTCTTATCTTTCTTCTAGAATTAGTCTTTGATATACCATGCTACTTATGTTTAGTTTTGATCCTTTTTATTTATGAACTTACTTAGTTTGTGTTTTTTATTTGGAATTTTTTTCAAAACCGTGTTTTGAAGTGGGATAAATGTTTTAAGGAAAATCCATGTTTTTTTCCAAATGGGTTTAGGTAAATCCATGTGTAGTTACTTTAAATGATAAAAACATATTTTATAAATAGAATTCCAAAATAGTTTTCATAGACTATTTTGGAAAAGTAAATGTGTGGATTTTATAGTGATTACTTATTGAGCCACTGTATGCTCACACCCAACCTGTGCCACTCGATATCGATATACCTGATCTATTTTATATGTTCATGTTCTGTTCTGGTTCACTCATAGAGAATTTTGGTCTTATGGGTGGAGGTGACTAAGAGGTCACATAGAGATCCTGTTTGGTTCTGGTTTAGTTTTAACTTTTTTTTGAATATGTATCTAGATCCTATTGATGTTTATTTTATGTTTAGTGGTTTATTTTTTTCTTCTATTGTTGTGTACTTTATTTTTTATGTTTTTTACGTTATTGGGTGAAATTTTCCCCAACAATTTATCTATGATGCCTAGACACTTGTCTTCATCCCATGGGGATTGATGACACCCTTTGGGTTCATCCATAGACTAGCTCTGGTGACCGGTTCAGGGGTTGACTCAGGATGGGTCTTGAAAAAATTACTGTAATTTCATCTTATATTATATCATATACAATAACTTGTGAAACAACATCCAATACTCCCTTTGGATATCTTACAAAGAACATTTTGAAATCTATCATTAACCTCAATGAATATCATAATATATGAAATTCCGTGTAAATACCCATCCAAACTTCTTTTTGGATAAACTCTAAAACACTTTTATAGTATCTCTCTAAGTAAAACTCAATACCTATTTATTCAACCACAAATACCTCTAGAAAATCACCAAATATACTCAAGATGCAAAATTTATTTCATGTGTTATCCATCAAACCCATATATATATTTATACATATATTCACCAGTTGTATCATAAGAAAGAAATCGTTTTCATATGATCCCATTTCCCAAGACATCGAGTTACCATGAGAGTCGGTATATGTTAATCATGTATAACTACTCATATATTATAGATTTTTTGAGTATATATAGACTAGGTTGATGAATACATCACATTTAATTCACCTTTATAGATGATCACATCACATACTCATCACTAGAATAGATAAGAACTTCATATGTGTTTTCTAGGTATAATTTTACACTTCCCCAATCTATCTCAATCGAGGGCCCAAATTTCATACTCATCATACGATAGGAAAAATATTATCTTGATTAAGATCCAAACAATGACATGATCAACAACATACCCAATCACTCCATGATTATCTAGGCCTGAAGGCTTGTGTTAAAACGGTACCAAATTATGAATGACCCTGTGATAGGTATCTCACCAACCTTATGAAATAATTACTCTAAATATGAACCATGAACCCCTAGATACCATGGAAAAAGTGTATGACAATCCATGTGGTATACTTGATGGTCCATCCAGTGCACAAATATTTTTTTTGTCTCATGAGATTATTACATATCTTAATAAAAGAATCATACTCATACTAACTTTAACATTTCATCATAAACTATAATAATCCTTGAAAAACATCAGCTAAGTATGATTTAAAGTCATAATTCAAGTGCTTAATTATCATTACACTAAATGTTTATCAATATATTCATATGTATAACCAATGTGAAATAATGATAAAGTAGAGATTGTATTTTTTATAACATGATACATTTTATATTCTTAAAATATTTTAAGAACATTAAAAAATATTCATAAGAACCTATCTACTATATAATATATTATAGACTACCAGACTAGTATTATGTTTGTTGAACTTTGCATTTTGTTAAACTCATTACATATCTATTTTATTTTTAACACATCTCTATGTGATCACCTGATAAAACCCTCCCACTAAACTCTTTAATGAGTAAAATCTATAAATTAATATTATGTAAATTATGGAAAGACATGGGAATCATATTCCTAATGTTCAACTCCTTGAAAATATTAAAACCCCTCTACTTCACAACATCCAATGTTACAATGTTAATAAGTTATGTTTTCTACTTATAATTCTTTCTAAGTACATTGACATCATTATCCTTCAAAACCAATTCTATAATTATTTTTCCTTGAAACCTATTTGTAACTAATGTAACTATTTACATTATTACATTACCAACACATCCTTAAAATATTTAGGATATTAAGTGACATTCACTTTGAATTTTGACTGGTATAATATTTTATTTATTAAATTTGAGATCCTCAAAGTCCAAACATACTCCCACAAGCCACTTAAGAATTAAATTCTCTTCAAAATACAATACTAATATTCAAAAACTACTTTGTGTTTAGGAAATAAATCTTATTTTATCTTAGTATAAATATTTATAAAATAAACTATTGTTTTCATATCATATGTGGCCTTCTTTCTGTTTGGTGCAATTTCTTAAAAATAAGATTATTCTTTAAAATATTTCATGGATGGTTGTGGAATATCAATTCCTCGTATTTAAAAAAATATCTAGATGGATACTTTTATCTTGGATAAAACATTTGTATCCTTGTATCATTTTCAAATATGATATATAATCTGATGATTCATAATGCATGTGTATAGAATCCATCATCTCATATTTTTTATAACAACTCTTTGTTAGTATATTAATTCCCTTATGATATAATAGAAATGATATGAAGATACACACCTTTTACTTAAATTTATCCGAGATTCAATTACATGATTTAGAAAACATTTGCTTCGTCATTTGAATACAAACTATAAGTTAAATAAATTATTTCCTTGATTTTTAACTACTTTATATTTACAAAATTTATAAAAATATACACTTGGTATCATTTAACCTTCAGAATTGAAGAATTGATTTCTATAACACCAATATTTTCCGAGGGAATTCCATGGAATATCTAAAACTCCTTCAAATATTTTGAGAGATTCCATTACATTGAATCATCATTCCTTATTTCAAATAACTCCGATTTTCAATGACTTTGATTGGCTACTTGAAGAAAAATTTATGGGACTTTCCAACCAAATTTTCTTTTTTTGATTTGAACTTTTACTCACTGAATTATCAACATAGCACCAGTTCATTTATCCTAAAAACTTTGAAAATATTAAGTAAACATTTCCTAAACTCATTCACATTTTCAAAACATTTCCATTAAGGAAATAAATATGGATCCCATAACCCAAAAAAACTTAAAGGAAACTTTTAGTCTCACAAATTCATTAACATATCCACTCGTATTGAGTAAATGAGTGGGGAAAAAATCCCTTAATTCATCATGAATCTAATACCTTTGAAACTTTGAGTGAATCATTATATTATTCTCATAAGAATATATATTCATTTGTTTAACAAATTTAACATCTAGGTTAATCTGTAAGGTGTTTCTCTAACAAATAAAATTTCCCTTACTTCATAACTCTTCTTAAGTTTTGCAGCAATCTAGAGAAATTGTTTTAATTAAATTATACTTTCTAAATATTGATGTAAAAGTTATGTTTGATGATAATGATGTAATTAAATCTATAATAGAATCTTTTTTATCAAATTAGTATCACATTTTACAAGCATCTAATAGGGAATTTTACTAAATGTGATCCCACTAAAATGATGACCCCTCTTGAACTCATCATATCCATTAGTGGATCAAGATTTGTATTTCACTAATATTTAGGTCACTATCATTTCTATCATCACTTAGAAATTTAGGTAGGGAATCATTACAATCATATCATATATAACTCTTGTATTATTGATGTAAGAACCCAGATCTTCGTTTCAGGTATGTTTTTCCTTTTTCTGGAATTTTTGGGAAAACTAAGGTTTTTGGAAATTTTTGAAGTACACGCTGTGTACTTTCTGAGTACACGCCGTGTACTCTTTCCCGCACAAAGCCGTGTGATGGCCATGTCTGGGCCACACACACGGTGTGTGGGGATGATGTGGAGGCCAATTTTGGCGGAGTACGGAAAAACCAACTACACGCCGTGTACTCTAAAAGTACACGCCGTGTACTTTTTTTACTAAACGGACCGGGGTCGCGCCTAATCGCCATAATCGTCTTCTTCTAGGTCTGGTTCGACCGAGAGATGTCGTACGGCCACAAAACTTCTCCGAATTCCCGAGCCTCCATCCGTTCTCCGATTTTGGCTCTGTCGATTGCATTGGAAGCGCTGCGGTGAGTTCTCCCTTCTGCTTGATCCTTGTTTTCCAATTCTCCCTCCTTCTCAAGTTATCTAAGGTTGAACGTTTTGAGAGTTTTCTCAGATCTACGACGTTCAAGGGAGAATCAGTCATCGTGGTTTAAGTATATCGATCTCTTAGGATCGAGGTAGGTGGTTTGTGCCTTACCGTTCAAAGTCTCTGAGTTTTATGTGCGAATTTCCATCGATACCCGTGAACGAGGTATTGCGTGTTTACCTTTTTTCCCTTGTTGTTTTCCTAACTTTCTTGTATGCTTGTGTAGAGGTAAATTGACCATGTTAGAGGATAATTTTGTTGTGCTTGGATGTATTTTCCCTTGCTTTGTTCTGTTCACGACCTTTGGGTCTCATTTTCCTTTGGATGTTACACCTGTTTCCATGCCTTGCGGTTATAGGTTGAAGTGAAAATCATGACATGCTTGTTGCCTTGTAGACTGTTTAGATAAGTAGCTCTATAGGTGTAATTTGGTTATTCAAGTAGCTATATAGGTTTACTTCAGCCTTATAGCATTATTATGCACTGACTGGCACATGGATGAGGGAACCTGGTGCTATAGACTATAAGGGATAGACCGAGTGGGCTTCCCAGAGAGTCTTAGACATTATAGACTATAGGGGATGGACCGAGTGAGCTCCCAGAGAGTCTTGGATATTATATACTACAGGAGGGTAGACCGAGTGTGCTTCCTCAGAGAGTCTTACCTTGTTTGTTTATCTTTAAGAACCTTCCCAGGCCAGAGGAGGAATTGACTGAGTGAGCTTCCTCAGAGAGTCTGTGGTATAACTGAGGCTATAGGAGGAATTGACCAAGGTAGATTCCTCAGAGAGTCTGTAGACCTTGGGGCTAAGAGGGTTAGACCACGTGATCTTCCTCAGAGATTCCCTGACTACCCTTGACTATGAGGGTAATTGACCGAGTGTGCTTCCCCAGAGAGTCTCATAATTTCGTATGACCAACTAGAGGGGTTAGGCTGAGTGCACTGCCCAGAGGGTTGTGGTACTTCTTGTATAGGACTAGTAGGGATGGTTGTGAGTACTTCCTAGAGGGTTTCTTCTTGTTAGCTATTTGTTTCACTGCTGTTGTTGTTTTGGTTGATTGCTGTTGTGTATCATCCTGTTTACTACCTGTTTCTTTGCTGTTGTTGTTTACTGCCTACTGTACCTTTACCTGCCATATACTCACTGACTGTTAGGCACAGATCTTCGGGTGGTTGCCTACTGGGATTTTATCACACACCCTATTTGGGCCATGCTTTTGGGCCCAAGCAGACTATGTTGTTGCAGGTATAGACAAGGGCAAGCGCCATTCGACTTCCGGTACTTGATTGTTTGGAGAAGAAGAGCATGGGACCAAGCTATGGCTTGCGATGCTGAGGAGTTATCTGTTTACCTTTCTTTTGTACTTTGGTTTGGTACTATTGTATTTTCCAGCATTGTGAATTGTTTGGCAGTTTTCCTAGACATATGTATCATGCATCATTTCATATATATATATATGTGTGCTCTAGTTGGTTATTACTTTAGTCTTCCACTGTTTACTTGTGTATGGATTGTTCTGTTTCCGCTGTTTCTTATTGTTTACTTCTGCTGTGTACTATGCCAATGAGGGCATAGTTTCCCCACTATCACACCCAAGGCCCTCGCTGCTATTCGGCAGCCTCTGGCGTTTGGGGAAATGTGCTTGAGGCCATGTGATCAACTGGGTACGAGGCGCCTCTGGGTGGCTTCCGGAACTGGGACGTTACAAAGTGGTATCAGAGGAATTCTTTTCTCTTGACTTACTGTTTGGATCCTTTAGCCAGGGATAGGACAGATTCGGTACTTGGTAATAAGCTGTGCCTGGGAGTAGCTAACTTGTGTACAGGGAAAATCCATACTACCTCGTTTATTGCAGTTTTCTAGTTTTGAGATTTTACGGTTGATATGATTTCAACTAGAGTGATTAACATGCTTTGTGATGTTATTGTTTTGGATATTATGGTTCTATTTCTATCGCAACCCGATGAGATGATGGTATGCCATCTCATGCATCATATAGGCACTTGTAGAAACCACATGCCATGCATTCTTGCCATGCCATCTAGGGTGTATTAGCGATTACAAGATTTTGTGATAGACTTTGTGTCGATTATGCAAGTTGTTGTGATAGATTCTTGACAGAATCTCTGCTGCTTTTTTAGAAGATTTTTTTTATTGTACTTTACTTAAATGAACACCAAATTTTGATTCTTGAGGTGTTATGGGCCCTCTTGAACCAGAAATTGGTGGATCATAACCCTGTTTTCTCTTGTCTATGACTGTAGGAGATGCCAAGTTTTGATTCTTGGAGAGTATGGGCCATCACGGATCAGAATTTGGCACCTGTTTGCCTTGTTTCTGTGTTTTCTGGGATTCTGTGTAGTTTCTGAGCTGCTGCCCAGAAAAACCCAGAATACACGACGTGTACTTTTTGACTACACGCTGTGTAGTTTTTAGACCGTGTCACTGACCGTGTGAGCAGGGACACACTATTGTAGAAATACCTTCAGGAACACGCTGTGTACGGTAGGTACTTGCCGTGTAGTTTTGAGCCGTGTACCCGACCGTGTCACTAACAACACGGGATGGGGAAGCCCGAGTAGAACACGCCGTGTTGGTGAAGAGCATGTTGTGTAGTTTTGTTTAGGTACCCGGTCGTGTCACGAACAACATGGGTCAGTTTCACCTTCTTCCATACACGCCGTGTGTGTAATGAGCACGACGTGTAGTTTTGTCCCAGGTACCAAGTCGTGTCACGAACAACACGGGTCGATGTTATCTTCTCCTACACATGTCGTGTTTGTTCGGAACATGCAGTGTAGGAACCGCCGTGTAGACAGTCCGTGTAACCAACAACACGGGCCACCGAACCCACGTCTAGTACACGTCGTGTCCCCCTTGAACACACCGTGTAGTCTGGGGTTAGTTGGACCGTGTTGGTTAGTCCTGTAAGGAGACTCGGGTAGGGGTTTAGAGTACAAGTACACGCCGTGTGTTTGTACAACACGCCGTGTAGTTTGGGGTGTTACATGACTAGTAGTGTCAGGAGTACACGCCCATTTTAATGGCTTAAGAAGACACACCGTGTAGTTTTTATACACGCCGTGTAGTCATGTTTTGTAAAGCTTGATATTTTCTTTTCCATGTTCCCATTCTGTACACTTGTGTTTTCAGTCCTTGTTAATTTTGATCTAAGGTGTGCTTTTGATCTTTCAGAGCTATGCCTCTGAGACGTCCTCCGGTCATATGCCAGTTGTCAGACGTTGATTAGACACCAGATATGGCCGATCAGGGACCTCCTGCAAATACTCCTGTTATGCCAGCCGTGGAACCAGCAGTTATACCCGTCGCAGGCGCCGATGCACAGTTCAGGGAGGATTTCCTGAGGATGAGGCAGACTTTTCAGGGAGCGCCGCCTCCTTCCCTTTTGATGGTTGAGTTGACAAGGGTTTTTCAGCAGCATCATCCTCCTACTTTGTTAGGGGATGGAGGAACCCAGGCTGCAGAGTCATGGTTCGAGGCCACCCTAACTATCTTTGAGCATCTGGAGATACCCCCAGAGAAGAGGAAAAAGCTGACCACCTATATGCTCAAAGACATCGCCAAGAGGTAGTGGGAGGTGATCTTACAGTCAGGGCGCTAACAGGTTATGTCTTGGGACGAGTTTCGACGCACCTTCTATGACTACTTCTATCCGGAGACCCTGAGGGCCGATCGAGCCTGGGAGTTTATGAGTCTTCAACATGGTACTCTTTCTGTTATGGAGTACTCGTCTCGTTTCACTGAGCTGCATCGTTTCACACTGATCCCAGCAAGTGATGAGTTGTTCCTTGCTAGGAAGTTTGAGGATGGTCTCAGGAAAGAGATCCATTCCCAGGTGAATATCTTCTAGTTGAATTCGATATCCTCCATCATCAACCAGGCGCTGATTACTGAGCGCAATCTAAGGGATTCTGGAGCAGTGATACTGGGAGGTTCGTTATCCAAAGTTGGTGTTCCTCCTACAGACAATAGGAAGCATCGTAGAGAGTCTTCTCGAGGAGATCAGGGTTCGTGGGATACGTCTTCTGGCAGCCAGGTTGTATGCTACCAGTGCGGTAGAAGTGGGCACACTAGGTCTCAATGCCAGAAATATCCGATGGAGTTCTGATCTTGTGGCAATATGGGCCATCTTCAGTGCTTCTGTCACATCTTCTCACCTTCAGCTAGTGGTAGGGGTTCCTCTATGACCCCACGTTCTGGAGATGTTTCACCAGTTTCCCACCATTCTGGGAACTGGAGTTCTTCTGGCCGTTTAGGCTGAGGTGGAGGCCGCGACCATGGTGTTCAGTCACCAGGTCATCAGTGACAATAGAGTGGATCATCTTGGAGCGGTCAACCAAGGACGTAGGGCCATGGTGTAGTCCAGTCTTTCGCCGTGGAGCAGACCTATTAGGAGCAGGATCCTAACCCTTCTATAGTTCAAGGTACGATCCTAGTAGCCTCAGTTTTGTATTCCGATCTTTTTGATACTGGTGCTTCCCATAGCGTTATCTCTGTTGCGGTTGTAGAGATCCTTGGGCTCTATATCTTTTCGTCTTCTGACTTGTTGACTCTTGACACACCGTTGGGAACGAGGACATCTAGCGTACGACAGTGCAGAGAGTTCCCTCTTGAGTTTGTGGGGTGTCATTTCTTATGGGACCTCTATGTCCTAAAGATGACGGGTTATGAAGTCATTCTTGGGATGGACTGGTTGGTTCCCTTCCACGCAGTCGTTGATTGCTCTCGCCGTAGGGTGAGTTTCGTATCACCAGAGGGTAGATCTTTTCTTCATAGAGGCGAGTGGGATGTCCAGGTAGGTAGAGCTGGACCAGAGCATCATGGGCTAGGGGAAGTTACAACCAAGATTTACAGTCTTTATCTGGATGATTAGGGGACTTCACAGTTATACTTTCCCCCAGTGGTGGATCGTTTTAGGTATATATTTCCAGATGAATTTTCAGGTTTGCCTCCGTAGCGTGAGGTTGACTTCTCGATTGAGCTCATACCAGGAGCGACACCAGTGTCCATTCCTCCTTATAGGATGGCTACACCTGAATTTCAAGAGCTCAAGAATCAGTTGGAGTAGTTTTAGGTAAAGGGTTTCATCCGAACTGTACTTCTCCTTGGGGTTCGCCTGTCCTGTTCGCGAAGAAGGCAGAATGTACCCTTCGGCTTTGTGTGGATTATCGGAAGCTGAACCAGTTGACGGTCAAGAACTGATATCCCTTTCTGAGGATCGACGACCTCTTTGACCAGCTTCGAGGAGCCCGGGTGTTCTCGAAGATTGACTTGAGGTCAGGTTATCATCAGTTGTGTGTTAGACCATCAGATATACCTCTGGAAGCTTTTAAGAGTAGGTATGGTCTTTTCGAGTATACAGTCATGCCGTTCTGTCTCACGAACGTGCCTGCGGTTTTCATGGCACTGATGAACCGAGTGTTCCATCCATACTTATACTCCTTCATTGTGGTCTTCATGGACGACATATTGGTGTACTCTCACACTCGACAAGACCATGCCACACATCTTGAGATCGTTCTGAGTACACTTAGAGAGCATCAACTATATGCTAAACTCTCGAAGTGACACTTTTGGATGGATCAGATTCACTTCTTGGGTCACGTCATCTTAGAGACAGGAGTTTCAGTGGACCCAGAGAAAGTGAGAGTTGTAGTTTCCTGGGAGCAGCAGAAGAACGTCTTCGAGGTATGAAGTTTCTTAGGGCTGGCTAGATACTACAGACGCTTCATTCAGGACTTCTTGTGCCTAGTAGCACCGTTGACAGGTCTGACCAAGAAAGGGGTGAAGTTTTTATGGTCATATTCTTGTGTATTAGCCTTTCAAGAGTTGAAGGGGAGGTTGACGTCATCACCGATACTAGTCTTACCAGAGCCGGGAAAGGGCTACACTGTTTACTGTGATGCTTCAAGTATCAGGCTGGGAGTTGTGCTCATGCGGGGAGATGGAGTCGTTACGTATGGGTCTCGGCAGTTGAGGCCACACGAGGGGAATTACCCTACGCACGATCTGGAGTTGGCAGCAGTTATTCACGCCTTGCGCTATTGGAGACACTATCTTCTGGGAGAGCACTTTGTGGTTTTCACCGACCAATAGAGTCTCAAGTATATCTTCACTCAGTGTGATATGAATCTGAGACAACACAGGTGGGTCGAGTATCTTCAGTCCTTTGATTTTGATCTTGCCTATACTTCGGGAAAGGGCAACGCAGTGGAGGATGCGTTGAGCAGGAGAACTCAGATTCAGGCAGTTTAGGAGGCCAGCAGTGAGTGAAAGCTTATGGCTCTGTTCTCTGAGATGCACATGGAAGTGCACGACAGGCAGGGAAAGACTGTCCTATCTTCTGTAGTTGTTACCTCTACACTTCTTGATCGGGTAAGGATGAGGCAGCTATCAGATTTGGAGTCCTTAGTCCTGCGGGAGAGTGTGTCAGGAGGGGACCCTCTTCGTGGATGGACAGTGGGCGAGGATGAAATCTTGTGTTTACAGGGACGCGTATGGGTGCCAGTAGACATACGTGAGGAGAAGATGTGGGATTTTCATTCCTCAGTTTGGGCAGTTCATCCTAGAATCACCAAAATGTATCGAGATCTTCATCTCCAGTACTGGTGGCCAGGTATGAAGAGGGATGTTACCGATTTTTTCATGAGATGTTCTACTTTTCAGCAGGTGAAAGCATAGCATCAGCAACTAGCAGGTATTTTACAGCAGTTATCCATTCCAGAGTGGAAGTAGAACGATGTCGCGATGGACTTCGTGACCGGGTTTCTGAGGTCACCTCGGGGAAGTGATGCTATTTGGGTTGTCGTTGACAGGCTTACAAAGGTTTCACACTTCTTGCCGATCAAGGAGACCTTCAATGTTGATGATCTGGGATGACTGTACATCTGAGAGATTGTACATCTACATGGAGTTCCACACTCCATTATTTCAGACAGGGATGCGTGCTTTAGCTCTTGGTTCTGGCAGGGACTTCAGAAGTATTTGGGTATACAGGTACTTTTGAGTACAACGTACCATCCCCAGACTGATGGCCAGTCCGAGTGAACGATCCAGGTGCTTGAGGATATGCTCCGAGATTGCATTTTAGACTTCGGAGGTTCTTGGGAGAAGCATATACCTCTTTTGGAGTTTTCCTACAACAATAGTTTTCAGGCGACCATTCAGATGGCACCAAATAAGGCTCTGTACAGTAGGCAATGTCGATCACCCTTATATTGGATGGAGGCAGGAGAGGCAGATTTTCTGGGACCTCACCTTGTTCAAGAGACCTCATAGTAGATAGAGTTGATTCGAAAGAGGATGGCTACAACATAGTCTTGACAGAAGTCTTATACTGATCAGTGGAGACAACCTTTGGAGTTTGAGGTCAGGGATCATGTTTTCCTGCATGTTTGCACCGAGGTTGGGACACAAGAGTATTCAGAGACAGGGTAAGCTTTCATCGAAGTATGTCGAGATGTTTGAGGTTTTGGAGAGAGTTGGGTCGGTTTTATATCGGTTGTAGCTACCTTAGAGGTACCAGGCCATGCACGACGTCTTCTATATCTCTCAGCTCTGACGTTACTTTTTAGACCTGTCTCATGTCTTTCAACCCGAGGAGATTGAGCTCGAAGAGGATGCTTCGTTTGAGGAGCATCCTATCCGGATTGTTGATCGTAGTACTAAGGTTCTCTGTGGCCGGTCTGTTCCTCTAGTACGGGTGCTGTGGCAGCACGGGCGAGTACAGGACGAGACTTGGGAGAGAGAGGCCAAGGTTCGATCGTAGTGGTCGGAGCTGTTCGAGGTTTCTTCTTCTACTCCCCTCTAGGGAAGTTTAGGGACGAATTTCTTTAAGTGAGGAAGTTTGTAAGAACTCGAATATTCATTTAAAGTATGTTTTTCCTTTTTCCGGAGTTTTTGGGAAAAATAAGGTTTCTGGAAATTTTTGAAGTACACACCGTGCACTTTCTGAGTACACATCGTGTACTCTTTTCTGGCTCGAAGCCATGTGCTGGCCGTGTTTGGGCCACACACAAGGTGTATGGGGATGCTGTGGAGGCCGATTTTGGCGGAGTATGGAAAAACCCACTACACGCCATGTACTTTTCTTTTTTTTCATTAAACAGACCGGGGTCATGCCTAATCGCCATAATCGTCTTCTTTTAGGTCTGGTTCGACCGAGAGATGTTGTACGACCACAAAAATTCTCCGGATTCCTGAGCCTCCATCTGTTCTCCGATTATAGCTCTGTTGATTGCGTTGGAAGCGCAACGGTGAGTTCTCCCTTCTGCTTGAGCCTTGTTTTCCAATTCTCCACCCTTCTCAAGTTATCTAAGGTTGAATGTTTTTTGTGTTTTCTAAGATCTACGATGTTCAAGGGAGAATCAGTCATTTTGGTTCAAATATATCAATCCCCTAGGATCGAGGTAGGTGGTTTGTGCCTTACCGTTCAAATTCTTTGAGTTTTATGTGCGAATTTCCACTGATACCTGTGAACGGGGTATTGCGTGTTTACCTTTTTTCCCATATTGTTTTCCTGCCTTGCTTGTATTCTTGTGTAGAGGTAAATTAACCATGTTAGAGGATAATTTTGTTGTTCTTGGATGTATTTTCCCTTGCTTTTTTCTGTTCATGACCTTTGGGTCTTGTTTTCCTTTGGCTGTTACACCTGTTTCCATGCCTTGCGGTTATAGGTTGAAGTGAAAATCATGACATGCTTGTTTCCTTGTAGAATGTTTAGCTAAGTATATCTATAGGTGTACTTTGGTTAGCCAAGTAGCTCTATAGGCATACTTCGGCCTTATAGCATTATTATGCACTGACTGGCACGGGGATGAGGGAACCTGGTGCTATAGACTATAAGGGATAGACTGAGTGAGCTTACCAGAGAGTCTTAGACATTATAGACTATAGGGGATGGACCGAGTGAGCTCCCAGAGAGTCTTGGATATTATATACTACAGGAGGGTAGACTGTGTGCGCTTCCTCATAGAGTATTACCTTGTTTGTTTCTCTTTAAGAACCTTCCCAGGCTAGAGGATGAATTGACCGAGTGAGCTTCGTCAGAGATTATGTGGTATACCTGAGGCTATAGGAGGAATTGACTGAGGTAGCTTCCTCATAGAGTCTCTAGACATTGGGGCTAAGAGGGTTAGACCGCGTGATCTTCCTCAAAGAGTCCCTGACTACCCTTGACTATGAGGGGAATTGACCAAGTGTGATTCCCCAGAGAGTCTCATAATTTCGTATGACCAACCAAAGGGGTTAGGATGAGTGCACTGCCTAGAGGGTTGTGGTACTTCTTGGATAGGACCAGTAGGGATGGCTGCAAGTACTTCCCAGAGGGTTCCTTCTTGTTAGCTATTTGTTTCACTTCTACTGTTGTTGTGGTTGATTTCTATTGTGTATCATCCTGTTTACTACCTGTTGCTTTGCTGTTGTTGTTTACTACTTACTATACCTTTACCTTCTATATAGTCACTGACTGTTAGACACAGATCTTCGGGTGGTTTCCTACTGGGATTTTATCTCACACCCTGTTTGGTCCTTGCTTTTGGGCCCAAGAAGACTATGTTGTTGCAGGTATAGACAAGGGAAAGCACCCTTCGACTTCCGGTACTTGATTGTTTGGAGCAGGAGAGCATGGGACCAAGCTATGGCTTTCAATGCTGAGGAGTTATCTGTTTACCTTTCTTTTGTACTTTAGTTTGGTACTATTGTATTTTCCAGCATTGTGACTTGTTTGGAAGTTTTCCTAGACATATGTATCATGCATCATTTCATATATATATGTGTGTTCTCTAGTTGGTTATTGTTTTATTCTTCCGCTGTTTACTTGTGTATGGATTGTTATGTTTCCACTGTTTCTTATTGTTTACTTCCGCTGTGTACTCTGCCAATGAGGGCATAGTTTCTCCACTATCACACCCAAGACCCTCACTACTAGTTGGCAGCCTCTGGCATTTGGGGAAATGCGCTTGAGGCCGTGTGACCAACCGGTTACTGGGTGCCTCTAGGTGGCTTCCGGAACCGGGACGTTAGAATTGAGCAGATAAGACTTTAACCAATCCATCATATTGATAAAATCAACCCTATTTCTCTGATAAATAATCATATTTGGGTCTTCCAAATAAGTTTAAACAAAATAAAATTCCAATAAAGAGCATATAATCCTATTAGAGTCACCCATTACTTTCTTTCCTTACTAAATATAATTCAAGGGCACCTAGCTTTAGAATGGTCTACCTAGTTGGATAATTATAGTTTTGAAAAGTGTTTTCTTTGGAAGGAATATAACCCTTAGTATTTTAAAGGGGATTTAATATTACCATCATAACTCACATATTATATTTATGTATGCATGTTTCTAATGATTTTTTTAAATCGTATCCCATTTCCACCAAATCATCATGATCAAATCATATTGATGTCTAACACTTTATACAACTTATAACTTGTGTTACTAAAAAAAATTAAAATCCAGCTATATTTATACACATAAAAATTCATCCTATGATAAGATACATGAAAACCATTCATGTAACATATTTTAATTATTTTAAATCAATAATATACACATGAGCAATTCTGAAGCCACAAATAGTCAACCCCCACTTTTCTAGACAATGCATAATCCTCTATGACAATGAGCAGTCTGAACTAAAATCACTTTACTTAGAGATACTTTAATCAATATAGATTTCAATTCCATCATAATTATAACACCTAATATGAATAAATCATAATTAAATTCTCGATTCAAGTTCATAACTCAATATAATCAAAATTCAAGGTATAAGAAAATAAAATCTATTATCATACCTAGCTTGTAACACCTTAAATGCATGCATAATAACTTAGAAGAAGCTTAAAAACTTTAAAAAATCATACACATATTTATAATATATATATATATATATATTAAATAAGTAAATAAAGTAAATAAAATGAAAAATTCATAAATTGAACATGAGATAAACATTTATGAACAACCCATTAATAAAAAAATTATAAACAATTTAGAATCTATCAAGAATTATTATGGACAATCCATAATCATGAATACAACTAAATTATATTCATTTTATAATATGGAATCTTTATTTATTATATAGAATTTAATTTAAATAAATGGTATTAAATGGAATATAAACATTTTATATTCTAATTTATATTATGTAAATAATTTACATAATCTAAATACCACATATTTAATTACTATTTAACCTTGATAAAACCAATCACCAAAACTCATTTTGATGTGGTTTAAATAATTTCTCAAATAAGGTGTTAATTTGAAGAACTCAAATTAAATATTATGAAAAATTCATAATGAAAATAAAAACACATTTATATTTGTTCCTTATTTTTTAATTTAAAAACATTTTATAAATTAACCTTATAATTCCTAAATAAACACTTTATTTCAAATTTATGTAGCAAGCTAAATAATTTGAAAAAGTTATTTCAATATCAACTCTTAATACTTATGGATATTTATTTAATTATTCTTTATAAACATTCTATAATTAATTAATTTATAAATACTTTTATAAATTAAATAAATATCCCAAAATACCCTTTTATATAATTTATAAACAATTTATAAATTATATAATTCAATTCATAATTGAAAATTTTAAAAACAAATTTTCTTATGTGAATCATATTTAATGATATACACATATCATAGGAGGTGATATGTTGTGTATAGGAATGAACCTACAACATGCATCGGCCATCACTCCCTACGATTAGCAACATGTGTAAGCTTAGTCATTTGGGGCCTAGTATGCCAAATCCTACTACAGGAATTGATATCATCTTTACGATATGATGCACAATTTTTTGTAACATGGAATGAAACCATCATACCATAATAAATACCTATATCATACCTTATGATATGTAAAAACCATAGAAATTACACTATGTCATAGGCTATGATATTATATATCATACATTGTGACCCTGACTTAGGTTATGTTATTGCATAACATAATATTAGGGGGACCTCTACATATTACATTATTACAAAACATAATGTTAGGGGTCCTAACACAGATTAGTTTATCGCATAACACAACACCAGGGACTCCAATACAGATTGTGTTATCTCATAATGTAATGTATGCTCTTAGTTGAGATTACATTATCACATAACTTAATATAGGTCATAGATATTTATTTAAAAAAACATGATTTCTAAAATCACTACTACACATAAGGGCTTAACAGTGCTAAAATAGGGCTTTGTTATCGCAAAAAAATCACTGAAAATCATAGCATCATTAAAATCCCTTGATCTTTATCAGTGCTAGAAATCACTGATAAAGGAAACCTTTATCAGATCTTCATTAAGTGATGATAAAGGGATCCTTTATGAGTGCTTAAAGAAGCATAGATAATGGATTTCATTTATCAGTTCTTTTTTTAGCATTGATAAAGAATACATTTATCATTGTTTTTTCTAGCACTAATAAAAGGACCTTTTTTAGTTCCAAAAAACTAGCACTGATAAAGGGGAATTTTTCTATAGCGTGCTGTTAAAATTACAACACACTACAACAATAAAAATAGGGATCAAAGAGAAAATACAAGGATAAAAAATACAACATTTAATTGAAATAAAATTTAAAACACAAATACAAGAAAAAACACTATATTATAGACATTTCAAACATTGATTTTTACAATTAAATGAGTTTATAAAATTTATCACATACATTAAAAAACATTAATGTTAATTTTTATTTATCCCTTGACCACCATTTGTGCTATTATTTTCTAAAAAACCTCCCCATCTCGAGAAAAAGAATACACCTATATAATAAAACTATTCTTATGTTATTAATACTATAAAAAAATAAATTAAACACAAAGTGAAAATTAATAACTAAAAACATATTCTTTGAGTCATACTAGGAACAGCATATATCAAATTGAGTTATGATTGATTTTTACACATCGCACCAATTATTTTTGCTCTCAAAATAATGTGATCTTGAACTATATCACATCTATGGTGATAAAAAAACTCATGATGTATGTGATCCAATTCAAAAGCAATTTCTTTTTTAGAAAAATACTTCACCTATCATACCATTTCTTATTCAAATTCAAGAAATATTTCTTTGAAAAGTAACTAAATAAGTATTAGATAAAAATGATAAGGAAATTAATTAAGTAATAGATGACAAAATGATGAGTAAAAAATTTGAGTTTTTTATGCTCAGTTCTTCCTCTGTGATACACATTTTAAACTGAAATGACTCTTATATATTGAAAACACACTCTTAGTGTGATACCAACCACATCATGTGTTAGATTGGCGTGTGATCAATTTATACATTTCACAAATAAATTATGGATAATTTTTAGGAAGTTTGAAAATTATTTGATCTCATTGGCTTAGTTTTGGCCATGTGAAGTGTGTTTTAAACTAAAGTTACACCATTATATTGAAAATACACATTGAGTCATATCGGCCATATCATGAGTTGGAATGATGTGTGTTCAATTATTACATGTAACAAATGAAATATGGATCATTTTCCTAAAATTTGAAAACAATTATATATTGTTTTATTAGTTTTCTTAATTTGATGTGTGTTTTAAACTAAAATGAAACTTTTATATTGAAAAGACGAACTTCGAGTCATACCGACCACATTTTGTTTCAGATTGGAATGAAGTCAACTATAATATATGAAAAATGAAGAATGGGTCATTTTTATAATGTTTGAAAACAATATGACCTATTTTTTTTCAATTTTAGTGATTTGGCATGTTTTTTAATCTAAAATGGTGCTTATATATTGAAAACACACACTTAGAGCCATGCCGACCACATCACGTGTCAAATTGATGTGAGGTCAATTTCTACATGTCAAAAATGAATTATGGATCGTTTTCATAATGTTTGAAAAAAATTGATCTCGTTTTCTCAGTTTTGGATAGTGATGTATGTTTTAAACTAAAATGACACCTTTATATTGAAAACACACACTTTGAGTCATATCTGTCACATCATGTGTCAGATTGATGTGTGGTCAATTATTAAATGTCACAAATGAATTATGGGACATTTCCTAATTTTTGAAAACAATCTAATCCCATTGTATTACTTTTGTCTATTTTATGTTGGTTTTAAACTAAAATTACACTTATATATTGAAAAAACATAATTTGAGTCATACCAACCAGATAGTGTGTCAGATTGGTGTGCGGTCAATTCCTATGCAAGAAAATTGAATTATGCATCATTTTCATAAATTTTTAAAACAATCCTAGATCTCTTGATCAATTCTGGTGATGTGATGAACACTTTAAAATTAAATGGAACTTATTTATTGAAAATTCACACTTTGATTCATACTGACCTCATCGGGTGTCAGATTGACATGTAGTCAATTTCTATATGTCAAAAAAAATATTAGTCATTTTAATTTTTTTAAAAATAATATGAGTTTATTTAATTGGTTTTGGATAGTGATGTGTGTCACATACATGACTTATTTTAAAGGTCCATTTAATTAAATTTCCATTATTTCTTTGTTGTAGGGGTTTCCCATGCATTTTTGGAGGAAAGGGTGAGTTTTCATGATTTGGGCCAAACCGTGAGTCCATTTCCATATTTAAAAATAAATTTTGTTTCTTTTATAACTCTTTTATTTTATAAAATTTTTCACCCATTACACTTCAAAAATGGCCTCCCCTGACCTATTAACACCACCATATCAATTTTGACCCTTTAGGAATCCATAATCATGGTGGATATGAGTTTGTATTTAAGGAATTGGGCCAACCCGAAATCCCATTTCCAGTTTTTTTTTTAAAAATTGTTTATTTAATATCTTATTCAATTTTTATGATTTTTCAGTGATTCAAACTCTCACCTGAGCCCAGTAACCCTATGCAAGCCCCCCATTTTCCCCTTCATTGGAACTCATATTCATCATGATATAGGGCAGAACTTCTTAGGTTTTCTCAAATTGTCCAGATTTGAAGAGTTAACTTGTTTCCTCCATAAATCCTTAAATTTTTACTCTTTCCCCCATTTAATTTATCACTTCACTTTAACAGACTTATTAGAATCTCACTTTCATTTTTTTATGTTTTTAAATTCATCTACTGGTGTATTTGGGGTGATTTCTTCAAGATCCCTCAAGTAAGTGGGTCTCCTTCCTTCTTCCTCCCATTTTCTTAGGGTTTCTTCCATTTGCTTAGGGTTTCTTCCATTTATTCATGAAGTTACTAATGTCTAAAAAGTAGTGTTTCAAACCTAGGGTTTTATCTTGGGTTTCTTGGTCTATTATTTTGGTTTTATTCTTGACCTCAGTCCCTTGTAGTGCGGTGGTGGTGTGGTTGAACTTTCGCACAAATATTTAAGGGTTTTGACACTTTTGGTAGGTGATTCCATGAGTAAGAAATGAAAGATGAGTTATATTTTCTTAATTTAAATTTTTATCACACTTATCCTTCATTATCCTTGCTACAAAATTTGGTTTTGATGACATTTGTTAAGAAAATAATTTTAAGGTGCCTATTTTGTCTCAAATTGGGTGTTTTACATGTCTATTCTATGTTATGCCAATTGGGGTTGTTTTATAACTCATGTAATGGATTTATAAAATTGTTCTAGTTTTGAAAAATTATATTTTTGTGAATATGGGTATGCACATAGTGTTGAAAGTGGAGATTTTAAGGGATTTTGTGTGAAAAACATTGTTAAATTTTGTGAAGTTGTTTTATTGAAATTCTAAAGGTTTTATTGAGTGATGTAAGTGGTGAAAAGAATGTGTAGCTACTGTTTTGGGTTGGTTATGATCATAACTGATGTTTTTATGTGATAATGTATTTCGGTAAAATGTGAAAATGGTTTGATCATAATGGGGGAAAACTGGGTACCTAGAAGGGCAGATATGTACTAGTACGCTAGTGATCTGGAGCAGTTTTATCCCTATTTCACTGAGAAAAATGAAAAAAATACAACACTAACAAAACTATATTGATGATGGTTGGGGACCACTATTTTATGGTTATGTTCCCTACTAGTGGCTCATGAAGAAAAATGGATTTTTCTATGGTTACTCTACACTGAGGTACGAGGTATATGGGGCCCGAGACTAACTAGTGCCTAGGGGTGTTCCTGAGATTAGTGATCATTGAATATTTTGTATTTATCTTTGTAATATGGTGGTTTTTGATGGAAAATACAGTATCTTACATATTTTATTGAAATTTTCTCACTCACAGAAAATTATCTTTGAAAAATGTTTACATTTAAAAGTTTCATTCTTTAGAAATTATTTCCACCATTTCTTTCTTATCAAAACTGGCATGATTTTTATCTTGTATTGCTTACTCTATGAAATATATAGGTAGTATCCTATTGGTATTAGGATCACACCCTACTTACACCCCTTGGTTGTAAGTATACTTGATCATGTTTGACATAGGTAAAGGAAAGGCCTTGGGTGATGGTGGTTCGGGTTGTTAGTTCCCTTCCGTGGTGCGGTGTTGTGGAGAAAGCTTGTGGGTGATGACCCCTTGTAATGTGGAGTACTTGGGACTATTTTGATGATACTTTTATATGTATTTGGATTTATTTATTTATGTTTAAATCTATGTATTCAGTTCTAGATTTTGTTTAAATTTTGTTTGGCATAAATTTTCATATTCAGTTTATTGATTGTTTTTGATGTTTTATGTATCCATACTCGATTAAATCATTCAAAAACCAAAATATATGATTCTCGGGCACTTTTTACAGACCATATGAATTTTTAATGCCCTTTAGGCCTTGTCACGGACTGGGTTTGGTGCTGGTTTTGATGACGACCAGATCTGGTTTGTGACAAAATGGTATCAAAGGAGGTTAATGTTTTTGGTTTATATTATTATTTTGGGATGAGTTAGGTTAGACATGAGATAGGACTATCATGACTTAGAGTTTTAGTCATGAGTAGGGTTCTTGTCACATACCTCTCTTAGAAGACCTTGAGTCACTATGGGACATTGGAATTGTTTGTTTGACTTCACTTCTAGGTGAGACGTGTGGGATAAAGACTACACGTGGACATCAGGTGGGGGTGTGGTAGTTGTTTATTTTATTATTGTACTATGTTTGGATTATTTATATTTGATATTATTGATGAAAATTTTATAATTTTTGTATTTATTTTGGTTCTTGTGACTGTTGTCTTTTGTAGCAACACGCCTCCCCAAAAAGCTCTCATGCACCATGGGAGGAAGCTGAAGAGAGTTCTCCCTCACTGCTTGAACAGAGGCTTGTAGAGGCTATGGTTCAGGATGTCCAAGCTCTAGTATATGGACTAGATCCTGTTATGTATCCTGTCAGAGAAGATGATACTAGTACTAGGAAGTACAGGTCCCACAAGTTCCTAAAAAATAAGCCTCTTACTTTCCGAGGTAGCATATAACCCCAAGAAGAAGAGGAATCACTCAAAAATATTGAGAGCATGTTCAAGTTCCTGGACACACCTGAGGAGGTCAGGGTGAATTTTCACTCTTTTCTATTGGAGGGTCCGAGCCGCAGTTGGTGGGAATTAGTACTTCAAACTGGGAAGAATGAGCAGATGCATTAGGGAGATTTCAAGGTTGTCTTCAATGAGCAGTACTACCCTAAAGTCTTGGCATATGATAGATTCCGAGAGTTCATGGATCTTGTTCGAGGGGATATTTCCATGAGGGAGTATTCCAACCATTTCACTGAGATGGTTCGGTATGCTCCTAAAATCATCTCTACTAAGTAAGTGAAGACCTAGAGGTTTGAGAAAGGCATATAACCAGAGATATACTCCCAAGTTTTATTGTTTAAGTTGAGGACCTATGCTGAGGTGGTTGATTGGTCATGTATGGTGGAGATTGACCAAAAAGGGAGGGCTGGTTTCTCTAGGATAGTATAAGTAGTGGGTAGTGTCAGCTCTTTGGAGAAGAAAAGGAAGCAAGAGGAGAAGGTGAATAAGGGAGGTGGTAGTTCAGACCACTCCTCCAGGTAGTTTTCATCTATGGATTCTGATGCAAGATCCTTTGTGTGCCACCAGTGTGGGAGGCCGGGGCACATCTGACCAGCATTCCCATTTACTTTGAAGCCTTGTTATCAATGTGGAGGTATGAGTCACTTGCAACACTTTTTTAGGGTGGCACGTCCACTTAAAAGTAGGGAAGGATCAGTGACTTCAAGAGGTGTGCCAACTCAGTCAAAACCGTCAAGGATGGGGGGATATCAATTTGGTGGATGTGGTGGTAGGGGTGGGTTATCATCTAGATAGAGCCTGTTTAGGGCACAACCACATACTAGCGGTCATCCTCAGAAAGAGACCAGACATCTCCATTTGATGGATCAAGCACTAGCAGGATCAGAGGTGGGACCATCGACAGTTTGAGGTACCATTTTGATTTCATCTTCTATAGCTGCTGATCTTTTTGATACTAGTGCCTCTATTTCATTCATTTCTTCCCGTTTTGTGAACATTATAAATTTTCCAACAGATATTTTTTCCTTTGCGATGGAGTTGGTGATGCCATTGGGAAAGAAGAAGGAGCAATGTCTCAGGTGACCGTCGTGTGCACTTTCTATGTCAGGGGTTGAGATGGAGTGGGACATCTTAGACTTATATATGGATCTATTTGACATGATACTTGGCATGGATTGGCTGGTACACTTTTAGGAACACATTGATTGCTATAGGCGGTGGTTCAGTTTCATGACACCTGATGGGAGTCGTCAGGTTTTTTATGGGGAATGAGATCATCGGTCGAGTCATGCATAACCTCAACTCCCAGAGTTAGGAGATCTTATTTTTCATTTATCATCACTCATGATAGAGGAAAATGGTTATTCTCTTGATGGTGGACTACCTCATGTAGTGGACGAGTTTCCAGAGTTATTTCAGGATGATTTTTTAGGTTTTCCCTCAGAGTAGGATGTGGAGTTCTCAATTGATATGGCACCAGGAACACAAATGATATCTATTACCACATATCACATGGCCCACATCGAGCTGGGGGAATTAAAGATACAATTGGATGACTTATAATCCAAAGGATTCATTCACCTAATCATCTCTCCTTGGGCCGCTACTATGTTGTTCATGAAAAGGGCTGACGGAGTCCTCCAGTTGTGCATTGACTACCGGAAGCTAAATAAGGTAACAATCAAGAACAAATATCATTTTCCCCGAATAGATTACTTGTTTGATCAGTTGAAGGGGTCAAGGTGGTTTTCTAAAATAGACTTTCATTTGGGATATCATCAACTCAGGGTGAAAGAGGCAGATATCCCAAAGACAGCCTTCCAAAGCAGGTACGTTCACTTCAAGTACTTAGTCATACCCATCAGATTGACCAATTATCAAATGATATTTATGGAATTCATGAATAGGGTGTTCCATCAGTATCTATATTTTTTTTTGTGGTATTTTTTTTGACATCCTAGTTTATTTGGTATTTGAGGAAGAACATGAGCATCACTTGCGGGTCGTTCTGGGCACTATGCGAGAGCATCACCTTTATGCAAAGTTATCGAAGTGCACTTTCTAGATCAGGGAGGTGAAATTTCTAGGGAATGTGATCTCATAGTAGGGGGTTTTGGTGTACACTGAGAATATCAGTGTATTTATTTCATGAAAGCAACTGAAGAACTTGTTCGAGATCAAGAATTTCCTCAGCCTGGCTGGTTATTATATGCGGTTTGTTCGAGATTTCTCTCTGCTTACTTCTCCCATGAACTCACTCACCCGGAAAGCAGTGATGTTTTTGTGGGGCCTAGAATGTCAAGAATCCATTAACGAGATAAAGAGGAGGTTGAATACCACCCCCGTCCTGATTTTTCTAGAGGCTGGAAAGGGGTATGTGGTGTATTGTGATGCTTCAGGTATGGGTCTCGGGTGCATGCTTATGCAGGATGATCATGTGGTGGCATATGGATCTTTCCAACTTCGACCACATGAAAATAATTACCTATCCTATGACTTGAAGTTAGAATATGTGATTCATGCTTTGAATACTTAGTGTAACTACCTCTTTGGGGCAAAGTTTTTTGTCTACTCTGATCACAAAATCATGGCCTATATCTTCTCACAGAAGGGACTCAATATAAGGCAGTGTCATTGGATAGATTACTTGTAGGGGTTCGACTTTGACATCATCTATACCCCAGAGAAGGGTAATGTGGTGGAATATGCTTTGAGTAGAAAAGTACCAGTGAAATCCTTGATGAAGTCCAGTGATGAGTGGACTTTGATGGGGATCTTTTCCCAGATGCATGTGGAGATGAAGGGGCACAGTGGTGGTGCGTTCTTGGCGAGAATTCAGTTGAATCCTTCTCTCTCGGTGTTGATTCATCAAGAACAGCCTAGTGATGAGATTTTTCAAGGGTCTAATTAGTTTCTTCCTAGTGGGGAGACGTCTTCTGATTGGTCATAATCTCCTGAGGGCATCATGCGCTTCAAGGTCCATTCGGTAGTACCATTATCTCTACAGAAGGTGGTGATGTAGGATAGCCACCAGTCTCAGTGGGCTGTCCATCTGGGTACCAAAAAGATGTATTACAATGTGCATTGGTAGTTTTAGTGGGTAGGTATGATACTGGACATAGATGACTTCGTGTCAAGATTCTACACATGTCAGCAGGTGAAAGTAGAGCACCAAAGTTCCTCCAGTTTACTCCATACATTACCCATTCCTACCTAGAAGTGGGACGAGGTTTCCATGGACTTCATTTTTGGCTTACGTCGTACACCTCAGGGTAAGAATTCCATTTGGGTGGTGATTGATCATTTGAACAAATCATCCCACTTAATTTTGATCAAAGATATAGCTAAAGTGGATGAGTTGGGTCGTTTGTATCTTCATGAGGTGGTAAGGCTCCATGGTGTGCCATCAGCAGTTGTCTTAGAAAGAGACCCCTGTTTCACTTCTCGGTTTTTGGAAGGCCTTCAGAAGGCCTTGGGGTCTGAAATTAAGATGAGCATGACATTCCATCCTCAAAAATATGGTCATACATAACGAGAAAATCAGATTTTGGAGGACATGTTTTGTGCATGTGTTATGGACTTTATAGGTTCCTAGGATAGCCATTTGGGATTGGTTGAGTTTTCTTATAATAATAGTTACCGATCCTTGATTTGAATGTATCCTTTTGAGGTGATCAATGGTTGACCTTGTTGTTCTCCCCTGTGTTGGGTTGAGGTAGGTGAGACCCCATTGTTGGGGACGAGTCTGGTGCAGGGGACATCTAAAAAGGTCAAGTTGATCAGGCAGTGCTTATTGATAGCTCATAGTCTCCATAAATCATATGTTGACCAGAGGTGTTGAGACCTAAATTTTCTATGGGTGATAGGGTATTCTTAAAAGTGGCCCCTCATTTGGGCCATCGTCGATTGGGAAAGAAAGGAAAGCTAAATCCATAGTATGTCAGACCTTTTTAGATCACTGAGAGTATTGGAAAGGTGGCATATTGTTTGGCCTTACCTTCTTAGTTGAAATCCATCCATGATGTCTTCTATGTCTCCCAGTTGAATAAATACAACCTGGATCCATCCCATGTACTGAATTAGGAAGAGTTAGATATAAATCTTTATTTATCTATTTTTGAGTGGCCAGTGCAAATAGTGTACTTCTAATAAAAGGTTCTTTGGAGAAAGTCTTTCCACTGTTCTGGGTTAAGAAGGAGTACCAATTCTTGTTTTCCAATCAAGCTTCAGGTTGACTTTCCAGGGAAGAAATTATTTCATGGTGGGGATAACTATCACATAAATGAATTATTTTAAAGGTATATTTTATTAAATTTCTATTTTTTCTTTTTTGGGGGTTTCCCATGAATTTTTGGAGGAAAGGGTGAGTTTTCATGATTTGGGCCAAACCGTGAGCCCATTTCCAGATTTAAAAATCAATTTTTTTCTTTTATAAATCTTTCATTATTCAACATTTTTCACTAATTCTACTTCCAAAATATCCTAACCTGACCTATTAACACCACCATATCAATTTTTACCCTCTAGGAATCCATAGTCATGGTGGATATGAGTTTTTATTTATGGAATTGGGCCAGACCGAAATCTCATTTCTAGTTTTTTTAAATTATTTATTATATTATTCAATTTTTATGATTTTTCAGTGATTACGACTCTCAACTTAGACCACTAACCCTAGGAACTCCCTCATTCTCTTTACCCCCTCTTTGGAGCTCATATGCATCACAAATTAGGGCATAACTTCTTAGGTTTTCTCAAATCGTCCAGATTTGAATAGGTAACTTGTTTCCTTCATAAATCCTCCAATTTTTACTCTTTTTCCCCCATTTAAGTTATCACTTGAACTTATCAGAATTATTAGAATCTAAATTTAATTTTATTCTGTTTTTAAGTTCATTTACTAGAATATTTTTGGCGATTTATTCAAGATCCCTCAAGTAAGTGGATCTCCTTCCTTCTTCCTCCCATTTGCTTAGGGTTTCTTCCATTTTCTTAAGGTTTATTCCATTTATTCTTGAAGTTAATAATGTACAGAAAGTAGGGTTTATAACCTAAGGTTTGATATTTGGTTTCTTGGTCTATTATTTTGGTTTTAGGCTTGACCTAAGTCCATTGTAGTGCGGCAGTGGTGCGGTTGAACTTTCGCACAATGATTCACGGGTTTTGACAATTGTGGTAGGTGATTCCATGCATAAGAAATGATAGATGAGTTAGCTTTGCTTAATCTCAATTTTTAGAACACTTATACTTCATTATAATTATTTTAAAATTTTGTTTTTTAGTGACATTTGTTAAGAAAATAATTTTTAGGTGCCAATTTTGTGTCAAATTGGGTGTTTTACATGCCTATTCTATGTTATTCCAATTGGGATTGTTTTATAACTCATGTAATGGATTAATAAAAATGTTTTGGTACTTAAGAATCATGTTTTTGTGAATATGGGTATTCACATAGTGTTCAAAGTATATTTTAAGGGATTTTGTGTGCAAAACATTGTTAAATTTTGTGAAGTTGTTTTATTGAAATTCTAAAGGTTTTATTGAGTGATGTAAGGGGTGAAAAGAATGTGTAGATAATGTTTTTAGTCGGTTATGACCATAATTGATGATTTTATGTGCTAATGGATTTTGGTAACATGTGAAAATGGTTTGAGAATAATGGGGGAAACTCGGGTACCTAGGAGGGCAGATATGTACTAGTATGCTAGTGATCCGGAGCGGTTTTATCATTGTTTCACTGAGAAAAATGGATAACAAAAACACTAAAAAAAACTATATTGATGATGGTTAGATATAATAGGTTATGGGTATGTTACCTACTAGTTTCTCTTGCATTAGAATAGATTTTTCTATGGTTACTCTACACCGAGGTATGATGTGCATGGGGCCCCAGACTAACTAGTGCCTAGGGTTGTTCACAAGATTAGTGCTCATTGACTATTTTGTATTTATCTTTGGAATATGGTGGTTTTGGCTGGATAATATAGTATCTTACATGTTTTATTTAAATGTGCTCACTCATGTAAAATTCCATTTGAAAACTGTTTACATTTAAAAGTTTCATTCTTTAGAAATTATTTCCACCATTTCTTGCTTATCAAAACCGACATGTTTTTTATCTTTTATTTCATACTCTATAGAATATATTTGTGGTATACTATTGGGATTAGTATCACACACTACTTACACCCCTTGGGTGTAAGTATACTTGATCATGTTGGACATAGTTAAAGGAAAGGCCTTGGGTGATGGCTGTTTGGGTAGTTAGTTCCCTTCTATGGTGCGGTGTTGAAGAGACGGCTTGTGGGTGATGACCCCTTGTCATTTGGAGTCCTTGGAGATGTTTTCATAATACTTTTATGTGTCTTTTGACCTCTTGTTTTATGTTTAAATATATTTATTCAGTTCTGTATTTTATTAAATCTTGTTTGGCATGAATTTTCAGATATGGTTTATCGATTGTTTTTTATGTTTTATGTATCCATACTTGGGGTAAATCATTCCCCAGAAAAAATATATGATACCCAGGCACTTGTTCCAGCCCCTGGGGATAGGTAATGCCCTTAATGCCTTGTCACAAGCCTGACTTGGTGCTGGTTTTGATGATGAACAGATTCAGTTCATGACAATGCGTGTTTTAAACTAAAATTACCTTTTATATTGAAAACACACACTTCAAGTAATATCATTCACATTATGTTTTAGATAGATGTGTGAATGATTTTTACACATCAAAAATAAATTATGAACCACTTTACTAAATTTTAAAAATAATATGAGATTGTTTTCTCAATTTTGGCTATTTAATGCATCTTTTAAACTAAAATGGCACTTTTTTTAAAGGAAACTAAAATGAAACTTTTATATTAAAAAATGTACTTCGAGTCATATCAACCCATTGTGTGTAATATTGGAATGAAGTCAAATCATACATATGAAAAATGAATTACGGATTGTTTCCCTAAAGTTTGAAAATAATCTGATCACATTTTCAAAGTTTTGGTTTTTGATGCGTGTTTTAAACTAAAATGGAACTTCTTTATTGAAAACATGAACTTAGAGTCATACCGACCACATTTGGTATCAAATTGACATGTTTTTAATTTTTACATGTCAAACATGATTTATAGATTGTTTTCCGAATGTTTGAAAACAATCTGAGCTTGTTTTCTCAGTTTTGGATATTTGATATGTGTTTTAAACTAAAATGGAACTTTTGTATTTAAAACATGCACTTTGATCCATACTGACCGCATCGGATGTCATATTAACATGCGGTCAATTCATACATGTCAAAAATTAATTATGGGTAGTTTTCATAATGTTTGAAAAAATTTGATCCCATTCATTTGGTTTTGGATATTCAATATGTGTTTTAAACTAAGATGACACTTTTATATTAAAAAAAATTATTTTGAGTCATACTGACCACATCGTGTGTTAGATTGACATATGATCAATTCTTACATGTGAAAAATAAATTATGGATAGTTTTACTAAATTTTAAATATAATACGATCTCTTTTTCTCAATTTTGGTGATGTGGCATGTGTTTTAAACTAAATGACACTTATATATTAAAAACACACACTTTGAGTCATACTAACCACATCATGTGTCAGATTGAGGTGTGATCAATTTCTAAAAATAAAAAATGAATTATGGATCATTTTTCTAATTTTTGAAAATAATGAGTAATAATTTTCTTGGGTTTGGTTAGTGACGTTAATTTTAAACTAAGATGACACCTTTATATTGAAAACACACACTTCAAGTCATATCAGTCACATCATGTGTCAGATTGATGTATGGTCAATTATTTCACATCAAAAAATGAATTATGTATCATTTTCCTAATGTTTGAAAATAATAAGATCTCATTTTCTTGGTTTTGGTTATTTGATGTGTGTTTTAAACTAAAATGACACTTTTATATTGAAAACATGTACTTCAAGTCATACCAACCACATCGTGTATTGGATTGGGGTGCAGACAATTCCTACACATGAAAAATGAATTATAGATCATTTTCCTAAAGTTTTAAAACAATAAAATCTTGTTTTATGATGACCCTATCCTTTAACACATATTATTACATGATTTTAAGCATAATTAACCATCAAATTACAAGCCAAGGATCGAAAAGTCTAGTGTCATTGAATGATTAGGTACATAAAATTGAAAACCTAGAAATAGAATAAAACTTATTTATTTTAATCTTCCATAAATATATCCCATCTTCCATTTAGATCCTATATCATAATAGGATAAATTTAGGAATAAATGAATAAGAGGTATGATATAAAAAGCCTAATAAGGGTACAAACATAAGAACAAAGCAAAGCACCCAGGTTAGAAGGCATAACATAATGACCTAAAAAGATATGGATTGTGAATAAACATAAGGAATCATAACATGTAGAGCACGGGGAAATGTAATCATGGAATCATAGGAATGTGGAAACAATAAAAAACATGACATAAGAATGAGTAAAGACTAACTTCCATGACAATTACACATGGTGAACAATGTCCTATAAAGGAATCAGGTTCACTTCATGTCCCAACATGACATCTCATGAGACTGAACATTACCAGATGAATTAGAGCGCTATACAGGTGAAAAAATAATAAATTTTTCATGAATATGTGTTCTACAAGAAGAATGAAACATGAGGTATTAATATAAGGGTTACCCAATGAAAGAATTGGGCATCATAAACATGTCATAAAGAATAACCAAAGGAAGTATCATAAAAGAGTTCATGAAAAATGGATAAAAATCATAAATGGACATTAATAAATAAAAATAGACATAGATAATGATAAATTATGTCCAAATTATGTTAAAAAAATTAACAAGAGTGTTTAGAAAACTTTAGAAATGAGTCACGTTAGTGGGGTTTAAGGGAAAACATTAAGAGTCTTTAAAATAGAAAAGTCATAATTGTTTGTATAAAACAGAAATGAAACAAGATTATATTACATGATAAAATGAGTTATGTTGGAAGAAAATCAATGATGGATTAAAATATAATAATTATGATACTTGAAAATGAGTAAGAATTTGAGAAGTTCCATTTAACCAGGCTTGCTTATCCGGAGGAAATGGGAAGAGAACCTTATAAAACATGTATTTCCCCATAAAATAAAGAGGAATAGGGATAGGAACATATTTTTGGAACATAAAAATAGTATTTTGGAGGATTAAATAAGAATAATTAATAATTACATTTAGATAAATATAGAGACAGTGTAACCTGATGGAAAAATGGAGGTTCAAAAAGAATCCCTTACCTTATGTCCAAAAGTGTTCTACACTTGATCTTAATGACCTTGATAATCAAATTAAATCCATTAATTAATTAATTCCTAAACTTTATATATGTATTTTATTTATTATAATATTATTAAGATAATTTATGGCCTTTTTGATGAGTTATAAGATACAATTTCATCATTAAGGAGTGTTCATTTCCTTGGTTTTCATGATTGGTTCTCTTGTAAAAATGTATGAAAGACCATGTAAAATGGGAATAGATATACAAAATTGAAGTTATATGTTATTAATGAACATCCAAAATATTAAATATTTATATAATTCATTTGGTTATTTTGGGGTGAGGATGAATCATTAGATAAAACGTTAGTGATAATCGTTTAGATTATTTTGGCGGTTTCTCATCATCACAAACAAGTTTTATTTCATTATTTATTATTGTATATAAAAGTTAGTTTAAGAATATGAAAAGGGTTATAAAATAAATTTTACAATATGTTCCAACCATTATAATGGTTTTATGTCTATTCTTGAAGGTGGTAAAGTAAAATTAAAACTTATCATCCTTGAAGGTGATAAATCAACACCTCGCGAATGATGTTTTCATTTTTAGAATAAAAGGAAGAGGAGAAGAGACTTAGTGGTGGATTTTACATTAACATAATAAAATTTAAGTATATATAATATAATATATTTATCATTAATGTTTGTACTGGGGAGTTTTTGTGAGTATAAGAAAAGAAAATAAAGTGAAAAGAAAATAAAGAAAGTGAAAGAGGATTTTACCTCTTGAATTCTTCTCCTTGAGAACCTCCTTAGGGAAATTGGTTTTGGTTTTTTGTTGAGACCATAATATCCTGGACATGGGGAAGATAATTTGGAATTTTATTGGGAATAAATATTACAAGCTTAAATTCTTAAGAGGTGTGGAGATCAAATTTGGTGAGGGGTGGTATTTATAGTGGAAAAGAGGGGTGTTTTTTGATTATTTTATTCATTTGTTTATTATTTTGGATCAAGACTACGAATAGTGTTGATTCTTGTGAATAATTTTAGTAAATAGTGCATGTGAGTTCGAACCAATGGTTCTTACATTATCCAAACAATATCCATGACTCAATAATTAATATATTTAGCTCATACTGCAAATTACCGTATTTCACTATTCACAAAAAACCAACTATTTTAGAAAAACATCAAAAATTAACCCTAAACATTTTTCAACATGTAGAATTGTAAAATTAATTCCATTTTATGAAAATAATTTTTTAAATATGATAAATTTAATTTTTAATTAAAATCATCATTTATTCAAAAAATACCAATTTCAAAATTATAACTGATTTTATAACACTTTGAAAAAAATAATTAAGGTCTCATAAAATTATATTATAATCATAAAACAACAAAATATTAATTTATGAATATTTTTTATGAAAATAATTTTTTTAATCATTATATTTAGTATAAAATTATAAAAAAACATTTATGTTTCACAGAAATAAAAAAAAACTTAATTTATCATTTTCAAAACATTTATTTACTTATACTATGATATAATCATATCATATTTTAATTTATAAGATACCTAAAATTTATTTATACTTTCATTGGTGAGTTTAATTTTCTATTGACTAGTTTACTATTCATAAGAGTCATATTACTACTCCAAATGTCAAGTTACTATTCCATTGATATAGGTTCCTTATTTTTTTTGAAGAAACCTCTTATTTCATTAATTCTTCATTTATAAAGTTTTTGTGGTGTTATTTATGTGATTTATAATGTATGAAATAATTATAATAAGGTAAAATTCATTGATAGAATTCTAGGTCATTACAGTTTTCTCATTTTTGGTGATGTGATGTGCGTTTTAAACTAAAATGGCTCTTTTATATTGAAAACATGAAATTAAAGTAATACTGACCACATCATGTGTTGGATGGACATGCTGTAAATTTATAACCATCATAAATGAATTATGGATCATTTTACTAAAGTTTGAAAATAATATGATATTTTTTTCTTAGTTTTTTCTAATGAAGTGTGTTTTAAGCTAAAATGACACCTTTATTTTGAAAACAAACACTTCAAGTCATATTGTTCACATCATGTGTCAGATTGATATGTGATAGGTCATTACACACCAAAAATGAATTATGGACTATTTTCTGAAAATTTTAGACTGTATGATCTTGTTTTCTAATTTTTGGATATTTTATTTGTGTTTTAAACTAAAATGACACTTTTATATTAAAAACATTTACTTCGAGTCATATTGGTCACATCAGATTTGAGATTGACACGAAGTCAATTCCTGCCTATCACAAAAAAATTATCAATCATTTTTCTAAAGTTTGAAAACAATATTAGCTTGTTTTCCCAGTTTTGGCTATTTGATGCCTGTTTTAAACTAAAATAAAACTTTTATATTGAAAACATGCACTTTGAGTCATACTGACCACATCGGGTGTTAGATTGATGCGTGTTCAATTTCTACATGTCAAAAATTAAATATGGATCATTGTAATAAAGTTTGAAAACAATATATAGTTTTTTTCCCAGTTTTGGCTATGTGATACATGTTTCAAACTAAAATGACACTTTTGTGTTGAAAACATGCACTTTGAGTCATACCAACCATATCATGTGTCAGATTGATGTGTGGTCAATTCATACACATAAAAAATGAATTATGGATCACTTTCTTAGAGTATCAAAATAATTTTAATTTTAGTTCTTGGTTCTAAACATGTGATGTGTGTTTTTAACTAACATGTCAATTTAAAAAAATAAGTATCTAATGAAAATGATAAGAAAATTAACTAAAAAGTAGATAAAATGATGAAAAAATAACTTAATAATTAGTAGGAAGAACTAGTAAAAAAGAGGCTTTTATCGAATGCCAAAAGCCATCGCTAAAGTCATATAGCGGCCACCTAGCATCTGCCAAATAGTGGACACTTTTAGGCCTACCTTTGGTTCCTATAGCATCCTCCAAATGTTGATGCTTTAGATGATCTAGAGTTGGGCTATAAAGGCCACCAAAGAGCAGTTTCTATAGGCTCATTCGACATTGGATATAGTGACTGCTAAATGGCGGTCTCTACAGCCCAATTCAGCATGACCTATAACGACTACCAAATAGCATCCCCTATAGGTTTTTTTATTTTTTTTTAAAAAAAATTCACAGAAACATTTAAAAAACCACTATTTCAAAAACACAAAAAATATTTCCAAAATATCTAAAACCATAAATATCTTTGTATCGTCATCTTCCAAGATCCACATCTATCTTAGAATAAAACTACATAACAAAATTTAATAAAATAATTTTTTTAGATAAAAATATATCACCCAAATAATTGAAATGCAATAAAATATTTCAATTAAATCTTAATAAAACTTATCAAAATTATTTGTTCTTGAAAATAAATTCATAATTTATAATCATTTTTTAAAATTTAAAACAACTTATTTTATCATTCTAAGTAGACCAAACATTCAATTGACGTGTGGAATTACTGCACAAGCTAAAAATAATAATAAGTCACTTATCCTATGATTTTATGTCATTTGTGGTCATTTTATTTGCATCTGATGGTTAAATACAGGTTTTGGTGTTTTATGACACTAAAAGTGCATTTTTTGTCATCTCTTTAAAATGGAACCTTTGATGGATGTATCATCTACTTTACCCATTCACAATTCACTCTATAGTTGTTTTCAATGGATTTCATGGAATTTGGAGGTTCTTTCACTGGTTTTGACCCCCCGAACACACCTTTTTAAAGGGTGTCAAATATTTAAAAACCACATTTTCAGTCATTTTGAATAGACCCCACATTTTATTGATATTTCATCAACACGTACACATCAGAAATAATAATAATATGGGTTTCCTATTATTTCAAGTCATTTTGAGGCTGTTTGTTATAGATTTGATTGTTAAACACACGTTTTAGTGTTTTATGTCAAAAGTGTGTTTACGATCCTCCTAGGAAAACGCCAACTCATATTGATGTTCTATACGATTTCACATTTCAAAATTCACTCCATATTTTTTGTTATATGATTTTATGACATTCTAAGGTCGTTTGGATGGATTTGACTCTCGAACACACCTTTTTAATGGACGCCAAATCTTTAAAAACCACATATTCAGTCATTCTGAGCATACTGGATGTCCAATTGACATGTCGTCTACTCTTACATGTCACAAATATTTATAATCCAGTTATCATGTGATTTCATGTTATTCTGAGGTTTTTTTCTATGCAACTTCCCATTAAACAAACATTTTGGTGTTTTATGACACTAAAAGTGTGTTTTCCATCGTCCTGGTCAAACAACACCTCTTATGGATGTATCGTCTTCTCAAACATTTCAAAATTCACTCCATAGTTGTTGTCTTCAGATTTCATAGCATTTAGATGTCGTTCAGATGGTTTTGACTCCCAAATGCACCTTTTTAAAGGGCATCAAATCTTTAAAAACCACACATTTAGTTGTTTCTAGTAAAACACAATTCCTATTGATGTTTCATATCTTTTTCACATCAGAAATAATACTAATATGGTTTTCCTATGATTTCATGTCATTATGAGGTTTTCTCCATGGATCTGACCATTAAATGTCTGTTTTGGTGTTTATTGACACTAAAAGTGTGTTTTTCATCATTACGGTCAAACAAAAACTATGATAGATGTACCATCTGCTCAAACATTTAAAAAATCACTTCATGGTTGTTTTTTTCTAATTTTATGGCATTCGGATGTCAATTAGCTGTTTTTAACCACCAGACACACCTTTTCAAAAGGCATTAAATCTTTAAAAACCACGTATTCAGTCGTACTACATTGAAAACCTATTTGATTGACATGTTTGCAGCTCATAAACATCATTAATTATATTAATAGGGTTTTCCTGTGATTTCAAGTCATTCTGTGGTCATTTCCCATATATATGATCGTTAAACGCAAGTTTTGGTGTTTTATGGCAACAAAAGTGCATTTTTTGTCATACCAGAAAAAAGAAACCATTGATTGACATTTAGTCTACTCAACCATTTCAAAATTCACTCTATGATTGTTTTTTACTGATTTTATGGAATTAGAATGTCGTTTGGTTCATTTTTACCCCCATACGCACCTTTTTAAAGGGCACCAAACTTTTAAAACCTACATATTCAATAGTTCCTGGTAGACCGCACATCCGATTGATGTTCCGACTACTCTTAGACATCAAGAATAATAATAGGATGGTTTTACTTTGATTTCAAGTCATTATGAGGTCTTTAGATATGGATTTGATCATTAAACATGGGTGTTGGTGTTTTATGACACTAAAAGTCCATTTTCGGTCATCCTAGGAAAGGGAAACCTCCGATTTACATTTCTTCTACCTAAAAATTTCAAAATTCACTCTATAATTTTTGTTGTCTGATTTCATGGAATTTGGATGTCATTTGGTTGGTTTTTACCCCCCGAATGCACCTTTTTAAAGAGCGTCAAACCTTTAAACCCCACATATTTGGTAGTTTTGGGCAGACTGCACATCCGATTGATGTGTCGTCAGCTCATAAACATCACAAATAATAATAATATGGTTTTAATGTGATTTCAATTCATTATTAGGTTTTTTATATAGATTTGGTCGTTAAACACGTGTTTTGGTGTTTTATGACCCAAAAAGTGCGTTTTTGGTCATCCTGAGCACACAACACTTCTGATTGACATTCCTTCTTCTTGATCATTTAAAAATTAACTCTATTATTATTATTTTCTGATTTCACAGTATTCAGATGTTTTTCGGGTGGTTTTTACCCCCAAATGCACCTTTTTAAAGGGCGTCAAACCTTTAAACCCTAATATTTGGTAGTTCTAGGAAGACTGCACATCCAATTGATGTTAAATATACTCGTACACATTAAGAATATTAATAAT
Source organism: Viscum album (assembly GCA_963277665.1). Taxonomy (NCBI): domain Eukaryota; kingdom Viridiplantae; phylum Streptophyta; class Magnoliopsida; order Santalales; family Viscaceae; genus Viscum; species Viscum album. Next base: position 157,627,099 of record OY728164.1, read on the forward strand.
ATGGTTTTCCTATGATTTCAAGTAATTCTGAAGTTGTTAGTTATGGATTTGATAGTTAAACGCGTGTTTTGGTGTTTTACGACACTAAAAGTGCATTTTTTGTCATCCCAGGAAAACAACACCTCTGATTGATGTTATAGCTACATTACCATTTAAAAATTCACTCTATGATTATTTTATTCTGATTTCATATCTTTCAGATGTCATTGGGTTGGTTTTTACCATCTGACACACTTTTTTAAAGGGCGTCAAACCTTTAAAACCCAAATATTTGGTATTTCTAGGAATACTACATGTATGATTAACATGTAATCAGCTCATACACATTATGATTATTAATAATATGTTTTTTCTATTATTTCAAGTCATTCTGAGGTTGTTTTCTATATATATGACAGTTAAACGCGTGTTTTAGTTTTTTATGACACTAAAATTGCATTTTTGGTCATCCCAAAAAAACAGCTCTGATTGATGTTATGTCTACTCAACCATTTAAAAATTCAATCTAATATTGTTTTAATCTGATTTCACAACATTCAGATGTCATTCGATTGGTTTTTATCCTCAGATGCACCTTTTTAAAGGGCATCAAACCTTTAATACCCACATATTCGGTAGTTCCAGGAAGACCACACATCCAATTAATGTTTTGTATGCTCATACACATCAATAATAATAATAATATGATTTTATTTTGATTTAAATTCATTATGAGGTTTTTAGATATGAATATTATCACCAAACACACATTATAGTGTTTTATGACACTAAAAGTGCGTTTTTGGTCATCCCGTGAAAATGACACCTCCAATTGATGTTTTGTCTACTTGAACATTTCAAAATTCACTCTACTATTGTTTTTTTCTGATTTCATGGCATTCAAATATCATTCGATTGGTTTTTACCCCCAGATGCACCTTTTTAAAGGGTGACAAACCTTTAAACCCCGCTTATTTGGTAGTTTTGGGCAGACCGTACATCTGGTTAACATTATGTCTACTTGTACACATAAATTATAACAATAAGATGATTTTCCTATTATTTAAAGTCATTATGAGGTTTTTAGTTATGGATCAGATTGTTAAACGGGTGTTTTAGTGTTTTATGACACTAAAAGTGCGTTTTCGATCATCTTAGGAAAACAACACCCTTGATTGACATTCTGTCAGCTCAAACATTTCAAAATTAACTCTATTATCGTTTTCGTTGGATTTAATAGCATTAATAAGTCTTTCTCTTGGTTTTTACCCCCAGACACACCTTTTTAAAGTGCATCAAACCTTTAAAAACTGCATATTCAGTAGTTCTGGGAAGACCACACATCTGATTGATGTTTCGTTTTCTCATACACATAAAGAATAATAATAAGATGGGTTTTTATGATTTCAAGTCATCATAAGTGTCACGACCCGCCCTCGGGGCCCGTGTCGTGACTACCCCAAGCCCGCCTTCCATAGGCTAGGGGCTGGCGACTAGCACCAAAGGCGTAAAATCCTGATAACTGGGAAGGCATTGCCTTTATAAAAGAAAACAAGCACCACAGAGTACAAGTGGAAGCAAAACACTAAGTACAAAAGAAATGCTGAAAAGTAAATGGGCCAGAATACAAACCCAAAAGAAAGTACGACTACAACTGAACAAGGTACAACAGCAAAAAGACAACAGCTGGAAGTAGGAAACAGCTCCTGGGTCGTCCTCCTCGGATCCTACCTGAAGGGTAGGTACAGATAGCCTCCTCTATGCTCTCGTCCGTCAACCTCCTCTGTGAGTCGTCACATCGTGTAGTCCACCTCCGGGTACTGACTCATCGTATAGTCCACCTCCGGGTACCGTCCAGTCCTCGAACACTCAGCCTCCGTCAGCACTGCCCGTCGTCTGTAACCAACACAACGAGGTGCGGGCATAGCCCGTGCAGGTTTGAGTATAACGATACTCAGTAGGGACCCCGAGATCCTCAAGGTCTCACTAAACCAACAAGGATAACCACAAAGAAGATCTCAACAGATAACCTCTACTTAGGTATATTCCCATACATATAACTAAGTTATCAAGTAACCCATCTCAATCATGAGGAAACACAAGGATTGTGAAATCAACGGATAACCACTACCCAGGTATATGCCCATACATATACCTAAGTTAGCAAGTGACCCATCTCAATCATGAGGTAAACACAAGGTCAAAAGTCTCAGCTAAAACCAGGATTTTCATTATCGAAACCATAACTACTGAAGAGCCCCGTCTCTGGAGTGTACAGTGGTCCTGTCACGACTCCGAGGTACTGCTCACTAACCTAAGACTGCTGAAGTACTCCTCATGTCAAGTACCGCGGGTCAGCCACCCAGACACAGTAGTGCTTCCCGCCGAGGTATGTCACCCAAACACAGTAGTGCACACCCCCTAGTAGCCTGCTGAGGTACTCTCTGGACGAGTACCGCGGGTCTGCACTGTCAAACAGGTAGTGCTCCGTCCGCCACGGGTCTTCACCTCAGAAAGTAGTGATCCGTCCACTGGGCTAGTCGACTCACTCCAAGTCGAGTCGGTCAAGCAGTCGCCAGGTCTCAGCCAGCTACACGGTCTCCGTACTCCGCACGCTCGTCACTGGGAGGGTCCGCTCCACGAGCTACAAGTCGATACTCCAAGTATCTCAAAGTCCCACGAAGAAGTATCTCAAAGGACCGCCTCGTCATAGGGGTCTCAACGCAACAGACGACGCGTCAATCGGACGCCCGGTCTATGAGTTATTAGCCTTTTCGTCCCAGGGGCCCGGTTGGTTTCGTGAGCGAACCAAACCCGGCCGTATCTCAACTGTACCCCGAACTCTCATAGGGTATATTCATAGGGACCGTTTCTCAACGATATCACCAACGCCGCTGACGATTCTTCAAACGGACGTTCTATCAAAAAAGTATCAGCTTTTCCGTTCCAGGGGCCCGGTTGGATTTCGGTGCGATCCAACCCGGCCACTATTCATCTACATCCAAATCTCGGGCGGAGGATGCCAAAAGTTCCGTATCGTCAATAGGAACTCAACGCAACAGACGGCGCGTCAATCGGACGCCCGGTCTGAGAGTTATTGGCCTTTTCGTTCCAGGGGCCCGGTTGGTTTTTAAGGCAAAACCAACCCGACCGTACTCCACCTGCGTCCAAACCTCTGGCGGAGTATGCCAAAAGATCCCTCTCACTAAGAGGAACTCAACAAAGCTGACGTCACGTCAATCGAACATCCGTAGCTCAAAATATGAGTGTTTCCGCTCCGAGGGCCCGGTTGGTTTCGTGTACGAACCAACCCGGCCGAACTCAAAGTATTCCGAATTCTTGAGTGCGATATACAGAAACGACCGTCTCGATCCAAGGATCACATTGCTGCTGACGAAAAGTCGTTTGGAGGCCCGTATCCCAAGATACGGTCATTTGAAAGAAAGTGGTCCGAAACCCCGACCCCCCCTGGGTCGGCCGAACCGGGCCGACCCGGCCCGGGCGGCGACCCGACCCGACGACCCGGCCCGGCTCGGAAAATCCGGCCCGGCGCGGCGGCGCGGGCCGGCACGGCGGCGCGGCCTGGGCGCCGCATGTGTGCCGCGCGCGGGGGGCAAAGCCCCCCCCCCCCCCTTTGTGAAACCACGGCCCCTTAATTGGGGCCGCTTGAAGACCCGGCCGGGGGAATTATTTCCCCCAGTCCCCACTGCCCGCCCGGCCCGCACTGGCCAGCCGGTTCTGCCAGCAAGGACCGGCGACAGCCTGTCCTTCCTTCGCAAACACCGGCGGCCTGGTGCCGGCCGCCGGTCATCTTGCTTCGCCACGGCCCGGAACCGGTCGCGGCCTATGCCGTCTGGCGCGATGTGATGGCACCGCTCCCCTCCGCCGCGACCCCGCTCCGGCCGCGGCGCCTTCGACTTCCTTCGACGCGACGCGACGGCGTCACGTTCTTGGATTTATTTCCACGGCGCGGCACGACAGCGCCGCGCAATACTTGCCGCAAGAAACTCGTGTGGTGCGACGACACCACGCCTTCTCGTATCAACCTCAAGAAACCATCATGAAAAAAAAGGAGGAGGGTCGGCCGTGTTTGTGCGGTCCGACCCCCTCATGTTATTCGATAACAAAAGGGTTTTAATCCATGATTATCACCAAGTTTGTATTCACGAACAATTCAATAAATAAACCCCTACCTCTTAATTATCGTTCGTTGACGATCTTGGAAAAAGGGTGGATATCGATTCCTCGATTATCGTGTTCGTCACACACTCTCAAATCTCACGCTCATGTGTCGGAAGGAAGAAGTGTACTCGTCATTGGTGGACGAGCGTTCGGAGGTGACGTCGTCGTTGACGACGTTCTTCGCAGGCGACGTCTTCTCCTTTGACGTGGATGAAGGTCGTTGGAGATGTCATGGGCGTCGCTTCCCTTTCCTTGCCTCGGTTGAAGAACGATGAAGAAGATGGCGTCGTCGTGCTTCAGTGGTGGAAGAGACGTTCTTCTTGTTCTTCGTCGTAGAGAAAGAAGGACTCAGGATTTCCTAAGCTTTTTCTTCCAAGGCTCCCAATCTCACTTAACCCAGCAACCTAATAAAATAATCCCTCCCATTATTTTATTAACACATGCCAAGCTTTTCAAATTCCAAAATTCAAATAACTTCATTAATTTAAAATGTGTTGGCATGCACTTAAGAGGGGGAGAAGTTCAAGAGTTAAAGGGAGATTAAATGGGGGTTTAGAGGGGTTAGGAAAGTTAAGGAATTTGAAGAGGTGGGGAGGGGTTCGTGTGGGCCCCACCCTTTCAAATATCCACACATGGGAAGTTGGATGGATGTGGGCCCACCACCAACTTCCCATGGGAGAAGTTAACAACTTAACATAAAATAAAATTGATTTAACAATTTTATTCACTTTGTTTAATTAAACCCCAAAAATTAACTTCTTCTCCCGCACAAACGCAACTACGGTAAAGGTTCCCTTAGGTAATTACCGGCGTTGCGAGTTCATCGGTGCAATCGGATTTCAATTCCGAGCACCGGTTCCAAAGATAGAAATTCTCGCTCGCTCGTTCACTGAACGTACCCGATCCAAACTTCGGAAATTAATTCCGGGCACACCGAGCCTCAGAATAAGGTGCCGTCAGAAACTACGTTCTTGTAAAATTCCAAAGAAAATTAAGAAAAAAATTTCCTTGAAATTTCCGGGTCTTTACATTACTCCCACCTCAGGGCTTTACGTCCCCGTAAAGCTTCAACACAAACTAGGGTCACAAAAGCGGTACAGAGCACGCATCTGAGCCTTCCGATCCCATGTGCTTACCTGGAGGTTCCGTACTGCCAAATAAAGTGCACCCGAGGAATCGATCATCCTCGTAGGATCTGGTCCTGTTGATCCTCGATCCCCACTGGAACCTCTGTGAAAGACAAACCATCGCTATCGTCCAGCTCCTCATGGTCGATGATATGCTAAGGGTCGAGCACGTATCTCCTCAGTTGATATACGTGGAAGTCGTTGTGCACCTGGTGCAACTGCGGTGAATGGGTCAAGCGGTAAACCACCCCGCCTACCCAGCTGAGGACCTAAGAAGGTCCGCTGAACCTCGAAGATAACTTTCCGCCTTGGCCACATCTCCGTAAACCTCGTCGAGGTGAGACCCGTATAAGGACGTGATCGTCATCCTCGAACTCCAGAGTTCTCCATTTTCTGTTAGAACTGGAACTCGAAAGGCTGCTGCCACGAGGGTATGGTTGACTGACTCAAGAGTGGTCGTTCACACCCTCCTGTGAAAGAGTTTATTCCGTGCTGCCTGGGGTTTCCTTTTTTCCGACCATGGAAAACCCATCCCGATGTTTGCCTAAAACCGTAAATTTGAGTATGAATAGTTATTGCCCATTCCATACTCAAACTAACGTCGTAAGGCCTCGACGCTGTCACCAAGAGATTCCAACCGGAACTCTCGCCTCGAGGGTCTGACCACACCGTCGGTGTAAGTGTGATTATCGAGTCTCCTCCCAAGGTATCTCCAGACGTGAGGGTCAAGTCCACGGCTTACCAGAAACTCTAGGTCTATAACATGATTTGTGAAAGCAAGGAATGATTCACATCGACGTCCGTTACTACAGCAGCTAGTAGTGGACACAGACTGTCCCTTGAATCATTTCTAGAGCCATTGGGTCACACTCCTTGACCGCATGCAGCCGCACTCTTCCTCCGCCCTCCAGCTTCCTGAGCCTGGAAGGAATAAATAAGGCGGTTGGTTGTACAATGTTAGGATGTACACCACCTCATGCTGCTCTCCTAGCTCCGCCTCCACGTCTGCTGCTTCATAGACTCATCTCTCCTTTAAGCTTCCTCTTCTTTAACACGCCCGAGTCTCTAAGACTGGCACCGGTTTCTTGTTTCTTACTACACTGTGCAGTCTTCATCCTCTCTTGGATGTCCTGGACCTCCTTTAGTCTCACAAGAGCTGCTATGATTTCTTCTTTGCCGATAAGAGAAACCCGGTCTCATCCCCTGGATGAACCACATTCGTTGCCTAATACAATCAATCCTGACATGAATGATGCATTCATTCCATGGATGACGTCGTAAGGCCTCGACGTAACTACTAATAGATCCAATTGTCACTCTTGCCTCCAAGGGTCGAGTCACACTGTCGGCATCAGTGTGAGGTCACTGGGTCCCCTCCAGTAGAAATCTCAAAAGTGGGGGTCAAGTCAACAGTTTTAACTGGGACCACTCAGCATCAACCAAACAAAAGGACATGAAAGCAAACAAAGATAAGTGTCTTTTTATTATTGCAGCTCATAGTAAAAAGACACGAATACAAAAGCAACATGGAACTAGAAGTAAAAAAGGATGTATCCACTAGTTCCTCTCCTGCCCACCTGCTCTCGGAGCTCTACTGCCTTGTCCACTGCTCGGCTGTTGCTCAAGCACCAGCCGCTGCTTCTGTCTCGGTGGCTCCTCCAACACCCTGATCAACCGTACGAGGATTCGGACAGTCACGTTCCAGGTGACCCTTTCCCCCGCATGAGTAACACAACCTGCTTCTGGAACGCCTAGCTCTGTTCCCACCTCGGGTGCCCCGCACCACCGGTCCTAGAACCCGAGATCGTCTAACTGCTAGTATGGTCCTCCTGGACCTCTGCATCATCTGTCTATTGTCCACAGATGACTCAGCTACTGATCGAAAATCACGCAGTAAAGGCAGAAGCTCCTGTACACGCTCGGGGTGTAGAGCTACTGGCACAAACTCCACCCTGAAGAAGGTCTCGAAGTCTTCCCAAGCGAAGTTCATCCCGTCTCAAAACTGAAACAAGTGGCTCCACCACCTGCCTGCTACTGCCTGAAGGAGGCTGGTAGCAAAGATCACCATGAAATCTGTCGGCATCCCCACTAGCCTGAAGACTCTCACCATAACCTCCAGCCAAACCTCAGCCGCCTGCGGGTCCGTCTCTCCCCGGAACCTGGGTGGGCTCTGGCGCTGGAACTTGTGCAGCGCGCTCAAGCGTTGTGCATCGCCTACTACTGGGGCTGGTGGCATCATTGGCCCAACGGGTAGCAGTACCGCTGGTGCCTCCGCTGGTGCCTCAACTGCAAGAGGGCCCTGTACCGAAGCCTCGTCGCTCGACAGGCTGTCAGCACGCACATCCCTCTGGGATCTAGCTGTTCGTCCGTGAAAAGGCATCCTGAAAGAAACATCGTGACACGGTCAAACATTTATACCTGGTGAGTTGACCTGGTTTGAGCTGTTTTAAGGGAAAACCTTTGAAAACACACACGCAATCAGTGTTTTCGTGCACAAAGTCAGAAATCAGTTGTCAGGGTCCTGGTGTATGGATACGTCGGCCGCCCGCACCAACACTGGACTCCCTGAACTGAAGACCACACTCGTTACCCTTAACACTATTTATTCACAGAAAGAAAAAAAATATCAGAGTTATAAGTTCTGCGGTAGAACCGACTCCTCTGATACCAATTTGTCACGACCCGCCCTCGGGGCCCGTGCCGTGACTACCCCAAGCCCGCCTTCCATAGGCTAGGGGCTGGCGACTAGCACTAAAGGCGTAAAATCCCCATAACCGGGAAGGCATTGACTTTATAAAAGATAACAAGCACCACAGAGTACAAGCAGAAGCAAAAAACTAAGTACAAAAGAAATGCAGAAAAGTAAATGGGCCAGAATACAAACCCAAAAGAAAGTACGACTACAACTGAACAAGGTACAACAGCAAAAAGACAACAGCTGGAAGTAGGAAACAGCTCCTGGGTCGTCCTCCTCGGATCCTACCTGAAGGGAAGGTACAGATAGCCTCCTCCACGCTCTTGTCTGTCAACCTCCTCTGTGAGTCGTCACATCGTGTAGTCCACCTCCGGGTACTGACTCGTCGTATAGTCCACCTCCGGGTACCGTCCAGTCCTCGAACACTCGGCCTCCATTAGCACTGCCCGTCGTCTGCAACCAACACAACGAGGTGCGGGCATAGCCCGTGCAGGGGTGAGTATAACGTTACTCAGTAGGGACCCCGAGACCCTCAAGGTCTCACTAAACCAACAAGGATAACCACAAATAAGATCTCAACAGATAACCTCTACTTAGGTATATGCTCATACATATACCTAAGTTATCAAGTAACCCATCTCAATCATGAGGAAACACAAGGATTGTGAAATCAACGGATAACCACTACCCAGGTATATGCCCATACATATACCTAAGTTAGCAAGTGACCCATCTCAATCATGAGGTAAACACAAGGTCAAAAGTCTCAGCTCAAACCAGGATTTTCATTATCAAAACCGTAACTGCTGAAGAGCCCCGTCTCTGGAGTGTACAGTGGTCCTGTCACGACTCCGAGGTACTGCTCACTAACCTAAGACTGCTGAAGTACTCCTCCTGTCGAGTACCGCGGGTCATCCACCCAGACACAGTAGTGCTTCCCGCCGAGGTATGTCACCCAAACACAGTAGTGCACACCCCCTAGTAGCCTGCTGAGGTACTCTCCGGACGAGTACCGCGGGTCTGCACTGTCACACAGGTAGTGCTCCGTCCGCCATGGGTCTGCACCTCAGAAAGTAGTGCTCCGTCCACTGGGCTAGTCGACTCACTCCAAGTCGAGTCGGTCAAGCAGTCGTCAGGTCTCAGCCAGCTACACGGTCTCCGTACTCCGCACGCTCGTCACTGGGAGGGTCCACTCCATGAGCTACAGATCGATACTCCAAATATCTCAAAGTCCCATGAAGAAGTATCTCAAAGGACCGCCTCGTCATAGGGGTCTCAACGCAATAGACGGCGCGTCAATCGGACGCCCGGTCTGTGAGTTATTAGCCTTTTCGTCCCAGGGGCCCGGTTGGTTTCGTGAGCGAACCAAACCCGGCCGTATCTCAACTGTACCCCGAACTCTCATAGGGTATATTCATAGGGACCGTTTCTCAATGAGATCACCAACGCCGCTGACGATTCGTCAAACGGACATTCTGTCAGAAAAGTATCAGCTTTTCCGTTCCAGGGGCCCGGTTGGATTTCGGTGCGATCCAACCCGGTCACTATTCATCTGCATCCAAATCTCGGGTGGAGGATGTCAAAAGTTTCGTATCGTCAACTGGAACTCAACGCAACAGACGGCGCGTCAATCGGACGCCCGGTCTGAGAGTTATTGGCTTTCTCGTTCCAGGGGCCCGGTTGGTTTTTAAGGCAAAACCAACCCGACCGTACTCCACCTGCGTCCAAACCTCAGGTGGAGTATGCCAAAAGATCCGTCTCACTAAGAGGAACTCAACAAAGCTGACGGCACGTCAATCGGACGTCCATAGCTCAAAATATGAGTGTTTCTGCTCCAAGGACCCGGTTGGTTTCGTGTACTAACCAACCCGGCCGAACTCAAAGTATTCTGAATCCTTGAGTGCGATATACCGAAATGACCGTCTCGATCCAAGCATCGCGTTGCTGCTGACGGCGAGTCGTTTGGAGGCCCATAGCCCAAGATACGGGCATTTGAATGAAAGTGGTCCGATCCCGGCCCGGGCGGCGACCCGACCCGACGACCCGGCCCGGCTCGGAAAATCCGGCCCGGCGCGGCGGCGCGGTCCGGCGCGGCGGCGCAGCCTGGGCGCCGCATGTGTGCCGCACGCGGGGGGTAAAGCCCCCCCTCCCTTTGTGAAACCGCGACCCCTTAATTGGGGCCGCTTGAAGACCCGGCCGGGGGAATTATTTCCCCCAGTCTCCACTGCCCGCCCGGCCCGCACTGGTTGGCCGGTTCCGCCAGCAAGGACCGGCGACGACCGGTCCTTCCTTCGCCGACACCGGCGGCCCGGTGCCGGCCGCCGGTCATCTTGCTTCGTCGCGACCCGAAACCGGCCGCGGCCTATGCCGTCTAGCGCGATGTGACGGCACCGCTCCCCTCCGCCGCGGCGCCTTCGACTTCCTTCGACGCGACGCGACGGCGTCACATTCTTGGATTTCTTTCCATGGCGTGGCGCGACGGCGCTGCGCAATACTTTCCGCAAGATACCCGCGTGGTGCGACGACACCACGCCTTCTCGTATCAACCTCAAGAAACCATCACGAAAAAAAAGGAGGGTCGGCCATGTTTGTGCGGTCCGACCCCCTCACGTTATTCGATAACAAAAGGGTTTTAATCCACGATTATCACCAAGTTTGTATTCATGAACAATTAAATAAATAAACCCCTACCTCGTAATTGTCGTTCGTTGACGATCTTGGAAAAAGGGCGGATATCGATTCCTCGATTGTCGTGTTCGTCACACACTCTGAAATCTCACGCTCATGCGTCGGAAGGAAGAAGTGTACTCGTCGTTGGTGGACGAGCGTTCGGAGGTGACGTCGTCGTTGACGACGTTCTTCGCAGGCGACGTCTTCTCCTTTGACGCAGATGAAGGTCGTTGGAGATGTCATGGGCGTCGATTCCCTTTCCTTGCCTCGGTTGAAGAACGATGAAGAATATGGCGTCGTCGTGCTTCAGTGGCGGAAGAGATGTTCTTCGTGTTCTTCGTCGTAGAGAAAGAAGGACTCAGGATTTCCTAAGCTTTTTCTTCCAAGGCTCCCAATCTCACTTAACCAAGCAACCTAATAAAATAATCCCTCCCATTATTTTATTAACACATGCCAAGCTTTTCAAATTCCAAAATTCAAATAACTTCATTAATTTAAAATGTGTTGGCATGCACTTAAGAGGGGGAGAAGTTCAAGAGTTAAAGGGAGATTAAATGGGGGTTTAGAGGGGTTAGGAAAGTTAAGGAATTTGAAGAGGTGGGGAGGGGTTCGTGTGGGCCCCACCCTTTCAAATATCCACACATGGGAAGTTGGATGGATGTGGGCCCACCACCAACTTCCCATGGGAGAAGTTAACAACTTAACATGAAATAAAATTGATATAACAATTTTATTCACTTTGTTTAATTAAACCCCAAAAATTAACTTCTTCTCCCGCACAAAAACAACTACGGTAAAGGTTCCCTTAAGTGATTATCGGCGTTGCAAGTTCATCGGTGCAATCGGATTTCAATTCCGAGCACCGGTTCAAAAGATAGAAATTCCTGCTCGCTCGTTCACTGAATGTACCCGAGCCAAACTTCGGAAATTAATTCCGGGCACACCGGGCCTCGGAATCATGTGCCGTTAGAAACTGCGTTCTTGTAAAATTTCAAAGAAAATTAAGAAAAAATTTTCCTTGAAATTTCCGGGTCTTTACAATAAGATCATTTTCTATATATATTACTCTTAAACACATGTTTTGGTATTTTATGACACAAAAAGTGCGTTTTCAGTCATCCCAGACAAATGACACCTCCAATTGACTTTCCATCTACTCGAACATTTCAAAATTCACTCTACTATTTTTTTCATCTAATTTCAATGAATTTAGATGTCTTTTCCTTGGTTTTTATCCCTATATTCACCTTTTTAAAGTATTTAAAACCTTTAAAAATTGCATATTCAGATGTTCCGGGAATACCACACATTTGATTGACATTCCTTCTGCTCATACACATCACGAATAATAATAAGATGGTTGTCCTGTGATTTCAAGTCATTACAACATCATTTTCTATGGATTTTACTGTTAAACATGAATTTTTTATTGAGGATAAATATTTATATGGATGTACATGAGGAAGGTAATACTATAAGTGCTAGCTTTGTTGGGGATGAAACCGGTAAAAATACGGTTGTTCAGAGGATGGATTCTGATGCACATATGGAATTAATTGGTTGCGTAGAAAGGTCGATCTCAATCATCATTGGGTTTTCAGAAGAACCAAGGCATTGCTAAGGTTGTTTGGAATGTCAAGAGGCTTGTTGGGTCTCATATTCAAGAACAAACTATGCTTGAGCAAGCTTTATGTCCCAAGAATCTTGGGAAACATCAATATTATCTTTGTATGTTAGTAAGATTAATGGGACTTGGGTTGATTCTATGGATGAGGGGTTAGATGCTACAAGGGATTCTCCAATCACAATCTTTGAGGTGGAGGAGGGTCTTGATCATCTCTTGTATGTTCAATCAGACTTTGAACATGATATGTAGGAGAATTTTGATCTCCAGTTATTGCAAGAGCAAAGGATGGTGTTTTCTAGGGATTAAAAATGAATTAAACAATTATATTCAGAGGCCTTAATCGTATTTAAGGCCAAGAGTCCTATGAGATCTTAGTGGATGGTCTTAGGGGGAATGAGACCTATAAATTAGACCATAGATGATATTAGGAAACCTGTGAGAGCTCTGTGTGTGTCCAATGTCAGTCTAGGAAACAAACTTCACATGATAAGGTTCTAAGGGTTGTTGATTCTTTTGAGCATGTCAAGTAGGACCTCCTTATCCCTATTGACATTGTTGTTGATATTGTCACTATTATTAATGAGGGAATTATATCTCCTTCCACAAATACTAATGGAAACTCTAGAAATATTAGTCAAAAGAGGGATCATATGGATGCCTCGAATGATGGTAGTGGGCTTGGAGGCATGGTATTTTCATCTTTTATAGTCACATTTTAGCATTGAAATTCCATAAATAGAAGATTATAAAATCAAGCTCGTAACATCCAACAATGTCACAAATTTCATCCACTATTTTAGAAAATACAGATTCCACTTTGGGGTTCCATGGATAATGCATGTCTTCCATCATCAAATAAGGTATGAAATTATTCATAAAAATTCCAAAAATTTTCATCTATTGTTTTTTAGACACTGGTTATATCCAAGGAAGTATCATAGTTCATTAGATGTGATTCAGTCAATAACTAAACTACTTTGAGAAATTAAAGATCCTCCTAGAAACAAAATTTCATCAAGAATTTATTGGTTAATCATTATTAATATAATCCTCATTGTATTTTATAGGTATAGAACCAAAAATCTAATCAATAACTTCTTCCACTTATAAATTCAAATTACCAATAGTAAATATTGATCTATAAGGATATATTTCGACCCTTTATTAAAGATTTATTTGTGAAATCATGGATCCTTTATAATCTTTTTGAAAAGTTGAGATGGGAATTCCACCATGTCTAGTTGAATTACCTTATAACATTCCATGTAGTAAATAGGAGGGTTATCATTAATTAAATTGACCTCATGACAAAAATTTCATGATTACTTAACTGATCATATGAACAAAATTTCACAATTACTGAACATACCATATGACTAAATTAGTATTATTATTTAAGTGACTATATGATCTTTCTATACAATGACTTGAGACCAAAATTGAGAAACTAAAAAATTAAACTTAAAGAAAGATAAATCTTAATAAATTGAAGCGTTATGTAATATATCATGATTAAAAATCAAGTAAACTTTAAAATAATGAATTAAATCACAATAATTAAAATAATATAACACAAATATGTGTAAATAAAACTAAAGGTTTGGGAATAATTATTAATTCCTAATTCATGTATGATATTAAAACTATAATGTAAATTATCTGATGCATGAGGTTCATCCTCATCTGGATCACCAATATCACTTCAATGTCCACCATCTATATATAAAGCCTACAATATATATAAATATTATGTATCTTAATCATATCGATAAAATTAAATATTAGTATGGTTTATTTATTTTTTACCTATGGCACCACTTGTGTACCATCAATAGTATATTGCATAATGACTTCATCAATACGTGATGACATCTATGCTAATATCTCCTCATACTCTACACGTAACTACTAAAACCGATCATTAGTATTGCGCTACATAGCCTAATGGTAGCATCTATATTAGTATATGTTCACATCCCTATATCTATTCATGCACCCATAACCTATGCTCTGATAACTTCACGTCTTGGGACACCAGTTCCATAAGTCAAAGAAAAACCATGACCGTCATGCCCCACGACAAGCTGAAATATCTCATCTCTGTGCATAGTACTACGACGTTGCTCCTATGGAAACTTTGATAACTCAGCATTAAACTGAGACTATAGAATATTTATAATGAATTAAGGAAAAAATGTAAATAATTTATATGAAATAAAAATACATTTTTACCAAATAATTTTCTTACTATAACACGAACAACATCGAGATCACCTTCCCTACGAGTCCTCACCCATATTGACATCTGATCAGTCATCTCACCTCGCTAGTGTAACTATAATAAAGAGGTCGACAAAATACATATTTATATTCATGTAATACTAAATATTTTTAATATATGAATGAATAGTGAATTATAAACTTACATCATGTTTGAGCTATGACGTGTGTCAATTACCAAGTCTGAAAGGTGTGCCCTATATCGACCGATTATATGAATGATGAGAAAAATAAGTCTACATTCAACAAATTCAGTTAATAGACATGAAAAATTAGTCATTTAAAAATTAAAAGAAATAAATTGTACCATCATCACCTCACTCGACAAAAACAAAAACAAATCTTGTCACTGCATGGGAAGAATACCCGGAGTGACTCACTATGGAATGTTTGGAACACCTACAAATGGTATATAGTGATCTATATTCACCCTTCCCTTGTAATCCTTCCATAATTTTTGGAATTTGGTGATCCATACTACCCGAAACTCATCTTGAGAGGATTTCAAATTATCCTATTAAAAAAATAGTCAGTAGTTGTTATAATAATAATAAAATGTCATAAAAATTAGACATTGTATTTACCTGAACTTCCCTCCATAATTTGTCAATATTATCTTCAAAGAAATAACTCCAATCATGATTCATTAGAGGGAATCTATGTGGGTCTCATATCATATTCCCAAACTGACGAATGAATACACTTTCACCTTCTCCAACTAGATGAAATGTGTCACCAAATAACACATCCAATCGGGCTATAGAGTTCCAGAATTGAACCCCTCTACCAGTACCCATACATCTTCTAGAAGATTCACTAGATCCTGATAAATATAAATTCATAATGAAATTAAAATATAACTGAATTTTTAATTAAAAATTAGAAACAGTTAAGTAAATATACACATAATATTACAATAAATTAATTTAGAAAAATGAAAACATACATACTGACAACACTAGGTGAACCAATCTTACCACCCTATGACATAACTACATTAATAAAAAAATATAGTTAAATCAATAAATTTTTATACATATAATTCATAAATATTTTTATAAACATTAACTGGGAAAAAATAAAATATATCACTAATCATGAAAGTCTATTGTATCTCCATCAATTATCTCTCTGGTCCATTTTATATCTCCTTCTCGTACAACTATAGTTGTTTGGTCAAGTGTTTGATCGTGAAAGGTGAAAAAATATGGTTCCTCTCTTTCAATCTAAAAAAAACCTCTTCTAGACATTTTCACCATAACATTCCAATTAGAATCAATGCTAGAAAAGTAAACTTACTCTTCCTGTGATGTCATTATAAAGGGATCATTGCTTACTATGTTATCTTTATATTACATATTGTTAAAGTTTACTAATGTAAATTGAAAGTGACCAACTTTTTTTCCATAAACCAGATCAACCCAATCACACCATAATAATATGAATTTTAAGCCACAACCCTAAATAACCTCAATAATATCCCTCATTAATCAATAATAATAATCTGCATCAAAAAATTAATAACCAACACCATTGTTCTACATGGATCGGTTAACATCAACATCACTAATATAGAATCAGAATCCATTAGCATCTAAAGACTTGTAGTGATGAGCTGTAATAAATGAGCCATCAGCTAGTTGGTTGAGTTCTTCACTCATAGTATGAGTACTTAAATCAAGCATCTTTTGAATATATAAATTTCACATAATTCAATGGATAAAGGATTTTGAAAATGTAACAAAGTTTCACTATAAAAATATTAAATCAATTATTTTTACATACATGAGTCTTGAACCACTCATGAAATGTGTTGAAATGTTGTTTTTGGATTTGATAGTCAATTTCACAGGGCCTTTTACATTTCAACTCAGCAGTATGAATCCTAAATCACAAAAAAATAAAATCTAAGTAATAAAATAAATATTGAAACATAAGACAAAATAGATTAACTATGAAACTTAATGAATCAATGGAATAAATGATGGAGTGTTGAACAACACATATCAATGAGCTTGAACCCACTCATCATTATGCATATCAAATGTTTTCCCTTCTCTAATTGGACCCTCATCATTCTGGGATGGTTTATCTAACTTTGTTTTAAACTCATCAATATATGATGCACAAAAATTAGTACACTCATTTATTAAAAATCCTTTGCCAATTGAAACTTCCAGACGATATTTGTTGCACACATATCGTTTCAATGTATTTAAGTATCTATATATTAGATACATCCACATGAATTGCACGGAACTACAAGAAATGACTTGACCAGTTAAATTCACAGTCAAGTGGACCATGACATGAAAAATAGGTTGTGGAAATATTTTCTCTAGGTGACACAGTGCAAGTAAAATCTTATCCTACCTCTTTTTAAAATCATTCATGCGATGATTCCTTGAATAGAGCTATCTGAAAAAATTAGAAACTTCAATAAAAATCTCGACAACTTGGGTAGGTAAGAAATCATGAATTGCTATAAGGATTAACAGTTGAAGAAGAATATGATTATCATGACTTTTAAACCCCTATAATGGCATGATCATCATATTGAAACGCTTGTAAATATTATATCCATAACCATATATAACCTTGACGGTCATTAAAAAATGATAGAAATGTTTGTTTCTATTTTTTACTCATTGTGTAATGTGAAACAGGCATGTATGCCCCATTACCATCACCCAACTATAAATATAATTGTTTTCTCATTCCAATTTATTGAAAATCACATTGAGAATTAGAATTGTCCCTTGATTTCCATTTAATGCCTAAAATGGTTCACAATATATTATATCATACATTTTTTCAATATGAATCACACCCAAATTATGTATTAAACTATTATATTTCCAATAAAGAAATTAAAAAAAAATACTATGTTTCTTTCAATTATGACTGTGCTGTCTATTTTCAGTAGGAATATAAGGAAATGTAGGAGCCAATAAATCTTGAAAAACATACATTGTATGGATGTTTTCTTGATCAACTTGTACATGAATTTGAACCCTAGATATTATTTTTGGTGATGGGTCATGATCCTTATTCCCATAAAATGACATACTGCCTTTACTGAACCTGTGAAATGGAGGAAGAAAGTTTCTATGACCAAGATATTCCCACTTTTTGTAGTGTTTAATCTATATAGATTTCTTACTTTTATTAAAAAAGGGTAGGTGAATTATCCTTTTGTACTCCAACCTGATAAGTTATCATATGCTGGGAAGTCATTAATTATCCATAAAAAATTGGCCTAGAGTCTAAACATTTCATTAGCTTATAAGTCAAAATTCATGACACCAGCAGCCCAAAATTCTTGCATATCATCAATAAAAGGGTTCATATAAACATCGATTTTATCGCCAGGTCCTCGCAGTCCATAAATTAGAGTCGAAATTAAAGAAATGGTTACCTTATACATACCTATGGGGAAGGGTTATATGGAACCAACACCACTAAACATGTACTATTTTTCGCACCAACTATGGAACTAAATGGGTTAAAACCATATGATCCCAAACCCAATCGAACATTACGATCATCTCATGAAAAGTCTAGGTGTCTTTGATCAAACTCTTTCCATTCCAAAGAATCTATCGGGTGAGTTAATTTATCAACCTATTTGTTTCTCTCTTAATTCCAAGTATCATTTTATAAATTTTAGCTGATATGAAAAATCTCTTTAGTCTCGGTTTTAGTGGGAAATAACGCATCTGCTTAGAGACAACTTGTTTCCATTAATTCGTGACCCTACCAGGAAGAATATCACTACCTTGATTAATCTCATTATCCTTCCACATAGATGAATAGAAAACATAAAATTATTTAATTTTAAATTCCCTTTTTTGAAAAATATCCATTTATTGAGGCATGAATAAATGGTCTTATATGTAAAACCAAGGTCATCGGTCAACTCAGGAGCTTGATAGAATAAATCTGGAATCTTCACTCTAATTGGGAGTACCTTCTTCAACAATACCAATAACATGTCAAATGAGGTGTATTTCCACTGATTCAAGGAATCCTAGTGTAAAAATTCAACGATGAACAAAAATTTACTAAATTCAGCGCATCCATTATATAATTCATTACATGAATTATCAAGAATTTCAATATTTCTCCATCTATAGAAGAATAGGGATTACTCCATCCAACTTAATCATTTACAACATTACTGTATTTGGGTTGAAATTGGTGCATCATATCATTGAGAATTATTTTCATCAGATAAACTATTCTTAAATAAATATCCATATGAATACTTTCTGATTAGTGACATGAAACATACTATTCTCCATAATGTGTCCATGTCTTATAGTTTTTCAAAACCCCATTCAAAAGTAGATGTTCTCTAACACTATCTCATTTAAATAGATATCTATTTACACATTTTATGCATGGAAAACTTATCAAATCACTTTGAAATCAACTGGTGAAATCCATAAATCACTTAATCCCCTCATAATATTTATCAAAAAAACTATCTAGCATATCAATCCAGCTCTTATCCATATCTGTATTTAATATAAAGAAAATAATTGAAATATCATATTTAAATTCTAAAAAAACATGTCATTAAAACTTACAAACCAATAAGTTAAATTATATTTTTATGGAAAAATAAATGAAATAAAATAAAGGGATACTGGAGAATATATTGGAATAAAAATTATGTAGATTTCAAGAAGATAATAGAAACTACATTTTAATATTGGATATGAAAATATTTTTTAGAAGATATTTAACCCACTTTGAATGAAGGTATCAAAACCAAAATTTATAGGCTTTCCAATATTCAAAAATATAAATTATCCCATGATATGTTAATTGATAATATTTAGATGATGTTTCTTTGAAGAGAATATAATAATGAGTGATTGATAAATACCAACCATGAATAACTTCTAAATAATAATGAATTGGTATTCTTGAAGAAAGGAGAGTATAATCAGTTATATGAATATGAAGGATCATGATATACATTATGATAAAGAGTTCTTTTATAAAATACATATATAGACTTCATCTATGATTGAACTATGGTCTAGATGATAATATTAATCTATTAATGATGAACCATATTGTAGATTCATGAAAATATTTTTCATTGGGTTATAATTCCAATGTGTACAAGATGGATCCAATATAATTAATGATGCCCCTATTAGCCTTAAATATATTGAGAAATATTGTCCCATTATACTTTTTCAGAAAAAGAATATTGAATTTGTTGAAATTTAATGGAATTATATCATGGTTTCTCTATCAAAAAAATAATTTTAACAAAGTGAATGTATTAAATTCTATAAAGGATATTTAGGAAAATCTTGATAATATCTATGAAACAAATTCTAATGTAAAAAAATCCAAACTAAAAAAATAGTGATAGGATTGAAGATGTGAAAATAAATTATTATGAAACAATTTATGAATTTTTAAAAAGTTTTCATTGAAATTACAAAAAACATCGATAGATTTGGAGAAAAATTAGAGGACTCCACCATGTTGAAAAATCCTTATGGTTTGTTCTTAGTATATTTGATACCAAGGTTTCTTCATTTAAAGAAATATATTTGTGTCAAATCTATCAAGATGAACTAAAAAGTACACATGATAAATATGAGATAAGAAATCCCCTTCATTTAAGAATAAGTTCAAATAAGATAATGACATTTCATTCAATATAATGAGAAAACCCAAAAAAAGTAGAAGAAATAATATTTTACTAGTAACTCTAAATATGAAAAAGAACAAGATAAAGAGTGTTAATAAATCATGCCTCTCATATAATTTTTTTTTGAAAAAATAAGGATGGAGATACAAAGGTAAACGTTATTTAAAATTATTCAATTGTTATCAAATTAGAAAATTAGAATTTAACTATCTAATGAATAAAAAAATTGAAAATATAGATGGTGAGAAATAACATGGCATGAATGAGAAAGGTTTAATATACAACTTTTTTTTCAAAATGAACCATTGTTATTTCAAAACACACAACATAAGAAGAAAATTTTAGCATTGTTGTCATTAAATGCTTGTAGAAGATACCTTAAAACACTAACAAGTGTGCATATTCATGTGATGGCCATAAATTTAACTTTTTTATTGATAAAGGATTTGTTTTCCTTGTTTTTTGGATGAATCAGTTGGAATAAGTGTACCCTTTGTGTTTCTTGAGTGATTGAAAGATGATTATAGTATTAAGAGTGAGAGACCACACCCTCTTAGCATTTATAGTGATGATAATGATTTATTAAAAGACTAGTTTAGAATTATATAAAATTTTGATAGGGAATTTGGACCAAGAATTAAGTAGATTGTTTGTTATTATGGGAACCATACAGAAGAAATGAGTAAGATGTCCAAATTAAAAACTCATGTTGGAGAATTCAAATAAGTAATGTGAACAAATTATAAGGAGGGGCCTCAACAGCAGGTAAAGGGGGATGAACAGATTATGGATCCATGATGGGGTGTAGGGGCTCATTGAAAAGGGTTTGACGGTAGGTCTTGATAGGGGTGGGACAAATTTATGGGGGAAAGACGGCTCGACGAAGGCGATAGGGTTGGACAGAGGGGAAAAATAGGATCAGGAGGGTTTGATGATGACAGGATAGTTTGACGGCACTGCGTGGAGGTAGGGGGGTCATGGGGTCGTGGGAGGGTTGTGGGGTCATGGGAGGGTGAAGAGGAGGAAAGAGGATTGTGGGTTCATGGGAGGGTAAACAAGAAGTGAGAGGAAAAATTAGGATGTGGGTTAAAAAATACAGCGACCACCAAATAGTGGTCGCCTGGAAAACCCATCCACAAAAAATTAAATTTCTACTAGTGAATTAACCTCTTCATGATGTTTGTAAACATTCTAATGCCATAAATTCTACCCATTAATTTCTAAAAAAAATATTTCTTTCATTATAATTCTCCTTGAGAAACATGTAAAAAATAATATATAAGAATTCTGATACTAATGTTTCACATCCCAAATATATTTCTTAGGTAATTTCCTATATTAGATCATAAACATTATAGGTAATCACCAAAATTTGATTTTGAAAAAAATTATGACACCATGTACTCTACCCACTCATCTCTAAACAAATTTACTTATTATTTTGAGTATGTATATTGTTGGAAATCTTGGTAGTACTGGGAAAATATAGACAAATAAATGATTAAGAAATATTTTTAATGAAATTGTAATTACCTTAAAAAATTACCTATTTAGGCATGCTAGTCTTTTAATGGTATATGATATTTTTTATAAATTTTAAAATGTAATATCCATAATTGTTGTTATTATATTTCATTATACACTATATAAACATTGAAGAAAATAAATAAATTGTTTTGAATATGTTATCATGGTTAATATTTCTATATATATCTCAATCCATTTACATTTTAAGAAATCCATATGATTCTTATATTCAGTGACCGACCTCATACTATTATTTATCCTATATTTATATGTAAGAACCCGTGTTTTTCTAGACAGTCGTTTTGAGCAGAAATTTGGATTTTTGATGTTGGATGCTCATGAGGGGTAAAGCAGTCATTTTCCCTGACCATATGATCTCAGATAATTTTTCTGACAGCTTTGTTGGTCCTGGAATAGGTATTTTACCCTAGGACAGGAGTTTGGAGGAAATCTGAGCTGTTCGAATTTTGGTGGAATATTTAATATTTAATATTATTAAATTAAATATTAAATTATTTACACTGGTTCGTTTGGAAATAACTTTTAAATGGAGTGTCTTATTGAAATTTTGTCTGATCCATTGAGTCCGGAATGGGGAGTTTAGCCTAGGGAAGGCATAAACTCATGTCGGGCGCCGGGGCCGGCCCGTACCCCTTTTTCTTCCTTTTCTTTTCTTCTTTCCTTTTCTTTTCTTCTCTCTTCTTTCCTCCTCCTCATTGTTCACATCTCCTACACCTCCCCTTTGGATGTGACCAATGGGAGATATGGATTTTGATAAATAGTGAGAGTTGGAAGCCAATAAGGGTACCGATTCGAAGCTCTCGACGCGCTGAGTCTGTGTGCGGCAACCGGGAGCCGTGAAATAAACCGAAGCTTCGACGATTTCCACCAAAAGGTAGGTTCATTTATTTTTTCTCCATAGATCCCCATTTAAAATGTTGTTTTATGTTTTTAAGGCCTTATATTTCTTTCTTGTATGCCCATGGGGTACGATCTATTGTTTCGGGGGCGAAAACGGGTGTTTCAGGCATTTTCAGGGATTTCCTGTCAGAAAACCCAGAATACACGGCGTGTATTCCACGGGTACACTCCATGTGTTAATCCCATTCTGGGAAGAGGAAGTTTTTTTAAGTACACGCCGTGTACTTTGAGTACATGTCATGTAGTCGGTAGCCATGTGGCTGGCCGTGTGAAATAGAGCACAGAATAGTGGTTTTTAGCGAGTACACGTCGTGTACTTTAAGTACACGCCATGTAGTGGTACATGGGCATGTGTTCGTGTGAAAAAGGACACGACATAACTTTTTATGAAAATTACACGTCATGTACAGTAAATTACACGCCGTGTACTATTACACAGGCAGGCCCATTGTGCTCTGGCTATGTACTCTGGCCATGTACTGCTTCAGTTTAGTAATATTGATATATCTTGGGCTCTGGAAGTCAAAAATGGGCGTGTGAGTAGTCTATTATGATAAGTTTTCCACCTAGATTACAATGGTGGAATAATTTTTACATTTATATATCATATAAATGTGGTTTTTGGGGTTTCTATATAAATTTAGGGGTTCTTCCTCCAGTTATCGAGTTCAGTTGTCACCTGAGAGTGAGACTTAGCGTGTATGATAAATTGGGTGTTCAGACCAACATAGTTGAGACATTTAATAGAAGATGAGATATGATCTACCTCCCGTAACCTATTATTTAGAGGACGTTTCCCTTGTGAGATGTTCCCTTTCGGCATATGAGGCTTCGAGACTAGGTACTTCTAAGGATCCCTTGAGGAATGCCTTTGCTTGTGTGCTGACCTAGGAAGTCCCTCATAAAATCCATCTCTTGTTCGTCCTTTGACAGGAACAATGTTATGGAATGCCTATGTTTTCCTTCCTTTGAGAATCCCATGTAGGATTCCTCCCTTACTCTTTACTAAGGATCCCGCGTAGGATGCCTTCGCTCGTGTTTACCTTGAAGATCCCGAGTATGATGCCTCCTCTGTGTTTGACCTGAGGGACCCAGTGGGTGCCTCTTGTTTGACCGACCCTGAGTTGTTATGTAGGGTTTGGGTAGAGATGGTGATCAGGTGTCCTCTAGAACCCATGCCAAACTGGTGATCCCTTGCAGATTTTGATGTATTGTTGGGTTGGGCGTTCGGGACACCCGAACTGTTTGATTATATCTGACTTGGTTTGCTGATGTTGTAGTGTTTACTAGAGGTTCTTCCTAGTTGGTGGCTACTAAGCCTGACGCGATGCATATTTCCTATTTGTTTGGATGCCTAGTTTTCCTTGTGTTCTTGAGTAGGTGGTTTGTTGCCTTACGTTGAATGTCTTTGAGTTTTGTGCAAAAGTGTTGGATACCCATGTATCAGGTATCTCGGGTTAGGGTTTTGATCCTGCATTAGTATCTGCCTTAGATTTATTGTATTCTTGAGGTTATTAGTTGAATAATGATTTCTTATTAGTGTGTTTGAGGACCACCCCATGGGTGTTTCTCTTGTTTTGGCTGTTTATCGCCGTTTGTCTTAGGTTGCCTGTGAGGCAGACCTTTTTGCATTGATTGCCTGCCTTGATATAGTTGATTGCATGTATTGCCTACTGTTTATATGCTTTTGATGCATTTTAGCTATTATCCAAGTAGTTGTTGAACTTACTTAGTGCTGCTGACAGTCGATTACGCACGACTCAACTGCTCAGGGCTGTTTGAACCTGGTCCGGTAGACTAAAGAGGGAATTGATGATTAAAAGCTTCCCTAGAGAGTCTCTTATAAATTAGTATCATTCGTAGGACCTACGAGAATTGGAATTTGTGCTTCCTTATAGTGTACTTAGTTACTTATCGAGAATACAGGAGGAATTAGACATAAGTGCTTCCTCAGAGAGTCTGTAGATATCGTTGCAAGACCACATGGGAATCGACGTGAGTGCTTCCTAGAGTGTCTGTTCCTTTGTATGTTTATGAGACTATAGGGGGAATTGACGGTGAGTGCTTCCTCAGAGAGTCTATGCTTTATCTAAACCATAGGGGCGAGACTGTGTGTGCTGCCCAGAGGGTTGCTTGTTTTGCTAGGTAGGACCAGAGCGGATAGGCTGTGAGTACTTCCCATAGGGTTACCTGTTGTGTTATCTACTTGCTTTTGTTTTATTGGTTGAACCAGAGTAGACAGGTTGTGAGTACTTCCCATAGGGTTAGTTGTTTTTGTTTATCTTGTTTAGAGACATATTTTCTGGCATTTACCGAAGCAGGTACATGTCGATGGGATTACGGGCCCAGAGATCAACTTAATGATACACGACTTGAGTGGCACGACGTCCAACTCAATTCCCTTGCACAGGATGTCCAGGAGATCGGGCTTTTGGTCCCAAGGATCGACTGCTAATGTTGTTCTTGTTATTTGAATCACTTAATCATGAATATTCATATTTATGTATATGTGTATAGGTATGGGACTATACATGTGTACGTATATAGATATGGACATCCATGGTGGAACTTGCCCAGTTGACAGGGTTTACATACCCTATGTTCGATGGTGGTTGCATGTTGGTTTACTTTTTTTGTTGTGTTCTAGCTAGCCTGAGCACATTTCTGTTGCATACACATAGCAGCACAGTTATAGGTTTCTTTTCGGGGTGCCCTACTGAGATTATTTCTCACCCCTGCACGTACACCTCGGTGTACGTGTATACCTTATGTCTTCTTTTCAGGTTGAGCATGATTTTCATGGTGGATAGGGCCAAGGCCCAGTGTTGCATGATCGAGCGGAGCTGCTCGAGTGGTTCTACTGATCGGGCTGCCGCAGTTCAATTTTTTCTAGAGATCGGGTACGTGGATTGGATCAGAGTTAGTAGTAGAGCCCTGTACTTTTAATTTTAGTTTTTTTTACTCGTATCTGTATGGTCAACCCAGTGGGTGACCAATGTTGTATTGTATTGCATAGTTGTTTGGGCTTTTACAGCATTTTACTATTACAGATTGTTCTATGTCATTTGTTTATTGCTTCCGCACTCTGTTTACTTTCTGTTGTGTATGATGATTAGTTATTTCTGCTGTTTTCTTACTCTAGTATGAGGTAATAGTCTCCCCAATATCACACCCTTGGCCCTCACTGCTATTTGGCAGCCTCTGGCGTACGAGGAGGCGCGCTTGATTCCTTGTGGTGAACCGGCTCAGAGCACCGGTTTAGTGGCCTCTAGGTCAGGACATTACAAAGTGGTATCAGAGGATTTTTCCTTCTTGGTATTTACTATTTGGGATATGGTAGACAAGAGTATTAGGAATGTGTCAGAACCTGTGATGGATATCGGGCTGGTGCGTCACGAACACTTGTTCCGGTAACAAGTCCTGGTTGCCAGGGTTTGGGATTGTTGTTCTAATTTTGCGATGTTACGGTTGTATATGATTTTCGCCTTGAGTGACTCACATGTTGTGTAGTGTTTTGATTTACTATGGATCTATGGCTCTTGTCCATTGGTAAGATGTCAGGGATAGATTTTGACTCTTAGCTGGAAAAGGCAAGAGGCGTCTCATGTATCATACTAGGCACGCATGATTCACAACATATAGGCCTGCTAGTGTGTGTTTTTACTGATGACTGAGTCCTTTGGGTCTTATTACACATAATTTTTACTCTAATGGCAGGTTATGTGGATCTACGTTAAGGCGTTTTTGATGGGGCTGATGACTCAGTCCTTTTGCACAGGTGGTGCAGTGACCCTAGTTGGTCTATGTGGCATGTGATGCCTTTTTGTTTAACCCCTTATTGGGCGTTGTTTCTTGGGTCTGTGGTTATCTAGTCGGATCGTTGGGAACGATGTTGATAGACACCAAGGCTTTTCTTGTGAACTGGACCTCCTTGTGGTATTTCTGTATACAGATACCCAATTGGTGTCAGCTTAGCTTGTCACTTCTATTTTGTTTGTAACCTCCAAGGATTCATTCCTTCTGAGGATTCTCAGAGAGGATCGGGGCCCTTGTAGGTTGTGTTTTGGTTTTGACCTTCTTGGGTCATTGTGATCTTTACAATCTTCAAGTGGTTTTGGATATTTTGGGCTAGGTGGTTAGACCTTGTGACCCAGTTGTGAGGCTTTTTTTGTAGGGCTAAGTGGAAGACTTAGAGACCCTAGGTTTTGACTCGAACCCTTATCGATCAATGTCTATTCCGTTTTAGGGAAACCTGGGTGAGAAGGTTGGCTAGCGTTTTCCAATGCCTTTTGGCGGTGTTTGTTTTCACGACTGGTTTTGATGAGCAGGCATGTTCGGGTTCCTAGCCTGGTCAACCAGTGTTTCTGATGTTGCTGTTGTAGAGGTGACTTTGTGAAATTTCGGGTTACCGTGAAATGGTTGACCCGTGCTTGAATCTTGGTTGGGTTTTGGCAGGATGTTAGCATGGCTCGGAGGGAGCTGTACATGCCTTCGGTGAAATCTTAGTATACTCCTATAAGAGACGATCATGTGATATCTTGATTTGTATTGAGTATGCTGAGAGAGCTTCGACCCTGCATCGAGATCCTTTTTCTTTCTTAATTTTCATCCGTGTGGCGGATGGAACCTGTTCTGGTTGTGCTCTCGGATCAGTGTAAGGAAAGATATATGGTGGGGAGTGCAGCGTTTTCCCTTTTGAGGGTGATTTTCCTTGTTTAGGTTAAACTTCGGTGTTTTCCAGTGGGCTTCTGAGCTCAAAGTTTTCTTTTAAGATGACAACATGGGTGTTCCTATGGTGGGGAGTACTAGTTTGGTCGTAGTTGAATGTATTCTGTGTAGAAGGTGGTGGTTAATGCTATAAAGCAGGTCGTTGGACAGTCTAGATAGCTTGGTTGTGCAGATGCTCGGGTTATGAGCATGGTTTCTGGTTCTTCCACTCGGCTTCTTGGAGATGAGAAGGTTTATGGAGGGGAGTTTGTAAGAACCCGTGTTTTTCCGGATAGTCGTTTTGAGCAGAAATATGAATTTTTGATGTTGGATGCTCGTTATGGGTAAAACAGTCATTTTTCCTGACCATCTGATCTCGGATAATTTTTCTGAAATCTCCGTTGGTCCCGGAATAGGTAGTTTACCCTAGGACAAGAGTTTGGAGGAAATCTGAGCTGTTCGAATTTTGGCGGAATATATAATATTTAATATTATTAAATTAAATTTTAAATTATTCACACTGGTTCATTGGGAAATAAATTTTAAATGGAGTTTCGGGTTGAGATTTCATCTGCTCCGTTGAGTTCGGAATGAGGAGTTTAACCTAGGGAAGGCATAAACTCATGTCGGGCGCCGGGGCTGGCCCGGGCCCCTTTTTCTTCCTTTTCTTTTCTTCTTTCCTTTTCTTTTCTTCTCTCTTCTTTACTCCTCCTACTTGATAATGTCTCCTATGCTGCCCATTTTACCATGACCTATGGGAGATATGGAGTTTTATAAATAGTGAGAGTTGGAATCCATGAAGGGTACCGATTCGAAGCTCTCGACGCGTTGAGTCTGCGTGCGGCAGTCGGGAGCCGTGAAATCAACTGAAGCTTCGGTGGCTTCCGCCCAAAGGTAGGGACGTTTATGTTTTCACCATAGATCCCTATTAAACATGTTGGTTTATGTCTTTAAAGCCTTATATTTCTTTCTTGTATGCCCATGGGGCACGATCTATTGTTTCATGGGTGAAAACGGGTGTTTCGGGCGTTTTCAGGAATTTCCCGTCGGAAAACCCAGAATACATGGCGTGTATTCCAGGGGTACACACCGTGTGTTATTCCCATTCGGGAAAGATGGAGTTTTATTAAGTACATGCCATGTACATTGAGTACACGCAGTGTAGTCAGTGTCCATGTGGCTAGCCGTGTGAAATAGAGCACGAAATAATGGTTTTTAGCGAGTACACACCGTGTACTTTAAGTACACGCCGTGTAGTGGTACATGGGCATGTGTTCAGGTGAAAACGGACACGACATAAATTTTTGTGAACAGTACATGCGGTGTACAGTAAAGTACACGCCGTGTACTATTACATAGGCAGGCCCATTGTGCTCTGGCCATGTACTCTGGCCATGTACTGCTTCAGTTTAGTAATTTTGAGATATCTTGGGCTCTGGAAGTCAGAATTGGGCGTGTGAGTAGTTGATTCTGAGTGTTTTTCCACATAGATCACAATGGTGGAATAAGTTTTACATTTATAGGTCATATAAAGGTGGTTTTGGGGGTTTATATCTAAATGGAGGGGTTCTTTCTCCAGTTATCGAGTTCAGTTGTCCCCTAAGAGTGAGACTTGGTGTGTATGATAAATTGGGTGTTCAGACCAACTTAGTTGAGACCTTTAATATGAGATGAGATATGAGCTACCTCCCGTAACCTATTCTTTAGAGGAAATTTCCCTTGTGATATGTTCCCATCTGGCCTATGAGGCTTCGAGACTAGGTACTTCTAAGGATCCCCTGAGGGATGCCTTTGCTTGTGTGCTGACCTGAGGAGTCCCTCATAAAATCTCTCTCTTGTTCTTCCTTTGACAGGAACCATGTTATAGAATTCCTATGTTTTCCTCCCTTTGAGGATCCCATGTAGGATTCCTCCCTTACTATTTACTAAGGATCCTGCGTAGGATGCCTTCACTCGTGTTTACCTGGAGGATCCTGAGTATGATGCCTCCTATGTGTTTGACCTGAGAGACCCAGTGGGTGCTCATTGTTTGACCGACCCTAAGTTGTTATGTAGGGTTTGGGTAGAGATGGTGATAGGGTGTCACCTAGAACCCATGCCAAACTGTTGATCCCTTGCGAATTTTGATGTATTGTTGGGTTGGGCATTCGGGCCACCCGAACTCTTTGATTATATCTGACTTGGTTTGATGATGTTGTAGTGTTTACTAGAGGTTCTTCTTGGTTGGTGGATACTGATCCTGACACGATGCATCTTTACTGTTTGTTTGGATGCCTACTTTTCCTTGTGTGCCTGAGTAGGTGGTTTTTTTCCTTACGTTGAATGTCTTTGATTTTTGTGCAAAAGTTTCGGATACCCATGTATCGGATATATCGGGTTAGGGTTTTGATCCTGCATTAGTATATGACTTAGATTGATTATATGATTTAGGTTATTAGTTGAATAATGATTTCTTGTTAGCATGTTTGAGGATCACCCCATGGTTGTTTCCCTTTTTTTGGCTGTTTATCGCCGTTTGGCTTAGGTTGCCTGTGAGGCAGACCTTGTTGCATTGATTTCTCACCTTGATATAGTTGATTGCATGTATTTCCTACTATTTATATGCTTTTTATTCATTTTAGCTATTATCCAAGTAGTTGTTGAACTTACTTAGGGCTGCTAACAGTCGATTACGCACGACTAGACTGCTCAGGGCTGTGTGAACCTGGTGCGGTAGACTAAAGAGGGAATTGACGATTAAGAGCTTCCCTAGAGAGTCTGTTATAAATTAGTATCATTTTTAGGACCTATGGGAATTGGACTTTGTGCTTCCTCAGAGTGTCCTTAGTTACGTATCAAGACTACAAGAGTAATTAGATGTAAGTGCTTACTCGGAGAGTCTATAGCTATCATTGCAAAACCATAGGGGAATCGACGTGAGTGCTTCCCATAGTGTCTGTGCCATTGTATGTTTATGATACTATAGGGGAAATTGACGGTGAGTGCTTCCTCAGAGAGTCTATGCTTTAGCTAAACCAGAGGGGCGAGACTGTGTGTGCTTCCCATAGGGTTTCTTGTGTTTCTAGGTAGGACCAGAGGGGATAGACTATTAGTACTTCCCAGAGGGTTAAATATTGTGTTATCTATTTTCTTGTGTTTGTTTGGTTGAACCAGAGGGGACAGGTTGTGAGTACTTCCCATAGGGTTACTTGTTTTTGTTTATCTTGTTCAGATACATATTTTCTGGCATTGGCCGAAGAAGGTACATGTCGATGGAATTACGGACCCAGAGATCGACTTAATGATACATGGCTTGAGTGAAACGACATCCAGCTCAATTCCCTTGCACAGTATGTTTAGAAGATCGGGCTTATGGTCCCAAGGATCGACTTCTAATGTTGTTCTTGTTATTTGAATCACTTAATCATGAATATTCATATTTATGTATATGTGTATAGGTATGGGACTATATATGTGTACGTATATAGATATGGACATCCATGGTGGCACTTGCCTAGTTAACAGGGTTTACATACCCTATGTTCGATGGTAGTTTCACATTGGTTTACTTCTTTTGTTGTGTTCCAGCTAGGCTGAGCACATTGTTGTTGCATACACATTGCAACACAATTATAGGTTGCTTGTTGGGGTGACCTACTGAGATTATTTCTCACCCCTGCACGTACACCTCAATGTATGTGTAGACCTTCTCTCTGCTTTTCAGGTTGAGCACGAGTTGCATGGTGGATAGGGCTGAGGCCTAGTGTTTCATGATCGAGCGGAGCTGCTCAAGTGGTTCTACTGATTGGGCTGTTGCAGTTCGATTTTGTCTGGATATCGGGTATGTGGATTGGCTCAGAGTTAGTAGTAGAGCCCTGTACTTTTACTCTTAGTTTCTTTTGAACTTGTATCTATATGGTCGGCCCAGTGGGTGACCAGTGTTGTATTGTATTGCATAGCTGTTCGAGCTTTTACAACATTTTACTATTCAGATTATTCTTTTTCAGTTGTTTATTGCTTCCACACTCGGTTTACTTTCCACTGTGTATGATGCTTAGTTATTTCCGCTGTTTTCTTACTCTGGTATGAGGGAATAGTCTCCTCACTATCACACCCTAGGCCCTCACTTCTAGTCGGTAGCCTCTGGCGTACGAGGAGGCGTTCTTGAGTCCTTGTGACGAACTGGCTCAGAGAACCGGTTTAATGGCTTCCGGGTCAGGATGTTACATTATAGATCACCCTATTATAATAAAATTGTCATTAAAAAAACTAAAACATATAATTCAATGTTTATCTATAAAATATTGATTATAGTGCATTAAAAATTCACAATACACATTATGTGTGGTTTATTTGATGGAAATCCATGCATTGGATCTAAAAAGTAAATATTTGGGGTATCCAAATTGATTGAGACCAACATCTAATGCTTCCTAAAAAATAAAATAAGTAATGAAAAAAAGAAGAATATTTTTTTATTAGAATCTATAGTTTTACCCCTGCATTACAGAAATCAAAAAGAGTATTTCATCTATTATTTTCTTCTCAAACACCCCAATTATTTCATATTTTTTCTTATAAATTTCTTCCATCCCAAAATAAATTAGTTTTGTAGAAATGATACAGGTATTAATGAATCCAAATCATGCTTCTCATGGTTTTCCATTTATATATTAGTAATATAAATTCATGTGGAAAATATGAATAGTTATTAACTTTAATGAACATAGTAGATAATTTTTTGGACAGATGGATTATGAAAATGTACCTAATGTATGTATTGAAAATGGAGACTCCCTGGCATTAAAACATGAGAAACTAATTTATACTCTTGAGAACAACCACATATGTAATGACATATCCAAATATATCTTCTTCATATTGAATGTAGGATTCATATCCATCTTTTAATGTGGTGTCTACATAAACTTGTAGTTCTAATATATATTTCATTGGAACTGGTGGGGAGAAGGTACTTCTAAAAGTTCCATTTTATTTCTTGGTCAATTGACTATATTGTCTTGATCAGAGCTTTCGTTTCCTTGTCATTTTATCCGTTTGTAATGCCATACCTCACTTCAATCCTTTTTTTCATAAACTATTATAGATTTTTCATTTGAAAAAAAATGTTAAGGACATACTTCATGTATCTTTATAAGATTAGATGATCATGCTATGAAAGTTTCAATAACATCATTGACTATTGTAATATCAGGATCATCAAGTATAATAGGCAACTCAGTGGTCATATATTAAGCTACTTCAATTCCCACTCTCATGTGATATTTTGGGATTTCTTTTTTTGTGTAGCACGTCTCTCGAGATATTATACATCGTACCCCTCACAACAAGGTGGTGCATGGGTGTTGATAGATAAAAATCACATACAACATTAACCTATATAATTTTAGATATATAATGTTATACAAAGTTTTTTGGTTCACATTTAGAAGAAATAGTAATGAAAAAATTGATTACATCGGGTAAGGTATGATGTTGATGGGAATGAATAGCCTCAAATTTAGTGGTATCATTTTGTTGTTCATGTTCTAATATTTGTTCCACTGTTGATTTTCTTTAACCCTTTCACATATATTGGTCTGCCAAACCAGACTAAACAAAAATATCTTGAAAATCATCTATTTTTACCTGCAATCCTTTCATCATATGCTATGTATCTTCTTATGGTTTTGTCTTCTCAAAATATGTTTGAGGAGACACTCCAAAACCTACACCTCTAATGTGACCATATTGTTCTGATTGATTCAAAGCTACTGAATGCATTTTTTCTTTAGGTATGTTCATTGTCAATTCATGTGTTTAAAATTTATAAAAAACATATGAACATAAATAGATATTTTTATGAAATACTATTATAAATCATAAAGAATTAATATTATGTCATACTTACACATGTTTCCCATACTGATTTTGTGTTTTTATCAAGTAGTTTACCCTCTTTATTTACATGAGCCTCCTTCCATAGCACATGACGTGGGTTAGAAGTGTATTTGGGTTTTGATTCATCAATATTCATATAAAAAAGGATCATATGTTGTTTCATATTACATAAAAACATTATTGTGTATTTAAAATACATACCATTTTCTTTTCTAGTGAATCATACCCCATCCTTGCTTTGCGATAAAGGTACATTGGTTTTGATGCATTTTGTTTATTTTTAGCACTCTTTTATATTTCATAAATTAACAATATTGAATCAAATGTGATAAAATAAATAATTTCAAATAAAATATTATCTACTACAATGCACCAGGAATTATTTTTCATCATGATGGTCACTGAAAGCATTCCATGTTCCCTACTTTATAATGTGTGCATAAGTAATTGGTGGGTGAGGATTTAATTTCCCCTCAACATCCCAAAGATGAAACATGGTAATAAGTGTCTAGAATCTTCTATGGGATTTTCCAGTGGCCATTAAGACATATTTCTTATGAAAATATTCTAAAATAAATAAACACTTCATGGAATAATGAAAAGAAAATAGACATTTTATTATATAATTTTCCAATAAAATAGAGAAAATATATCATAAAATTACATTATTATATTCCCAAATGGTTTCCTTTATTACAGGATGGACATGGTGACCTTAATCTATATCAATTGAAACAATAATTATTATTGTGACCCCAACATAACTAATGAACATTGACTTCCTGGGGTCAATAGATTCACCACATTGATTAAATCCAACCTCAAATTTTATACCCTTGATCATTACCTTGATAATTTTATTTAATACAGTGATTTTACACCATTATTGTTTTTTTCATCAATATATCGTTGATCCCCTAATAATTATATAGTTTTAGCATCAATTGCCTTTTCATCCCTGAGATTGGTAGCATCATTATGTGTAGAAGTAATTTTCTATAAGATTAGTCAAAAATTAAATTTAGATTATGTTAATATAGTAGAGAGAACATAACATTATGAGGAAAATAATAGTATATTAAAAATCACTTTAACCAAATAATTGAACTCTATTTATTTTCTTTAAAGTTGAAGGGATTCAGATACCCTATAGATAATCCAAATATACTATTTGTGGCCCCCTCTAATGTATAAGACATTGTCTACATTGGAACCACCATGAAATGATTATGATATCCCAATGAAAGTATTATCCTCGATTGAATTTTAATATGAACCTACATTTGTTTTAGTTTCTAGTAGGACAATTGACCAGTTAGTTTTTGTTGTATCTGAGACATAAAATACTTGCACTTATTGTGATTCAATTATGAATGCATTGTCCTTATACCCTTCCACACTAAAATTCACCTTTATGAAGCCCATTTTATCAAATTTCACTACACTCCTACTATAAACCCATTTTCAATGGAAAATCATCACTTGAAATATTGTATAATCCAACTCATATATATATTCAATGATACTAAAATAGGACATATGCAAATAAATTGGATTTCTATCCTTGTAATTAGATATGTGCATTGCTTCCGCTACAAGTATAAATCCACTATTTTTCATCGTACTACACTCATCTTGTTCTTTTTTAAATAACATATAACCATTTTTTTTAAAAACAGTGTAAGATATACCATTTTCATTTGGTCCCCTGAATAGCCATTAAAGTCTTTCAGCAATTTAATTCATATTTTCAGATAACTCCTTGTAAATATGATATCAAGAACATCCTATAAACTATTGATTATATGTGTTTGATACCCATCCTTTATCCCTTGATGGATTCAAATGTATAAGAATTGATTTTTGGGATTCAATGTATAGATCAACATCTTCACTATTAAGTAAAATTTAAATATGATCTTTCTCTCGCTCTATTATGGTAATTGTAACAAAATCTCTTCCGAAAATACCTTTTCCCATAAGCTGTCCACTGCGATGAGATTTTAGGAGATCGATGTTATCAACATATTATAGGTAATCAGTAAAAAAATCAATATATTCTTTAATAATATATAATTATACAAAAAAACATTCTACATGACTTCGATTCATGATGTAACCTTTCAAAATCTTCATATACCATTCAATGGGGTACATCTATCTGTAATGGACAAGAGCACATAGTTGAACCTCTCTAACCAAGTGAACCATCAGGTGGATCATTATATCAAATAATGATGGTGGCAAGAACATATTTAATTCACATAATATGATTATAACCTTCTTATTCATGATTGAAAACTTCACCAGGTCTATAAATTTACTACATATGGATTTGAAAAATAAGCATAGTGATAAGTGTGTTTCATGCATACATTTTAGGGTGTTTTGGTATATTGGTTTGGGTATTTAATTAATTAATATTTCCAATTTTGGAATGGATTGAATTGTTTTGTGTTTTATGGTAGGAAACAATAGAATTTTTGAGAAGGAATGAAAAGTGGTGAATATTGGTTCTAAAAGAAACTTTGTGTCGTGAGCTTCACTCATAGCGTGACACCATATTTTTGAAGATGGAGAAAGCTAGAAAACTGGGAGCAGAACAATTACACGTTGTGTAATTCATTTACATGTCATGAATTTATCTGAAGAAGCATCCACATAGTATAAGTCATGATGAGATTAAATTCCCTAAAGAACAATTACATGTCGTGTAAATACATTACATGACGTGAGATTAAAATAGATTTCCTGCTGCTCAGGACATGTCATGAAGAAGTTACACACTGTGAAAATCCATTACATGTCTTGTAATCAAATACACATCATGAAAGTTTAATATGAAAAGATCTGAGAAATTTGATGCTGAGATGGATTACACATCGTGAAACACTATTACACATCATGAAATCATCATGAAATAGTAAAAAATAAGATTCTCACAATATAATCATTAATACTAGCACCAATGGGTTGAACCAAAACCCCTATAAATTCACCCTCAACCATGCCTTGGAGAGAGGATCTGGATAGAGGACCACCAACAGACACCTACTGAGACACACCCACCTACTGCGGAGTTTGGATTCACCACTTTCTATAGGATTTTTTCATCATTCTTTTTCCACACCCTCTCATGGCTAGCATGAGGGGGTGATTTTTTCATGTCATTGAGTGCATGATGAACGAGGATTGAATGTATAAGGTATTTTATCTTTGATTTCAATTCATGTTGAGATTTCATATTTATTCTTCATTTCTATCTATTTATTGATTCTTTTTGCATGACCATTATGAGTAGGGTTGGGGAATGGGATCAATTTCTTTATTTATTTGATCATGAACATTGCCTGAGTAGATTGTATACCTTATTTTAATGTCATATCTAGGGTTTATACTTAATCCCTGACCATTGGGTTTGTCTTTGAACTATGTTTAAATTTAGTTTTGGGTTAACCATCCTTTTCAATATGAAGTACCAGACCATGAGAAAAGGAGAGTTTTGGATGGAGAAAATTTATCATGATGATTGAACTCACTAGGACCCGATTCTGACGACTGTATAATTATTAATTATTTATTTTATACCTTTTCATCCCATGAACCTATATTTCATTAATTCATGGAACCCTTTTTATATTTTCTTCTCTCATTTTATAAATTAATCACATGCTCAGTAGCTTAGATTTTATTTCTAAAATTTAAAATTAGTTTAGGTTTATTTTATTTAATTAATATATTATCCAACCCTATATTTTTGGTTTGACGTCAGACTTACAATTCATATACTACCCTGTAGTTTAGTGAATTGATTTTTTTATAAATTTGTAAATTTTGTAACTTAGTTGTAATTAATGATTCCCACTAGGATATCATAGAGTCTTGTTAATTTTTATCATAAATTTTTAGGCAGAATACAATGTAAAGTGACAGACATCAAATCTTGCATCAAAACATGGAAGTCATGTGATTTTATTCTATGTAAATTAAAATTATTCATTGATTTTTTTTTTTTGATATTTTATGAATAACCATCTAGAACTTTTACACTATTATGTAAAATAATAAATTGTAATTTTTCTTGTCTGTATAGAGTGTAATCAACTAGTGGAAGAAAAGCCTACCTTTTACCCTTCACTGGTGCCAACTCTTCTCTTATCCGGATGTCAATCATGTCCATCATAGCCTTTATTTCATATTTTTTTTCTAGTAAAATTTAGTAATGTGCTAATAACACTATCAAATTAATTTTTTTCTATATTCATGACATCAAGAAAATGTATGATGTACAAACAATTCTAGTATGGTAATTTGAAGAAAATTGATTTCTTTTTCCTAAATGATTTTGTAAGGTTTTTCAAAAATGGTTTACCAAAAATAGTTTTAATAACTTTTACTTTATAAAACAATTGATCACCCATTATCAGAGACGATGTTGTACCATGTTCAGTATTCTCATCGTATACCTTTGGTCGGGATCAATATTTATGCCATCAAGGTAAAAATTTGAAATTTTCTAAAAAAAATTATTTGAGGAATGCTTGAACTAAACTGAGTGTATTCATTATTCACAAATGGTATACCCCAAAATTACTTTAATTCTATAGCCTGGAAAATTTTCATTAGTAAGAAAGTCATTTATCATCCCATACAACATGACCTTTAATGTGAATTCTTCACTTCTATAAGCATCATACAATGTAACACTTGTATGCCATATCAATTTAAGATATTCAATCAATGGATCCAAATAGACATAAATAACATTATCATGTTTTTATCCAGATATAAGCATAGACAATATAATGCATTTTCACTTCATGTATAACTATGGTAGGAAGTTAAATTTTACCGACATAATTGGCCATGTATTGTGATTACTAATCTACACACAAAAAGAATTTATTCAATATACAGATTTCAAAATATTGAAGTTTATTGGTTCACTTACAAATGAAATATATTCATAATCAATCTTCTTATAATAAGGAGAGTTTGTTAGATGATGTAGTTTTCCATATTTAAATCTTGTATCAGCATTTCATGTCAATTGTCTCACAGTTTCCTAACATCCATATAGTTTTCTAAATCCTGGAATGATAGGAAAGTACCATACAAATTTCAAAGGAATGGATTCATCTTTCTTGTATCAATTCGTGCCACACTTAGGAAATTTTATGAGTGATTCATGGTCCTTACAAAATAATATGTAATCATTTGTACAAGCATGTGTTTTTTTAGAGATCATTCCCATTGAATGTAGCATTCATTTGGAATAATATATTCGATAAGGAATTTCATTTTACTTGGGTATCATATCATTTATGAGACCAAGTAGTTCTG
The DNA here is from genome assembly GCA_963277665.1 of Viscum album. Lineage (NCBI taxonomy): Eukaryota > Viridiplantae > Streptophyta > Magnoliopsida > Santalales > Viscaceae > Viscum > Viscum album. The sequence goes on from OY728164.1 coordinate 157,665,717, forward strand.
TATAGCCAATGTTGCTCCATCCGCTGATAAATTTCAAATTATATAACTTCAATACAACTGAAAATGTTGTATCTTTAGAACAACTAGTATACAATGGCCTCTTGGAATTTCTATTTAACTTCTCAAACAACTTTGGACAATCACAAAGGTCATTTTAAATTTCCATTTTCATTTTTTCCATACGATATCCATAATCAATTACACTGGTATTCATATCAAATGACCCAAAAACCGTAGTATCATCCCAATCAATATGTACATTTCATTTTCCCTATGTTTAGTTCAACATTTATAGCTCTGATCTATTCTGTGGAAAATCAAATGTTATTGACTAATTTGTCTTTAATAAAAACAATGTAAACATGGTTAAAGGATTTGATAAGGTTTATATGAATTCTCTATTGAAAACTTGATGAAATATTTAACTATATCTTCATACTCTTTTGTCGTATGATTAGAATGAATCTATTTCAATTCATATTCATCCTATTAGGTTTTTAAATTTTCATTTTTTATAAAAAAATAAATACACTTAAGATATTCATAATCAAAGGATAAATTTATATATAATTCTAATAAGGGGAACCCAACATTTGAATGTCATCGGTTAGGATTCCTGACAAGATATCAATTTACACAAGGGTGACATGGAAAAAATAACTTGTGGTAAACAAGTGGATATTGGTCCAGGTTCTCAATTTGGTGTTGTGTGGGAAAGAAGGTGGTAATAAATATGTTGGTAGAGAAAATTTATTTATTATTATATGTAAGGATTCCCTTGGAAATTATTTTTCTTTCTTGTCATTTAATTGTGACCTAGATTTCTGAATTTATTTAAAAATATCTTTCCTTGGAAGATAAAAGGTCATATAATTACCAGATTTTGACACCGAGTCAAGGAGCTTGTAATTTCATGAAACAAATGGATGAAATTGTTATTGATGAAAGAAGTAAATTTGGATTCCATGTTACGCTATTTTTTATAGATTATTCTAAACCATGTATTATATGAATATAAACAAATATATTTGTACTATAACCCACTAATGAACCCCTTTTTCAAAAATAGTAGAGTTATCAATCTTAGGTATATTTCACATATCCTATAGTGTCCAAAACCTCTATTAAATTTCCTTAAAAACACCACAAATACTTTCCATTAATAAACATTCCAAAAAATTCAGTTATTATGGATTTCACATTATTGAGATACAAAACATTTTGATTCCACCTCTAACAATGACATGAATCACTATAAGCTATTTCCTACATCTAGTAGTAAAAATATTCACAGGTATATCCAAAAGAGTATACTCATTCTTAATAAAATCTACACCACATGTATGGTTAAGGGGGATTATAATAAACTTTAAAAAATTCTTCCACTGTCTTCTAATCCTGTATATGTATGAGATAAATGTGTTTTAAATTAGAGATTTTTATGGGTGAAACTCAAACCATTCCTAATGACACACAATAGATCAATATAATAATAATATTGTGTACATGGCTTAATTAAAATAAATAATGATATAAATAAGAAGTTGAAACTTATACATACCCACACACCTCAAACCATGGATAAATTATTCCTTATCCTCTCCTCATATTTAAGGTAACTAGATAATAAAATGAATATGAAAAATCATTTTCTCAGCATCTATATTAACCAAGGAAAACTCACAACACCTTCAGTTTTAAATGGCTAGTTGGTGTCCATTTTTCCTAATTATAATTGTAAACTCACCTAAGACAAAACAAAAAATACCTTTTTTATGTGGGTTGTATCTTTCAAGAATTACTTTTAATGAGTGTTACTCATTCCACCTCACATTTATTTAAAATCATTATAATTTAATGAGTATTCAACAACTAAATATTCTATTTTCACAAATCTCATTCGAAATTAATTAAAGCAACAAAAAATATGTATATTTATTCATATTAAATATGATCCATTCCTCTAAATAATGTTTTAAATCTATATGATCCCTAAGCCAATCCAGAATATTCAAGAATCAAATAAAAATTTTAAAATAAATAATGTCTCGTTATTCTATTCAATCAAAAAACATTCCAACTCTAAATCCAAACACAAACAAAATGGAAATCAATAATAAAATAAAAAACTTCCAAAATTAATGAAATTATCATTAAAACCCACCTAAATTTATGATTAAAAACAAAAAACAATATCAACTAAACAAAAAAGAAGATTTAAAGATAAACAATTAGAAAAAACAATGTTTTAAAAATAGATGCAAAACAAAACTTGGAATAAAACATCTAAAAAGTTCAAGAGAAACCATATAACTATTTTAAAATAAATACAATAAATTAGTTTTAAATACACATCCCGATATGTCACTAAAAAGTTTTTACAAAAAAGTGAAATATTCTCCACTATAACCACCATTTTTAAAACTAAAAAACATAACTATATTTTTTTGAAAGCATTTGGAATTAGAACATAAATGAAAATCAAAACGACATTAAAAATTAAAAAAAAAACAAAACAATATCCTATTTATACAAAACCCATTGAAAATTACTCAAAATGAATTTAAATTTAAATACCATTTTTTTGAAAACATTTGGAATTATAACAACATATAAAAATAAAAAATACAATAAAAATAAAAAAATATATAATCAAAACCACAACCAATTGATACAAAACACAACCAAAATTACTCAAAATGAATTTAAATCCATTTAAATTCACAATTTCCAAAATAATCCAAATTAATTATATAAATCCATTTAAAACACAATGTAATGAAAAATTATTATTTATAACTACATTATTTTATATTATAAATCATATTTAAACTCAAACGGAGATCCAAAAACATCCCTATATTTTGGAATAAAAATTATTTTATTTTACTTTATAATCTACTCTAAAACCAAACTCATGTTACAATACTATCTACACTATTTCCTTAATAATTTTTATAGTTTCAATACACTTGGAAATAATTTTTTTCTAAAAAATTATAAATAAATAAATAAAATTAAGTTCAACACTAAAATTTATAATAACAAACTTACCAATCCACTTAAAAACATTCAAAAGAGATAAATCAACACAAAATGACTCAAATGTTTTCATAAAAGTTAGTTACAAATGCATATGTTAAAATTTCTTAAAACTATTCTCACACATGAATAAAAATTGAAGATAATTCCAATACACTTGAAATAATACCATTAATTATTCAAAAAATAATCCATAAATCTAAAATATAATTTAAATACATCAATTTCTAAAATTTTACTCAAATGAAATATGAGTTTCTTGATTATTACATTTCAAAAAATGATGATTTTCATGGAAAATAAAAATAGTTTAATACCACCCAATAAATTTTAAACATGAATACCCTTATACCATAATGGAATAATATGAAATAAATCTTTAATTGGTTTAACTATTACTCATAACATAGTTCATTAAAATCAAATACATTAAATATGGTTACATAAAAGAAGTGAACAAACCATAAAATGAACAGAAAATCCTTCACTAATTAGGTTGCCACTATATCTAATCATTTAACCTATGTTATGTATTTTTCAATGGATTTTAAATTGGTTTTGAGTCTATACCATTTTATATTATTCTAATAACTGGAAAAAACTTAATAAAATAAACACACCTCAAAAATAATTAAAACTACCAACCATGACACCTCACATATAATCATTTCAAACAAAAAACCATATGAATAAAATAATTCAAATATATTAAATCTGACACTCACATTCAAAGAATAAAATCAATGAATTAAATATGGTTAGTTTCAATTTATTCAATTTAAAACCCCATATTTTCCTCCCTACCATAAAAAATATGTTCATCATGTGAAAAACATAATCCATTCACTTCAACATAAATTTCTAGAAGGGAAAAATGTTTTTTAAGGAGAAAAAAAGCATCAATCATCCAAAAGGCAGTCAAGGATCCAACATTGTAAAAGTGACCCTAGCATGGGTCAACTTTAGGTAGGAGCATTAAGATGCAGGAGGACCACCCGACGGGTGGAGGTACTGGCCATGAGGACTGATGCAAGGAAACACTAGAAGTGTTGATCCACCTTAGTATTGTTGGGCTAGAGAGAGCATGAGTGATCCTTGATACTCGTGAAGTTCAATTCACACTGCCATCGTCCTGTGGGAGGGGTTGGCCAACCACTTTGTGTTTGGTGGCGCTTGTGCCACATCTTTATATTGTTTTCTCCGCTTTACTTTTCTTAATAAAATTTTGGGATTGAGTACGCTCAGATCCCGAATCTTTTTGGTATATATTTAATAAATATATAAAAATATAAAAATCAATATAGTAAATATATTCATTATTTAAATATATTTATTATAATTTGATAATTATTTAAATATATAATTATTTATTTATAATTATATAAATAATTTTTTTTAAAATTATATTAATTCACTTATAATTATAAATATATAATTTTATAAATATAGAAAATATGAATTTATAAATATATTTATTTATGAATATTTATTTAAAAATATATTTATGTATGAATATTTATTTAAAAATATATTTTTAACATTATTAATGAATATATAATCTTAAATGCATGAATGTTAAAAATGAGTGAAATTGAATAATTAAAAATGTGTAGACTTTAAAAATATTAAAAAAATGGATAAGTTTTATTAATTATAGAAATTATTAAAATATAAAATACGGATATATATTGAAATGAAGATGAATACATATTGAAAATATTAAAATATATTAAATAAATATGTATAAATAAATATTATAAAATGAATAAATATTTAAAAAATAATAAATAAATAATATTAAAATGAATAGAAAATACTACCTACAATAATATTAAAAATAAGTAAATAAAATGTACCTATTAAAAACATAATATATTAAATATATTATCTTACTAAATGAAATTCTAAAATGAATACTAAAATTTGAATAAATTACATAAATATTAGGTGTGTGTGTTTCTATATAAGATTTCATTAATTACGTAAATATTTGGCTATGTGAAATTAATGTGTATTTATATATACAAGTTTGATATAAGTTAAATTGAATAACGACATTATATAATATGTAGCATCTATTAATGAAATAAATAATAATAAGAATAAATAACCATTATTAATTAATAGATAATTTAAAAAAATTAAAAATGGATATTTATATATGTTAAAATGGAAATGAAAACATGTTAATTATATAAATTACAACTATATTAAAAACATTAAATGTTAATGATCAAACATGTATAAATAAATATTAAAAAATTGATAAATTTACAAAAAATATTGAACAATTAAAAATTGAAAATGAATAAATTAAAAAAATATATTATATATATTGATTTTTAATTATCTATAAAAAACATTAAAAATGAATAAATTATAAAAATATTAAATGAATCAATATTTAAAATCTATAAATTATAAAAAAATAGGCACACACTTAATATTATCAATGAATAAATTATATTAAATAAATTTATGTTAAAACGAGTGAAATTTAATTATATATATATAAATAAATAATTAATACACCACTTATAATTAATAAAAAATAATAAAACTATTTAAAAAAGAATAAATTTAACATATATATAGAAATAAATAGTATATTAATTGTTTAATTATTATATTAAGTATTTAATTAGTATATTAAGTATCTAGTTAGAATATTAAGTATTTAAGTAGTATATAATAATAAATAGTATATTAATTATTTAATTAGTATATTAAGTATTTAATAATTTTTTTCATTTTTATTAATTATAAAATGTATATTAGTTATTTAATAATATATATATATATATGATTATTATACAATTTATTACTATATATATATATATATATATATATATTAAATTTAATAAATTTAATTTTAAAAAAATTGGTGGTTAGTCTGATCCAGCTCGTGAACCCGTGCGAATATATGTTTAAATAAAAATGAATATATTTTAATCATGTAAATCAAAACTATATTAAAAAAAATAAAATAGTTAAAATTATTTTTAAAAAAATTATTAATGAAATGTTTGTTAATAAACATGAATAAATTTAATATATATATATATATATATCGTAATAAATAGTATATTAATTATCTAATTAGTATATTAAGTATTTAATAAATGTATTTATATTTATTAATTATAAACAATGTAATACTTATTTAATTATATATATATATAATATTTTTCTAATTTATTAAATTTTAATTAAATAATTAATATACTATTTGTTAATATATGTCAATATATATTAATATATACATATATACATATATATTAATATATGTGTATATATATTAATATGTATATATATATTCATATCTAATATATATGAATATATTTTATATATATATCAATATATATTTTCCTGTATGAAATAAGAATTTAAATATAAAAAAAATGAATAAATATAAATAAATATTAAAAACGAATAATTTTTTAAAAATATTAAACAAATGAAAATTATAAAAATAAATATTAGTATATATATACATATATTCATATATACTAATATATATTTTTAGATACGAAATAAGAATTTAATTATAAAAAATGTATTTAGTCATCTGGCCCTCAACCTAAAGGGTCATCCATTTAAGAAGCCCAACAAGGAAGACCTACTAAAAAAAGTGTCGCCCAAAGCCCGTGGAGAATATAGGGTGGGCCAAGGCTCGTGTGGGGCTGTGCGAGCCCATATAGGTGTGTGTAGAGTGTGTATGTGGGATCCCATCCCCGCAGCAGGCTTCTAAAGTCGTGATGCCATAGAATGATATAAAAATAAGAGGTTGATCGTCTGCGTTTTTGATGTGGGACTCACACATTAGTTTTATTAGTTATTTAACTAGCGTTGATAAATATGACATTTATCAACACTATAAAATGTGATGATAAAAGATACTCTTTATCAGTGCTTAAAAAAGCGTTGATAAATATATATCTTATCTGCGCTTTTTTAGCACTGATAAAAGAAACCTTTATCAACACTTTTCTCCAGTGCTGAATAAACTGAAAACTATAGTAGTGAATCAAACACATGATAATGTTTTGATACCACTTTTAGGTTTCTTAGGATCAAATGACACTTATTAAAGTCAGTTGAAACAAATAGAAACCCATAAGAAAAGACAAACCATGAATGAATCTGAAACCATATATATTTTAAAATGAAGAAATATCATATATACCTTACAATGTCAAGTGGTAATACTATCTTCATAATCTATGGTTGATGAAGATCACCAAAGAGCCATATCCAAATGAAATCCAACATTTTAATGTTATCAGTTATGATTACTAATAATTTATCATTTTACACAAGGGTGACATGAAAAGAAACAACTTGGGGTAAACATGTGGCTATTGGTATAGTTTCTTGATTTGATGTTGTGTGAGAAAAAAGGTGGTAATAAATATATTGATAAAATTTTTATTATTATTTTATGGAATAATTCCATTGGAAATTATTATTCTTTTTTTCATTTAATTGTGACTATGATTTCTAATTTTGTGTAAAAATATATTTCCTTGGAACATACAAGGTCATATAATCACCAGATTTTGACACAGTGTCGAGAAGCTTGGGATTTCATGAAACAAATGGATAAAACTATTATTTATCAAAGAATTAAATTTCGATTCCATGTTACTCTCTTTTTTGTAGGTTATTCTAGACCATTTAATATAAGAATATAAAAAATATATTTTTACTATAACTTGTTGACAAACCCCTCTTTCAAAAATAGCAGAGTTATCAATATTAGGTATATTCCACATATCCTAAAATATCAAAAACCTCTATTCAACTTCTGTAAAAACACCACAAATACTTTCCATTGATAAAAATTCCAAAAAAATCAGTTAGCATGGATTTAAAATCATTGAGATCCAAAACAATCTGATTCCACCTCTAACAATGAAAAGAATCACTATAAGCTATCTCCCACATCCGGTATTCTAAACCTTCATAGGTATATCCAAAAGTGTATACTCATTATTAATAAAATCCACACCAAATGTATGGTTAGGGTAAATTATAATAAACTTTATAAAATTCTTCTACTATCTTCTAATCTTGTATGTGTCTGAGATAAATGTGTTTTAAATTAGAACTTTTTATGGGTAAAACTCAAACCATTCCTAATGATACACAGTAGATCAAATAATATTGTGTACATGGATTAATTTAAAAAAATATTTCTATAAATAAGAAGATTAAACTTATACATACCCACACACCTCAAACTATCAATAAATTCTTCCTTGTCCTCCCCTCATATTTAAGGTAACTAGATAAGAAAATGAATATGAAAAATCATTTTGTTAGCATCTATATTAACCAAGTAAAACTCACAAAACATTCTCTTTTAAATGCCTAGTTGGTGCCCATTTTTCATAATTCTATTATTAAACTCTTTTTATACATTTTAAACACTAAAACATACCTTCTATATGTGGGTTGTAGCTTTCAAAAATTAGTTTTAATTGGTGTTACTCATTCCACCACTCATTTATTTAAAAATAATTATAAATTTAACGAGTATTCAACAACTCAATATGAAATTTTCAAAAATCTCATTCAAAATCAATAAATCAACACACAATATGCCTATTTATTTATATTACATATGGTCCATGCCTCTAAATAATTGTTTAAATCAACATGATCCCTAAACCAAACTAGAATAGTCAAGAATCATATAAAAAATTTAAAATAAATAATGTCACATTATTCTACTCAATAAAAACACATTCCAACTCTAAATTAAAACATAAAAAAATGGAAATCAATAATCGAATAAAAAACTTTTAAAATGAATGAAATCATCGTTAAACTCATATTAAATTTATTATTACAAACAAAAAAATAATATCAACTAAACAAAATGTAGATTTAAACCTAAAGCATTAGAAAAAAAATGTTTTTAAAGTAGATGAAAAACCAAAACAAGGAATAAAACATCTAACAGGTTTAAGAGAAACCATATAAATATTTTAAAATAAGTACAATAAATTAGTTATAAATACACATCCCAATCTATCACTAATTTTTTTTTACAAAAAGTGAAATATTCTCCACTATAACCACCCTTTCTAAAACCAATAAACAAAAATATTTTTTTGAAAATATTTGGAATTAGAACAACAAATGAAAATCACAATGACATGAAAAATAAAAATATATAACCAAAACCATATCCTATTGATGCAAAACCCAACCAAAATTACTCAAAATGAATTTAAATTTAAATACTAATTTTTGGAAAACATTTGGAATTAGAACAAAAAATGAAAATAAAAAATACATTAAAAATAAAATATATATATATATATATATATATAATCAAAACCATAACCTATTGTTACAATATCAAACCAAAATTTCTCAAAATGAATTTAAATTAATTTAAATTCATCATCTCCAAAATAATCCAAATTAATTATATAAATCCATTTAAGACACAACCAAATGAAATCTTATTCTTTATCAATACAATATTTTATATTATAAGTCATATTTAAACTCAAAATATTCTTTACCAACATCTCCATAATTTGGAATGAAAATTATTTTATTTTACTTTATAAACCACTCTAAAACCAAACTCATATTACAATACTATATACACCATTTCCTCATGTATTTTTAAAGGTTCAATACACTTGGAAATAAATTTTTTCAAAAACATTCTAAATAAATAAAAAAATTATTTTCAAAAATAAAATATATAATCATAAACTTACCAATTCACTTAAAAACATTCAAAAGAGAGAAATTGACACAAAATGACTCAAATATTTCCATAATAATTAGTTACAAATGCATATATTCAACTTTCTTAAAACTATTATCACACATGAATAAGAATTCATGATAATTCCAATACACTCGAAATAATTCCATTACTAATTCAAAAAATAATCCATAAATCTTAAATAAATTTAAATCCATTAGTTTCCATAATTCAACTCAAATGAAATATAAGTTTCTTGATTATTAAATTTCAAAAATGGTCATTTTCCTGGAAAATAAAAATATTTTAATACCACCCAATAAATTTTAAACATCAATACCATTATACCATAATGGAATAAATATGAAAGAATTATTCAAATGATTTATCTATTACTCATAACATAGTTCATTAAAATCAAATACATTAAATATGATTAAATAAAATAAGTGCACTAACTTTAAAATGAATTAAAAACCTTTCAATAATTAGGTCACCACTATATCTAATTATTTAACATATGTTATGTATTTTTCAATGGATTTTAATTTTTTTTTATTATGTCCCATTTTATAGTATCATAATAACTAGGAAAAAAACTTAATAAAATTAAAGCACCTCAAAAATAATAAAAACTACCAACCATGGCACCTCACATACAATCATTTAAAAAAACACCATATAAATAAAATAATTCGAATATATTAAATATTATACTCACATTAAAAGAATAAAATTAATGAATTCAATATGGTTAGTATCAATTTATTCAATTTAAAACCCCATGTTTTCCTCCCTACCATAAAAATATTTTCATCATGTGAAAAACTTAATTCATTCAATTCAACGTAAATTTATCAAAGGAAATTTTTTTTAATGAGGTGAAAAATGCATCAATCATCTAAAGGAAGACAAGGAGCCGACATTGTAAAAGTGATCCAATCATGGTTCAACTTTAGGCAGGAGAATTAAGAAGTAGGAGGACCAGTCAACGGATGGAGGTGATGTCCATGAGGACTGATGTGGGGCGACACTAACAGTGCTCATCCACCTTAGTGTTGTCATGCTAGAGACAATAAGAGAGATCCTTGATACTCATGAAGTTCAGTTCACACCATGATTGAGTTTATAGTATGGTGAGATGATCAAAGGCACTGATACATGAGACAGGAAGAGAAAAAATAACATACCTTATATTTAAGGGTTGATTTGTATGAGAGAGGATCAAGGGGGAGCGATGATAGAGTTGAACGTCTATGAGAGCTTGAATGACGAAATAGAAATTGGTTTAGTTAGGGTTCTTTTTAAAATACTTTGGAGAGTTTTATCAATGCTAAACAAGCATTGATAAAAGAACTAATATAATTAATATAATTAAAAAAATTAAATGTATATAATTATAAATAAATAAATAAATATAAATGTATAAAGTTATAAATATATTAAAAGAATTGTAAATATATATTTATAAATATAATTATAGATATATAATTATAATTATAATTATAAATAAATATATTTATATAATTATATATATATATATATATATATATATATTATATTAGGTGCTTGGGGTACAAATACATTAAACACACACACACACTGCACACACCTAGGCCCGAAAGGCAGGTCATAGCCCCTCCAAGGGATAACCCACCAAACCAGCTACTTTATTACATTATATATATTTTTGGATCGAAGGTCTAGTGGGCATGAAGCTCATTACATGGCCCGTGGGCCCGAAATTTTGGCCCAAGGCCCATTCTATGAATAGTACTACTACAGTACCCCGGTTGTTATAGTACCTGCTACTACTACAATACTGCTACCATACCCTTAATACAATGCTGCTATAATGCATGCACTATATGGTATTTGAATATATAAATACTTTCTAAAAAATTATTTTTATTTATTTACAATTATAAATATATAATTTTATGAAAATAGAAAATATTCATTTATAAATATATTAATGTATAGATATTCATTTAGAAATATATTTTTCACATTATTAAGGAATATATAATTGTAAATGAATGGATGTTAAAAATGATTGAAATTGAATAATTAAAAATGTGTAGAGTTTAAAAACATTGAAAAAATGGTTAAGTTTTATTAATTATACAAATTATTAAAAAATAAAATAAAGATATATATTGAATGGAAGATGAATACATATTGAAAATATTAAAACATATTAAATAAATATGTATAAATAAATATTATAAAATGATTAAATATTAAAAAAATTAAAAATGAATAAATAATACTTTTTTTGAAAAGGTGAGGTAGAAGCCCCTTTATTACAATATAAAAAAACACACAATACGAGGGAGGTGTATCAAAGGTTGAATACAAGAAAGATACAAGCAATTAGCTTCTTCTAGACTGTGTGCACATGATGTGATGAAAGGAATGGCCACCACAACCTCAAGGATGTATTTCTATTCTCCATACTTTGGCTTGCATCCAAGGTCCACCTCCATCATTAATAAGGTCAGCATCAATAGTATCCATCATCTCAACAACTTTAATATCATGAACATTGCTTTGAACATCCTCATTGCTACTACCTGAACCAAGTATCTCAAAGGAATTATGAGTACTTACCTTTACTGAAGGTTTGTTCATCATCATAGATAATTTTCATCTGTCTACAGCACGGGGAGGTGTTTACTTCTCCAATGAAAGAGATGAGAATGCAATAAACAGGAAGCTAGACCCAAAGGCATTGCTAGTAGAGGGAGTGGCAGCCTTTCTACCCTGTATAGGAGGTAAATTCTTATCACCCATGAATTGATTGGGAGCGAGGTCTAGCTAAGCAATAGAAACATCACTGGAGAAAACGTTTGGTCACTTATGAGTCCCAAAAATAGCATCACTTTCCCCCATCAGTGTAGGAGGCAACTTAATTTCAAGTGTGAGATGAATGCTCTCAGTGTTAGGATGATAAATGAGAACATGCACTTGCTGATTTGAATTTTCACAATTAGTGTGCTACATACTATCCAAGTTTTTACTTTCCAGCCGATCCATTGCAAGTCCAGAATATGAAGCAGCTGATAATTCATTTGAAGTTATGTTTTTTCTAGCTGAAGGGATATTTCCAGGCTGAATGGAGCCCTATGAAGTACTCAAATTAGTGACATACCTATTGTATTCTTGAGAAGGAGCAGTGGTAGCCTTTTTAGACCTAGATGTGGCAGCCTTCAAATTTTTTTTCCCCTTTCTTTTAAAGAAGACCAATTTTTTTTCTTGCCACATATTGTAATCTACAACATCCTGAGTATAAGCTTCCCTATCTGAGTGGGTTTACACCAAATCCTCATCATCATCATCTCTTTTAAAATTTATGGTTAATGCATCTTTGAAAGAAACACGAGGAAAGATTCCCTCCTCTACTATATCAGCCCAAGATTTCTTTATCTTATCCGACATGTAACTGTTTGAGGCATTACCTCTTGTTCTTATTTTTCAAAGAGAAGAACCTACATATTTGAATAAATTACATAAATATTAGGTGTATGTGTTTCTATATAAGATTTCATTAACTACGTAAATGTTTGGCTATGTGAAATTAATATGTGTGTGCGTGTGTGTACAAGTTCGATGCGTGTTAAATTGAATAATGACATTATATAATATATAGCATCTGTTAATGAAATAAAAATAATAATAAGACCGAATAATTTTAAAAAATGAATAACTGTTATTAATTATATAGATACTTTAAAAATATTTAAAAAGAATATTTATATATGTTAAAATGGAAATGAATACATATTAATTATATAAATTACAACCATATTAAAAACATAAAATGTCAATGATCAAACGTGTATAAATAAATATTAGGAAATGGATAAAATTACAAAATATTGAATAGTGAAAATAAAAAATGAACGAATTACAAAAATATTAAATATATTAATGAATAATTGTGTATAAAAAGCATTAAAAATGAATAAAATATAAAAATATTAAAATAATCAATATTTAAAATCTATAAATTATAAAAACTTAACCACACACTTAACATTATCGGTGAATAAATTTTATTAAATGAATACATGTTAAAAATTAGTGAAATTTAATTATATATACATAAATAATTAATTAATATACTACTTATAATTAATTAAAATGAATAAAATTATTTAAAAATAGAATAAATTTAATATATATTTATATATAGTAATAAATATTACATTTATTATTTAATTAGTATATTGAGTATTTAATTAGCATATTAAGTATTTAATTAGTATATAATAATAAATAGTATATTAGGTATTTAATTAGTATACTAAGTATTTAGAATTTTATTCATTTTTTATTAATTATAAACAATATATTAGTTATTTAATTATATATATAGTTAATATACAATTTATTACTATACATATCTATATTAAATTTAATAAATATAATTATAAAAAATTCAAGGGTTTTTCCAATCCATCTTATGAACCCTCATGAATATATGTTTAAATAAAAATGAATATTTATTAATTTTGTAAATTACAACTGTATTAAAAACATTAAATGCTTAAAAAATTATTAAAAAATACTAATGAAATGTTTATTAATAAAAATGAATAAATTTAATATGCATATATATATTAATAAAAAATATATTAATTATTTAATTAGTATATTAAGTATTTGAAAAATTTATTTATTTTTATTAATTATAAATAGTGTAATACTTATTATATATATAATGTTTTTTAATTTATTAATTTATTAATTAAATAATTAATATACTATTAATTAATATATGTCAATATATATATATCCATATTTAATATATATCAATATATTTTTATAGAAATAAATATATATTTTTATGTACAAAATACAAATTTAATTACAAAAAAAATGAATAAATATAAATAAATATTAAAAATGAATAAATTTTAAAAAATATTAAACAAATATAAATTATAAAAACAAATATATATATATATATATATCAATATATATTTTTATATACAAAAATAAGAATTTAATTATAAAAAGTTTATTTCGTTGGTTGACCCGCAACCTGAAGGGTCGGCCATTTAAGCAGCCCAACAAGGAAGACCTATTGAATAGAGGATCTCCCAAAGCCTACAGAGAGTATAGGGTGGGAGAAGGCCCATGCTGGCCTGTGCGGGCCCATATAGGTGTGTGTGGAGCCTGTATGCATGATCTCATCCCCGCAACAGGCTTTTGATGTCGTGATTCCACATAATGATATAAAATCAAGCGGTCGACCATTTTCATTTTTGATGTAGGACTCGTTTGTTAGTTTTATTAGTGCTTTAACTAGCATTGATAAATACGACATTTATCAGTACTATAAAATGTGATGATAAAAGCTACCATTTATCAACATTGAAAAATATGTATTTTATCAGTGTTTTTTTAGGATTGATAAAAACAACCTTTATTAACACTTTTCACCAGTTCTGAATAA
Source organism: Viscum album (assembly GCA_963277665.1). Lineage (NCBI taxonomy): Eukaryota > Viridiplantae > Streptophyta > Magnoliopsida > Santalales > Viscaceae > Viscum > Viscum album. The sequence goes on from OY728164.1 coordinate 157,680,956, forward strand.
ACCCAAAAGTGTAGTAGTGAATCAAACACATGATAATGATTTGATACCACTGCTATATTTCTTAGGATTGAATGACACTCATTCAAGGAAGTAGAGAAAAATAGAAACCCATAAGCAAATATTGACCATGCGTGAAGTTTAAACCGTGTATATTATAAAATAAATAAATATCGTATATACCTTACACTGTCAAGTGCTACTGTAATGACCCCATCTTTTGAACTGAACAAAAATCCAAAGGAATTTGAATTTTTTTCATTTACTAGATGAGTCATTTTACAAACTAAGCTTCAAATTATAATTTTGACAGTTTCATTACTTCAATGTGTTGTTTTTTGGGTGTGGTTCAAGGCCCCGGGGGTTCCCCGAGTGTTCCATCAATTTTTAAGAGCATCAGGCTCCCAAATCTCAAGTGAGGAGGAGCTGACACGGGTGTATGGTTAATCTAATACCGGGCGGCCCTTAGCACCATACTATTCATTTTGTTTCAGAGGAGTAGAATGCTCCGCACGGGCTGCGTACAGTTTACCCAAGCCATGATCCTAGTCCATATGAATTAAATGAGATCAGAAAAAAATAAAGAAATTTTTTATTAGTAATAATAATAATATGATAATAATAATAATAATTATTATTATTATTTTAAGTTAAGTTTTAAGAGACTCCAAAGTGGGGTATCCTTACCAGCATTGTGCGGCCCCCTCCCCTTCCTCTCTAGAACGCAACTCCCCTCCTCAGACTCCTCTGCATTTCACACCGATCTCCCCAAAATTTCCACTGTTTTCTCTTTGATTATTTGAGGTAAGGTCTCTGGTTCTGTCTTCTGTTCCTTTATGATAGATTTTTGTTCTCCCTGTTGCCCCTCTCATTCAGTTGAAACCCTAAGGTTAGGGTTTACCCTTGTTTTTTTGTTTCTTCCAATTATAGGGAATTATAAAGTCTTATTGGCACCTCTTCATGCGTGTTCTAACATCTACCACTGAAGGCAAAGAGGATTGGTTCGATTCGGCTTACCGTTATCACTTCAAGGTGATGTTTTTCCTAGTTCCTTGTCTTTACCTATTTAATTTGGTTTCTTTTAGTGAGTTTGAGTCCCTAGTTTTATCTTTAGAGTAATTGGTGACTCCTTGAAGGATCACACTCATATATGTAGGTATGTATGTATATATATATATATATATGTATGTATAAATACCTTCATTATACATATTCCATCATGGTGAGGGGAATATGTATATTTTATTAAGGGGTATATATATATATATATAGTGATGTATGTGTGTGCAAGTGTGGAGTGATCTTTTCCATTACAAATGTCAAGTGCTAAGTGTTCATCTTGTTATTTCTCTTGAGGTATGATCCCTATCCTTTTACCCTTTAAATTTAAGAATGCATTAGTTTCCTACTTAATGATTCTTTGATACATTTAATTGAGATTCTTGAATTAAATGATTAATTATGATACATTATTGGTTTGATAAACGAAGTCATGTTTTTATAATAAAACTCCTCCAATGGAGGTGCGTTGTCTTCTAAGATAAAAAGTAGTGATTATACATTGATGCTTTCTTGACTTATTTCATTGGTGTTTCTTTATGCTTTGAGGTTATGATTGTTATATGGAATGTTTAGGATATGGATTCTAATGGAATTAGAAAACAGAGTTCCTTTTCTAAATTTTTTGAAGAACCATGGAACTGTCTATGTGCTTGGCCCATATTATAAATTTAATGACTTGGCATGCTATATAAAAAGGGAATTCCCATCGAGGCATTTTCCCATTTTTCCCATGGTACCTTCTGAGTACCACTTGAACCTTCATAAATAAATTTCCTTGAATTTTTTAATTAAATTTGAATAAATGTAATGGACTTAAAATGTAACCATAAGTGTTTTCCTTTATTTAAACCCTCTTGAAAGGGTATCTTGAGATTTTCTTTTTTTGTTTCCTTTGAACGGAAACATGATCATTTTTCGTAGGCCTCATTTCTTTTTAGAAATTTCTTATATGGTAGGATTTTGATCCCAATGATTTTTTTTGTGTTACATAGTTATAGGTTCAAAACTTTTTCTTCATAAGGGGCTAGAATGTTGTAGGTAGAATGATTAGAATGTAAATTCCTTACCTATGCGGTGAGTTTCTTTGACGTTGGGCATCATTGTCCATAGTAGAACTATTGGTTTCTGAATAAAACCCTTGTTCAGATGGGTGTTCATGTTTTCTTGGACTTTATTATGGGCATTATCATTGATTAATGATAATTTTCAGTGGGTTAGGCATGTGAAGGTCATGGTTAGATGTTTAATAGGTCTCATGAACCTTTTTTCTTTCTCAGTGATGGATGAATCGGTATGTCATCATCTTGGTTAATGGTCATATGGGGAAGTAAAACTCTAGAATAGATATTTTCTATGGACCATATGATGCTTGAATGTATAGGGAAGACAACCTATGGATTGTATTCAGAATGTGTCAGTTGATTATGAAAATATCGAGGTAGTATGCGATCACATATGTAGTACCTATCGAGTTTCTAAATGTTATGAAGAGCCGATTGAGTTTAGTGGAATCATTAAAGCTTATGTTGTTGAGTACAGTCTCAAGTCATCCCTAGAGAAGAGTGAACTGGGCCTAAAGAAATCAAGTTTGTCCTAATGATTGGAATGAATTTCAGAGACTTGGGTGTTTTGACACGCTGGTCAGTTTGGTCTTGGTTTTCATGGAAATTGTTTAAACATTTGTGTTTATGGAAGTTCTGACCTAGTGCAAGTTTGAGCAGTTATTCTATCTCTTATTTTCGATGATTAGGACACTCTAAAGGTGGGGAGTGTTATTTTAGTTCTGTTAAATATGTGTCCTTCTAGGTAGAATAAACACAACCTAAGAGGACTATTAGAGAATGGCTAAGATTTTTTAAATTCCCATGAGGCTTTTGAAATTTAAATAATGTCGGTGCTTGATCAGAATCACTACATTGGTTTGGTTGGTGGTGTATTCAACCTTTAATAAATTCCCTTGGTCATGGGTAGATTTTAGCGGTTAATCTTAAACGATCATGGGATTCCTCGGGTGGTAAAGTCTCGGTGATCGGTTAATGATGATGAATTGGTAGGTGAAGCTGAGTTTTTTCTATGGTATAGACCAGTAGTGGTTTGGTCATTTTCCTTTTGCTAATATTTAAAATCATCTTAGTGTACTCTTCCTTGAGAGATGAGCATGTCCCTTATCTTGACATCATACTTAATACACTAAGATAGCGTCAGTCTTACACTGCGCTAAAGTTTTAAAAGTTGTTGTGTTTGAGTTGAAATCTCTATATGAGTTTCATGATGGATGCATGGTTCTTATCAAGGCATGTTTAGTATTGAGTGATCCTTGGTTTTATGTGTAGAAACACCTTGAATGGACTTTTAGAAGCCAACTATTTACCTTGACTCGACCGTCAGAAGGATGTCGCTCTGGGCTCAATCAATTCTCTGAAGTGGACGTCTTGTCCTTGTACCAACATCTCTTTTGTAAGTATGGTGGTGACTACCCTTGTTTAGTTCCTTGAAACTACTTTTAAATGATCCCAAGTTCATCCCAAACTTGTTTTAGGGCTCATAGAAGATGTTTTAAGAAGGGTGACGATTATCGAGGTTTTGGATCTAAGTTACCCCCCTTTTTTGTGCTATGGAGCGATGGTTTAATGGCCAAGTTATGGTTTGATCAAGGAATGTCACTAAAATTTGGGTATAATCTTCAGTGAACTCCCTTGTGTTAATTTAAAGGTTCCTTGGTGGAAGGTGTTTCAGTTCTATTGAAATAAACTAGTTGTCTAAGATGTGTGTTTTAAGAATGGTAAGTCAGCTGGAGTGGCTAAAATCATTGTCCCTCTTTACAAAGTGTATGATCAATGAAGGACCATATTTGGAATATCATTAGTTGGAGATGAGTGTGGTTTGTGTCAGTCGGGTCTTTTCATGAAAATTCATCTCAACCTGGGATATGATTTCGATAGGTAATCAACTATTTTAACTGTTTCATAAATCATGCGAGAAGTGTCACTAGAATTATTAAGGGTGTTTCTTGTAATGAATTCTGATGGTGGGAAGTTCCATGGATCATAATTGGACCTCTTTAATGTTAAAGCCTAAAGTGGGAAGTACCTTTGGGAGGATGGTTAACGAGATGATGATGTGATCGTGTCTCTATCTAAACAGTCTTGGGAAAGAGTTGTCTCAATGTTTCTGTTGTATAACGAATGTTGGATTGAGTTTTGATTGCTTAAGTTACCATATTCTTAAATGGTTCTTGGAGGTGTGTTGGGAATTTGGAAATGTAATGTGACCATTTTAATGAAGCTTCATGACCTATGTAGGTATGGTGTGGTTGTAGTTGTTCTAGAAGGATTCTCAGGGATGAGAAGTTATAAGGCGGGGAGGTTGTAATGACCTGTGTTTTTAATCAGACGAAAATCCAAATGAATTTGAATTTTTTTTCAATTACTGGATGTTTCATTTTACAAATCAAGCTTTATAGTGTAATTTCAAGAGTTTAATCACTTCAATATGTGTTTCTTGTATGTGGTTCAATTCCTGAGGGGTTCCCCAGGTGTTCCATCAAATTTCAAGAGCATCGAGCTCTGAAACCTCTAGTTAGGAGGAGCTAACAGGGTCGAACGGTTAGTTTAAAACAGTGTGTCCCTCAGTAGAAAACCGTGCAATTTATTTTAGAGGAGCATAACGCCCCACACGGGCTACACATGGTTTACCCAAATTGTGTTCCTAACCTGTACGAATTAAATAAGATTAAAAAAGTAAATGATTTTTTAATAATAATAATAATAATAATGTTTTTTTTATTTTTATTTTAAGTTATGTTTTAAGAGACACCAAAGGGGGGGTCTTCTTCCAAGCATCGTGTAGCCCCCTCCCCTCCCTCTCCAGTGCACGACTCCCCTACTCCATCTTATCCTCATTTCACACTGATCTACACCATATTTCCACCAATTTCTCTTTGATTCTTCAAGGTAAGGTCTTTGGTTCCTTCTGCACTTCCTTTACAGCCGATTTTTTGTCTATCTATCACCCCTCTGATTCAGCAGAAACCCTAAGGTTAAAGGTAACCCCTATTTTTGTGTTTCTTTTAGTTCTAGGGCATTAAAAAGGATTATCATGACCTATTCATGCTTGTTTCAACATCTTCCACCAGAGGTGAAGCAGATTGTTTAAATTTGGATTTCCATCATCGCTTTAAGGTGAATTATTCTCCCGCTGCCTTGTCTTTTCCTATTTAATTTGGGGTCTTTTAGTGAGTTTGAGTCCTCTGTTTTATCTGTAGAGAGTTTGGTGGCTCCTTGAAAGATTAAAATCATATATATAGGTATGTATATATATACACCTTCCTTGTACATATTTCCTCATGGCATGGGGAATATGTACATTGGATTAAGGTATATATATATATATATATAGAAATGTATGTGTGGAAAGAACTTTTACATTGAAAATGTCAAGTGCCAAGTATTTAGATGGGTTCTTCTCTTGAGGTAGGATCCCTATCCTTTTTCCTTTAAATTTAAGAATACATTAGTTGCCTACTTAATGCTTCTTTAATAAATTGAATTGAGATTCTTGAATGAAATTCTTAGTTATGTTAAATTATTTGTTTGATAAAAAATTCAAGTTTTTATAATAAAACTCTTCCAACAGAGGTTTATTGTCTTCTAAGCTAAAAAATAGTGATTAGATATTTATGATTGCTTGACTTATAATGTTGGTGTTTCTTTATACGTTGAGGTTATGATTAATATATATCAAGTTTAGGATATGTCTTCTAATGGTATTAGAAAACAGAGTTCCCTTTTTAAAATGTTTGAATACCGAGGCACCGTCTATGTCCTTGGCCCATATTATAATTTGAATGAATTGGCATGCTTTTTAAAAAGGGAATACCCATGTAGGAATTTGCCCTGTTTTCCCATGAAACCTTCTATGTACTACTAGAACCTTAATAAATGAAATTCATTGAATTATTTAATTAAATGGAATGAATTGAATGGAATGGATTGACATGATGACTTGCATTCCTTAAATGTTTTTAATGACTTAAATTAAATGGAATTGATTTGGGTGGTTTAAACTAAATCCCTTTTTATCTGATACATTTATTTATAGTAATTGTGATTTTTGAAAATGAACCAGAATGCTATGGTCATGATAATATATTTTGGATAATCCCTATTAAAATATAATATTTTATTTTTTTTAAACCACTATTTAATCCATTTGGGTACATAGGCCAGGAGACTAAGATCTAAAACCACCTGATATGAGTTCTAGCCTTGGATTTAATTGAGACCCAGTCTATTTGACTTTCAAGCCCTATAATAAATTGTATAATTCAATTGATTCCTGAATTAGACTTTTGAATTGGCATAATAATAAATTTGTGTGATTTCTTGTGGAAGAAGCACCTTGGTTAATTTTGGTTAATTGATATATTAACAACCTTAAGGTTGAATGATTAATTTAATAGGTTTGATATATTTATGATAATAATTAGGAACCTAGATTAATGAAATAACTTGGTTTGACAGATGGTAATTTTTATAAATTGATCTCTATGTCTTGTGATGATAAATATAGTATGTTTTATAATATACTTGTGTTTTTTCATTATTAGATTTTGAGATTATGTGATATTTATGTGGATGATACCTAAGGGTTTGATGTTGATGGCATGTTGAGTTTTTATGGATACGACTCATGATTGATATTGATACTTAAGGGCTTGGTGCATGTTTTCATACCGCTTGAGGGCTAGGCACACTAGTACTGAATGCATGAGGTAAGAATATATGATTATGTTGGATGCCTGAGGCCTAGGTTCACTGGTACTGAATTACTGAGGGTAGAGTATATGATTATGTCATATTTTTGATGGCTAGATGTACGATCACACAATTCCTGAGGGTGAGATACTAGTTATCCATGAGGGCAATATTTTTTGTTATCTTGAGGGTAGAGGTTTATGTTTATGGTAAATTATGAGTGATTCATCCTCAGTAGGATAATCTTCCACCTATTTGGGTTATCCATACTAATTCAAGAGGATTTACCCATACACATAGATACCTGATAGAGCACCAAATCAAGTATAGCCACTAGGTGTCCCTTAGGAACCTGGGGGGTTGTTGTTTATTTTTTCTGCATTGATTGTTTATTTTTCTTCTTATACTTTCTCACTACTTTACATTACATATCAAGTGATGGAATAGGATATACACCATGGGTGTTGCCTTATTGAGATTATTATCTCACACCCTGCTCGAGCCACCATTACACAAGGGTACTTGAGTAGACCTTATATTTGGAGGACCTTGGTTGATTGCTTGTTCTATTTAGATTGAACCTATATGTTTGGATCATAGGATCGAGCTGGAGCTCAGGGTGCTCTAGGAGATAGTCGTTGGGAAGTTTTCTTTTATTACATTGTATTTCCATTATAATTCATACTGCTTGCACTTGTAGAATCGTCTGTCATACATGAATTCTTGTAAATTGGCACTGGCCATTTTTATTTAGATATTATATTATTCTTCCACTAATTTTATTTCTATTATTAATACTTTTACATTTCTCTATTATTTATTATCTAATAAACTATTGTACTACTCTATTCTAGTGGTTATACTCTCTCCACTATACCATTAATAGACCCTCGCTGCTAGTCGGCAGCCTCTAGCATATGGAAAGGCACACTTAAGGCCATATGACCCACTGGTACAACCACCATCTTAGTGGTGAGCCGAGTTGGGACATTACAACTACTGTTTTCTCCATAATCCATGGTTGACGAAGATCACCAAAGAGACATCCAAATGAAATCCTTCCTCTAGTGTATCCACGAGTTATACTGAATCGCTCAATGCTTGAGCTAAACCATCTTATTACCCATATCCTGATAGTGCCTCATGAAGGTGAGAGTAAAATAGGAAGATAAGTTAAGGATCAAGAAGAACATTATCTGACTACATGCCAGAGTATCAAGCACCCATCAAATGGGTAGTTCATCTTGATATAGCACTCTAGAGACACTATCAAGTGAACATGTATCAACTAATATTTTATAGATTAAGGAATGCAGTTACATTGGTTGTTACCCTTGAACCATCCTATCTCCCATTGTTTCATCATATAAAATGATTATAATAATGATATCATATTAGTATAAGTGATTCAAACACTAACACACTAATGTTCCATTACCATAAAATTAAAGGGCTATGATTTTTGATATCTAATGACATACCTCAATTATACCCTATGATTGGTTGAAGGTAGTGGCATGATATCATATCACAGGCCACACGATATACATATATATCATCTCATACGATATAGCTAAAGTGAATCGCATAAATTAAGGGTTTGGGGAATATATCCTTCACATTTAACATGGTTCACAGATTAAACAAAAATACCTAACATGGTTTTGAAAAAATACATATCATATCTATAAAGTTGAGCTACAAAATTTTAAAAAATAACACCTTTTATTACTCCTTATCATAATCCAAAAAATTCTTCATCCATATCATCTTTTTGATAACTGGAATTACAAGCACATATTCAGCCTCTCCAGGCCACAATGCCACTATCTTCCACAATTTTGATGCTTAATACATATTTTTTCCCTTTTTAAGTGTGTGGGATCCTTTCATAACTCTCTGTTACCCATATTTGGTCCCACTCGATGTAGTTAATGTTGATTCGGATGGTATTGATAGTTTCTCTTGGTGTTTTATTTTTTTTATCTCATTATTTTTTTGGTTTCTCTGGGTCTTTATATACTTAGTTCTTATGGTTATTATTCATTTCTCTTTTGGTCTATCCCATAGTACTTGACCCCATTCTTGGTTAGGTGTGATGGTTTATAGGAATGATTTGGATGCGATGGTGGAAGAATACATCATTAATGGATCCTTCAGTCCCCTTCTTCTTTGACTTCTCCCCTTTCCGTGTGTTTGGTTTTAGCTCCTTGGATTGGTTTGGGGAATTGGTTTTTATGGGTGGTTTGGGATTTGTAGTGGTGGGAGTGGTGGAAGTGTGGGATTCTTCGACTGGTGTCTGTCTTAGTTGGTTTTTTTTTCTTCTTTAAGTAGGTCTTGGGGAGCCTATTGCTACATATTATTTCTCTTTGTTAGTAAGGCAGGTTATTCCCCTGGTTGGCATTCAGTCGTCTGCTTCAGCTTGTGATTTAGTGATTTTTTAGGGTGTTTCTTCCTGGATAACGAATACTTCATTTTGAGAACCTGGTTTTGTGGGTCTCCTTGACGGTGGTTAGTTTTATGTGGCTAGTTCTTCTCAATGTGTTATTTAAAAGCGACGAAGTATTGTTTTACGATGGTTCTGGTGGTGAGAAGTCATCAGTGATAAGAACAATGAACTCTGGGTGGTTAGGCGATAATGGGTATCATTGGTTTGTGGTCTCGGTCAGGGTACATGGTGTAAGGATCGAGGTGGCCACGAGATTTCGGCTTGTTCTCAGCTCCACCACCTCTGTGGCGGTTTGAACTTTGTTTCTAGAAAGTTAATTTGGTGAAGATGCATAGCTGAACAAGTTTACCACTTCTATTATATAGAATAGTGATCTGGGATATTTAGTAAATTAAGTCTATTTTTAGTTTATTTCTCACTTTTTTGAGTCTTTAATGTTTTTATTGTTGGTTTTTTGTTGCATTTGGTTTGGGGTGTATTTGGGTTGGGCTATTGTGAGGGTTTTTAATTAACCTAAAAATATGTTTTTTGTTCTTATGGTGGGCTTTGATCCCATCCCATACCTATTTTTCTATAAATATTTTATCACACTCCTTAATATTTATTTACAAATGAATATGTAAAATATTCAGAGGATTTCTAATGTGAGGTTTTCATGGGTCTCATAAGAAACAAATATTTGTGAACTCATGGAATATGGATAGGGAGCTGACCATTGTTGTCTTATGAGATCTAAGCCAAAACACTCAATGTTTTAGTATATTATTAATGTATTTTATAGTTTTTTTGAGGGGGTGGGGTGGATACTTGAAACGTTTTCACATTAAGGAAGATACCTTACACCAAGATCGAATCAAACTTCTCCAGGAATTAATGGAAACACATTTCAATTCTTACACCCTTGGAAATATCATGCTTCTTATATGGATCACAACTCCCTAATTCCTCTTTGTTCATAAAAATCCGTTAAATACCCTTTTCATATCCATGAACATTTTGTGACTACCTTCTTGGAAATGAATATCTCCACTCAAGGCATTACATAAAATTATTTTCTACTTCTCAAGCGCAAGAATGATTTACAAATTCTTTCTATCATTATAATCCCTCCACTTTATAGAGTCACAAATATACATCAATCATGGGGCTTCGTCATGGGTTATTTTTTGGGTGGTCTAGATGTGAAAAATTAGGTTAGAAAGAGGTGTCTTAACTATTTTAAGTAATATATTATTAAATTTTTTTGACACTCAATGGAAATTTCTCACTCAATCCCCTTAAAATGGTTATACCATCCCACACTTTCCCTTCATAATGGAGTTTCAAAAAATAGTGTTTACAGTGAATGATTCTACATCTTCTCTCATTTTTTTTATTTTTTTGTAACATCCTGGTTTTTCATGAAGATAATGATCTACTAAATTTCAGTTTAAATATCTTATTTTATTCTTGCAATATTATTTAAGGGACTAAGGAAGGGTTTCGAGAGAACCCAAAGCTTGTTCGGAGTCTGGAGCTTCGGTTTTTGAAGAAACAACATGAGATGCATGGTTGAAGCTCAGTTAGTAGTAATAAAGTGGTTCAACTATGAGACCCATTTGTATAGGAGTATGGTTTTGGAAAACCATACGACAGAGACTGCATGGCCATACAAAAATCTAAAGACATGTTATAGAGATAAAACACACTATTAGTGCATGGTTTGTCTAACCGTGTGTCTAACTGTGTCAGGGGGTGAAGTCCTTGGACAATGAGGATGCATGGGTTGCATATAGTTTTTCAAACCATGTTTCTAGCTATGCAAGGGGGTGTGACACTTAGACAGTGGTGGTGCGTGATTGTCACACAGTTTGGAAAAGTATGTTTCCAAGCCACGTTCCCTTTAAAAATAGATGAAATTATTTTTTTACCCCTCTGGACTTTAACCTTTTAACCCTTATTTATCATTCCCTTTGTGCACAAAAACTCCCCACACATGAAGATCTCCTCCCTATCCATCTAGGAATTTTTATATCTCCTTCATCTGAGCTTGGAATCGCTCATTGTTCATCATGTTGGATTCATCTCGACTAGTGCTTCGACCCTCTTTCATCTTATCTTTATTTAAATCTCCGTATGGATGATAAATCAGTGTGAGATAATATTCCCTATTTTCAGGGTATTTGTCTATTTATTTTATTTCTCTGATTCTAGCACAAATTAAAGGCCGATAATGGATGAATATTCTTCAAATCGTCTAAGTTAGGTGGTCTCATACTTTTCTCTAAAAGTTTTGGTGTTTATATTATGTTCTTGGTTGTGCTTCACACCAAACGTTCATGACATTTCTCCAAAAATTGATAAACCCTTAAATTAATTTTTAAATATTAATTATAGACATGATATGAGACCTTAGTAACTAGTTGGAGGTTGATAACCTCAAACCGAACCTATCCTTGGGTGAGTTCTATTATATGACATAAAGACTTATGTTTCCCTTATGGAAAAAACACCACTAAGGTGTGTTTAGCTTGGCATTGGCCAGTTAAATTATAGAGTAAGCTAATAGAATGGTGTAGTGGCATGAATTACATACCTTGTACCCCCTTCATATTTTTTATTAGTTACATGGATTAAATGATAAAATTAATAGAATAATGGAAGATAGCCTTGAATATAATTCGATATGGATGTGAATGCATCATGCGTGACTTCTGTACTTGACATGATGTTCCTTATTATTATTTATGATTATGGGAATGACGTTCCTTATTGTTCACATGGAATTTAGGGACATGATGTTCCTTATTGTTAAATGATAATAATGGAAATGATGTTCTATTTTTTTATTTGGAATCAGAGGATACAATGTTTCTTTAGGTTTATTTTTAACTAATGGACATGATGTTCTATAGTGATTATGCGTAAAAAATGGATGCAAGGTTCCACATTGTTTATTTATAGTTAAAGTAAATATTTTAACATATTGAAAATGGATAATTAATGGATATGGAACCCATTATTTTTCATAATCTAATAAATGTTTAGAGGCATTCTAGATTAGTCTGAAGCAGGCAGTTTTGGACGGGTGTCCTTTGAGGAACCCAAGTCGACATAGGTTTTACTTAATTTATCCATTATATTTTTTTAATTATTCCTTAAAACTTGTCATTATATATACATAGACTTGATAGTACTAAACATTGTTGGTGGTGACCTACTGAGTTTATCTCACACCTTGTTCGGTCTATTGATTGGTACCTGAACATACTTCATGGATACAGGTAGGGAGAAAGGAAAGCATCCAATTATGGGAACATGATTTTCTATACTAGGATGGAGTATGGGAGAAGAGGATTGATCCTAAGATCATGATGCTATTAGAGATATATTTTTACCTTTTTTCTATTTTTTTACATCATATTGTATATATATGCTACTCTATTTTCCTTGTTTTCCCATTTGTATAACATACAGACAATACATCACCATATTTTTTATATGATATTGGATATGGTTATGATTACAGATTATTCCTATTTTATAGTCTCTTTATTGTACCATTACAGACTCTCACTGCTATTCAGCAACCTTTGGTATATGTGGATTGTAACGACCCAAAGTTTCATTAATGGAAATACCTCTTGATCTAATTAAATATCTCTTTATGTTTATATAAAATGTAAACTTCTTTGGTTTTATGTTAATAATTTTTACCGTTGCTAATATATCCATTGAACAGTGATCACTTGATTAGTATAAATATAGGGCTTTAACAAATCCAATTTACTCAGAAAAAAAAAGGGATGGCCTCGTCCAGTAGAATTGTTCCGTACGAAGCCCATTTGTCGGAGCTCGGAAAATAGGTGGCGTCCTTGGGCTTCGCTCTTGACCAAGCCCAAGTTGATCTTCTCTATTTCAAGCTCGAACGGGACCGTTTACGGGAAAAGTGGAAGTTGATAGATATTACCACTCGAGAAATGTTATCCGAGCCACCCCAAGAGTCTGTCACCATCGCACACCTTACCCTTAGGTCTTATGCGGCTGTTTTAAGGGGTTATGTAATAAATCTCTAGTAATATGTTCATGTACATTATATTTTTTTTATATAATAATGAATATACCTTCTTGTCATTATTGATACATTGTAAATAGTTTTTAAAGTACAAATAATGTTTTTAGTTATTATTTAATTAAGAATTCTATTTTTTAAAATTAAGGGATTTTTTAATTAAATAATATTTTAATAAAATATTATTATTATTATTAAATTAATTTTTTATTAAATATAAATTATGTTATAATTTTATTAATGAAATTATAATATATATTAAGGTTTTAAAGTCATTTCTGTCAAAACCCGTGAATTTTCGATAAATGTCGGTTTTTATTTTAAAAGTGAAAATTAACATATTTAGAAAATTATTTAGATAAAATAAATGTTATTTCTGGAATTAGGATGTTGAAATTATCCAACGGTGAATTTTTCATAATTTTTTGAGACGGTCAAATTTTTGGGTAAAAATTAAATACCGTTTAAATATATAATGTGTTTTATGACATCATAATGACCCAATAGTGATGTAATAAAATACTATAAGCTTTATGTTCGGCCAATATATGTTTTACAATTAAAATAATGTGATTTTGGGTTTTTTTGACTTACTTTTCAAAGCATTAATGGACCCCTCAAGACTTATTAAACACGTTGTCTTTTTAAATTAATTTCCATGGGAGTGTGACTCACCTCCACATAAGCAACCCTATTATTTTAAGAAGTTTGGACTTTGGAATTATAAAATATTTTTTTCCTCTTACCTTTTACAAAAACCATGGGCAAAAACCATGGGATGATTTTTGGTTTGGATTAATTTAATATAAGGGGTCCCAAACCTAAATAATAAAGAATTATCTCACCTTTCCTATATAATCCCACCCAAGCTCCCACTTCCTCCTCACTCAAAGCCTTTGGAGTTCATAAAACCTCTTCCCTACTCTATCTAGAATCCTCCCTAGGTTCCCCAAGCTCCCAATAAGCCTCTCACAATCCTCTCTCTAGCCTTTGGAAGCACACTTCCAAGTAAGGGTTTTTTTCTTCCTTTCTCATTTTTGTTCAATTTTCTTTAAGTTGTTTTGCCCTTTTAATTTCAATTATTAATTTTGAGATATGGTTTCAAAACTCCCTCATACTTCCATCTTTATGTTTTAATGATGGGATACCCCTTTCTCTCTCATTAAATTCCTCCCATGTACACCCGTTACTATGTCGAAATTCTGAAAGGAACTTCTCTCTCCTCTTTTACATTCAAGCAATACTTTGGTATTATGAATCTAAATTCCATCAAAATTGTTGGTACATGTATCTATATGACCTCCTTACTGTAAATTACATGTAAATATGATGAGGAACCCCTTTCTCTCTCATCAACCATTTTTATTAATTCTTATGTCACGTCGTTATGCTGCCAAAATCGCACTGATTTTCTAAGCCAATGTCATTGTGTAGTGAATACCATGCCCATTTCTCCATCAAGGGTATTCAACTTTATGCAAATTTACTTATTTATTATAAAGTTTCATTTATGAATTCCAAATTCCTTTATCGTGGAATAAATGATTATGTTTTATGAATCCATGTTTTATTATCCATGTGGCACACTTATACATGAAATGAAATGTTTAAGAAGGGTGCGCCCTTGTAGCGCTCTAATGCATTGGGTAAAGTATAGTATCATGATACATCATTTCCAATGAGTGTTAACTCATGATAATTCAAGTGCAACGAGGGTTTACTTGTGCTTTATGTGCAATGAGGATTTACTCATTCTCCTTGTGCAATGAGCCTTGTCTCATGCTAAATTCCATGTTAAGTGTTGTTGCCACATTTCCATGTTATGATTATCATGTTTTATCATGCCTTTATGTTCATGTTTCTCTTGTTCTCTATTGATATTCCTAATGTCTAACATGTATTGTAATCCTCATGTTATTCCATGTGTACTCCCTTAATGGTCTTTATAGGTCACCCTTTTATTATGCATGTCCTCAGGTTATCCCATGCAATGCTAAGTACGAGGGAATGTAGTGGTCATGTAAAGGAAGTTTTCAATAAAGATGTTTTATTTCATGTTTCAAGTTTTTATGTAATGTTCCTAAGCTCCAAATACACTAAACCTCTCGATCTTCTTTATTGTATCAAGTGAAGTTTTATGTAATAAATCATGTTTAAGTTTGTAATAAAAGCAGGGCTGTCATAGGGAGATGTTCTTGAGACCATGTGGTCAACCAAGCATGGTTACTTATGAGTTAACTGGGTCCGGGATGCTACAAATTTGTATAAGATATTTACTTTTATCTTACCATTTTGGGTTATTATATAGGGGATTAAGAATATGAAGGAATCTGGTAATGATATTGTGCTTGGGAGTAGCTAACCCACATACAAGTAAAATCCAAATTACTTGGGATGGGAATTGTTGTTCGGGATTATTCCTATTAAAGTTTTACTGATTTCACCAATGGGTGATGCATATGATTTTTGGAATTATTATTATTATTATTATTATTATTATTATTACTAATACTATTTTAGATTCTATTTTTACCCTTATCCTGATATGACAAGGAAGTGTTTATTGATGCATCATTATAGGCACCTAAGGATTTAAATGTCATTCATATTCCATGCTATGTTTAATTTATTGTGTGCATTTCCCGCATGATTTTGTATGTGCCTTGAGTGATGTATCTTTTATTGACTAATGTTTCTATAGGATGAATGAGATGTGTAATTTGTTATTAAAGTGTCTTCCTCAACATAAATGGTGTTTTCTAACATAGATTGAGGGTTAAAACTTAATTAACCAATTATCAATTGTTTGAGACATGTAATCATGGTTACATGGACTAAAATTTTGGTTGATTTCGATTACATGAATGCCAATTTTAATTTATAAATCCAATACTTATATAAATTAGGAATGAAAATTTATTTAATCAAGTCATCTTATATGGATTGTTACATCCTGATACTAGATTTAAGTGTTATGTTGTAGTCACCTAAAGTTTCAATTGTAACTTTTAAAGTGTATGAATTTATAACTGGGGAATGTTGACTCATCTAACTGGACCGTGTTATATATATATGAATATGTATTTTATGATTCTTGGAAGTTAAATAAAATAGTTACCATTAAATAGGGATGTGAATTGAAACTTGTTAGAGGTTAAGTTGTGTCAAGTCCCACAGCAGACTTGAGGTATCATGTAATATTTATTATTCATTATAAATAGACACCAAGGACTCCCTTATAGAGGCATCATGGGTATTGGGTCCATTTATCTATCAATATATATGGTATTAGAGTAGGTTCTCTAACCCTATCCCACCCCCTCTCTTTAATATCAGAGAAAACCTACGACCCCCAAGGGGAGGCAATGTCCTTGAATAGGGAGATATAAGTCATCTTCCATCACCCCTACCTCTAACACAGGTGTGTTTTTCCATCCTCCTCTACTATGCCCTGTTGTCAAATGATAGCGACAAAACTGGAGGTGGGAGTGAATTTTGGGTAGGAAGGAGGTGTACCTATCCTATACCTTTTATTGGTGATATATTAACTTATCAAATCTTGCTCTGAGGCATGTGTTTTTAATTGTAGATATATTCTACCATGATATCCTCAGGTCGAGTACCAAGAAGGTAATGACGACTATGCCCCAGGGGTGGTGGGCCTTGAGCCACTAATATTACATCTAATAGTGCCACCTGTGACAACTGCTATTATTTGTATGGGAGTTGATGCTCAGTTTTGAGAAGGTTTTATTAGACTAGTATAATATATATAGGGAGCTCAATGACATGCATCATCTATGGTATAGTTGACTAGGGAGTTCCAATAGTAGCACCCTCCTACCTTTTCAGGGGAAGGTGGTCCCCAGGCCACTGAGTCATGGATGGAGCCAATTAAATCTATTATAGAGCATCTTGAGATATCTATTGATAGGAGGGTAAAAATCACTACATGAATGATTTGTGGATCTTCCATGAGATGGTGGAATGTTATTATACAGGCATACTAACATTGGGTTATGGTCTAAAGAGATTTCCATTCGGTCTTTTATGGTTATTTTTATCCTGATACATTGAGAGATGATAGAACTATGGATTTTATGCACTTACAATAGAGAAATTTGTCCGTTATGAACTATTAAACTCACTTTATTGAGCTTCAACACTTCACACTGATTATTCTGGGTGATGAGTTTTCTAGAGCTACGCAGTTTGAGGATGAAATTAGGTATGGCATCTGGTCATAGGTGAACATCTTCTGGTTGATGACTACATCAAGGATAGTTAATCAGACCATCATCACTGAGTGTAATATGGGAGAGGCTGGGGGTGTGTTCTAGTGTGTTCATCACCTAGATTTTATAGTGCTCTGACCAATGGTGGGAAGTGTTTCCTATAGGGTTCTCATTAGGGGTGTGGTAGCTAGAGTAGCCACACTGGTATCTAGGTATTATTCTATTAGTGTGGAAATCTAGGTCACTTGAAGCATCAATGTGATAGGGACCTCATTGAGTGTCGAGCTTTCTGTATGATGAGGAATCATTAGTGGTTTTGTAGACCCTTCCATTCTGTACTTAGTGGGAGAGGATTCACACCAGATTATCCTTCAAGAGAAGGGTTAGTAGCTACACATTAGGCTGAGAGGTAGAGTGCTACCGACTATTCAGGATACAGAGGAGGTCATGGCCGAGGGAGTCATACCCAAGACTTTTAGCACCAGTAGAGTGAACTTGCCCAGTGTAGTCAGGTTATATCTCAATGTCATGGATCAGTCTAGGTGTGTGCAGTGCAACCAAAACCTGTGGAGTAGAGTGTCGTTCCTTCTACAATTCATGGTACAATTTTAGTAGCCTATACTTTATCATTTGTGTTATTTGACATAGACACATCTCGCTCTTTTATATCTATGGAAATTATGGAATGTATTAGCTCGAGATCAAGTATTTCTATGGAGTGATGAATCTTGACACTACATTGGGAATTATATCAGAGAGAATACACCGATGTAAGGAATTACCCTAGAAATAGGTGACTATCATTTCATAAGGAGGCTTTTTTTCGTCAATATGATGAGTTTTGATGTAATTTTTGGGATGGATTGGCCAGTACCCTATCATGACCATATTGATTGTTATTGTAGACGAGTGTCCTTTATGTCATACAAGGGGGGTAACTATATTCACAAGGGTGAATGGTATGTTCAGGTGATTTGAGATATACCTGAGCATCATTTGCTAGGTAGAGTGATAGCCCAAATCTCTAGTCTTTATATGGATGATTAGGGAAAGTGACATACATATTTCCTTATTGTAGTATATTGTTTTAGGGATGTATTCCCTGACAAATTTTCTATACTACTTCCTAAGTGAGAGTTTGATTTTACTATTGAACTAATACCAAGAGCAGCACTAGTATGAATTCCTCCTTAAAAGATGACTACTACCAAGTTGCAAGCACTTAATAGGTTGTTGGAATATTTGGAATCCATGAGGTTTATATGAACTAGTACTTCACCATGGAGTTTTCTTGTGTTTTTTCCAAGAAGTGGATAGAGCCTTTAGAATTTGTGTAGATTATCGATGGTTGAATCAGCTTATGGTTAAGAATCAGTATCCCCTGACTCGTGTAGATAACCATTTTGATCAGATTTGGGGATCTCGGGTATTCATGAAGATTGATTTAAGTTCAAGCTACCATTAGGTGTGATTAAAACCTTCATACATACCACATATAACATTCTATGATAGATATGGCTTGTACGAGTATTTGGTTATGTTGTTCGATCTCGTGATTGCACCATTAGTTTTTATGGCATTGTTAAATCAATTTTTTCACCCATAACTAGATTATTTCATCATGGTTTTCATGGATGATATCTTTGTGTATTCTTATACTTGAAACTATCATTCCATGCGCATTGACATCATATTGTGTGCACTGAGAGAGCATAGGTTTTATTCTAAGATCATAAAATTTCAGTTCGGGATTGACACAGTCCACTTCCTGGGTCACATTATCTCAGAGGCAGGAGTGTATGTTGACATAATGAAGGTGAGGGACATGGTTTCTTGGGATAAACCTATGAATTTTTTTAACATAAAAAGTTTCTTGGGTATAGCTTACCATTACGGGTGTTTTATTTATGATTTCTCACACCCGAAAACATCTCTTATGGGATTGACCAAGAAGGGTGTGAAATTCATATGGTCTGAAGCTTTTGAGGAATCCTTTTAGAAGATGAAAGAAAGATTAACTTTTGTGATAATCTTAATTTTACCTAAGAATATAAGAGGATATATAGTTTATTTTGATGCATCAAAAATTAGTATGAGAGTCGTTCTGTTGTAGGATAATCGAGTTGTAGCATATGGAGATCATTATTTGAGGCCTAATGAGTGTAATTAACCAATACATAATTTCAAACTAGTTGCAATCATACATGCCTTGCATCATTGGAAGAATTATTTTCTTGGGGAGAAGTTTGTGGTGTATATGGTCCAAGAAATCTTGAAGTACATCTTCACACAATATATCGTGAATCTCAGATAGTGAAGGTGGGTTAAATACCTTAAGTCTAACAAATTTGATATTTCTTATACACTTGGAAAAGGCAATTCATTAGCTGATGCTCTAAGTTGGAAGACTCAGACACAAGCGGTTCAAGAGGCCTGTACTGAATGAAAGTTGATGGCCTTGTTTTTTGAGATGCATTTAGAGGTGCCAGACCATCTTGGGAATTATGTACTTGAATCATTATTAGTGACTTATTCACTTATGTATTGAGTGAAGTTGAGGCAACTTTTGGATCATGAGGACTTAGTCCTAAGGAAGAGTGTTTCAAGAGAGGACTCACTCATCAATAGGTGAAGGAAACACATCAATGATTAGTAGGACATTTATAGCCGTTTCCAATTTCGAAGTCGAAATGAAATGACATCACTGTGGATTTTGTGATGGTATTACCAAGATCCCCATGAGGTAGTGACATAGTAAGGGTGATCATTGATAGATTTAAAAAGGTCACCCACTTATTTCCTATCTAGGAGACCTTTTAGAAGATGATCTATGGAGGCTATATGTTGGGGAGATTATATGCCATCATGGAGTTCATCGTAGCATTTTATCAGACAAGGATTCTCGATTCACATTTTGGTTTGGGAATGGGTTGCAAAAGGCCTTGGGTTCATAGCTAATTATGAGTACAGTATATCACCCTCAAACTGGTGTTCAGTTCAATCATATGATTCAGGTATTAGAGAACATGCTCTGAGCATGAATCCTTGATTTTAGAGGTTCTTGGGAGAAACACCCACCTCTAGTCAAAATCTCTTATAATAACAATTTTTAAGAAACTATACATATGGGTCCTTATGAGGCCGTATATTATAGGTCATGTTGTTTAACCCTATATTGGTTAGAGATATGAGAGTCAACACTATTGGGACTATGTCTCATTGTAGAGACATCCAAGAAGGTATAAATTATCAGGAAATGTATGACTACAGTTCAGTCTAGTAAGAAGCCTTATGTTGATCGTCGTCACTGAAATCAAGATTTTGAGGTGGGAGATAGGGTTTTCTTACTTTTCTCATCTAGATTGAGGCATCAACTGATTCATAAATAAGGGAATCTAGCACCTAGGTTTGTTAGAACCTTTGAGATTTTAGAAATGGTTATGATTATATCCTATCAGTTTCAGTTACCTCAAATGTATTGGGTCATGAACAAAGTATTCCATGTTTCATAGATTTTCTATTACTATTCAGACTAATCACATGTTTTCCAACCTAATGAGGTGGATTTGGGTGTTGATTCTTCTTTTGAGGAGTATGTGGGGTGTATTTTGGATCGTAACACGAACACTCTTCAAGGAAGATTAGTTCATTTGGTTCAAGTACTATGGAAGCCGACCATGTACAAGATGAGACCCTGGAGAGAGTGGTCAATGTACATGCTCAATGGATGGAACTGTTCTCATATGATGTTCTACCACCCACATAAGGAGAACTCTGGGATGAGTTGTTCTAAGGAGGGGAGGTTGTAACGTACCGGTTTTTTTGAAGGTGAGGATCTACTTAATTTCAATTAAAACTTATTATTTTATTTTTATAATATCTCTTAAGGGACTAAATAAGGGTTTAGAATAATATAGATCTTGTTTGGAGTGAGGAGATCTAGTTTTTGGAGAAAAAATATGAGGTGCACGGTTGACACATGGTTAGTAATAACTGTGTGGCTCAACTGTGTGACCTATTTGTATAGAGACATGGTTTTCCAAACCGTGTGAGGTAGGCTGCATGGTCATGAAAAAAGTTTCAGACATGTTGTAGAGTTGAAAAGTGTGGTTAGTACATAGTTTTTCTAATCATGCGTCTAACCATATGAGGGGGTGGAGTCCTTGGATAATGAGCATACATGGGCTGTACATGGTTTTTCAAACTGTGCTCCTGGCTATGTGGGGGGGTGCCACTTAGAGTATGGTGGCACACAGTTGGTTCATAGTTTGACCAACTATACAGTTAAACCATGAACCCTTTAAAATGAGGTGAAATGACATTTTTACCCCCCTATCCTTTAACATTTTAACCCTTATTTCTCCTTAACTTGGAATATAGAAACTCCTCACACACAAAGCTCTCCTCCCTCTCCTTCTAGGTATTTTGATATCTCTTTTGTTTGAGTTCAGAATCAATCCACATTCATCATGTTGGATCCCTCTCAGTAAATTCTTTAACCCTCTTTCTTATCTTGTTCATTTAATTTTCTATATGGAATTCTAAATTTGTGTGAGCTAATATACTCTATTATCAGGGTATTTTTCTATTTATTTGATTTCTACCATTCCAGCATGAGTTAAAGGCCTGTAACAGATTAGTAGTCTACTACCCATCTAAGTTAGGTGGTATCATAATTTTTCCTAAAAGTTTGGGTGTTTATATCATGTTTTGGATTTTTCCACACCTCAGACATTCCTGACATTATTCCTAAAATTAATAAACACCTAAATTAATTTTTGAATCTTAATTATAGACATGATATGATGCCTTGGAAACTGGTTAGAGGTTGATAACATCAACCCTCTCCTCTCCTCGGGTGATTTTTATTATATTCCATAAATACTTATGTTTCCCTTGTGACCAAAAGACCACTTAGGTGTGTTTGGATTGTCATTGGCCAGTGAAATGATGTAGAGTGAGTTAATAGAATGGTGTAGTGGAATGGATTACATACATTAGATCCACTTCGTATTACTTATCAGTTAAATGGATTTAATGAAAAAAGGAATTGAATAATGGAAAGATTGATTCTTCTTATCCTTGAATATAATTTGATGTGTATGTGAATACATCGTGCTTCACTTTTGTATCAAATACAATGTTTCTTATTATTATTTATGATTATTTAAATGAAATTCCTTATTTTTCACATGGAATTTATGGACATGATGTTCTTTATTATTACATGGGAATAATGGACATGAAGTGCCATATTATTTATTTGGAGTCATATGAGATGAAATTCCCTCATGTTTATTTATAATTAATGGACATAATGTTCTATAGTGACTATGCCTAACTAATGGAAATTAAATTCCACATTGTTTATTTATAGTTAAAGGACATGATGTTCCATATTTACTATGCTTAATTAATGGAAATGGGGCCCATTATTTTTTATAATATATTAAATGTTCAAATGCATTCTTGATTAGTCTGAAGGAGGTAGTTTCAGATGGGTTCCCCTTGAGGAACCTAATCTCACATAGTTTTTTCTTAATTTATTCACTGCCTTTATTCATTATTCCTGCACACTACTCAATATATATTCACAAACTATATGGTACTAGATACCATTGTTGGTGGCATAATAAGTTTATCACACACCCTACCTGGGCTGCCAAATGGTACCCAGACAGACTTCATGGATGCAGGTAGGGATAAATGAAAATGTCTAGCTATGGACACCTAATTTTATGTACTATGTTAGAGTATGAGAGTAGTGGATAGAGCTTGATCTCATGATTCTATTATAGATAATTTTTCCCTATTTTTCAATTTGGTATAGTATATTTTATATGCCTACTACTCTGTTTTCCTTGTATTACCTTTTTTATAGAATACATATATGATACTGGATATGGTTTTACTTATGGATTATGCTCGTACGATTATTATATATGGATGGTTTATGTTTCTAAATTTGTTCATTATTATGTTTCCGCTGTTTCCTTAGATATTATACTACTATTCTGTGACTCTTATAAAAGAGGTTATAGTCTCCCCATAACACTATTACAATCCCTCATTGCTTGTTGGTATCCTCTAGCGTATGGGGATATGCGCTTGTGTCCATTTGGTAAACTAAACTCGGTTACTTATGAGCGAACCAAGTTCGGGATGCCACATTTTTTTCCCAAATATTTTTTATATAATTTTTTTCAATATTATTTTTTTTCTAGAGAAATAATGAATCAATTTATTATAATAAATGTTGTTAATTCTCCTTCCCAACAAACGATGGAACCCCCAAACATCTACCCAATAATGAAACCATCCTCTCTAAAATAAAAAAATATCACTTCCCCCACACTTTTTTCTCATTTAATCATTTAAAGTGCTCAAGATTAGGGTAGGTAGGGATTTTAATCATGTCAATTGTCACGAACCAACCCGGGTTGACCCTGAAACGGTCAACCGAGCCGGTCCGCGACATGGCCCGAAGGGTGTTCCCGATCCCCACAGGCTGTCAACTAGTGTCGGGCATCAAAATAAACCATCTGGGAACAATTTGGACCATAACAAACATAAATAATCAAAAACTGAACCAGCGTATAAATAAAGGGAAATAAACCAAAAAACTTGGCAGTAGAAAAAGGAATTAAAGAAGCGACATGACATACCTTAGGTGACCCCGTGGGTCATCGCGGAACGTAAACCACACTCTCTCCCAAAAAAACAATCCAAGGATAAAACCTTCAACTGAAAAGTAAAGTAGTCCTGAGCACCGAGATGCTCAATAGGAATGCCAAAATATAACCATGTCCTATGCCCCCGCCTTTATTAAGAAATCCAATTATGCTAGTTTGAAAATAAGATATAATAAAATAATGTTTTTTCTTATTTTCAAATTCAAGTAATAAGTTTTCATTTTCACGTAAAGCATTTCACTCCCACTACATTTTCAAAATAGGTTTCAATCATGCGTTAACGTTTCAAAATAAAAAGAAACCAGTTTGGATAAAAATATGGTTCTCACAAACAAGACACCAAGTATGAAACAACTGAAAATAAAGTTACATCACAAGAAG
The DNA here is from genome assembly GCA_963277665.1 of Viscum album. NCBI lineage: Eukaryota > Viridiplantae > Streptophyta > Magnoliopsida > Santalales > Viscaceae > Viscum > Viscum album. Next base: position 157,705,579 of record OY728164.1, read on the forward strand.
CATGTCACAAATGAACACCATGGGTAATCCCTATAGGTAGCTAGAACAAGTGGGAACCTAGAGACCTCATACCTCGGTGAAACGTGGTTTAGAAGACCACGACCCTCAGAAAGCGTGGCTTAGAAGACCAGGACCCTCAGAAAATGTGGCTTAGAAGACCAAGACCCTCAGAAATTCATATGTTTAGTTAGTGTTTTTGCATAAATCCTGTTAGACAAACCGGGATGAACCCCTTCCGCATCATCTAGCATACTAGTCCTGGTCACCCACCTAGATACCCAGGTTTCCCATTGTGTGCTATTTCAATTAGTGGTGAGTTTTCCTTATCAAGAAAACATATATGTACATAAAAATTTCATTATCCAAAACTAATTCAACTCATCACCACCATTCTCCCTCCTTAAGAACATTCCCCCTCTTTCATGTCACACAATGCATAAGCTTCAAAGTTAGGCACATCATAACACTTTCAACATACAAATCATTTTCTAAAACCAAGGGGGTGTGCCTCAAGAGAGGTTTTTATTTTGCATAAAACATTATTAAGGTTCCAAACGGGGTTTATTACATAAAGGGAATACTTTTTATAATTAAACGGCCAAAAGGCCAAACACCTTTGGAAGTACACATTATCAATTCAAAACCACTTAGGAAATCAATTTTTAAGAAAATTCACTTAAGACTGATAGCATTAAAAATACATTTCAATTTCCAAAGTAAAGGCATAATCATTTCTAGCAATCGTAACCTGATTTCATAGCATGTGTATATATCATAAATGTAAAACATATTTTTAAAATAAGTAACCAATTATGAATTTCAAATTAAAGGCATGGGCATAGAGGACCTACCTCAAACTTGTCACTATTCATTGATGACCACCCGAACCGACCCTACGCACTTCCATGCACATGCATTTATACACACATATATAAATAACCCTAGCTGTATTGCACATATTCCCCGCGCCATGAGGTAATATGTACAAAGAGGGAATTTATATGTATATTTCTTACCCTATGCATGCAAAAGTAGGCGTTCTTGACACCCGAAACTTGAAACCATCGTAGAGAGGTCCAACGCACTACAAAAATAATTTAATAAAACAAATTAAACACTTAAACAATATACAAAACATTTCAAAATAATGCATGAGGGTTTGTACTAATGACACACCCATTTAATATAACACAAGAATCAATCGCATAAACCATAATCGTCATCTGCAACAAGAGATCTCAACAAGGGAAATCAATATCAAATCACAACTACCAACCCGGCCTTCACTCATTTCATAAACATTTGAAAATCCATTTCTAAACAAATCTGAATTTTCATACATAGTTCCAAAGGAAGGCATAAGCATATTCAAGCGTACCCACATAAGTCCAAGGAAACTCCATTTCCATTTTATAAATTAAACACCCTTTTTAAACAAGTGCATTTCACAATGAAAACATTTATTGGAATTTTTATCAAACATAAAGAATGGATAAATCCCCATTTCAAAACCAAGTTCCATTTTTCAAAGAAATCCACCATTTCAAATAAAAGTGAAAACCTCATTTCAAATCATCTGAGGTCGCACCTCAATTTAAAACAAACTTCCCATTAAAAGATTTAATAAACCACATGAAAATTTTATGAAGCAAATCCAAGTAGTATTACCAATCTTTGAACACAAATGCCCAATAAAAACATCTTCTAAGGCCAAATACACACCAATAACATGATGAAACAAAATTTACAGCCCTTGCGTGACATAATAAACCAACAACAAAGTTTATAAGACACAACGAAAGTCTCAACATGGGTTTTCACAAAATCAAAACATTCATATCAAATAAACATGCTACTAAACACATTGAAATCATATCAAATATCAAGTGAAATTATATTCGAACCATGTAAACAAATAAATGAGTATGCAAAATTAACTAAATAAGAGAATTAATTCATCAAACAACACTAATACACGAAAATACTTACCTTTAGTGTTGAAACTTTCAAATTTCAGTGAAAGACTTTAATTGCACTATATTAAAACCATAAGGGACCAAAGATGAACCCTAAATAACATTAATCAACCAAAAATAGAACCCCTAAATACGTTAGGGTTCGGCCAAGATATGTGCACCCCCATGAAATCCAAAAAAACGCCAAAATAGTGGAATGTAAAGAAAAAAGAGGGATCAACAGGGGAAAAGAGGTGGCTCGCCGGAGGGCTTCATACAGTGGTGGTCGTGCAATAGGGAGGGGGGGGGGGCTCGGTGAGTGGAGTCGGCTAGGATGGCTAGGCGGTGAGGACCAGAGATGGCAGGGTGGTGCGAGGTCCCGAGTGAGTGCGGAGGGGCAAGCGCGGAGGGGCGAGATGGTCGGCCGGAGGCGCGGCGTGGTCGGAGCGGGAGATGGCCTGGCCTCCGAGTCTGCATAGGCGAACGAAGGGGAGGAGGGGGGATCGCGATGGGGTAAGGGAAATGGGGGGTGGCGGCTCGGGTAGAATAAGTTTCTGCCCCTTTTTTCTCTATGTAATAATAATAATAATAATAATAATATCAATATAAATAATATTAATAATAAGTTAATAATAATTATAATACAAACTAAATAATAATAAAATCATTATTATTGTTATTAAATCATTTTCCATTTATTTTATTTTATTTTCATATTGTTTTTAATTTAATTAATTTTTTTAAAATTTAAGAAACCAAAAGACTCAAATATAAATATAAATAGTTGTGACTGCAATAAGTCGGGTCAGGGTGTGACATCAATCTTGTAATGTGTTTACCAAAAAATTATTTCATATCTATTATGGGACTTAATATAATGATCAGATGTAAGAGTGTGGAAAAAAGTGGTTTATATTTTAAAAAAATCTTTTCAAAATGACACTTTAATCATTTTAACACAATTTCATGATCTTTAATAGTTTTGATAAGAGTATAACAATTTTAGGATTACATGGAATTCCTCAGGGCTAAAAAAATGTGAAATCTAAGAATATGAAAAAGAAGGTTTATAAACCTCTTGAGTTGGTAATATTGACATTGGATAGCACTTGAGCACATGGTTTTCCTATTTGATCAAACTTTATTAAATGTTCGGATTAAAAATTGAGAGAAACATCCTATTTAGTAATTATTTAAATCCTTAGATGTTTAAATAAATATTTTTTTCTAAAAATTACAAGATATTTCAACATTAACAAGATATTTAGTTTAGATCAAGATATCCTAAAAACAATCCAAAAAATAGCAAATAGAAACTAATGTGGAAGTCTCTAACTGATTGGTCCCTCTCCCTCACACATAGTTTTAAATACAATTACATAAAGTTAAAGAATAATCAAAATAATATAATAGCTAAGCTACTTAAAATGAGAGATACAACCTGACTTATTAGATAATGGAAGCTTGCATTAGGCTCATAACTGCTACCTTCTGCTAACCTAAAAGAAAAAAAATAGAAATAAGAACTTTATTGTAAGAAAACAAAAATGTAAAAATAAAAGGAAATGAATATTTGTTTGACCCCCCAAGTGGGAACTATGTTTTTACTAACTCCAATTCAGTATTACCAGTGGTTATCCCTAGTTTGAGGGAGGATTTGGCTTATGTGGTAGGAACTGCCACATTTCCTTTTTTCTAGTTCCCATCATATATTCCTTCTTGGTGAAGTCCCTTTGTGAAATATTATATGCCTCCACCCAATTATTATTATAATATTAATGATGAAGTATGGGTGGATAGATAAATTAAAGGGTTTTCTATTCTTATAGTTAAAGAGTTGTATAACCCATTGGATTTATGAAGCTTCATTCCATGGGTGGCATCTCATTTGGTTATTTGTTTGTGGGATGGTATTTAATTGAGTAAAGCTCTATACCATCCTTCTATACCTCCCTTGTAAGCAGATCAAGCTCCTCCACCTGCCTTTATCTTGAACCACCTATTCTTCTATAACACAATCATCAAAATCCACCAAATCTTATATGTAAAGTAATGAATTTTCATATAAAATATTAGTGTTATTATAATTCAGTTGAGTTTATAGAAAATTATAATGAATTAAGTTAAAATAATGAATATCTCCCTCAATCTATTTATATAGATCTTCAAACTCCATGTGCAATGACTATAGTAAACCATATGTAGGAGCGGGCAGTGGATATTCCATCCATTCTTCACCTTTATCTAGTAAAATATCTATAAGTGTTGAACATATGGAATCAAATCAAGTATTGTAAGGTCTCAAATAAATTTATGAAAAATTAAAGATAATGGAGTAAAAATTTATTTTATATCTGTAGATTGGTACAAGTCCCCACATCAAGGATAGGTGGATACATTATTTTATAGATAGATGAAACTAATTACAAGTCATAAGAATCCTATGCGGGACTTGGAAATATACTTAACTTAGAAATACAATTAAATAGGTCTAACACTCCCCCTTAAGTTAGAACAAGTATAGACTGGAAGAAGATCCCCACAAAAAAGAAATAACACAACAAAAAACAAGACCCTCTACACCCCCCTCAAGTTTGGTCACTGATGCCATGGATGCCTATATAGGTGCAAAGAGAGTCTAGTCGAACTCCTGTAATACCTTTGGTTAATACTTTAGAAAGATTATCTTCTATTGGAATGTAGATGAAACTGACATGGTATTGCTCGAGGTGATGGTGAGGAAAGTGACAGTCCACCTCGATATGATTTGTGTGTTCATGGAAGATTGAATTGGAAGAAATATTTGTGGCTACCTGATTATCACAAAAAATATGATTATACTTCTATGGCAGGAAATTAATCTCATGGAGAAGATGAAGAAGCCAAAGAATCTCAGTGGTGACCATGACCATCACACGATATTCAGATTTAGCATTAGATCTGGAGACGACAGTCTGTTTTATGTTTTTCCATGAGATAATGTTACCTGATAGGAAAATGGAAAACCTAGAAGTAGACTTCTGGGTATCCACAAAACCAACATATTTAGCATCACAGAAGGCCTCAATATTTAGATGATCGTGATATGAATAATGAAGACCATGGGTTGGGTCTTTCTTGATGTACTTAAAAATCCAAAGGACAACATCCCATTTCGATTTTGTTAGATGTTCCATAAATTGTATAACCTTTCTGATAGCGCATGAAATATCCAGATGAGTCATGGTAAGATAATTGAGTTTTCCCATAATATGATGATACCTCTTTGGGTGAGAGTATGAGTTTGTGACATCATATTGAGACGGTTCCTGAAGTTCAATAAGAGTGTCAACGATAGTTTCCTGAGAAAAACTAGCATCCTATGAGATATCCAAATCATATTTCCATTGGGAAAGAAATATAGTGTTAGGATAATGGGAGAAATAAATGCCAAGGAAGTGTGTCTGAGGCCCCAGATCTTTGGTTTGAAATTTTTGTTGAAGATAAACCTTTAGATGGGAAATTCCATGTGAGTCACTCCCACTGATAATGATATCATCAGTATATACAACTAGGAGGATGCAGTCAGAGGATGTCATGTGGTATAAAATAGTGTGGTTCTTAATACTATAAGATAGGACAAATTTAGTGATGAATGTTCCAAATATTCCAATCCATGTACAAGGGGACTTCTTGATTCCATAAAGAGAGTGATGAAGCTGAAAAACATGAGAACATTCTCCTTAGGCAAGGAATCTAGGAGGTTGTTGTAGATATACCTATTCTTCAAGAAAACCCTGTAAAAAGTAATTATTGACATCAAGTTGATGAAGATTACAATGATGAGTAGGGAAATAGAGAAGGATAATCGGATAGATGTCATCTTCACAACCAGAGAGAATGTATCAAAATAATCAACACCATATGTTTGGGAAAAACATTTTGCCACAATTTTGGATTTAAGGTGATAGAGAGTATCATCTGAATTTAGGTTTACCATATAAATTCATTTTTTATTGACCAAATGTTTACTTACTAGAATGGGGACCAGATCCTAGGTATGATTGTGATCCAAAGCATGAAATTCATCAAGAATTTCTTAAATCCACCTTGTGTGAGATCTAGCTTCACCAACCATGCAAGGAACAAATATTATCTACAGAGTATAGAGGTATCTATATGAAGCTGTGTAAAGAGACTTATTATGAAAATAGTGAGTACCATTCTGCAAATGAAATTGACAAGTCATCTATTTCCAAATAAGGAGCGTCGAACGAAGCTAGGGATATGGTGTCCCCAGCCTGGATGGGGGACATATTCAATGGTCGAAAAGAGTAGAGGTTTCCAAAATTATGATTAGAGTGGGACACTAGAGACATATGTGGGTGGATGGTGGGAAGAAGACAATCATTGATAACGGTGTCTAAGTGGGAAGAGGGATGAGAGAATATAGAACTCTCAAAAAATGGGACATCAGTAGAGATGATATATCACCATAATTCTAGAGAGAAACATCAGTATCCACACTAAGTGGGGGAATATCCAAGGAAGATGCAACATGGTGATTTTAGAGAAAACTCTGAGATATTGGGATGAGTGTCACGTGCATAACAAATACACCCAAACACATAGAGTGGAAGTAGGTGAAGAGGTAGAGAGGAGAACATAGCTCGAAAAGGATTACCCCTAAAGAATAGAAGAAGGAAAGAAATTTATAAGTTAGGTAGAAGTAAGGATTGAATCCCTCAAAAAATGTAGAGGCACCTACATGTGGAATAAGAGGTCATGAGCAGTCTTATGAATATGATGATGTTTATGATCTGCCACTCCATTCTAGTGAGGTGTATCAGAGTAGGATTTCTGATGAATGATGTCATTGTCTTTAAGAAAATTCTAAAAGGAAGTGGATAAACATTCTAATCCATTGCTTGAGTGGAGACATATTAGTGGTGTGGAGAAATGAGTGTGAATTTAATGATAAAAGGTCTGTAAATTAGTAAACACCTCAGTTCGATCATGAAGAATATAAATCCATATCATGCATGAGAATTCATAAATAAAATATATATAGTATCGGTACCCTAACTGACTCTGGACCGCGCATGGACCCATACATCTGAATGGACTAAATCAAAGGGTTTCGAGGCTCATGTTACCAAATGTGGAATATAAGATACATGATGATGTTTCACAAAATTATAAGATACACAATGAAAATAAAGGTGTGGAATAAAATAATGATAAATCTGATGAAGGGTAGAGGTAGGTGGATATCCTAAGTGAGAATGAAGATCTATATCACGATCATAGATTTTCATGAAGACAATGGATGTCGGACCATTGAACATGTACACCCTATCATGAATATGAAATCTCAAAAATACAGTTTCATCAAACACTTCTAAAGCACAATTAACTGGGTCTAACAATATCCCTTTAGGGATTCAACTTGAATCTATTATTTCTCCATGATTTCCCCAGAAAATTACTCAAGATGATTTGGAAATGTATGATCATCAAGTATGGCCTCAATCCCTTGGATTTTTTCTTCATCAAAGGGAGAAAAATTTTGCGGCTATTCAGTTCCATATTTTATATATTAGAATATGGTAAAGTATTATGAGAGCTCATAAATTTCTTTGGCCACAAATTCAAGGTGTGGTGGTTTGATTTCTTCTTTTATCTATTTAAAAAAATTTAAGAACACCTCCTATTTACTAGTTTTTATTTGTACTCCCTTGATTTATTGGGTTAATAGTGCCATTGTATCACTAAAATTAGAGGGTGAGCTCAACATAGGGGCCCTTTTTATATTTTATTTATAAAATAATTTTTTCATTTAAAAAAGTAAAAGTATAAAGATCGACTAAACTGGCTCATCAAAAAAACATTGGTGATGCATGGATATCACGGCCCTCATAAGCAACATAGATTTGTGAAATCCTAGAATGAAGATAGGGAGATGGAAAGGTTATTATTATGAGGATCCAAACTAAAACACTCATTTACCTAATCACTTATTACTATTTTTTTAGTTTTTAATATTTAAAAGAAAAAATAGAAACAAGTGGGTGGGTGTCTGTGATGAAATTCAAGTAGGAAAAGAAACACAAAAATAAAGAAACACATAATGAAATTTGGTATAAATAATATTCACCTAGGATTAGTGCTAATGGGATCCTTAATTTTCATAGTCCTCATAACACAAAATAAACATTCTACCCACATATGCATGATCATATACTTATTAACTTAGATGATGTGAATGAACAATTCACCCAAGAACCTCTCAATAAACTACACATCCACCTACTTCAAATGAAACTAGTTGGATAATCCTTTATCAAGAGATCGACCACTGGAATACCTAGGATGAAACCACATCCATTCATTACCCAACCATCATGTCTATATTGTAGGCCAAGATGATTTAGTTAGAGGATGGAGAAGATTGGTTTAGTGGAAAAAGAAAAAGATAAGAACAAGGAGGAGAGGAATTATCACCAAGGAGAATAGATTGATCGCATAAGGCACAAGAAATTTTTGCTAGTTCGCCTTAAACAATTCTTGGAATGGAGGAATTAATCTAACATGGTTCTTTGAAGTGGGGATTATTAATTAATCTAATTCAATCCATTTCCCATCCATTTTGTTCTAATGTAATTATATGGATTGGGTAGTTAATCTGAGGTGAGCATTGCAGTCTTGCATTTAATCTTAAGTGAGTCATGTACTGGACCATTTAATTTTAATCAAGTACTGGATGCAGGGTTTTAATCTGATGCGAGTATAATCCTTTTGGATTTTCAAATCATGCAACCTATTTTCTTCACATTTAATCTTTCACTGCTAAAAATATATTCTCTTTAATCACACATAGCTAGTTCAAATTAATTTTAACAACACACATCATATCTGACTGTCTTCGTTCACCCATAAATAAATGAAATTCATAAAAATAAAAGTATGGATATAAAAATAAATTAAAATATAAATTTAGGTCATTTTTATAATAAACAAAAAAATATTTCCAAAACCTAAAAGTGTAGTAAATGCCTATTTTTTAAAACTTTTGGGGATTAAAACATTTAATTACAATAAAAAATTAATGAATTTTTATTCACTATCAGTATTCAATGGTCCCTTTGAGGTAGGATTGATGAATTACTTTTTGAATCATTTATGCATTGTAACTTAGAGCTTTGAATTATAAAATATAGCTAATTGTTTTAGTTATGTTATATTGATAAAAAATAAAATATATATATTTTTTATATGTCATTATTTTTATTTATAGACTTGTGATTGTCAGACCTTCAGCCACTTCCATGATTCATCTTTATTGTTGCGAACAAGGGGGTTGAGACTAAGAATGAGATCAGTGTGGCCATCGCTAGCCATTCTGGGGACTTTAGATCTACATCCCATATTTGATGATTGAGATTGTTTAACCATGGAGGAGATCATAATAGTATTATATCCTAAATTCCAAAGCAAATATTTTCCATGAGAAATATTCCTTCAAGAAATAGTGGTTTTATCTAGCTTAGTAAGTGATGAACATAATTGAACTAGTTTGTGGTGCTAGTTTATGTGAAAAGAAAAGTTTAGAGAGTTTCAAATGGTTTTTTCAGGTGGCAATGTTCTCTACCATATTGTGAGTATTTATAGGGATATAGGATGGTGTATGACATGTGATGTTTGGTTTTGGGTTATCATAAAAGAGAGAAACTAGTTCCATGATATTTTTTTGGAAGTAGTGGCTAAGTCATGTGGTTAGGGTTTGAAGACGAGGAAGAGGGAGATGGGGGAAAAGAATGTTGGTCACTAGAGATGATTTTATATTTTGAGGAAATAGACCATGAAACACATTATACAAGGTTTGGGGATGAACAGGTTGACCTAACAAGGCTATCAGGCCTCAAACAGTCATGAAAAAGTTGTGGTGATGACAAGACATAATGACCTTTTAGTGCTCCCCAAAACTTAGGGTAAGGCTATTATTATCTCTTGAACTTGATGATTCAATATGCTATGATGTTTCATTATTAATATTCATAATGAAGGCAAAAAAATTAAATTTTAATGTTTCATTTAGTTGCAAACCTTCTATGAATAACATGAGTTGTGAAATGATTATGGAAGAATTTTTTGTTGGGTGACATGGTATAATGTGAAAATGGATTTTATGATACTTATATATCCCTCTCATTCTATATTATAGGAGGGTTGTGTACATAGATTTCAGTTATATAATAAGAATATGATTATTCAATGGTTCACTATATAAGCATGACAATATAATCGACTTGTGAATGATACTTGTTCAATATTTTATTGGAAAACTTGTTTAACTGTAGAGGATTGACCTAAAATGTTATATCTTCCAAGATGTTCATAATGATGGAGATTGATCATTTTGATTATTTTATGATTTAAATAGATGATACTCATGGGAATAGGATTGTGTGGGATTTATATAGATATATTCATACTAAAAAAATATGATATTACCTTGAACATTTAATGGACAGGGTACTGCCCTTGGTGATAACCACAAATTGGAAGATGATGACACCAATGGTACACTGATAGTTTGTGATTGTGAATTGATTTTTGGAATGGTATTATATGTAAAATTTATTATTTTTATTTTTATTTTCATTTAGTTATGAGAGTTCCATTTTATATGAAACCACCACCTGAGGGTGGTTTTCTTAGGTGCAACCCAACATCAAGTTAGTGAATGGGTTAATTAAATGGGAAACATAATATGCCCTAAATCACACTACTTGTTGGTATGTATTGAATATATTGATGATTTATTATAGATTTATAGGTGATGTGATATGATATGGCTATTATAGTGGGTTGGTTGGGAAATAAACATGACAGATGTGGGTACCAGTTAGTGGAATTGGTTTGAAAGGGCCCTTTCCATATTTAATGGTGTGTGTTATACAATACATATGTTTTGTTTTAGGGGATAATTATTTCTAGTGAGCTTGGTTGAATATTACTCATATGATCCAGACTCTAGGTGATGAATTATAGGTTCACATATTGAGGTGTTCCCTTGGTTGAGGGTTCAACCTAGATTACCAATGAGTGTTATTGGGTGGATAGATTTCACTATAAAAAAAATGGGCTTCGTTATTGTTTTTTGGGAATTTAGTGGTCCTTTAAACCACTGATAAATAATGTTGAAACTTTCTAAAAGCATTGTGTATTTGCATGTCGGGAATATTTTCATGGTGGTATGTTTAGCAGCGACAAAATCATCGTTGTGGCATCAGTGCAAGGGGGGACATCCATGGAAGTGACAATGGTGTGGCTTTGATGTTAGAGGGGGATTGGGAAGGTGATGATGTCTATAGACTCGGGTGACTATGATGGTGTAGATTTGGGCAGAGATGATGGTTTGGTTATGGTGAAGGTGGGTGTTAGGGTGGACGGTGACTATATTTGTGGTCTATGGTGACAAAAATGGCATGGATTCTGGTGGAGACGATGGTTTGGATTTGGAATAGGTGGGATTCAGGGTGGTTAGTGGTAACATCCGTCGATTTGAGTGGCATCGATGGTGTGGACTCAGTTCTGGAAATAATTTGGGGAGATAGAGGTGATTGTGGCTTCTAGTGATGACAATGGCATGATTTGGGTAGGAATGATGATGTTGCCTCATTACAGGAGGATGATAAGGAGGGTGAAGATAACTTTGGACTGCACATAATGGTCCATTTAGAGTTTTCAAACCCCTTTGGGACTTTAGTCCTTATTTTTTTGGGCCTCTAGGTCTCTAGACCCCTAGGACACTTTTGGGTTGAAGGTGACATGATGAGACCAGACTAATGTATTGGTGAATTTGACAGAAGGTACAACACGTCATGCATGTGTCATCAGGTGGGTGGCCTTGAAAGAGGGATGAGTGTTCTAAAACTCATCATTTAACAATATTTCTTCATTATTATGAGGGACAAATGAACACCCAACTATAAGAACATGATTTTTCTACGAAGTAAATACCCTTTAATTTTTGGTTTAATTCTTTGGTATTAACCTAATATGAATGCCTATTAATGTAAGGGAGGAAACAAGGGTGTTCGGAGCCCAGAAATTGGGATGGTGGAAGAAACAGTTGGGCCACACGATTAGTAGAAACCATGATGCCCTGTTCACATGGTTTCCGCTAACTGTGTGGGGTGTTTCAGTGCACATCAGAGGGCCACATGGTTTCCCCTAATAGTGCAAAACAACTACAGTTTTTAACAAAGGAAAATAAAAAAAATTCACATGATTAATCAAACTATGTGCATGAATTGTGTGATTCCCTTACTTGGATAGTAATTCATGCACGATTGGTGCATGGTTTGGCCAATCATGCAGCCAAAATTTTCACCCTTTCAAATAGGGATAAAATTACTATTTTTACCTTACTTATAATCCCTCACCCCTCCTTTCCTATTTACAGTAGAAAAAAGGCCTCCTCCTATCCCATTAGAAGCTCCATCCATGGCATCCACTGAGGTTTGTTGATAACTTCTCTATCTAGACTCCAAATCAACTTTTTTTTGTCTTGTTGGAATCCTCTCGGTAAGTGCTACACTACTTAGGCTCTTTTTGTTGTTTGTATTCCTATTGATGATGCTATTTTGATGCAAGATCAAATGCCCTATTTTCAGGGTGTTCATTTGTTCTTCTGTTTCTTCTGATCTATTATAAACTAAGGGATGATACTTGAAGATGCATATATTACACGCATAAGATAGGTGGCGTATGACTTTTACCTTAAAGTATCACCTTTTATAAACTGTTTCCATTGTGAACACATTGGTTTCACTGGGCGTTGCTTCTAAAATTAATATTCCATTATTATAGATTGTTAAACTGGTATTATAAGTCCTTGATGACACTTATTGACACATTTGAGGTTGATACCACAATGTTAACCACCCCAAGTAGGGTGAATTCTTCGTTATTCCATTATTGATCTATTTTGTGTTTACCTGAGACACCATTCGGGTGATATTGACTTGACCTTTGTTAAGGTAAGTTGATAAAACACGATTTTATTGAATATTTGATTGATAATAAATGATATAATTTCCTCACATTGTGGTAACTATGTTCATTTATGGAATATTTGGGATTAGATCATTCATTTGAAAATTTGATGAAAATTATGGTTTTACCCTTTAAAAATTTACTATAGTATTTTGAACATAAATAATTTTAATTTAATTATTTGAACTTAATATTTTGTAAATATGTTCCTGCCATAATTTTCTACAACTTTTATTTAGGACATAAATCGGGCATTTGGTTGGTGAAAATGGGCCATGAAGTCAAAGTTGGGATGGACTCGACAGATTGGACATGGGTTCTATATTTGGGCAATAACTTCTTCATCTTTGCTTGGATTAAGCCCAAATTTTGAGAGGTTCTCGAGGAATCATTTTCACATGAATCAACAAAATGGAATGATAGATGATTCAAGATTTCTAGTGGTCAAATGGAAGGTAAAATTTGGCATAAAATATTTGGCCGAGATTCCACATTCTCACTTGAAACCACTTTGAACCTAGCCTCCTCAACACTCTATAAAATGGTGCTTTTCTCATTTGGTGGGGTTGGGACGTGCATTAGGATATTGAACGTATAGGATAATTTGTTTCACCCAAATTCTCCAACCATTGTAAGAGGGGTATCTCTTGAAGCAAGGATCCCCTCATCGAAGCCTTCTTCTCTTCTTTATGTTGTAATGTTTTCATTTGTGTAATAAACATCTTTGTTATTCTTTTATTTCTTCTCTTTTCTTCTGTTTTATTCAATTATATTATTCTTTACTAATCTTATTTGGGTTGGAATCAAGAGTGGATATGAGATTGGGTTCTACCCTTTTAATCCTTTTCTAATGCAAAACGTATCCACGATGACCACACCACCCATGGATGAGTAGTTCTATTAGTGATTGATCTATCTTCTACACTATTAATTTAATTATTTTGAATCACTGAGATAATGTATTTCACTTAACATGATCCATGAATTGAGTTTTTAAATTATAAGAAACTAAGAAATCAATTGAACAATTAACACAAAAACATGTGAGGACGAGTATTGTGTAAATTGTGAGAGCGCAAACTTAATCGAAAAAACAAGACCACATGAGCTAAATTGTAGAGTTCAAATATAATCCATAAGCTCAATTCATCCTCATTTTCCAGAATGGACATGTGCCTTAATTTACCACTGATCATAAGCTAGATTTAGAACATTAATCAAAGCAGGGTGTCACAATTGCATGTTTTAAAGCTAGCCTAGGGTTTAATTTACTTCATCTTTATGGTAAAGTTAATTCTTGTAGGGTTTGAGGGTTAACAAGTTAGGGGATCATAATCAAGTGGAATTTAATTTAAATGATAATGATAAATAATTGAGTGAAGAGGTAGAGTTATACTGATTACGTCTTTTAAAATATTTTCTAAAAAAACATCTTATTGTTGTGTTGAATTTCATTTCAAAATTTAAAATAAAAAATGCAATCTTCTTCTAGAAAACTTATTCTAGTTTTATAACCAATAAAAAAACCCCCATCCTTCCAAGTAGTGTTTTTATTCTCTTTAATTTTATTTTTAGAATACCTTTAAGAAGTTTTTTTAATTTACTTCCTCCTTTCAGAGATGACCTTGGTCAGCCACTTTGCTGCACCTAAGTAACCCGAAACCGAACATCATTTGAAAGCACCCACGACAACACCTTTCATAAGTGTTCCATAAAAATTAAATGAATATTTAATTTGTTAAATGAAACGTGTATATATATATATCACTTTTCCTTATAACATTTATTCAAATTGAAAATTGGTTGCATGTCCTTAATTCACCTTGTCACATATGATGAAAGGTAATGGAATGAACCAAATGAATTGAAGTTGACATGAGTATTACATAGCCCATGATTACATATGATATAAATGAAATGTGTATAATGTGAATACTACTTTTGGACCTTTTTCATATTTATAGGAATGGTCATATTTGAGTCCACCTTGGATTCCCGAGGGAATGACTTGAGCACTCAAAGGACGCCATTTTGATTCATTGAGCTGATTACCGTGGGAGATACCCACCAAAAAATATGGTCTTTGTATTATTAATTGAACGCCTCAATATTGTAATAATGATTAACTTGACTCTTTTTGGAATATTATAATGCCATGGATACACTGCTTCGATTCGGCGTGATATCTTTGGACATTCAACGCCATGGATTCACCCCATTAGGCTCAACCATGCTTAGCTCGAGATTACTGTGGACGAGCTCCATGGACTCGGTTAGACTCTTATTGTGCACTACAGGAAAATGGATTTTTGTGACGGGACTTGGGGTCCCGTTGCAAAAAGTTAGATGTGGTTTTTGGCGCTGTTTGCACACCAAACCGCGAGAAGGGTATTTGCGATGGGGAGGCACCTCCCGTCGCAAATACTGGGAGGGGGTAAATGCTATTTGCGACGGGTCCAGTCGTAAATACCCAGTGGCGGTAAAAACTATTTGCAACGGGATGTTGTCCCGTCGCAAAAAATGTGTCAGCAGGTCACTTTTTTGCGATGGGACCCGTTGCAAATACCCTTTTAACCGCCGACAGTAATTAATGCGGCCGAAGGTATTTGCGACGGGTCCTGTCACAAATAGTAGAATTTCCGACGGGAGTCCCATCACAATTAATCTCACCAATATATACCCCTCATCCATTTTTTCTTTCCTTCTCCTCAATTCCTACTTTCTCTATCTCTCTAAACTCTAATTTTAGAGTGAAAATTTTTCTAAGTTAGTTTTTTTTACAAAGAAGTTGTGAAGCTGTCTACACCTATAAGAGATCAAGTTTATAGGTGTTTATGATTTATTTAATTTAGTATTTATTTCATTTTTCATATTAATTTTAATTATTGTTGATTAGTTGTAATTAAATTAGATTAAATTGTTTTTTCATCAGTATTTATTTTTAATAATAAATTGAAATTATTAGTACTAATTCTTAGCAATTAGCAGTAATTAATAATTATTAATGATAGTTGGTAATGTATATAAATAATTAGCAGTAATTAGTAATTAGTAGTTGTAATTTGCAGCAATTAATAGTAATTATAGCTAATTAGTAATAATTAGGGGCAATTAGTAATAATTAGCGGTAAATAGTAATAATTAGCGGTAAATAGTAATAATTAGGAAAAATAGTAATAAATATTTACAATCAGTAATAAATATTTACAATTAGTAATAAATACTAATAATTATTAATAATTAGTAATAAATAGTAATAAATAATAATAAATAGTAATAATTAGTAATAAATTGTTTTAATTAGTAGTAAATAATAGTAATAAATAATAGTAATTAGTAATAATTAGTAATAATTAGTAATAATTAGTAATAAATAGTAATAAATAGTAATAAATAGTAATAAATAATATTAATTAGTAATAAATAGTAATAATTATTAATAATTAGTAATAAATAGTAATAAATAGTAATAATTAGTAATAATTAGTAATAATTAGTAATAAATAGTAATAATTAGTAATAATTAGTAATAAATAGTATTAATTAGTAATAATTAGTAATAAGTAGTAATAAATAGTAATAAATAGTAATAAATAGTAATAAATAGTAATAAATAGTAATAATTAGTAATAAATAGTAATAAATAGTAATAAATAGTAATAAATAGTAATAAATAGTAATAATTAGTAATAATTAGTAATAAATAGTAATACATAGTAATAAATAGGAATAAATAGAAATAATTAAGAATAATTAGCAATAATTAGCAATAAATAGAAATAATTAGCAATAATTAGCAATAATTAGCAATAATTAGAAATAATTAGCAATAATTAGTAATAATTTTACTATTGGGACTTATTATGGTACTACTGCGATGTAGACATCCAACTTAAGAGGAACTCATGGAGAGACATCATCTTCTGGCTCACAGTATCAGGAGTAGTTGCGAGCTCAGAATGAGCTGATAGAGAGTTTTGAGAAGTAGTAGGAAGAGATGCATCAGCAGCAGCAACAACAACAACGGTACGAGGAGGATATGCGTTGATGACAACAACAGTAACACAAGGAGAAGATGTGTTGATGGCAGCAGTAGCAACACGAGCAGATAGAGTACATGCACTATCTAACTCATAGTTTAGGGATGAAGTTTCCTCCACCATCTCCTCCAGCTCTTCCACCTCCTCCACCTCCTCCAGAAGACTATCCCCCCTAATGATTTTTTTGTTATGTTAAAAACATTTAAATTCAAGATTTGTTGTAATATGAACAATTTACAGTTTCTGTCTTTTATATTGGTGCAAATATTGCATTATTTTTTTTAATTTTTAATTTTTTATTATTTAATTTATTATTATTATTATTATATTTTTTAATGTTTGTTTATTTTAATAATAATAATAATAATAACATTTTATGATTTTTCTATATTTTTTTACAAATATTGAGAATATTAATATTTTTTATTATTTTAGTAATATTAATATTTTTTTATCATTAATCATAATTTTATTAAATATTATTTTTATTTTATTCAATATTTTCTATGGGACCCCATCACAAATAGTTTATATATTTTTTTAAATAGTTATTTGCGATGGGAAAAAGGGCCCATCGCAAATAACTTTTTGCAATGGACCCGTCACAGTAGTTTTAGGTATATATAACATATATAAACGAAGAACTATTTGCAACAGGATGATGGGCCCGTCCCAAATACTTTTTGTAATGGGCCCATCGTAAAAAGTTTATATATATATATAATGTATATAATCAGAGATCTATTTGCGACGCTGTTTTCTATAATGGGCTATTTGTGACGGGACCCCGTTGAAAATACCTCAAATTACATTAGTGGTGTAATTCCTTTGGTGTACCCCTTCTATTATACTCATACCCCTTCTAGCCAGACTGCATGAGTTACCACTTTGAGTTGGCTCGACCCCTGTGGTCAATCATGCCATGGTTACAGCTTGGATCCTCTATTATTATTATTATTTATTTTTATAGTACTGTTGATACCTTTTACATATGATCTCTTTATTATAAATTGAATCATAATTAATTAAATGATCACATGTTCTGAGACATTTATAGTTAAGGATAAAGTAGGTATGAGTTGTTTACTTTTTCACTATATTACTCTTATATACCTGTACACTGTTATAGTTTATATTCATGGGATGGATTTGTATAGACGTTGTTGGTTGTGTCCTGATGAGATTTATGTCACACTCTATTTGGGATGCCATTAGTACCTGAGCAGATTATATGATCCCAGGTTTGGACAAGGGGAAACATCCCTCTTTGGACACCTGACTTCTTTCTTTAGGATGGGAGCTTGGTAGCAGATGATCGGGCCAGTGCTCGGGATGACTGGATAGTCTTTTCCCCTTTTTATTCTTCTTTATATCATGTATTGTACTATCTTCCTATTGAAATGTATGTATGTTTTCCATTTTTTTAGAGAAGTGTCATCACATATTTAACATATGATACATATTACATCTTTTGATGATTAATTATTGCATGAATGTTTTTTCTTTTTGCTACTAACTCATTCATTATTATTATTATTCCATTGTTTATCTATCTATTTCACTATTTGGATCCACTCTGACATAAAGTCATAGCCTCATCACGGACACACCCTAGGCCCTCATAGCTAGTAGGAATCCTATGGCATATGAGGAGGTGCACTTGAGGCCATGTGGCCCATCGGGTTCAGTTACTCAGGAGTGAACCAGGTTTGGGATGTCATAAAGTGGTATCAATATTGTTAGGTCCACTAGGTCTAATACCCTGAGAGGGGGTGAATCAGGGTATGGTAGATTAAAAATTTCTCCCTTTTGGATCTTGTTTTTTTGTTAGACAAAACTCAATTCTCTCTTCCTCCCATGGCAATATACAGACTAATATGAAATCATGCACATGACACAAGGATTTTTACATGGTTTACCCTCACTGGGCTACGTCCAAGGAGTATATAATGAAAATATGCTGATGCACCAAATTCACAAATGCTCAAGACCAATAATGAGTACAATGTTCAGGCTATATCTTTCATACCCAGGCTCACCGCCTTTACAAGGTTTAGGGTCTTCTCATGCATTCCTAAGGATTACTCCCTATGCCTCTTTCTCTGGCTCACTACTGGTGGAAAGGTTCACCATATTCATTTTCATTAGTTCACAGCTCTTGGAATGAAATCCACTCACAATTTATGGACTTATAGGTCAAACACAGTTTATGGACATGTAGGTCCCTTCATTTGCATGAATTCCTGCATCCTCAACTATACGTAGATGCTCTGTTGAAGTTTCTTTTTTACCCACAGATGAATTTCACCTTCCAGGGTATTTCTAAGTACTGGAAAATACTTTCTCAAACTGAATTGAAGCTTTTACAAGATTCCTTGGGAAAATCGTGAACCACCTTTCAACTTTTCCGAAATCCCGGATCAAAAGATGTTCTCTAATGATATTAGATCTCCATAATAATCAGTGGTATTATCGATTCTTATATAGGAAAAGATACCTGCTTAATCCGTTGAATTGAGATTTACCAAATCTTTGATTTGATACAGCCTCAACTGTGTATTGATCCCTCTACCACCACGAACTGCTCTCATTCTTTGAACCGTTTTTTCCACATCGTCTGCATACTGCCTTGGATCCAATGCAGTCGATCTCCTCTACCGATGTCAAGTTATCCGTGTACCGCACCACCTTCCGCCACTAACCATTTTCGGTTTTGCGAACCTCACCTGCATACCATTACCACCGCTCTGCATACCATTCCCAGAACATGGTATGCAACCCATGAATTATGGTACATGATTCTCACCCTTTTCCAATTTTCTTCAATGTTCTTCATACCGTTCAATCCTATGAATAAATCATTTCTTTTCTAAATCAAACTCCCAATTTTGAGGACCAAAAATTTGGAAAACACTGGGAAACAACGCCACATTAAAAACCTATCTTCAGAAAACACCAACCATACTCATTTGTGGTCAGTTGACTTTTTCATAAAAAACAACCACACCCAAAACATACCGAGAGGATGCCTTGAGGTATTTTTCCCCAACAATCTCCCCCTTTGGGTTTGTTGAAAAATATTCTCAGAACAATGTTTCACATTTTGATACCTCATTAAAAATGCTTCCATCTTCAACCACCATTCAATTTACACGATTAAGATAGCGATCAAGGATTTACTCAACACATACTCTAATCCCACATGAGAAATGCTTAGTGTGAAAAACAAGAGTAAATTAAAAGTTCATCAAAGAATCACTTCATTTCTGACACCAATTTTTGATACAAAATTGATACCAATTTCTAAGTGTTGGAATCCTTATGACACCATTCTAACACCACTCTTCTTCTTTTATCATGATCCTCATATATCGTGATATCTATTCTTTAATCAATCAATTCTAGCATCATCATATTTAATGCTCCCCCTATCTTGTAGCTCTTCCAAACATCTTCATCTCATCTTCAACCCCCCTATCTCGTTGCTCCACTCAACAACTTCTCCCCGTGTCTTTTCTCCCCCTACAAGTCACACTTTCTCCCCCTTTGTCAATGAACCTGAAGGGCACTTCAAGGTTGTCTGCAACAGGGTAAAGAACACATATCAGAACATTAGGGAATGACACATCATACCTAGGGGAGAGGGGTGACCACATCCACACTTTTTCAAGTGTGGGAAGTCGTATGCACTCCTAGATCCAGTTGATGCCTTTTAAATTATTCTTTGGGTAAGGTCTTTGTCATAATTTCTACAACCTATTATTCTGTAGGCACATACTCCAACTTTACAAGCCCTTACTCCACCTTTTCCTTGATAAAATGATATTTGATTTCAATGTGCTTTGTCCTTGAGTGATTGAGTGTATTTTTTCTCTAATTTATAACACTTGAATTATCACAATGAATTTTGATTAGAAATTTCACTTCAATTCTCATATCTTCAAGTTATTTCTTTATCCACAATAGTTGTGTGAAATATTGAGTAGCTGTGATGTATTCAGCTTCTGTGGTGCTTAATGAAATAAAGTCTGGTTTCTTACTTAACCAAGAAATACACAACATTACAAGATAAAAGGAACCTCCTGATGTTGATTTCCTATCATCTGCTGAACTAGTCCAGTCCGCATTTTTATATCCCAATAACTATGGCTGAGATTTTTCATTATACATTAATCTAAAACCCATTGTTCCCTTGGTATAATGGAGAATTATTTTTACTACAATAATGTGGCTCTCCTTGGGATTACATTAATACCTCACTACTTGGAATGTGTCAAATATAATATCAGGCCTTTTCGCTATCAGTTATAACAAAATTCCAATGATTTGCCTATATTTTGTGATATTAATTGGCTTTCCTTCATCATTTTGTGACAATTTCAACCAGGTATCAACCGAAATATTCATCTATTTGGAATTATTCATTCTAAACCTTCTCAAAATCTCCTGGGAATATTTATATTGAGAAATAAAAGTGTCATTCCTTCCTTATGTCACCTGTAATCCAAGGAAAAATGTCAAATCTCCAATCATCAACATTTCGAACACATTTTTCATGAATTCAGAAAATTTTCTACATTGTGTTTCATCTGATCCACCAAATATTATGTCATCAACATAAAAAACACCATTATCCTTTTACTATTTTCATTGTTTTAATACAAATTGTAATCAACTCCACCATGTTGAAAACTGAGCTTCTTTAGAAACTGATAAATCCTTGAATACTATGATCTTGGTTCTTACTTCAAACCATATAAAGCCTTCTTCAGTTGAAAAACTTTGTTCTCATATTCATGAATGAGAAAACCATCTAGTTTCTCAATGTATACTTCTTATTCTAGAACTCCATTCATAAATGCTGACTTGAAATCCATCTGGAAAACTTTAAACTTTCATTGCACGACTATAGCCAAGAATAATCTAATTGTCTCCATCCTTACAATAGGTGATAATGTTTCATTGACATCTATACCCTCAATCTGGGAGTACCCTTTTCATTCAATTCATGATTTGTTTCAAATCACAACACCATCTTCATTCTTTTTTTTTTGAAAAAGACCCATTTTTCCCCTATGAAATTCTTGTATTCTAGTCTCGAAACAATTTCCCACATTTGATTCTTATCAATTTGGTCAAGCTCTTCATTCATTTCCTGAACCCAATTCTCATCTCCAACTATTTCATCAAATCATTTAGGCTCTACTTGTGATAATTATGATGCTTGTTTTAGAGAATTAATCCTTATTTTCTACACTGGTACTGTCTGATCACCAATTATGTTCCACCTATATATTTCAGCTCTTCTTGATGGTCTCTAGGAAGACACTGATTTATTCTCATCATCTAAGTCTTCTTCTGAATCAATCTCTGGAGTTGGTGCATCTCCTGATCTTATCATCTCTTCATCGCTACCCTCCTCAGTCTAATCATGTATTTACTAAAGATTCTGTACATTTTCTACTATATTCATATCATTACATTCAACTATCTTTCCCAGCCTCTTATTGAAGCATTTGTATACTTTTCTTTTCTTTGAGTAGCCAAGAAATATCTCTTCATCCCTATAGTATTCAAACTTCCTATGTTTCTCCTTATAGAGAATGAAACATTTACTTTAGAATATTTAAAATTAATTTAATGAAGGATTCTTTCCATACCATAAATTGTATGGAGTCTTCTCCTATTTTGGAAAAATTAAATCTCGATTAGAAGTGTATACTCTTGTCATCACTACTTCTTTCCAAAAAAAACTCTGGAAGGTCTTTTCAATGAGCATTGTTCTGGCCATGTTTTTAACAATCTGTTTTCTTCTTTCAACTACTCCATTCTATTGTGGAGTCCTTACTCCTGAAACCTAATGCCTTATCCCATGTTTTTTGAGATAATTATCCACTTGGATATTTGTGAAATCTATTCCATTATCTATTCTAATCGTTCAGATTTTATGACCAAGAATCTTCTCACATTCCCGTCAATATCTTGTAATGCAACTGAACACTTTAGATTTGTTGATGATTATTGAAACCCATGTGATTCTACTATAGTCATCAATGAATAGAACATAATATCTCATCCCATCAATAGAACTTGGGGAAATTTTGCCGCACACAAAAATATGCACCAACTCAAGAAATCTTGTTGACTATTTCTCCTTTTACTTATATGTCTTTCGAATGATCTTTCCCTGTTGGAAGACATCACATGTATGAGTACGATCACATGGTAATCTATGGAGATTTTGAGCTGCATTATATTTTACCAGATATTTCAAGGAACCTTGGCTAATATTCCCAAGACACTTATGCCATAACTTGTTTTCTTCATCCTTGGACAGAAAGCACATATCTTCTTCTCCACTTACGAGGAAGATATTCCCTTTTGTATTCTTTCATTGAAACACAACAACACCACCCTTTCCCTTGATGATACATAATTTCTTGGAAAAACATATGGCATGACCTGAGTCACAAAATTGACTAACACTAAGAAAGTTGTGATAAGACACTCAATAACCAAGACATCTTCTCTTCTCATGTCTTTTCCTCCAAACTTGGATTTTTCTGGACCAATAATTTTCAAGCCCTCATCATTACCGAATCTTATAATACCTTCTTTATCATACCCGATTCTAGTTACTACATTCTTATTTCCCATCATATGGGAAGTGTATCCACTATCAATTATCCATATCCCTGTTCGATATGATGCATTGAACACAATTTATGCAACCCCGACCTGCTCGACCCTTTTCTTTTTGACACAAGCCTTTGAATTCATAACCGACATGGAATGATAATCTTGATCTTCCTCGGTATATGATGGGTTTGCTTCAACCTGCAGAGCTGCAAATCGATTTTGAATTTTCATTTCACTTGAAGATACTTTTGAATGCTTCTTAGGAACAAATTCGGATTGCCTCAGCACATTTCTCTACATTGTTGATGTGAAATATCTTGCCATATGTTTGAGATCATTACACCTAAAACAATGATATTCAAATGATGACCTATAATTTTGAACTCTGTATGACCACCTTTGTTGGTCTTGTTCTTTTTGTTACCTCTTTTCTATGGAACATACATTTTGAGAGTGACCCATCTTACCACAAAAATAGCATCTTATGTGAGGTACATTCCTATGTGGTAATTATGCCCCATTAGT
The DNA here is from genome assembly GCA_963277665.1 of Viscum album. NCBI lineage: Eukaryota > Viridiplantae > Streptophyta > Magnoliopsida > Santalales > Viscaceae > Viscum > Viscum album. Next base: position 157,729,781 of record OY728164.1, read on the forward strand.
TGTGCCTTGGGTTCTCTGAATCTTCTAATTCTGATTTGTACCTAAATCAGTCTTTAATCTTGGAGTGGGTTCTTGTGGTCTGACTTGAATTATAACTGTTTCTTATTTTAGATCAGGCCCCTTTTGTTCTGATGGACCATTCCACTCAAATATCATCTTATCTGTTCCATGTATGATCTTCTTTACTAATTTCAAACAGAGAGTTAGCAGTTTCTTCTCATCTTTAATTGTTCATTGTAGACTAATGACCTCTTCTTTAGATGCTCAATGAGTTTGATTTTATATTCTCCAGTTTCAGTCAAACTATCAATTTCAATTTTTTGTTCTTAAATTTTGATTTTGTAATCAATCACCTTTTCAGAGCTTTTTGGAATTGAAGACCTCAAATTTTCAATTTCGTCATTCATCTCAGAATTCTCTTCTTCCTACTGTTGCATAAAGAGTTTGGCATCATGAACAACTTTGTTATCTTTCTTTGTTTTAGCTCTCAAAATATCTACCTCTTCAATGGAAGCTTGTAATTCATCCTAAATATCAACTCTTCCTTCAATTTATCCTTCTTCATTGTCACTTTCTTATCTTATTAAATAATTTCTAGCAACTTCCACCAAATCATCTAATTTATGATCCATTCAGTCCTCCAACTCTTCTACCTCAGATTCTTCTAAACTTTCATCCTCTCTTGAAAGAAGATTCTTCTTTTTGAAGAAATTTCCCCTAATACTTATCCTCTCTTTCTCATTTGATGAATACTTATTTTGTGGAATTTAATAATTTTCTTCAATTTCATCATCAAACTTCTTAGGAAATTTTGATGCAAATGCCCAATCTTTTCGCATAGAAAGCATGAAAATGGAAGTTTACCTTTGAACTTTCCTTTTCCTCTTTGTAGATTAGAGGATAGAAATGACATGAAATCATTAATATTGTCTTTCTCTAGACTATCTTCAATGGAGAGATTATTCATGGCCTTGAACGCCACTTCATTTGACTTTCCCTTTTACACTACATCATTTCCATCATTTCTCATTTCATATGCCACAAGGGTATTGCGTAGGTTATCTAGTGTCATCTCTTTTGGGTCTTTGTCTTCCAATACTGAAACTTTTGGATTGAACTATAGTAGAAGTTTCCTCAAGATTTGTTTCACAATATTTATATCTTCAATGACTTCTCCAAGACCCTGCATGTCTTTCACAATAATATTTATCCTGTCTAAGAATGCATCAACAGTCTCATTGGGATTCATTCTGAGATCCTCATACTTTTTCTATAGAACCTTCAGCTTTGCTTCTCGAAATTTTGGGTTGCCCTCATAAATGTTTAACAATTTTCCCACGTTGCATGTGATGTTTTACAGGACATCAAATTTGTGTAAATTTCATTTAATAGGGATCCCCCTAAAGCATTGATACCTTTAGCATCAGCATCCAATTCCATTATTTCAGCTTCCAATAAAGCACCACTATTAATGTTAGCTGATATTCCATGCATAGCTACTATGAATACATCCATCCCAACTGATCAGAAGTAGCGTTGCATTCGATTATTCCATAGTTGACAATTATTTCTATCAAAGATCGTAATTCCATTATGATTGACCACCTCCATTTCTTCTTCTGAGAGAGAAGCACAAACTTTCATCTTTTCCCTATAATACCAATTGTTAGGTCCACTTGGTCGAATACCCTGAGTGGGGGGGGGGGAATCAGGGTATGGTATATTAAAACTTTCTTCCATTCAGATCTTGATTTTTTGTTAGATAAAACTCAATTCTATCTTCCTTTCGTAGCAATATACAAATATATATAAAATCATGCACATGACATAATGATTTTTACTTGGTTCACCCTCACTGGGCTACGTCCAAGGAGCATACAAAAACAATGTACCGATGTACCAAATTCACTTAGGCTCACGACCAATAATGAGTACAATTTTTGGGCTAGATCTTCTATGCTCAGGCTCAATGCCTTTACAAGTTTTAGGGTCTTCTCACTACATTCCTAAGGGTCACTCTCTATGATGCTTTCTCTAGCTCACTACTAGTGGAAAGGGTCACCATCTTCATCTTCCTTTGCTCACTACTCTTAGAAAGGAATCCACTCATAATTTCTAGACTTTTAGGTAAATCATAGTTTATGGACATGCAGGTCCCTTCATTTTCATGAATTCTGGAATCCTAAATTGTAGGTAGATTTTCTATTGAAGTTCTTTTTTCACTCGCAGATGAACTCCTCCTTCCCAAGTACTGTTAGGTACTGGAAAATACTTTTGAAAACTGAATTGAAGCTTTCACAAGCTTCCTTGTGCAAATCGCAAACCACCACATTCCACCATGTACTGTGTAGAAAGTTTGTTACATGGGAAACCTTCTCCACGTACTGCTACTGCCGCTGCAAACTTCCCTTTGTCCACAGACTTACTCCTCCTTCATAATCACATATCGCAACCGCATATTGATTCTGTGAACCTCTTATGCAAATCACCCTATGTCCGTGAACTGTTCGCTATTCATGGACTGCCTTCGCTTCCCCGTACCAGAGCTCTCACTCCACGTAATTCTTGAAGAATTCATTATATCGCATACTGGAGATTCCTCCTCCATGTATCGAGTCTTAAGAGAACAAAAATTTCCACATAAATCCTTCAGTGTAAATTTTTTTATGTGAACCAATCTAGCCTTCTCCAGATTATCCCTCATGAACCACCTTCAGAATTTTCCAAAAACCCAGATAAAAAAGATATTATAATGATATTTTATCTCAAAAATAATCAGTGGAATTAGCGATTCTTATATAGGAAAAGATATCCTCAAAATATGCTAATCCATTCTTCTGCCGTCGTGAACCTCAAGCCACCCGTGAACCGTTTTTCATGTCGTCTGCATACTACCTTTTCTCTTACACAGTCTATTTCATCTGCCAACATCAAGCTATCTGCATACCATACCGCTGCTCATCCACGAACCATTTTTGGTTTCACGAAATTCATCCTTATACCATTCCCGCCACTCTGCGTAACGTTCTTGGAACATAGTATGCGACCCATGAATTATGGTACACAGTTCTCACCATTTTTCAATTTTCTTCAACACTCTTCATAAAAATCACTCCTATGAAGAAATACATCCTTTTCCAACATCGAACTCCCTATTTTGAGGCCCCAAAATTTGGAAAACACTAGGAAACTACACCACCTTAAAAACATGTCTTAGGAAAATACCAACCATTCTCATTTTATGTTATCTAGATTTGTCAAAAAACACAAACACACCCAAAACATACTTAAAGGATACTTTAGGATATTTTTTCCCAACAAAGAGCTCAAAGAAGAGTGTGGTCGCAGATTATACTGTAGAGTCCGAGTATATCATAGCTTCTTAGGTAGCTAAATAAGCACTTTTGGATGCGAAGATTCATCTAAGATCTAGATGTGGTACCTAGCAGTAAATATCCCACCACAATCTATTGTGATAATACTGTAGTAGTGAATCTCGAAAAAGAGCCAAGGTCACATCATTGGGAAAATAATTTACTTCAAAAGTATAATCTCTTGAGGGATTATTCTCAGAGAGGTGAAGTTTCATTGAGCATCATTTCCATGGAAGAAAATGTGGCATACCCCTTGACTAAAGCCTTAAATAAGTAGAAACATGATCGTCATGTAAGGTGTAGTGGACTGAAAGTCATAGGCAGTTGTCTCTAGTCTAAGTGGGAGTTTGTTAGATTTGGTTTCTTAGAACCAACTATTCATAATTTGATTACTTGAATATTTAATATTAAATATCTTATTACATATTGTTCATTGTTCTTCATGAATATGATGTAATATTTTCTTAGATTATTTTTCGTATTGATAAAGTCATAGTAGTTCCCCGCTATGATGAGAACCTTGAAGTGCTATGAAAATATTCTTAAATATAGTTATGTGGTTGGATGACATAATATGATATGACACATAGTATACAGACTGTTATGTGTGAGTACTCATAAGAAAATGAGACTTATTTTCATGAAGTTCACACTTGGTAATCTCCAAGATGGGAGGTTATGAGAACTGACCCACCTATAGGAATTCTGCATGTTTTGGTGTCATCGTATATTCCTATCTTCAAGAATTTGTAATGGTCCTTACACTTTAATATTATCATTAATTCATTTCATGACTTGGGTATTTTGATTTACTGATGAAAATTGTCATTCCATGTGTTGGCGGGAAGTAGAGTATGTTGGGTGTGTCACGAGTGACATGTTATTAATGGATAAGTCGAGGAAGGATTTGTCCCTTCCATCTATGGAAGTTGATATCTTGGGCCTTTGATTGAAATAGAACCGTCACCCTAAATTTCATGGCCATGGTGTAACGATGAGTTTATTTCAGGTAGTCAAAGAAAGACATATCAAGAAAACAGGTTGATGAAACTATCATGAAACCTGATTTATGAGATATTGATACAATGGGATTATATTGCACAGTGATAATTCGTATGTGGATGTCATCATTGTGACTTTAAGTTATTTATCTTGGGTGCCTTGACCCATTTTTAGATCGTACTCCTAGAATTTAGGAAAGCCCGCCTAATGCCAATGAGAAAGAATCCTAGAGGGTCACACACTAAGTGTTTCTTGTGGTCTCGATTAAATTCTATTTGAATTTAATTAATGGAATAAATATTATTATCAGGACTGTGGAATAATTTTATTAAAGTTTAAATGATTTCATAAATGAAATAAAATATAGTTATTTATTTTATTGAACATTTAATAAATATTTATTTACTAGTTTGTAAATAAAATATTTATTTAAGAGAATAAATTATTTATTTATTTATTCAGGTGTTCAATAAATGGATGTGGAGTTCAAGTGGACCCAGTACAGTCTGGTATTAAAATAATTATTTTCAATACAGTAAATAATTATTTGACTAGTTACAACAAGATAAAATAATAATGACGTTGTTATCATTATGTGGCATAGGATTTCATTTATGATTCCATTTTGCACAAGTTGGCGCACTACAAATAATGGTTCAGTTATTTTTATTATGTATCTTGGGTTTTCACAAAGGTTATGAATGTATTTAATTGTTGTTATGCAATTAAATATTATAACTAAACCCCCATGTCATTAAATAAATAGGGACATCTGTTGTGCCATTACGCCTAGTGAATTGAATCGCCGGTGGTAAGAGAATTGTTGAGCCAAAACAATTTCTCTCTAAAATCATCTCCTCTCCCCTATCAAGAATGAGATACATTCTACAAGACCGAAGAACAGACGATCAAGAATGACTGATGAAAGACACTCGCTTCACCACGCTAGCACCCAAAGAATGAGTGGTGTCGATCAGAGGCTATCAGAACATGTGTGGATCACCGCTAGGGGGATTCTAGTTTGGATCCCCACAAGAACAATAGGAAAATCCATAAGGGTCATTCCAGATGATCAATGTCATCATGGAAGGAAGTACCAAATATCCAGGTATTTAATTTCTATAGAAATTATTTAAATTAATTATAAACATGATGCGTAAGATCCTCTCTCTAGGATCAGGTGCCATTATCTTATTTTGTTTATATCTTTGATCTTAATCTCTGGATATTGGCATTTATCATCGTATTGATCCTGTATTGGCCGTCGATTATAAAAAAATAAAAGTTAGGCCCTCTCAATCATCACACTTCTGTTATGTTCAGATCCTTCAATATTATTCTATTTCAGCATTAACTTCTTTCTATATGGGTGTCTTGGCATGTTTCTACAGACTAACCTTGGAATTTAGCCTACTTCGCCTAACGCCATTGAGGAAGAGGCCAAGAGGGTCACATACTAAGTATATCTTGAAACGCAGTTAAATAATATACTATTATTTATTATTTAACAAGTTGAATAAATATTATTCTCGTATATGGTTTAATAATTATTCATGTTTTCTTGATCACATATATTTCATAACCTATTACTCAAGAGAATATTATGTGAGCAGAATATTTAATAAATATTTATTTTTTATTAAGTAAATATAATATTTATTTATTTATTGTTGAACAATGAAAAAATATTTATTTATTAAATAAATAGTCATTATTAAAGGCCTGATAAATATTACGGAGGAATTACGGACCGATTTTAATGTTTTAGTGAGAAATAATATATATTTAATATTATTAGAATAAATAATATTTAATTTAATTTGTGAGTTTAGCATGAGTAGAGAAATATTATTATTATTATTATTATTATTCTAGAAATGGGGTTTCACAAGGATTATAGAAATAATAAAGGGAATATGTGAAATTATTATTTTCTAACCATAATGGTATATAAACCCAATTATATTATTTTCTTAATAGAGCCAATTCATTTTGGGTTGTGCACAACAAAATCTGGAGATAATCATCTCAAAGCCTTGGAGAGCTCCCTATCTAAGAACACTCTCAAGAATGGAAGAGATCTTCCTATACCACCAATCTCAAGTCTAAAGAGATCAAAGAGATTCATTCAAGTGATTCTCAAGGTGATCAAAGGTGAATAACATAAGTGTTAAGATATGTCATGATAACACTCAGATATTCCTACAACGACATTTATAGATTTATGGAACATGTGTAGATAACCACTAGAGGAAATCTATTCTTGATCTCTACAACACAATGACGGTATTATGTAGAGATGTTTTTATATACATCAATGAAGAAATAATTTCTCATAAAGTAATTATTTAATTTATTAAATTAACTATAAATAATATGCGAAGATCCTACACTTTGGTTCTGGCATTTATCCATTGTCTATATTCTTCAATTAAATTCCATTAATCATGGAATTTATCATCATGTAAATCACATATTAATCATTGATCATGAAAAAAATAAATATTGGGAATTCCCTCTATGATGTTTCCTCTGTGCCCAGAATCTACAAGTGGTATCATAGGGGTCTCATAATTATTTATAATTATTTAAAAATTGTTGATTGATTTATGCATTTGGCATTAGTTTTCAATTCCATTTTAATACTTCTTTAATATGAATTGTGATATCTGCTTTATTCTTTTTTTTTAATTGAAAATATAATGAAATTGATTGATTTTATTAATGAAATAAATTCAAAGATCTAATTAGAAGGCGTCAAGGAGTCTGGTCGGATAACACAATAGTACATGTCATGTACCCTGAAGGTGCATGTCGTGTACTAGTGTTTAATGCAACCTAAATTAATTTGAAATTAATTCAAGGCATGCGAATTTATTACATGTGGTGAATTTAATTATACATTCTGTGTTGACCAGGCTAGCCTGATGCACGGTCACTCGGAGTACACTCCATGTAACTTTCATACATGACGTGTAGTCCTTTAGTCACAAACGGGCCATGTATCCTCTTACATAACCTACATGACTGGTGACCATGTAACTCAAAGACCAAAAAATGTGTAAACCATGTACATTATATGTACTCTAATATTTTTCATGTCACAGTTACACACCAAGTTCCTAGGCATATGTTGTGGATAAACGGTGAGAAAAATATATGTCATGTAAACTAAAATGTACACATTGTATACTTTTACCAAACTATGTAGAATTAAAAATTAATTTACTATACTATTAAAACCTTATCAACATGTGTTCCATGTGTTCATTAAGTTCATTGTATACACCATGTAATGGTTTTTAGATATATAAATGTCTAATTAATTTCTATGTAATTTTTTGATATACTTATCATGTATAAATTGTATTATACTTATCACTCTACGTGCATTGAAGCATAAAATTATATGTAAATACCACGTGATATGTGTACTCATTAAGTTGATAGTACATACCATGAAATTATGGGATAAGTTGTGTATGTCACATGTTGAAAAGTAAAGATTATATGAGTATAATACACATTGGGTAGTTCGAACGGGTACTCATCATGTTGCCTCTAATGTATATTTTTGTACACAGTTAATTTTAAATAAATAAATTTAATTTATTTAAGATTATGATAGATGAGAATCTCAAGAAAATTAAAATGTGACTTAAGATTAAATAATTTATTAATTAAAGAAGATAATTAATTGATTTAAGCGTGATTTATCTTAAATAAGAACAATTAGAATCAAATTCTAATTTTATTAAATGTGTAATTCATTGAATTCATGCAGATAATAATGATCCTAGACTAGATCATTGTATGTGATAGGTTTTATTTAATTTTTTATAAAATTAAATTGTGGGAATGAGTGTGATCCCTCTCATTATGTAAGGGCATGTGTGCTCATGGTTTCTTTTATGTAAACCTATAACCAATCCCTTGGTTCCCCTCACCTGTGTGAGTAAAAGTATATGTAATGGATGGATCTCCCAAACTAGTGGAGGCGATTCAAGTTTAGATCCAAGGTGAAACCAATTCAAAAGATATACAAATGTGGATAGTTGGAAAGTTGCAACATGAACCATAAATGGTTCAAGGTGTTTTTCCCCTAGGTCGATGATTAGTTTATCATGTGCTAGATAAACTAAACATTAATAAGGGATCATGATCATACCACTTAATTATTTTATTTTTTTCAATTTTCATGGTTATTTAATTATGGATGACTTGTCGCAATCACATGAATTAATAAATTAATAATAATTCATGATATAACTAAAATAAATTGACTTATGTATAAATATTATCGCATAAATGGTTAATCAATTGAGTAAATCCACTTAATATTAAAAAATATTTAATAAAGATAATAATTGAAAATTTATGAATAAAGATAAAATACTTCAACTATATATATTAAGTCAGTATAGTTGTAATGCCCCGACCCCTCTAGACTGGAGCCGGTGCATTACTAAGTACATTGGCATGGTTAGAAGGAATGAAAGCTTGAAGGAACGACTAGTTTAGTAGTATTGAAGAAACTAGATACATAGATGTAACTCAAATTACATTGGAAAAGGTTAAAAAATACAATACAGAACAAAAACTAAAAACTGCACCCACAAGAACTCAATAAATGATCTCCTCTTCATCATTTGTTGAAAGTAAACAATGAAAGGGGTGAGCTCAAATGCTCAGTAAGGGTTACAAATAATGGAAGCATGAATCAATAATAATTGAATTGTAAATAATTTGACATAATAAATATGGCATGGTGTATAAATGAAAAACTCACGCGATTAATAAACTGAGAATGAAACTGCATCCATAGATTTTTTCATAGTAAAAACCTCATGAATAGTAATAACTGATAATGAATAAAGAGAATGCTTATTAATTGGACGTCATGTATCTAGAACATGATACCACAATAATGTCAAAACATTTTAAGTCTATGGGTATAAACCTGTCTGATTTTTGGAAACAAACTCGAAGGGTTTGTCGCCAACTGATTTGTCTCATGAGACCTGTCGATACATCGAGGGGCTATAGTGGGACCCACCCACCGCTTCATGTACAAAGAATTATTTATACATAGATTTAATAAAAGTACAATATTCCTTTTCAACATCCATATATATTTGAGGATATGGATTCATCAAAGGATGTTGACATAAATATAGATACTTTTAAATGATACCATTGAAAAATTCTTGAGGAAATAATCCTTAAACATCTCAAAGTGTCCCAAACCACCTTGAAAGATTAAAACCATGATCCCTTATATTATCATGATAAAAATAAGACTCTTGATATGATATAACAAAGGGAAGTTCATACACAACAAGAATGAAATTAGTGGTGAACAATGAATATATCTCACAAAAGTTAATGTGCAATGAGAAAAATCCTTTTTTACTTTGGAAAGAAGAGTTCTTTTAGAAAATCATTTATATTTTCCATGAAATCAGATTGTAAAAATTAATATCCCAGAAAATAAAATACTAGGACATTGAAATTATATTTGAGGCATAAATTATGACCCACTAAAGTGAAATCATGTAAAAACTGATTTTAAAGAATCTTTAGAATTAAAACATTTAGGGTGGTTTAAAGAATTCATTAAAGAGATTTTAAAGCGTGAAGGAATGTTTTATTTCATAAAACCAGAAATGAACCAAAATAGAATTTAAAATCTATGATTTAAAAAGATAAATATTTCTTAAAATATATTATAGAATGAACATCAAAATAGGTAAGAATTTTACAAGTTCCTTGAATCAAGCTTTCATTTTAGAAGAATTTTTGAAAGATTATTTTAAACATGTATCTTCCCACAAAATAAAGAAGGATTATAATTGTTACACATATATAGGAAATTCACACAGAATTTATGAGTAGTACATAAGAATAAATAATAATTTCATTGAGGTGAATAGAGAATAAGAGCAACCTGAATGAAAAATGGAGGTTTGGGTGGAAAACCTCCATCACATTGTAATCAATCGGTTCGAATGACCCAAAATTAATAATATTAAAATTATAAATTGAATACCATGAAAATAAAGATATTTATGATATGTTACATAAATGGTAATTATACATACACCATACACAAGTATTATTAGTGAATATGGGAAACCTCACAAAAATAGAAGTGAGATAAAGAAACCCCTTACCTTAAGTCTGAATGTGTTCCACTCTTGAAATTAAGGTCCTGGAATATGAAATTATACTTATTAATAAATTAATTCAGAACATATTATAAATTTATTTAGTTTATAATAATTATTTTTAGTTCATTTATTCCCTTCTTGATAAGTTATTATATTGAATTTTGTTGTTCCGCAGTGTTCGTTTTCTTTATTTTCATAATTGGTTCACTTATTCTTAGGTAATGGAGTTCATGTGGAATGGATTTAAATCTCCATAATTGAATTTGAATATTATTTATGATCATATATAGGTGTTAGTTATCATTTATATAATTTGGTTACATGGCATGAGGATGAATTATTATATAGAACTTTAATGATACCTATTTCAGTTAATTTGTGGGTTTTGATTAAAACGAACTCATTTTTCTTTATAACTTAAAACCATTTGTACAAAGGGATTACATAACCTTACATAGGGTATATTAAATATATAATAATATGGTTCAACCATAATAGTAATGGTTTCATGACCCGAATTGAGAATGATAATAGAAGTTGAAAGCCCATCATCCTGTAATGTGGTAAATTGACACATCTTAGATGGTGGTCTTGCTACTAGTGTAAAAGAAGGTAAAAGGAATAATTGATGATAACATATTACACTATCATGAAAAAATTATAGTACATTTAAGGTAATGGAGTCATCACAACATTTGGATAAGGATAGGTAATAATAGAAAAAAGAAAACAAATGAACATGAAAGGAAAGACAAAGAATTGAAAATAGGAATGTGCCTCTTGAACCAAAATTCCTTGAGAGGATATTTATGGGATATGTTTTGGTTTTTTTATGAGAAAAAGGCTTTATGGAAGTGGGAGAGGATGTTGGGAGGATATTTAGAAAGAATTTTGAGGAGATACAAGGCTTGAGAGGAGTGAAGAGAAGAGGTAGTGATGAAGGGTTTTATAGTGGAGGGGAGAGGAGATCTCTCAATTTTATATTCATTAATTTATTATTTCTCCACAAGACAAGTAATAGTGATTCTTCCATGACCAATAATAGTAATTTTATCATGTGAATCAGAATAAATTGGGCTTATATCATCATAGCATCATACATGACTCTATAATTAGTGTATTTATCTTATTTTGTAAATTATGGTATTTCACTATTCATTAAAAATTCTAGTATTTCAAAAAAATCACAAAGTGGTTTTTGTAGAGACTTTTCTTATTGGACTCCAAATAACTTACTCATCGCAACCTTGTACGTCATATTTTTGAAATTCACATCACAGAAGTGACAAACTTATGTTTACTTGGCTAGGTTATAACAAAGTGGTGTTTGTAGAGACTTAGTGATCCATGCATTCCATAATAAATCTATTTGTAAATTCTTGGGGTGTTACAATAGTCTTCTGCTACTTTATTTAAAATCAAATCATAGTTCAAAGTGTTTGACTAGCCAAAGTTGGGGTGCATTGAATTATTGGGGAATTATAAATTTAAATGTTGGGTTGACATAACTTGATTCACACCAAGGGTTGACTACTAGAGTAGGACATGGTATAACTGAGAGGTAAAGGTTGATGAAATCCAAATTTAAGGATTTCATGATCGGGGGTCCACTCAAAAGATCAAGAAACTTTGAATTATACAGATGGCATTTGGAATGCCTACATAAGACCCTTAAAATTTGTTGACTAGACAATGTTAGGGTGATGAGAAGGGTAATATGGATTATTTATACTAATAATTTCCAAGAAATATGATATTCTAGTGTCCATGATAAGGGCTATTGGGTTTTGATAAAATAGTGGGAGATTAATAAATATAATATTTATTTATTTTTATAATTTTTATCAAATAAAGTGCTAAAACTTTGCTTATATTATTTGTATACAAAAATAACTTCAGAAATATTACTTTGGTCCATACTTGAGTAGGATAACCTTCTCACCGGAACAAATTTCCAAGAGTAGAAAAGGCACTTATTTGTTATACTACGCCATGAAAGGAAATTTTTGGTGTTGAAATTACCTATTGAAGATGCACTTGGTAATGAGTTTGTTTAGGAGGATTTATCTTTCTATGAGAAACATATAAATGATTCTATAGATATTCAATTCTTTATGATATCATCCATGACCAATGGACTTATAAAGAAACATGAGTACAAGGATGTGTATATCATGATGTATTGCCTTCATGATCTCTATAAAGAGAAGGTAGGATAAGAGATATAAGAGATCTTCAATGCTCTATTTACAACTAATCTTAGAGATTCATCACCAACTGAACCTCATGTAGTTAAGATTATCGGATATATTGAATGTTTAGACATATTATGGATTAAATTCCACAATGAGTTTCACACATATCTCATGTTGCGGAAACACTGGGAGTGACATGACATAGGTTTGTAGATTAAGAAAATACATAAAAAAAGAATAATAAGATGATGAACATGGACACAATGATTTACATGGTTTGGGAATAATTCATACATCCATGGAGAGACAGAATAACTTTGCTAAAAAATATAGGAGCGCAATTATAAGGATATTAAAGTTTCACACACATAAAAATCATATCTTGAATTGTGCTAATAGAGAAGATGAAGTAATATACCACCAAACGCACAATAAGTCCACTGTGCTACATTGAATGATGGCTAGAAGTCTGTACTAATATAGTGTTGTGGCCACCCAAGTCAAATTTTCTACAATGGCTGGTGGATAGAAGTTTGTGGAGCTACTGTACAATTTTCTCCAAATTCAGAGCTGCTATAGTGGTCATTCCAAAGTTTTCACTACTATAGTCCCCTTTTGATTTATTCTAATCAACTCTACTACAATCAGTCATAGTTTCTATAGTTCCCCAAAATTTGGGTTAGGGGACTTTGGCCCCCAAAATAGGGGCTCATTTCCCCCTACAACCCCCAACAAGATCACCATGGAGCTCAACCTGTGAGAGTTGTGGCTTAGTGTTCAGTGTGGGCCACAAGAATTCAGCCCAACATCATCCAAATGGATCAGGAAACACCAATCCAACATCTCATATACTTTCCTCACTTCTCAATTCATTCTCTAATTTTATTGTTAATTATAATATGATCAATAATGAGAAGATTCTTTTAGAAATTTTTCCTCTGACTCTATAAGGGAATGAGGCATGAAAAACCTGTAGTTCTTATGGTGAATAAGAAAAGGAAGAATAAGGGTAAGGGTACCAAGACTCATAAAAAGTCTAAATATCACAAGCACCATACTTCCAATAAAAGTAATATCCATAGGAAGGGAAAGGAAAAGGAGGTATCATGTTTTTCATGTGGAAAGTAAGGCCACTGGAAGATGAACTGCACCCAAAAGTAAGGGGAAGCTAAAGGTGCATTCATTATTTAGTGTATCATTCAATATCTACACATTGGGTATTAGAGACAGCTTGTGGTGCTCACATATATTATCCAAATATAGAAACCAAGTAGATTCTAAAATATTTTCACCATTGGGTGATGCACAAGAATTGTGGTATTTTTTATGCTTTATGAATATTTTACCTTGTTCCATTATGACAAGGATCATTCTTACATGCATCATTATAGGCACCTAGGATTCACATGCCATTCCATATAGGTGCATTTTACTATTTTTATTTTATGTTGCCCATGATTGTTGAGTGTTCCTTGGTTTTGATATATGCCTGTGCCACTAATGACTTCTAGAGGGAAGGAAAATTGGATGTTCAAAATTTCAGTTTCAACCTAAATATTGTTTTCCCATATAAATTAATGGTGACATATTAAATATACAATTTCAAACCATGTAATCTTTGTACCCCTATTTACATGAGTTGGGATTTGGATATGATTACATGACTACCAATTTAAATTTATAAAGTTTATGGGCCTTTATAAATTAGAATCATTAATTCATCGAATCAAGCCATCATATTTTACCCATTACATTCTGAGACCGAATGTAAGGGGATTGGTTATAATTAAACGACTGTCAATTTCAGTTATAAAGTGTATCGGACTATATTAGATGGAAATTACATTCCATTTAATTGAACCTTGTATTATGTATAAACTCACTTACAAATTTAAAATATTAATTTTGACTTATAAAATAAATGGTTTCCAGTAAATGGAGAGGCCAAGTGTAATTTTAAGAGAATTTCCATCCTTAACATAAAACTGAACCTCCATATAATCGAACCCCTATAATAAATATTGATCACTTACCAATACCCTAACCATAGATGGGGGTATTTGGGGTTGTATGTTGGGTAGAAATCCCTTTTCTTTTCTTCTATTTCCATTAGTGTTTTCGACTAATTTTGAATCTTGTTTTGGTGTGTGTGTTTGGAATTTATAGATCTATGCCACACGACGTCCTTGAGTTGTACATTATAAGTGTAGAGATGACAATGCTTTGGAGGTGGAGGGCCTTGATCCATCAGTGTTACCTCTAGTAGTACCATCTAAGGCACCACCTACTATTCCCGAACTAAGAAATGACGCTCAACTTTGAGAGCATTTCCTACACTTGATGCGGTCTATACAGGGTACTCTGTGACCTGCATCTATGATGTTTGATCTGACTGTGAGTTCTAGTAGTATCATCCTCCCATATTCTCAGGGGATGATGGTCCTTAAGATATTTTTTCATGGATAGAAGTCATTCTATATATCTTTGATAATTATGAGACTTATCCAAATAGTAGGTTCAATCATTCCACCTACATGTTGTGTGATTTTACCAAGCATTGGTGGGATGTGATTACCTAGGTTGGTCTTCATTAGGAAATGGTCTGGGAAGAATTCAAAACTACCTTATATGATCACTTTTTTCCATGAAATTGAGAGTTGATCGAGCTAGAGGGTTTATTCACCTAGATCATAGTGAAGAACCGTCTATTGTAAAAGGTATTTGTTTTTCCTCTAGGGTGGAATGTTTACGGGTTTGGAAAAAAATGTAAAGAATGGTCCAACGAGTGAGAATCATTTTTCCATTATTATAGATACTTTCATGTCGCCATCATTGTTTTGACCTGATATGCATTTTCATTCTTTAGGGGGGACTAGATTGACCCCATAGGGACTGGGAATTTTATCCCTTTTGTATTATTGAGGAGGATACATATTCAAATAGTCCCAGTGGGTGATTGCGTGGGGTTAAGTATTTGGCAAATTGGTCCTCTTAGGATATAACTTCCTTAGATAGTATCCAACGGGTTTATTCATGGATCCAAAAACACCCAATGACCCTAGTATCCATGATTCATGGACTTAATTTCCAAAGGAAGATGCTTGTTGGATGAAAATTTGGACAATGACACTTAAGGACTCTATTGGTTGAGAGGATGGGAGGTCTGGCTCATAACACCCTTTTGGAAGGAATTGTTTCCTATTTTGGGACTCTCTTATAGATTTGATTCATGTTCATATGTTCATGAATCATTGGTTCATTCCTGAAGAGTGTATCCATGGGATACCCCTAGTTTGCAGGATCATCCTATACATACATGGATTTAATGATATGGAGGAAATTCTGACTTAATCCATGAAATGAGGCGCTCTGTAGTTTATCGTCATCTAGGAGATATGGAATATGGATTGATGTTGGGATCAAACACATAATATGGGATTCCTACGTATCCTTGGGAGAGTAATCAAAGCCCACATAGTTCATTAAGGGTTGAGGATTACAGATGGAAGATTCCTGTTTGAGGAGAACATGATTGGATGATCCCTTTTAGAAGGGTACCCCTTTTAATCTCTGGCCTTCAAGAAGGCATCCTACATATCCTTGTTTGAACCAGAATTAGAGTTCTCATAGTTTGGAAATGGTTGTGTGGATGTTGTAATCATCAAAAATCTCTAAGGCCACATGATTCATAATCAGTGTTAGAAAAAAGAGGATGTGAGGGGTTCAACCAACCATACACCTTCTCTCCCACTGATGGGGAGGGAGGGCCTATGGCGGAAGAAGCTGAGGTGACGGTGGGAGAGGGCACAGAGCGATGAACCTTTCAATGTGGGATGACATTGGAGGTCATGTGGCTCAGCTCTTGGAAGTTTAGGGACTTAACTCAGTGGGAGTTCCCCAGAACATGCTCTGGGAAATGGGAGTAATGTTTCCTCTCATCAAAAGGAGAAGAGAACATGATTCCTTTGATTGATCTTTGTTCCTCATTAAATGAAAAAGAAAGTGATCACCCTCAATCCCTAGAACAGGGGGGTTCATGCCAGTATCCCAAGGTTATACTCTGAGTTACCATGGGAATGTAGACTTACAGACATCCCGAGAGTCTGAACCATTGTGGGGAGAGACTTTGTGACTCCACTTACCATGGTTATGTAGACTTAAAGGGGTGCACTGATGTGCCTGATGATCTTATCATATGGGTTTAGTGGATTTGTCCTGATGTCGGTGGACTAGTTCGCAGAGGAGCTATGGAGGATTGGACGGTAATGGAGGGGTGAGATTGGATCCAGAGAGAAGGACATCTAAAGATGCCCCATTCTGCATACTGTTTTCTCATACGGGATGGGGGAGCTCCGTATACTGTAGTGGTATGCTGGTAGAGGGTTAGTAAGCGTACCAAAGTAGTACACATGCTTGGGCATGGACAACTGTGTACCAAAGTAGTACGTGGTCTTGGATGTGGTCCACCACACCACTTGGGGTTCCATCAGTGTACTGATGCAGTACGTGGCGCATGGTTCGATCCACAGAGCGATACATTATGCGATGTGACGTATTGAAGGAGGGTTCTGGAACCTTTCGTTCATGGGGAGTTCATCCGTGAGAAATTTTTGGTTCGCGATGACACCAATTAGGTTATCATTTTACCCATTATTATTAATTTCATTCTTTTTATGGTTTATGGATGGTTATACCTGTGGAAAATTGGTTTTCGGTTTGAACTTCATTGATGGTTTGAAACCGAAGTAGGAATCCTCTCTGAATTCATTCTTCTAATCTCTAGGGTCTCCTTTGTGCTTTCTTCGTCTGTCTATTCTCAATTACTCTTGTTCTACTTTTACATAGCATTGGGAAAATCATATCTATGGGCATGAAACTCCATTTATATATGCCCATGAAGAGATATCTCAATCCGTGTAAGACTTAGTCAACCAAGGTTTGCGGAGGCTATGGTTCATGATTCATGGTTTTTGGAACCCTACCAATTTTCTTTGTCCGAAAATTGCTAAGTTCATGAGACAGAATGCATATGGCCTTCATGAACTTGATTCCTCTAACGATGCAGTTCATGTCTTCTTAGTTTCGTTGGCCATCACTTCATAGGATAGTGCGTCATGGGTCCTTCCGTGTACTGATGGATTAAGATTCATGTATTTTGAGAACCCTTCTTAGTGGTGGTACACATGTCACTTAAAACCCTTGAGAAATTTAATTTCATCAAGTTTCTTCCCAAATTTTCAATTCAATTTGCATCCATTTTCTTTTTGAGACCTATAGGAATGATTTCTTCCTTATGAAAAGTGCTTGTGGAGTATTTACTTCACTTTATGAATTTTTCAGGACCCTAAAAATTCCCTCCATCAGAATAGGATCTATTTGGAATGAAGAGGATACTATTTTGATGTAGAAGCAGTCCTGAACTGAAATGGTTTGCTGTAGAATAGATAGGTCCGGTAGGAGGGGACCAAACAAATATATAAGGGACCAGTTCATTTATCTTTTACCATTTCTCGTGGTTAAAAGTGCTCTCGACCCCCTGTCTTTTGCTTTGTCTGTATTTGTGAAATGCTTTGTACGTGCCATAAACCAAACTCATCACAATTTATTCTAACCACGAACCAAATTTTGGGTTTCGCGAACTGCATAATTGAATTTAAAACTATAGTCCGAAATTCCACGTAGGATAACACTTCCCGATTGTTGTGTACCTCACACCAAACTTAAACTAGAAAACTGAATTTTAAGGATTATTAATCTGAAATTAAAACATTTAATCAAAAACATTGAATATCTGCATAGTGAGGCCTTGGTTCGTAGTTTCTTCCTTCATTTAATCCTTATGTTTGTTGTCCAATTCTCCATAGGCTAGCACCTCACGGGTTTTTCGCATATTGGTGATTGCACGCGGTATGGCTTCTGTGCACTGCTGTAGTATGGAGAAAAGTTCTTCCACATACTGTGCAGTTTGCAGGAAATGTCTTCTAAATACCCTTTTTGGGAGCAGTACATGGAGCCCCATGCAGACCCTCTTTTAATCCCCTCGTCCATTTTTTTGGACTTTATCCAACAATTTTCTCATTGGGATGACTTTTTTTGGGATTTTGGATCTCTCTGTGCAGGATGTAATGGATCTTCCAGATACTTTGACAAAATTGACCAAGACGAGGGAAACCATGGTTGAGGGCACTGAGTCCCATCTTTGATCCTACATTTTTCCTCGGGATAGCTTCTTAAAATATCTCCTTATGCCGGAGCTTCTATCTTACCCATTGTTTGTGCAGTTTCCACTTTATGGCGTTGGTCTTCCTGTTGACATTCCTTTGCCATTGGCTAACCCTAATACTCTTTTAATTCTCTTGGAAGAACCCTAAGGTCATACCAAACTGATATTTCCCCAATAGGATAAGTCATAGATAATCTGATTCAATAAAAAAAATTCATGTTAAAGGGCTCAATGTGGACTTAGGTCAATCATAGGTGTCACCATACTGCCTTGAGAATAGTCACCTAAGAGCACCCATCCATTATCAACTTTTCCCAAGAAATACCTAATGGTGGGTAGAGCACCAAATGAGACCTGTGAGCTGGAGGATTATTATTCGATGAATGGTACTAGGCATTCTTGGTACACCAATCCTTTTTAGAGTCCCCGATTGGTTAGAGGCGGTAAACTAATATCAGGAAGCTTGGGTCTCCTTGTTTGCATCTTTTTCTCTGGAAAAAATCCTCTCCAAACTGATGAGTCGTGGTGTCTAAGCACCAATACCTTCCATTTTTCACATGGAGAGGTGAGAATCACCTTTTAGTACATCCACCAACTCAAAGGACTCCCCATACATGTAAATATATATGACAAATTTCTTCCAACAGCTGCCACTTGGGATGATACCAACCATGTTTCCCCATTGACAAGAAGCTTACTGGTCATGGAGGAGGGATTACTTGATCACCCCCTCCAGGATCGCTCTCTTATCGCATTTGAGGATTGGATAGGGTCATTTCTGCAAGTGAATGGGCCTAATCCAAGAGCCCTCTGTAGTTGAAATCATCCAACCCATCAGTCTCGACAAATTCTAGGGTCATATTGCGCCATCCTTGAAGCGACACTATATACCACTTGGGGATATGAGATTCGACCGAACATGTCACCCAATATTAGATTAGAAGGTTTATTTTCCATGCTCTTGAGTGGATGGATCTTCCCATCCCTTGATGTTTATACAGGGGTCATGGATTGCACTCTGATGATGGCAGCTATGCTGGCATAGGGTTGACCAATTAACAAGGACATTCCCAATCTTACCCGACTTTATGATTTTTTGGGGGAAGATACAAGAAGGTAAACCTATTAATCATCTCAGAGGACCATTTAAATTCTTGTATGGGTGTATATAGGAACACTTCCCTTGATATGAATACTGACACACTACAAGGGTTCCTTGCTTTGACATTCAACCTACCCTTCTTAACATCTCTATTGTTCATCTTATAAAATTAAGTGTTAGCGATGAAGTCAGGCTGCTAAATTATTCTTATCACTTCTCATTTTCACCACAACCTACCCCTAATAGGTCATTAAGGGGTGAAAGGGGTGGTTCTTTAGAGGAATTATCATATATTACCGCACTTTGGGACGGGATGATCACTGCTCGTATAGATTGAGTGGCCATTTGTGAGCCATACCTATCTTATTGATTTTACAGAAAATTTGGGTGCCTTCAATAGACTTCTCTTATTCTTAACATTCAGTTAAGGGTAGAATCTCATCCCATAATTCTTCACTAGTTATGGCTTATGATGATTCGGGAAGGTGCCGCTATGGAGGTTATCATCCCTAATATGATGAGAAAAACTTTTCTATCACTGGAATATGCTCAACTGTGGGTAGACTATTACTTTGATGGGGTGATGAGAAGACCAATTTGATGGGTCCAAAAACCTTTAACCATCCTTCACACCATCTTGATCATGATTTCCATGCCATATATTCCTTCTCCTGTGGTGAGTGTGACATTCGCGCCACTTATTCCTATCCCTATGGTGAGAAGACGCTCGATCCTCTGTCAAATGCATCTAGAAGGGGCTTCATCTATGTGGTCTATCTCTGTGGGAAGTGATTCAAAATTCTCCCCTCCTATGGATACCACCCACATCCCTAATGAGGCTGCCCCCAGCAGAGTATCACAAGATACCTCAGAAGTTGCAGTTAGTCCACCATTTCCAGCTCTAGTGGTCGAACCATCTAAGGGTATGGAGATACCCCCATCTTGGGTAACCTATATTAAGTCCCTTTCCACTCCTATAATGATTCTTACTGATTATAGACCCATTTCAGTGGGGGAGGACTAAGCCCCTGGTGCTACAGGTAGGCATTAGGCGGTGCAAAAATAGGTGTGGCGTTAGTTACGTTCCCTTGCCATAGAAACACCTCTGACTAGTTTTACTGATGAGACTGACAACTTCCGGTGGTTATTTACTGAGTTGGGTTCTGGTGGATTTGATTACCATAATCTAAATCTTCTTATATACCATATTTTCATATCCTGCAAAGACCTCACTTCTTGTGAGGATAAAATTTCCAAATTTAATTCTTCCCATAATCAGGTAACGATCTTCTGAGATGTTTTAGAGGAACTCGATCATCTGATGGCTGAAGAGGCGAAGAATCATGATTTAGTGATTTCCCAAAAGGAGGATCTGTGAGAATTTGAGGCTCATGTAGGTAGGTTGAACGCTCAAATGGCCTCTTCAGGTGCCAATTATGAAGTAATCCAAAAGAAAGGTCAGGACCTTGAAGTCATTATGGAACGTGTGCACCTGACAGCCAGAGCTGAAACAGATGAGAGAGATTCTTTAGAGAAAACTCTTGGCAGCCCACGATAGTTTCTTTACATTTTTATAGAAAGGATGAGTTGATCCTTACTATAACTTTCCAAAATCATGATGTACTCATTTTCTTTTGACACTATGGAGAGAATCCAAACTAGGTATGTTCCTCTATTTCTCTTTGTAACTTGTCATTTTTTTGTGATTAATGAAATGATTTTCCCTCCAATTCTTCTTATTTTCCTTTTCCTATCATGTCAATTAATCACAATCAACTATATAAGTATTATTTTGACCAGGTATTAATTTAAACCATGATTCAAAACCAGTAAATTGAAATAATCAAATCAGGCTCTAATTTTTTTGTAAGCCATAGGACTCAGCGAGTGTAGTTAGAATATTGTTGGGATTTCATGAAAAACCTCACAAAATTTTGTGTATTTTTCATTATTACCCTAATTTTTTCCTAAGACTGTTTGATATGGGCTTAGCAAGTATAACTTGACTTTTTTCTAGGTCTCTCTTTGCAGGTCTTCAACCTAACAAGCTTCATGTCTCTTTGGAGTATTTTATAGCTCAACATTTTTTTAACTAAACCATACACAATATATGTTTAACAAGCTGGTACTTGAATTTTATCTAGAGGTTCCCTTTATGGGTTCTTTCTCTAGTGAGTATTGCGTCTTTTTCACTGTTGGTTTATAGTCCTGCCAATCAGACTTATTACTAATGTTTTAGTTCAAACAACTTTGACCAAAACTTGACGAGACAGGGGCCCCAATGTGGGATTCATTAGCTAGGAATGTCCTAATAATCTTAGTCATAAATGAGGGATTTTTATTGACCCCAAATTTGTGAGTTTTGGATGAATATGAGGTTTGATATCCATATTAGGTGTAAAAAGTTAGGAGAGGACTCTCCTGAGGACAAATTTTCCTTTGGTTGATGGACATTTTGTAGGAGACATATGAAGATCCACTAGGGCATGATGTGCATAGTCAAACAAAGGTGTTTGTAGGACACTGGCCTTCCATATCTGATGGCTTGGGGGAATTTATAACACTTTGGGTCTGTTTTGAGGTTGGGGGACATAGTGTGTGGCCTATCCGAGGAATGATGTTTGAAAGTATTAGGGTCATTTGTATCAGATTTGAAGGAGAAACCACTTCCACAAGAATTTTTCTTACGTAAGGGAGGAATAGAAAATGGTACAGTTTAATATCATACAACAAGAACACTTGACACCCATTAATGGAGATCATTTTTCTCTAACCAAAGGAGAGTAAATGATTCATCATTTCAATTAGAAATTCTCTTCATGTCTGAGAATTTGAAAAGGGAAAGATATGTAATCCGTTATCTAGGGGGTTTCTGAATCTGAGGAGTTAGACGAGACATAAATGTCATATGGGTATATAGAAACTGGAAAGTAATATTCTGGGGATGAATTTGCCTTTGGTTGATGACTGTTTTGTAGGCGACATATGCAGAGCCACTAGGGAATGATGTGTATAGTCAAACAAAGGTATCCATAGGGCACTGGCCTTCCATATTTGATGGCTATGAAGGATTATGGAGATTGGGACCTCTCTGAACACGACATATGACTTATATAAAGGGGTTTTACTAAGCATGAAATGGGGCATTTTTTTGTCTAAACTTTACCAGGAAACCTATAAATAAGTGGAGGATTTTTTGTATACGCAAATCAACTTCACACATATGGATGGGGTATCTTTTTTTTATAGAAGCCTTAAGAGAGACCAGAGGTGAATTGGTCTATGATGTTCTGATATATCTAGGATGTGGGTAGGAAAGAGAATATAAACCACTAATACGAGGGTTCTGGAATCATGAGGGATGTCATGAGTCTTTGAAGCTATTAGGAAAAATTAGGTAGGATAGGACTCTCCTCAGGATGAATCATCCTTTGGTTGATGACTGTTTTGTAGGAGATATATATGGAGCCACTGGGGCATGATGTGCATAGTCAATCAAAGGTGTCCACAAGACATCGTCCTTCTATTTTTTATGGCCATGGAAGATTATGGAGATTCCATATTACTCAAAGAACGGAGTTTGAGGTATGGAAGGAGTGTATCTGAATGCATTAGAAACTTTCATGCTATGATTCACTCATGGGATTAGGTAATCCCCTGCATAGATATAAATCACATGCAGGGTCAGACATTCATCCCATCTTTGGAGTACCCTATAGTTTAACATCATATGACTGGGAACTGGGGTTTTTTATGGGTAAGGGAACCATAACATTCCTTTTAGGGTTGTGCTTATAGGACCAAACTCTAAGACCGATTTACCATGATGTTATGGTGGATCTCTCGCTGAGGTCCCTAATCTCACGTGATCTATGCTCGATGTGAGAAACAAGGTATTACGAGGATTCTAGATCACCACTTAAGAATATCATAATCAATGGTAGGGAGCATTTTACACTTAAACAAATGTTATCTAGTTTAACATCATGAAACAAGTATGAAAACAAGACCCTTATGGACTTTTAGTTTAGCATCTTGTGGTGAGGATTTCATGTCACAAAGATCATAAATAGATTTTAATTAATTTTGGTTGGGATATCCTAGCATTCCTTAGACATGAGTGATGATAGAAGCTATAAACCATAGTCCCGGGGGCCCTTAGATCCAGAGGAATGACATGGGGCTTGGAATCCATTGGGTGTACTAAGGTAAGAGAGGAATCTCTTGGGGATGGATTTTCCTTTTGTTGATATACATTTTATAAGGGACATATACAGAGACACTAGGGCATGATGTTCATAGTCAAACAAAGGTGTCCATAGGACACTGTACTTCCATCTATGATGGCCATGAATGTTTATGGTGACCCAGGATTTTCCCGGAGTATGGAGTTTGACAAATGGGAAAGATGTGTCTAGGAATGTAAGAAATATCCAGACCATGATCAGCCACGAACTACTAAATATTTTACATAGATCAGACTCATATGTAGGGGGAAGCATGATATTTTGACTCCGTATGAGTTTAAGAATTAAAACTTGGAATTTTCATAATTTCTTTAGATTTTTTTGTGTAGTAAATTGGGGGCATGTGTAGGATCTCGTAACGTTGAGAATCGGGCCACACATGAATCTTGAGGAACCTTGTAGTTTAGTGTTGTGCGGTTAGGACCTTTTTTTGGGCAGTTGGACTAGGATAAAGGATCCAGGTGTCACTATGTATCCCACTAATGAATGGTAATCAAGTCGTACGTAGTTATGAATGTTCCCTATAAGGGTCTAGTTCACATGTAGGGACATGAGAGGGAATTTTTTTAATTGGAGGATAGGCCCAGACGTTAAATTTGGGCATCACTACGTATCATATGAGGGAAGGAATCAAAACATATGTAGTTCTAAAGTATAGGAATTTTGGTTTCATTCACTACGAGTGTCAGTTCTATAGTATTCCTCTATAGTTTGTTTACATAGGGGAATCCTTACCACTGATCCTAATCTCATGTGAGTTATACTCGATGTGAGAAAAAAGGAGTGAAAATGATTTCCCTCATAATATAGGTAGATAGAGGATACAATAGAGGCATTTTCTCATGTGGGGGTTGGGCCAAGATCGAGGGTCCAGGCATCACTACGTATCCCACTGATGAATGGGAATCAAGTTGTACGTAGTTCTTCAGGGACAATATAGTTTATCATCATGCGATTAAGACTATTCATGCTATGTGGTTTTAACGTTTTATAGCTTGGATTCTATGCTATGCAGTTTAGAGCCTTGTAGTGAGGACATTGGAATCACAGTTTAATGTCATGTTTCTAGGACTAATACCATGTAGTTTAACATCATGTGGTCAAGATGATAACTCATAGTTTAGGGTCATATAGTTTGGACCATATACATCATCCTTACGCACATTAATTCTTCAGAAACCTTGCATTGGTGGGAGCCATGATGAGCTATCCATCCATTGATATCAAGGAATATGCTCTATTAGAATAGACCCTATGTATGAAATATAGTCCCTCCCACTTTGGCTCAAGCTTTGGGGGTTTCTTCCCAAGTATCA
Organism: Viscum album; assembly: GCA_963277665.1. Classification (NCBI taxonomy): domain Eukaryota; kingdom Viridiplantae; phylum Streptophyta; class Magnoliopsida; order Santalales; family Viscaceae; genus Viscum; species Viscum album. Next base: position 157,755,410 of record OY728164.1, read on the forward strand.
TTGGGGTTCTAAGGACCAACACCATCTCTCCTTCGAGGAAAGACCGAAGGAAAACGTTTTTGTTGAAGGCTCAAGCAATTTGATTTTGGTAGACTTACAAATTGTGAAAAGTGTATAGAATTTTCTCATCTAGTTGTTCCAACTCATCAAACAATTTCTAGGATTTCTCATCCATGTACAGTTAATCAAAAATGGCTATACAAAGTGATGGAACTTGAAATTAAATGGGCAAAACCGCCTCTACCCCATATACTAGCGAGTATTGGGTTGCCTGGGTGGCAGTGCGGGTCATGGTCCGGTAAGACCATAAAGCATGAAAGAGCTTGTTTGGACATGATTTTTTATCCTTATCTACCATATTATAGAGTATGTTGGATAGAGTCTTGTTGAAAGCCTCTATCTTCCCATTTTCCATTGCATGGTAGTGGGATGAATGGTTGGATTTGATTTCATAATCCTGGTATAACTTTTTCCAACTTAGTAGAGAATATGTTGGTGACATTGTCCATTAGTATTGTATGAGGGACACCAAATCTGTTAATTATTTCGGCCTTCAAAAAGATAACAATTCCTTTTTCCTTGACCTCTTTAAGGTCATGACTTCATCCCATTTGGAGAAGAAGTCAGATGTTGTGAGAATGAAATTGAATTTTTTGGTTATGGTGGGAGGATATGGTCCCACAATATCCATCCCCCATATGGAAAATGGCTCGGATTACTTAGCTTTGTGCAGTAGATCTGGTGGTCGGTGGATAAAATTGGCATGAACTTGGCATGAATGGAACTTCCTGGTGAATTTGGAACAGTCCTATATCATAGTGGTCTAATAGTATCCTAGCCTATGAATTTTATGGGAGATCTTGGTTACTGATTGGTGTGATCCACAAGCTCCGATGTGCACTTATTTCATGATGGTAGTATTCTCTTCTCCATTGATGAACCTAAGAAGGACTTCATCAAGGCCTCATTTGTAGAGAACATTTTTCTTGGTTTACACCATTGTATAAGAAAATGTTGACTTCCCCCCTCTGGATATATTCTCTTCCTACCCGATTTGGTGGGATTTCCCCCCTCTGGAGGTAACATGCAATGGGAGTCATCCAACTGGTGATGTGAAAATAAGCCTAAAAAATGGGGCTAATCTTGTATATTTCCTCTGTATTGTTCTGAATAAATGGAAAGACCATCTGATGGTGGGAAATGCTGATGACTGTTTTATCATGGTCTAGATCAGCTAGGGTTGTAGCTGTATTTTCCAATGCATCGACTTGGGAATTTTGTGACCAAGGTACATAGGTCAGTGTTAGTTATAATATGAATTCTGCCATCAGTTCTCAAACATGGTTCGTCAAAGGTACCAATACTTCTTTTTAATGGCATAGTCACCATTGACCTACTTGATGACCAGCCCTAAATCACCTTTTATCTTTAGGTGTTTGGCTCATGCGTGGAGTTCCATCTCTAGGGTTTCAATGAGGGCCTGATATTATTCTTCATTATTTGTACATCCCTCTGAAAGAAGGAAGGAGTAAGGTAAGACAAAATTCTTGATGGATATGAGTATAACTCCCAACCCTAATTTATTGATCTTGTGATCCTCCATTCTTTTCCTTATTGGTATTCTGGAAGCACCTTCTAAGTACATTTCCCATGCCTGGGGGCCTTCTTGGATGGAGAACACTTATTCATCCATAAGTTCAGCATCCAATGAGATTATTTCTTATGAGGGGTGCTCTACCAGAAATTCTTCTAATGCCTATCCTTTGATGGATTTACAGGGAACATATTGTATGTCAAACTATTTTAGGATGACTAACCACTGGGATAGGCATCTAGTTAGCATGGGACGGTTGATGATATACTTGAGTGGGTTGCATAGGAAGACCAGATGAACATCGTGGTGCTGCAGGCAATGCCTGAATTTCTAAACCATGAAGATCTGGGATAGGAAGTTCTTTTTTATTCTTGAATATCAATTTTCAGTAATGACCATTGTTCAACTATGGTAATAGAGGATTTTATCACTACCGAAATCATTCTTCTGCATGAGGAAAACACCTAATGACCATTCCAAGGTGGTTACATACAAAATGAGTGGTCTCCCCTCAACTGGTGGAATCAACACCAGTGGTATTAAGATATATATTTTGAGATTGTCAAATTATTCTTGACAATAATTATCCCACTCATATGTAACCCATTTCTTTATTAACCTAGTGAAAGTTAAACATTTAACTACAGTGTTGGCTATGAATCCCCAGATGTAGGCCAAGTTCCCTTGGAGACACCTCAACTTAGTGAGGTTATGAGGTGGAGACATGCTAAGGTTGGATTTTGTATTCTCAAGGTTGACTTCTATGCCACGGTGGTGTACGAAGAATCCAAGTAATTTCCCATAGGTAAATCCAAAAGCACACTTTAAGGGATTCATCTTTAAACTATGATGTCACAGTTTTTTCTAGATGATTTCAAGATCTATCAGGTGGTTTGAGCACTATCATGTTTTAACCACCATATCGTCAATATATCATGCAGAAAATTTTCCCAAGAAGGGATTGAAAATTCTATGCATGGTGTACTGATATATAGCGGCGAAATGTTTCAGACCAAAGGGCATCACCTTATAAGAGAACACTCCCTGGGGGCCCTAAAAGTAGTAGATTCTTCATCTATTTGGGCCATTTAGATCTAGTTGTATCTAGAATATCCATCCATGAAAGAGAAGGACTCATATCTGGAGGTCGCATCGATCCAAAATTAGGTTATCAGGACTAGGAAATAATCTTTTGCGCAGTGCCAATTGAGGTCCTTAAAGTCGATACAGACTATAATTTGTCCAATATTCTTTTTTATAGGTACTATGTTTGCCATCCAGATTTGATATTGGACTTCCCGGATGAAGTTAGCTTTGATTTTCTTTTCATCTTCAACCTCTATTTTGGTAGCATGCATCATGTGAGTCCTTCTAGTTGCCTAATCATAGCCATGATGATCTTCTGGCAGACCTAGATGACGAGTGACGACCTATGAATCAAGCCTGGAATTTCTGTGTAGTTCCAGGAAAACACATCTCAATTATTCTTTGGGAAGGAGGTATATGCCTATTTCTCCTCAAAATACATTTCCACACTAATCATAGTGGGCCATGGGTCATCTTCGGTGCCTAGTTTTATCTCCCTATGTTCATAAATTGTGGTGGATACACCTTCTTTGAATTTGGGAGGGGCATCTTTGAGGTCTTGTTCTTCTTCTTCATCATTATCATCTTCATCATCTTCTTCCTCTTCTGATGGAGAGAGTATTTTCAAGATGAACTCTCTATTATTGGGAGATAAATCTTATTCTTACTTAGTGAGTAAGGTGGGAACTATCTTGGGTCCCGAGGATGGGATAAGAGCATATTTATTTCGTCTTTCTCTAACATCATATGAGTTAGCACGCTCTTTAGCGTCTTTGGACTTGGCAACCATAATAGAAATCATGTCAATGACTAAGTCTATATCTGAGCTTGAACTTATGCATTCAACTTGGTTTATGGGTAATACATATCGTTCCCCAAGATATTAGAGGGGATCGACGAAAGCCATTTCCAATCCATTTGGGGTGGTGATCCAATCAGCATAGTTAGCCAAATATTGATTCTCTTTTGATTTATAGAACCCTGCATTGATGTCTCATAGGATTCAAACAAGAATTTATCGGCGTGAAATGTCCTATTTTTTCCATTAGTTCAATATTTTATGCACTAATGGTATGATGATGGAATCACAATGTGTTTATGTAGAAAGAACCTCCCTAACAGGACATTTAAGGTCATACTTTTCCACAGTACCAGAAAATAGGAATTAGACACGAGGTCTCCAAGACAAGTTTTAATCTTGATTCGTCCCAATGGATTCTGCTCACTTTTTTCATATCTTAGAAGTTTTGTGGTGCAGGGTGGTAGACTATCCTCATCATATCCTAACTGATGAAGTGTTCTCAATGGGAGGAGTTTGACTCTAAAGCCATTATCAAAAAAAGTTCTTCAAACATCAATGTTGTTTATCTTGTCGGACACATATAAGGGTTTTATGTTACCTTTCATGATGGAATATTCATCCTTGTTTTTGAAGGAGATGACAATGTGACATTCTTAGAGATTGGTTTTCATTCAATATATTTCAACACTAATATTTCAACCTCAAATTCCTGGGGACTTAGTAAGGCTTCTTTGAGTTCCTCCCTAAGGTATGCAGATAGACTCAATGAATCCATGATCGATATCTTTTCCATTATTGAAGCTAGATACTTCATAATATCATATTTCTTCTCTAAATTTCATCACCTCACAACTTAGAGATTCTCTTTCATGGGTGCTTTAGGTGATTGAGCTTTGGACATAGATGGTTTGGCCTCTATGATAGGAGATGACGGCGTTTCTGTACTTTCTGATTTTGGCTAAATTGGTCCGCATGTACTCCTTGGGTGATTGGATATCTGTCATTCCTCTGATAGGTACTCTAAGATGAATGGGCTCATATTTCTTCTGATGGGTGTGGAGAAACACTCTAGTTCCTATTGTGTCTGATGGAGGGTTCTTCTGCGAGTTTCCTCAATATTAACAGTTTGAGATAAGGTGTGGCCGATAATTTGACTTCTACCAAGATCATGTATTCTAAGAAACCCTCGGCCTCTACAACCTCTTCCTCCAGCTCTCTATTTGGACATGGAGAATTCAGGTTTGTTTCCATAGTTTCCATCAGATAAGGGATCCATTAAGTGAATGAAATTAATGGAGCTGAAGATCAGTTCTTGATCTGACAATGCTTATGTCTAGATGTCTTCTTCCGATGGTGTCAATTGGTGGGGTAGTCCCCGTTGTCCCAAGTCTGCTGGAATGAAGTCCGAAAGTTTCAATACTATCTTTGACTTTGGTGCCAACTCATCTTCTTACTCATTATTTTTCCCTTCTGGCCCCTATAGGACTGTAGGGTTGAGGATGATGGTTATGCCGCATTTGGAGCTATTGTGGGCATAGTTGGCTGCTTCAACTGTGCCTGGAGGATGCCATGAGCTCGGTTGACTATTTTCTGAGTCATCCAACTGTCGAAATTTTTCCCCTTTTTTCTGGTGACTAATTTACATTCCTTTTCCTCTCTTGGGTCTATGGTGGAGAAATACACAACTTATGCTGGCGACGGACCCAACTTGACTTGTCTAGAATCCACCATCTTTTGTAGAATATCCTTGAAGATGAAGCACTCCTGGATGGTGTGCCCCAATATCTGGTGATAGGGACAATAATTTGGATGGTCGTCGAGAACCAATTCATCATCTCACTTTGGCTCCGGTAGCAGGAAAAATTTGCAATTCATGGTGGCTATGAATTAGCCGTAGGATTGGTCATTTTAGAACGAGTAGAATTTATTTCTTAGTTCCTAGAACTAATTTATTTTAGCACCCCTTCGCTCATCTTGTTGAGTTGGGGGTGGTTGTTGGCATCTAGGGGGTCCTGCATGGTTTGGTGGAGGCCTCACAACTAGAGTTGGTGTTGGGGTGGATTAAGCATGACAGAAGACACGTCATCTTTTCCCATTATTTTTCTTGGGGCAGATGGGGCCGACCAGGATTTGAGATTGGTCCACTATAAGGAATATTTTATCCTTTGGGAAATGACAGAGAAATCTCTAAACCCACTTGTGTACTTCACTAAGATGAGTGGTTTTTTCATTTCATCATAAAGGTTATCGATGCACATAATGATCATTTCATCCTAGGGGAGTGGCTGGTTTAGGGAGTAATTCAGGACTTTCCATTTGGAAATGAAGTTTGAAAATCTTTCATTCTCTTGTTGTTTTCATTTCATGAGATCACTGGCCATTGTATTGGGCAATGTTGAACTGAACTGGAAGAGAAATTATCACTGGCAATCCTCCCATCCTGTGTTTGAGTTAGTTAGAAAGCTAGTATACCATACGAATTTTGAACCCTACAGGGTTCGTATGAAGCACCTAAGTTTCACCGCTTCTTGCTGCTCCAGGGTGCCCATCATGGGATCATGGTAAGAGTAATAATACATTAGGTGCTGTTCTGGGTCTCCCAAACCATTGAACACTGTAAATATAGGGTTCTTGAAGTTTGAAGTTGGAGGAATGTTGCTCACCCAATTAGGGTAGGGATTTTTCTCTGGTTGTATCGGGGAATGCCTCCCTTCCATGTATTCTATTCAAGCTGTAAATTTCTCAATAGTATTTAAGATACTTTGATGCATATCCTTACAGACTTGAGATTTGGTGGGTGTAGTAGGGGGAAAAGATGGATGTGATGACACTTCTGGAATTTGGGGTGGATACCTAGCTGTGGATATCCTTTGTGGGTTTTCCTGAATATACTCTAGCTACTTTCCCAGTGGAGGGAAGTCTTGATGTCCTTCCGGGGCCAGATTTAAGTAGGATGATGGTCCTGATGCTGTATTGGATGGGAAACTGAGATTAAATTCATTTACCGGGATGAGTTCATGTGGAAGGGGCACCTCTTTTAGGAACACCTATTGATATTCTTCTTGAGGAACACATTTAGAAAGATATCTCCCTCGACACATCTTGAAATTGATTCACCTAAGATCTTTTATTTCTTCTTCCTGCTTGTAGAATCTTTCCTCAAGAGTGAGGGAAACATTCTTAGGTGGAGGAGTAAGTGGGTCATAGATGACATGAAATTTATTCTTCTCCTTATTGGGGATTTGTGTGGGAGGTAATGAAATATTAACTAAGAGGAGCCAAAATTTATGATAGCTCTTTGGTTTTGGGTATGAAAACCATCAGGCTTGGTGTGGGATTCCTTGGGGAGGGAACCATCTTCTCTTTCATCTTATCCCTTAGTATCATGTTCTATGATATCCTCAGGGTTGACGTTTACCACGTTCACTGATGCATACCGCATTGGGGTGGTGTAGCTGATTCTAAATGGTAGAAAAGATTTATGCTTAATTTATTGGACTTTATCCTTCCATTTTGTGGTATTATTTGTGTTTATTGGAGAAAATTGACCCGAAGGGATCCCTGGTCTGACCTCATAATGTGACTTCATCCTGGAGGGTATGAACCACAAGACGAGGTGGAACCAGTGACCTCTCTTCTCACTGTTCTTCCTAGACGGGAGAAGACAGACATCCATTGTGTAGGAACTTAAGGTGAAAATTACCCTAGCCCTATGGGCTTGGGTTTCTCCCATTCTTCCATTGATGCACTATGGCATGTATTTGTAGGTTTTATAGGGGTATTTTGAGTTAAAAGTGCCCCCATCCCTACAGGGTGGGTTTGTTCCCATATTGTGGTGGTAGCCGCCACTATTTCCACCTGTTTGATTTCATGCTCTCCCATGTGAGTGTGAGCCGAGTATGGAGGTGTATCTAAATTGAATTTATTGGATTTCAAAGAGATTATCACTATTTATTGGTTGGAATCCATTAGGTGGGAAGCCTTCTGGATGTTCTCAGTTTCCTGGCTTAGAAGTTTTTCGATGGCTTGATCTCATTGGGCCTGACACTTTTGAGACTTAATCTAGGCCTATTTTAGTTGAGTATTCCATATTTCCTAAGTAGGGATTTCATTTGATTACTGACCTTGGGTAATGACATTGCATGATGTCATTTTCAATGAGGCCTGCTGGACAAGATGTGGGGTGAAGTGTAGAGCACCATGTTCTCCCCATCCCCAAATATGAACTCCAGACGGGGCATTCCCATTGAGGAAATGCAACTTGTGCAGTGTGTGGAGGCAATCCAATTCAAGGTTTTTCTTCCACCTTTCTAATCATGGATGTCGTGCATATGGGAGGGCTTCCAGGTTGATTAGATGGGAAATCTCTCCTAATATGTTGACATGGTCTGCATACCCTTCATAGGGAAAGAACCTTTATTTTACATTGAAAAAATTCATCCATATATTGAGGTTAATTTTATGCATAAATTACTCAGAAAAATTCCTCAGTATGTCAAAGTGAGAAGTGGTCGTGGAAAAATACATCACTGGTATATTATCCTTAGCTAATTTTCTTCTCACAAGCAACCTATCCTGCTGTTGTTCTTCAAGGGACTCATCTACTTGATATGCTCAGCTTGACTACTTCTTAATAATTTCATTCTAAGAAGTCGGGCTGGTGGGAGCCTCATTGATATGTAAATGGTTCAGGGGTGGCTCAGAATATAAGTGTTTCCCCATACCATCCTTTAGTTGAGAAATGATATCACTCATCATTGAAAGAGTGTATGATATGTCTGACTCTATAATTTTGAGTGCCTCATCATAGGAGGGGTTTCTCATATTTTTTCCATCAAGGGGAGGGCCTTCTTGACAGTATAAATTTTGATTATAGGGAGGACCTTCTTAATTAGTGCTACAATGGCGAGGGATACCATTGCAACTTGATGCCCAATTGATGGGTGTGTCCCTATGGCATATAACTTGGGGAGGACCTTCATGGTGGGATAAAGAAAGGGGATTACCTTCTTACTGTTTTATTTCATTGAGGGTAGGACCTTATCGATGACTTCTATGATGGCGAGGACTACTATCACAACTTGATATCTGGCTGCAGGGAGAATTTCTATAGTGTACATCCTAGGTAGGGTCGTCAGGATATACTGTAATGAAGGGAGGACCTTCTCGTTGCTTGATGTTACTATGGGTAGGGACTTCACATAAACTACCATTTCGGGAAGGGCCTTTTCAATGATGGTTATCATCGTGAGGACTACCATCATGACTCGACGTTTGACTACATGGAGAAGCATATCTGCAGCGTATACCCTAGGGAGGACCATCAGGGCAGAAAAAATAAAGGGAAGAACCTTCTTGATATTTGATCTTAAGGTCAAGGGGAGGGATACCCTGCCACACATCAGGAGATAGGCTCTTGTGATAAATCATTCATGGACCACAGAGTAAGCCCCCATGGGTTCTCTAGGGAGGACCTTCAGAGATGTTGGCAACAACATTGTCGGCAGGGCCTTTACAACTGCTACTACCACTTCTATAATTTGGTAATGGATTGATAGGGTCTTGAGACTTTATTTATATATGTTTGAGGGCATTAAGAAATTTATCTTCTAGTAGATAAGGATCATGTATGAACTCTTCATTTTCCATTTTCCTTTGGTGCATTTCATTTTTGGGTGTTCTCTTGTTGGTAACTGGGGTTGTCTTCTATTTGTAACAACCTTCATATACGGGTACCTATCTTGTTGTGTCCCATGATGTCGTTGAGATATGCTGACAGACATCTTGGGTTTTGGTAGGGATATATGCTTGACCTAGAGTGGCCACCACGTTGGACCAGCGTCCCCCAGCTAGAACATGTATTTGTTCCCGATTTGGTTGTCTGTGTATCACGGGATATTGCCATCGACCCTCCTGGATTGGAGCATGGATTCATAACTTCTCTAGAGTGACTAACCCATTTTGTGAGAAAGTCATTCTGTTCGAGTAAGTCAGATCGTAGGTTTGGTTCCTCGCCTTTACTGATTACGTAATGATATCTTGGCATGTTTGTAGGATATGTTCTGGAATCGACATATGATTTTCCATTATTTTTCAGATGTTCTATGATACATATTTGTATGGAATGGGTATGAAGGCCCATTCCGATGTCGGAGGAGGAGCCTGTTCCTGCTCTGATCCTCTGTTGGTTACTAGTAGATACTGAAATTTCTCCTATACCGGGATAGAGGAACGAGTCTTCCACTAGTGTTCTTCTCCGGTTGCCACTATATTTAACTAGCGATCTTCATATTCACGAGTGGGAATTTTCATCTGTTCACTTTCTATTTTATTTGTCTCATGAGCATTGTATGCATCTGTACAAATTTTACTCTGGTCATATTTTTATACCACCCTATTTGGATTGAAGGATTGATATGCATCAGTAGGTATTTGTGCCTAACTGTAGCTGGTTTCCATCCTATTTGGATGAAGGTATTCTTGTGAATCAGCAGATATCTGTATCTACCTTTAATTTGCTGCTCTGTCTACATGGTGGGACCAGCGAGAACTGGCAAGAATGTGCACTTGATCGTATTGTGCCACCCTAATTCTATGGTGGGATTGAGTGGAGTTGGTAGAGTTTTATGTCTACCCTTTAATGCCACCGTGTTTGTATGGCGGAGTTCCTCCTCAGGAATTAGAGTGATAGCCTATTCCAGATTACACGTTCGCCGCCCTTGGTGGGAAGCCTGATGGGATCATGTCTTTTGGACTTTAGTGGGTTCTCTCGGCATAAGATACTCTTTGGAGTGAGGATATTTGGTCACCCGGTGTTGGCGGTGATGATCTCTTGTAGGGGCCTGTGATTATGACCCATGTGCAGCTGATATGAATTCATCAGCATCGACTTCATCTGCCTCCCCGAGATAATGGAGTTACTTTTTGTCATGTTCTATGTACATTCTCCTAAAATGGTTTGAGATGACCACCAGGGCCGCCTTATGTTGGGGTGTCTTCTGCAGCTGATGAGGTAGCTGATGATATTTTGTAGATTTGAGGGCTTGTCTTGTGGCCTCCACTGTGGGGAGAGTTCCATTTCGGTGGTACTCTTTAATCGGTGTGTTGGATACCCAATGTTGAAGAAACTGGGTGGGCGAGGGGGTCCTACTCTTCATTGGGGCCCTAGCTGCCTGCGGGATCGCTGTGGTCCATATTTTCATTGGTTTTAAAGATTCCATTTGAATTGAAGGTTGCTCTATAGAAACCTACAATATATATATATATATATGAAATATACAAACAAAAAACCCCGTCAAAGTATAATCTCTTGATCATATGTATATTTGACGATTCAGGTTCCCCCCCCCCTTTTGAGGAGAAGGGGCTTGAGTTGGGTAGAAACAACACCATGGTTGAGGATTCAAATCGGGTTCACCATTTTTGTTTCACCTCTAATGTGACACTTTTACAGGTTTGGAAAAAAAAATAAAAGAATGGTCTGACAGTTAACGAGCATTCATCTGTTATTATAGATACATTCATATCACCATATTTGTTTCGACCTGATCCACATCGTTATTTTTTATGGGGTACTGGATTCACCCCATGGGAACTGGGTAGTTTATCCCTTCCAAATTATGAAGTAGGTTCCATATTTAAATAGTCTCAACGGGTGATTGCATGGGGTTAAGTATTTTTACAATCAGTCCTCTTAGGATATAACTTCCTTGAATGGTCTCCATCAGGTTTATTTGTAGATCTAGAAAAAACCAATGGCCCTTGTATCCATGATTCATGGACCTGATTTCTAAAGGTAGGTGCCTGTTGGATGATGATTTGGCCAATGAAACTTAAGGACTCCATTGGTTTGGTGGATGGGAGGTTGGGCTCATCACACCCTTGGGGGGGGGGGATTATTGTATATTCTGGGACTCTCTTATAGATTTAAGTTGTGTTCATATGTTCATGAATCCTTGGTTAATTCCCAAAAGTATATCCATGGGATACCCTTGGTTTCGAGGATCATCATGGACATACATGGATTTGTTGCTAAGGAGGCAATGCTGACTTAAGACATGCAATGAGGTGCTCTGGAGTTTATCATCATCCAGGAGGGATGGAAGATGGCTTGATGTTGGGATCAAAACCATGATATGGGTTTCATACATACCCTCAGGAGAGGAATAAGAGCCCATTTAGTTCATTAAGGGTTGGGGCTTACGTATGGAATCTACCCGTTTGAGTAGAACATGATTGGGTGAGCCCTTTCAGAAGGGTACCCATTTTGAGATCAGGCCTTCAAGCAGACATCCTATATATCCTTTTTTGAACTGGAATCAGAGTTATCGTAGTTTATAAATGGTTGTGTGTATGTTTTAATCATAAAAAATCTCTAATCCAATGTTTTTCATACTTGGTGTGATAAACAAGTGGATGTGAGAGATTCAACCAACCATACACCTTCTCTCCCACTGATGGGAGAGGTTGGGCCTACTGTGGAAGAAGCTGAGGCGATGGTGGGAGAGGGCATAGAGTGATGAACCTTTCAATGTGGGATGAAATTAGAGGTCATGTGGCTCTGCTCTTGGAAGGTTAGAGACATACCTCAGTGGGAGATCCCCAGAACATGCTCTGGGAAAGGGGAGGAATGTTTTCTCTCTTTAAAAGGGGAAGCGAACATGATTCCTTATACTGATCATCATTCCTCATTGAATGGAAAAGCATGTGATCAACCTCAATCCCTATAATGGGGAGGTTCATGTCAGCATCCTAAGGTTAAACTCTGTGTTACCATGGGAATGTAGACTTACATACATCTCAGGAGTTTGAACTGTTGTGGGGAGAGCCATTGTGACTCCTCTTTCCAAGGGTATATAGACTCAAAGAGGCATTCTGATGCACCTGATGATCTGGTCATATGAGTCTGGTGGCTTTGGATGAGTCTTTGACCTAATATTGGGGGATTAGTTTGTGGAGGAGCTATGGAGGTCTAGATGATAATAGAGGGGTGATATTGGAGCCAGAAGGAATGACACCCAAAGATGACCCATTCCACATACTATTTTCTCATACGGAATGGGGGGAGCTCCGCATACCGTAGTAGTATGCGAGTAGAGGTTTATTCCATGTACCAAAGTAGTTCATGGTATTGGGCATGGACCAATGCATACCAAAGTGGAATGCGGTTCAAGATGCAGTCTGCCACACCGCTTTGGGTTACATCCATGTACTGATGTAGTATGTGGTGCAGGGTTCGATCTGCATAGCGATACACTATGTGAAGCGCCGTATTAAAGGAGGGTCCTAGGAACTATCATTAACGGGGAGTTCATCCACAAGGAATTATTGGTTTATGATGAAACTGATTAGGTTCATGGTTTACCCATTATTATTAAGTTCTTTCTTTTTATGGTTCGCAGAAGGTTATACCTACAGAAACACGATTCACAGTTTAAACTTCGTCAATGGTTCAAAAATGAAGCTAGAATCCTCTCTAAATTATTTCTTCTAATCTCTAGGGTATCCTCCATGCTTTATTTGTCTATCCATTCTCAATTACTCTTGTTCTCCTTTTGTAGAGATTTTGGAAAATCATATCTATGGGAATGTGACACCATTTGCGGAAGCCCATGAAGAGATATCTCAATCCACAGAAAACTATGTCAACTGAGGTTTGTGGAGGCTGCGGTTCACAAGTACTAGTTCGCCTAACCATACTAATTTGCTTCATCTACGAACTGTTGAGTTCACAAGATGGTATGCGGATGGACTTCAGGTGCTTGATTCCATTAACAATGAGGTTCACAACTTCATAGGTTCACTGGACATTGCTCCACGGGCCAGTACCTCATGGGTTCTTTCGTGTACTGGTGGTTCATGATTCATGCATTCTGTGAACCCTTCCTGGTGATGATATGTGGGTCACTTAAAACTCTTTATAAATTCAATTTCATCAAGTTTTTTCCAATGTTTTCAATTGAATTTTCATCCATTTGCTTTGCTGGACTTGTAGGAATACGTGATTCATTCTGCAAAGTTCTTGTGGGAGTATTTACTTCCATTTTCAAAGTTTTCAGGACCCTATAGTATTATTCTATTAGCCTCTACTATGGTATATGTTTTTTTTCATATATGTGATTCACACTCGTTTATCTTAGGATCAATCATGGAAAGTCTTGGGCTTGAAGTTATGTACTTTTGTAGGGTGATGACCCTGGACACACCATTGGGTGTGAGGTTATAGGGTATATGCCAATGCAAGTACTGTACCCTTGAGGTAGGTAGTTATCATTTCTTATAGGACCTCTTCATCCCCAAGATGACAGGCTTTGATGTCATTCCTGGGATAGACTGGTTTTCCCCCTATGACACCCATGTTGACTGCTATCATCAAAGGGTATTGTTTACATTACCAAAGGGGGATAGTTATATTCACAAGTGTGAGTGGGATGTCTAGTCAAGTTGAGATGAACTAGAATATCATGGGCTGGGAGGAGTGAAAACCAATATTTCCAAACTTTTCTTGGATTATTGGATGTGAAATATGACAGATATTCCTTCGATGGTGGATCACATTAGGGATGTTTTCTCAGATAACTTCTCTAGACTACCTCTCGTAAGAGAGGTAGAGTTTATGATAGAGTTTGTTCCAGGATTAGATCTAGTATCTATTCTTCCATACAGGATGGAACCCACTGAACACCAGGAGCTCAAGATATAGTTGGAGGATTTAGAATCTAAGGTATTTATCTAATATAGTACTTCCTCTTGGTGTTTTCCCATCCTTTTCACCAAGAAGGTGAATGAAACCCTCCATTTTTTATATGGATTACCATTGGTTGAACCAGCTTACGATTAAGAACCTATATCCATTTCCTTTAATTAATGATATTTTCGTCCATATCTGAGGATCTAGAGTGTTCTTGATGATCAACCTGTGTTCAAACTATCATCAGGTGAGATTCAGGCCTTCAGACATACCATGTATGTGTTTTTGAAGTTGGTAAGGTTTATATGAGTACCTGGTTATATCATTTGGTCATACTAACATGCACACTATTTTCATAGCCTTAATAAATAGGTTTTTCCACCCCTAATTGGATTCCTTTATTATGTTTTTTAGATGATATCTTGGTGTATTTTCATACTTGAAGTGACCATGCCAAACATCTTGAGATCGTATTGAGTATACTGAGAGAGAATCAACTAATGCTAAGATGACAAAGTGATAATTCTAAATCAACATGGTTCGCTTCTTGGGTCATATCATCTCAGAATCATGATTATCAATGGACCTAGAGAAGGTATGTGTTGTGGTTTTCTGGAAGCATCCCAAAAACATGTCTAATAGATAGAGTTTCTTGGGAATTACTAGATATTATAGGTGTTTTATAAAATACTTCTCAAACCTTATTACAACTCTTAATGATCCGACTAAGAAGGGTGTGAAGTTCTTGTGATTTAAAGTGTATGATAAGGCCTTTAAGGGGTTGAAAGGAAGGATTACTTTGGAACTAATCATGATTCTTCTTAAGCTTGGAAGATGCTATATATTGTTCTGTGATGCATCAGAAATTGGGTTTGGTGTAATATTTATGTAGGAAGATCAACTCATTACATATGTGTCTCAACAGTTGATAATTCATGAGCATAATTACCCAACACTTGACCTCAATATTACTACGATCATTCATGCCTTTCATTGTTGGAGGAATTATCTGATGGGAGAATTATTTGTGGTGTATACAGACCAAAAAATCTTCAAATATATCTTTATTTAGTGTGAATTGAATCTTAGAAAATTAATATTTGTTGAATACCTTCATTATTTTGAATTTGATCTTACCAATGCAACTTGAAAGGGAAATGTGGTAGTTGATATACCGAGCTAGAAAACTCAGAAATAATCTATTTAGGAAGCTAGTGATCAATGGAAGTTGATGAACCACTTTTATAATATGAAACTGGGGATTCAATAGAGTCATGATTAGTATTTTCATGCAGACTTAGCGGTTACCTCTTCACTCCAAGATAGGGTGAATATAAGATAGTTTTCAGATCCTTTAGTTTTGGTCCTACATGAAAGTATTTCAGGTGAGGACCTACCTCTGTATTGGTCAGTTGATGGAGAATACATCATATATATACATGGTCATATCAGGGTTCTTATAGATATGGGAGAGGAGATGATGTGATAATCCCATGATTCTCAGTGGATAGTGCACCCATGTATCTCTAAGATGTATCGTGATATGGGCCGCTAGTATTGGTGGCATGTGATGAAACATTAAATTATGGGTCTTATCACTAGGTGTTGCACCTATCAGTAGGTGAAGGTGAAACACCAGTGGACTTCTAGATTTTACTAGCTATTATTGATCCTCGAATGGAAATGAGATGATGTCACAATGGATTTAATGATTGGTTTACCAAGGTCGTCTCGAGGTTGTGACACAGTTTGGGTAGTCATGGATTAAATAATGAAGGTAGCCTACTTCCTTTATATCTAGGAGAATTTATCATCTAATGATCTAAGAATACTATATGTCTGTGAGATTATACACCTACATGGGACCCCTCACACTATAATTTCAGAAAGGGACTCTTGTTTCACACTACGGTTCCGATAAGGGTTACATAAATCTTTGGGTACATAGGTGATTCTAAGAACAAATTTTCACTCTCAGATAGATGAACAGTCAGAATAGATGATACAGGTGTTAGAGGGCATGATCCGAGAAAGCTTCCTTTATTTTGGGGGTTCTTGGGAGTAGCATATACCCCTCATAAAGTTTTCATACAATAATATCTTCTAAGAAACAATTCAGATGGCTTCGTATGAGGCCATGTATGGTAGTCAATGCCGTTCACCCCTATGTTGGATAAAGGTAGGGGAGGTGGTAATACTAGGTTCCCATCTCATTGAGAAGACTTCAGAGTGGGTATAATTTATCAGAAATAGTATGACTACTACTCAATAAAGAGAGAGATCTTAAACCGATCGATGTCAATGACCTCTGGAGTTCGAGGTTGGGGATCGTGTTTTCTTGCAGGTATCACCCAGACTTGGGCATAGATATATACAGAAGAAAGGGAAGATTTCAACTTGCTTTTTCAGGTTTTTTGATATCTTGGATAGAGTTAGATCGATAGCCTATTAGTTTCTATTACCTTATAGGTACTATGCCATCCACGACGTCTTCCACATATCATAGCTTCACCGTTACCATGCTGACCCGTATCATACTTTTCAACCCGATGTTATTGAATTGAATGTCGACGATTCTTTTAAAGAGTATCCTATATGCATCATAGACCCTAGTACAAAGGCTCTCTGAGGCTGTTCTATCCCTTTGGCGCAGGTGATATGGCAGCACAACCACGTACTGGACAAGACCTGGAAGCAAAAGGCCGACGCATGTGCTCAGTGGATGGAGTTATTCTAAGATGAAGTTCTACCACCCTTGGAAGGGCTACTCATGGATGAGTTCCATTAAGGGGGGAATACTATAAGAACCTTATTTTTCTCTCAGGTATTTACCATTTTAATTTTTGGTTTAATTTCTTATTTTGACCAAATATTAATGACTGCTAAGGTTATGGAGGAAACAAGGATTTTTGGGGCTTGTTTGGAGCTCATAACGCTAGCTAGTGGAATAATAAGTTGGTATTTATAGTTAAGAGAAACTGTGCGACCCAGTCCACATGATTTATACTAACTGTGTAAGGTGTCTCAGTGCCAAAAAGAGGGCCACATGATTTTCCCTAATCGTGTGACCCAGTCTACATGAATGTGTGAAATAGATTCTATTTTTAACAGAGGAAAATGACATGGTTTGTGAATGGTTTCTAAAATCATGATAATGTACCATGAAAGTCACTCCCTTGGATAGTAATCCATGCACGGTTTGTGTATGGTTTGGACAATTATGTGGCCAAACCATTCACTCCTCAAAAGAGGGGTAAAACTACTATTTTCACCTTACTTTCTTATATCCCTCACCCATACTTCTTTATTATTTCTAGTGTATAGAATGCCTCCTCCTATCTCATTGGAAGCTCCCTTCATGGCATCCACCTAAGTTCGTTGATAACTTCTCTACCTGAAATTTGAATTGACTTTTGTTTAACTCATTGGTTTCCTCTCGGTAAGTGCTCTACTAATTAAGATATTTTATTCATTTTTATTCCTATCAACAATGGTATTTTGGTACGAGATCATATTCCCTAATTTCAGGGTATTCATTCGTTCTTCTATTTTCTTTAAATCCAGGCCAAACAAAGGGATGATACAAGATGATTCATCTACTACCGACATAAGATAGGTGGTATATGACTTTTCCATTAAAGTGTCAGCTTTTATAAACTGTATCTATTGTACGCACGCCGATTTCTTTAGGTGTTTCTTCTAAAATTCATATTCCTTTATAATATATTGTTAAAATTGTATTATAAATCCCCGATGAAACTTCTAGACACATTATAGTTTGATACCTCAATGTTAACCACCCCAAGTAGGATTCATTCTTCATTATTCTATTATTGATCTATTTTGTGTTTACCTAAGACACCATTCAGGTGATCTTGAATTGACCTTTGTTAAGGTAGTTTTTTCATCACAATTAAATAAATATTTAAATTGTTAAATGTAAAGTATATATATAGATAGATATAGATATCACTTGGCCTTGGAAAATGTATTTAAATTGATAATTGTTTTTATGTCCTTAATTCACCTTGTCATGTATGATGAAAGGTAATGGAATGAACCAAATGAATAAAGTTGGAATGAGTATTACATGGACCATGATTATATATGATATAGATAAAATGAACATAAGGTTCCTATGTCTTTTGAACCTTTTTTATAGTTATAGTAATGATCATACTTGAGCCCACCTTGGATTTATGACGGAATGCCTTTAGCACTCAGAGGATACCATTCTGATTCATTGATCAGATGGCCATGTGAGATACCCACCATGAAATATGGTATTTTTTTTATTACATGAATTCCTTGGAATTGTACTAATGATTCAATTGACTCTTTTCTAGATATTATAATTACTTGAATATACTCCCTTGGATTCAGCATGATGTCTTCGGACATGTGATGCCATGGATTCTCCCCATTGGGCCCAATCATGCTTAGCCTAGGATTATTATAGACGATCTCTATGGACTTAGTTAGACACTTTTACATTATAATTCCTTGGATGTATCCCTTGTATTGCACTCAGACCACTTATAGCTAGACTTTATGAGTTACCAATATGAGTTGGCTCTACCCCTAAGGTCAAGGATGTCTTGGTTACACCTTGGATCCACTATTATTATTATTTCCTTTTAAAGTACTACTGATACATTTTACATCTGATCTTATAATTATAAATTGAATAATAATTAATTAAATGATCACATGTTCAAAGACATTTCTAGTTGAGTCTGAAGCGAGTATGGGTTGTTTACTTTAGCATGGAATTAATTTTATATACCTTCACACTGTTATAGTTTATATTCACATACTAGATTTGTATAGACGTCATTGGTGGTGACCTACTGAGATATATCTCACACCCTATCCAGGCCATTGTTGGTACCTGGACAGATTATATGATCACAAGTGCGGACAAGGGAAATCATCCTTCTTTGGACACTTGACTTCTTGCTTTAGGATGGGATCTTGGTAGCAGATGAATGCGCCAGTGCTCAGGATGCTTAGATAGTCTTTTCCCTTTTTGATTCTTTTGTATATCATGTATTGTATTGTCTTACTCCTTCCATGTATGCATGTTTTACCATTTTGTAGAGACATGACATCACATATTTAGTATCCAATACAAATTACATCTTTTGATGATTACTTATTGCATGTATATCTTTTCTTGTTTTCATTGCCTTATTCATTATTATTACACTTCTATTGTTTATCTATATGTTTCTCTATTATGATCCACTTTGACATGGGGGAATAGTATCTCCATTGAAACACTCTAGGACCTAATTATTAGTCAGCACCCTCTAGAGTACATGGAGTTTTTCTTGAGGCCATGTGGTCCATCAGGTTTGGCAACTCAGGAGTGAACTGGGTTGAGGACGTAACCCCAGCCTCATGGATTTTTGCACATAGTTTCATTCAGATGATGTGGAATATTATATTGAAGATGTATTGTGACTTCACATGCTTCATAGGGTGAGAAACTTGAAAGAGTGATGGGTGATGTCACATATCATACAGTACTCCCCCCCACTATAATGTGGGACGGAGGAGTGCCCTGCTTCAATGTGTCGGTCCGACATAATGAAACTTTCAGTGGGTGGGGGGGGGGACAATATCCTTGACTAGTAGCACAGGTGCAGTTGCTCTGGAAGGGGAGCAGAGAGATGTTTGACTGGTGCTTTTCATGAATCTTGCTTCCTCCAGGGCCTACAGATCATCTCCTTTTAGGGTCATTTTCTAGGTTGATGGGTCTCTGGGTTCTTTAGACCATGTTTTGACCTTTGGCTCATGCTTTCTCAGGCCTATGTGCTTCTAGGCCTATGGGCCATGTACTGGGTTCCCTCTCAACCTGGTTTAAAAGGGGATTTCCTTTCTTTTCATAATAAAATAGGGATAGAGCCTCAATATGATTATTTTTTTATTTATTGTTTATTATCCTCACCCCACCCTGGCCTAGGCCCACCACGCCCTGATCCACCAGACCTGCCCTGTAAAATCAAGAATATATGTGTGCAGAGTGAGATTTGAAACCCTTACCTCTTTGTTATTCTGCAATGCCTCCACTCCACCAAGCACTTGATGTGGTGACTAAAGA